>CM035412.1:117726978-117899478 GCA_020310875.1 Ceratopteris richardii | reverse complement strand
ACATGTCTCAACTTCTTCTATAGCCCCTCACTCAAGGTCACCAAGGAGTTTTACAGCCCCATATAAATGAAAAAGAATGCATACTTTTGTTATTCAAATAAGAGATGAAAAAAATTCAGGTTTGCCAAGGCGTTCAATATCACGAGAGGCACAAAAGGAGGATCTCAAATTGTATGCAAAAATGTCAGTAAAAGTGTAGATGGTAAAAGTGGAAGAGGAAAAGTGACTGTTGCCGCCAACCATTCATGACGACTGCCTATTTTTGAGGATCCAATTCAAAATTGGTGGGATATTTGATCTACCCCTCCAATTTTGGGCAATTAATCGGTGCATGATTAGTGGACGTGAGGAATCGGCAAGGCCCTCTTGGCCTATTGGAGCCTATAAAAGCAATGGACATGTGTTCATTTGATATACATTTTTTCAGATACATTCAGATATACACATTTACATACGTACATACAAGGGTCCTCTCTTGGCACTCTGTAGCTACAAGCCTATTGTAGGAAGTCACTCTGTGGTGAGGATACAGAGCGTGGGCTTCCTAGTGAGGGCGAATAGCACTATAGTGTGAAGAGAGTGGCTTGGTTTTGTCATTCAGTGTGAGTCATTGGTATTTCATGCTCTTCTCCTTAGAGCAAGTCTTCATGCTTTGTATTGATCAGTGTTAGTCTACATCTAGTTGTGTCCATTGTATGGATTGGATGAATCCCTTGTATTGATGTTGTTTAGTTTTGGAGTGGCATGCTAGCCCAGAGCATCAACTTTAGAGCATTTCTCTTGCCTATGTTGTAATCATCTGTTCGAACTGAGTGATTGATCTTCATTCATTGTCAGTTGTCATTAATATTATCTTGAGTATTCACAATTCTGTGCAATCATTGATATCTGCCTGCTCACAGAAGTGTTAAAGGGTATATTTCCCTAAGGAGAATCTCCCTTGAGCACGTGAAGTACTGAAGTGCTTGGTGCATGCTCCTATTAAAAGTAGATACCCCAATACCTCCTCTAGAGTTTGGCACGCACGGTGGGACCCTTGCATTTATGTGAGAGGCCCTAAGGATAGTAACTAGTCCTCTTTTTCAGTATTTTTGCCCTATTGCATTTGCGAATAAGTACATGACCCATACACGAGCACATAAGGAGCCTCTTCGTGTACGAAGGAGCCTTAACAAATCAGCTATATCTTCGACTAGTGAACCTACCTCTCCTCTACCCTCCTTGAATTTATCTATTGATTTGGGTGCGACACCACTGTCAAAGGAGAAGCATAGGAGAACATTAGACTTCTCCTCAGATACGTCAGAAGAAACACCAGTGCAAATGGAGGATCTCTCTCATTTACTCTCCAGACTCAATATCAAGTTCCCTACTTTCAAGGGACAAGCTTATGAGGATGTTGATGATCATGTGAGGAGATTCATCTCCTTATGCCGTGGACAAGGTCTGCAGAATAGAGAGGATGCAATGCTGGTACTCTTCCCATCCACATTGGAATGCCTTGCAGATAAATGGTATAGTCAATATGCGGATGGCCATTTTGCTACCTGGGAGGCTCTAAAGACGGCGTTCTCGCAGACATTTCGACCTAGTGATTCCTCGGAAAGAGCTCTAGATCAGCTAGAGAACCTAAAGCTAAGATCAGGTGAATCCTTTCATGAACTTCACACTAGAACAAAAGCACTTGTTGCACGATTGCCACATGCTCCAAGTGACTTCTTGGTTAAAAAATGGATAGAAAAAGCTCTGCCGAGGTCATCTCAACAGAAGCTACGTGAGTCTCTTAGATTGGATGCAACCCTCAATGATTTTGTTGCAGCAGCATCACACATTGAAGAAGCTAGGCAACATTTTGAAGGGGATACACAATCAAATTATGCTGCAGAACTAGACCCTATTGGGCAACTAAGGAAGGAACTAGAGGCATTGAGAATGCAACAAAATCAACAAGAAGAAAAGGTCTTGCCACCACTGGGTCGCACTAATGATGAAGTAGCCCAACTTCGTCGTGAGTTAGAAGATTTGCGAACCACCCAGGATATAAGGAGGCAGATTTGGTGCACAATCTGTAACAACAATGGACATTCCAATGCCAATTGTCCTAACAAGGTAAGCTCTCAATTTTGTGGAAAGGATGGCCATGAAGCTAGAGATTGTTACTACCTCAAGGGTACATAGCAACGAGGTAACCCTCAAGCTTTGGACTCGTATTATGCTAGTACTTCAAATGCACCTAATAGAGAGGAGAATCGGCTTGCGAAGCCTAGATACAATAGACCTTTGATGTGCTATCATTGTGGTGAGTATGGTCATATGCAAAATAGGTGTTCCCTTCCAGAAGATGCACCTCCTTGCCAGCATTGTCCCGAGGCTAAGGATCACTACACCAAAGATTGCCCAAGAAGCCATCCTGCTCCAATCCACATGATAAGGCCTATTCACAAAAAATGGGAATTACACAAGATTTTGAGATAGATCTTTGTGTCCCAATCTTTTATGTTTTGAATCATTCACACACTACAACATGTTATTATCTCTTGATTAGAGTATGTTAAATTGAGACTTTGATATTAAGGATAACCCGATTATAAATAGGGTATGATAGTTGGCTTAGTTAATAAGTTAACATAGTAAGTAATATGAATGGGACTTGAATAATTCCCAAATTTTTGGAATAGGGTTTTGATTGTAGTCTCTCCACAAGAAGAAGGTATGACCACTCAGTCTTATGCTGTTTCATCCTCCACAATGCCCATGATGACTAGAGCCAGACAAGTAGCAGTGGCTCGTAAAGAGGAACAAGAAGGACTCCAGGATAAAGAGGAGGAAAAGAAGGTTGGGTGGAAGGACCAAGCAAACATTGAAGGAGCTTATGAAAGGATGGCTACTTCATTAAGGGACCAACCAACAAGTCTGCAAGCAAACCCACATGAGATAAACATTGAGCAAGTTTTGAAGGGCATTCATCACAAGGTTAGTCTATATGAACTTATAAGGATGGATTCAAAAATAAGGAGTGACTTATTGAAGATTATACACTCTGCTCACTTGATCCAATCACCCAGTATAGATGCTTTCATGGTTGATTTTCCCCCTGCACCCTTGGCAGACTACCAAAGCTCAAGATTATCTATTTGTATAAAGGTTGAAGCTATCACGGGTGTGATCATAGATGGAGGCTCTGGTATCAATTTCATGCCAGATTTTACAATGATGAAACTGAAATTGAACCCCACCAAGATGGCACCATTCACAATTACACTAGCAGATCAACATCGGGTTGCACCTCTTGGCATTATTGAAAAGGTACGGATGATAGTACACGGTTGCCACTTTGTGTTGGATTTTGTTGTTATTGCACTTCCATAGGAGACTTCCTACCCTTTACTTCTGGGGAGACCTTGGGTGAGGCAAGCAAAAGCTTTGCAAGATTGGGGGAAAACAAACTATGGATTTCAACTAGCACCAATAGCCAACTGCAGCTACATTTGGAAGAAGGATTTGACTCAGGGAAAACTACTAGGTATACTTTGGACACGCAGGTAATGCCCTCTCTACCCCAAGAAGAAGATACATTATTGAACTGGATGATGGAAAGTGCAGAGTGTTGCACAGTGGAGATCAATGAAATAGAGGAAGAAGTTGCAGATAAAGGAGTTGCAGGAAAAGGCCATGAGGTTCACAAGGAATTGAAGAATGAAAGCTTGCAGGAGATTAGGAATGTTAAAGGGGCAACAACTATAGAGGTTTCAGAACAGGAAGGCTATTAGCCTGAATGCAGAGAAGATCTCCCCTTTTCGGATATACCTCAAGGATGGATCAGAGAACATATTGCAAAATATCAGTTGAAGTCGACTCCTGCATACAGTGGAGATGATTTCTCAAACAAGACTAGTTCTGAAACACTCGTTCAAGAAATAAATCTAGGGGATGAAGAGAACCCTCAAGTAGTCCACTTGGCCTCCTGGCTATGGCATTATCCCCCTTTATTGCAGAAGGTAACTTTTTTACTTTTTACTTACAAAAATGTCTTTGCATGGTCCTACAAAGATCTAACAGGGATACTAGAGGAGCTTGGATTACACAGAATACCCTTAGTTGAGGGAGTCACGCCTGCAAGAAGTAGGCCATATCGATTTAACCCAAAATATGCAGAGGTGGTAAAGTTGGAAGTTACAAAACTAGAAGAAGCAGGTATAATTGTTCGAGTAGAACATTCTAGGTGGCTTTCTTTTATGGTTATTGTACCCAAGAAAAATAGTGGAAAAATAAGAGTTTGTGTTGATTTTCGTGCCTTAAATAAAGTGACTGTTCAAGATGGATTTCCTCAGCCCTTTTTAGAGTAAGTACTTGAGGAAGTAGCTGGTCACACTTTGTATAACTTCTTGGATGGTTTTAGTGGCTACAATCAGATAGTGATCCATCCTGATGATAGGGACAAAACAGCCTTTGTTACTCCATGGGGCACTTATGTTTATACTCGCATTGCTTTTGGTTTGAAGAATGCACCAGCTTCATTTAATAGAACAATGTATCTAATATTGGGCAAATGGTTGACATCCTTTCTATGCATTTTCATGGATGACTTTTTAGTGTTTTCAGGCAGAGATAGAAGAGCAGCAGTTCAAGATTTCCATGATCATTTGGAAAATCTAAAGGAAATCTTTGAGCAATGTCTCAAAACAGGTTTGAAGTTAAATCCTACTAAATGTCATTTTTTGGTCAGCAAGGGCACTCTTCTTGGTCACATAGTATCTGCTGAAGGGATAACTGTTGACCCTGCAAAGGTTACTACTATTCTATCCATGCCTACTCCACAAAGCCCAAAAGAAGTGCAAAGTTTTTTGGGCCATGCAGGATATCATAGAAGATTCATACGAATGTATTCAGAAATAGCTAAGCCCTTATCAAGGCTTACCAGTAAAAAGGTCCCTTTCTCATGGAGTGCTGAAGCTGCAAAGCATTTTGTGAACTGAAAATGAGGTTATGTACTACTCCACTTTTAAGTGTTCCTAGCTGGTCATTAGAGTTTAATGTGCATACAGATGCTAGTCTTCATGTTGTTGGTGTAGTTCTAGCTCAACCATCATCACACAAGGTTGATAGATCTATCTCCTATGCCAGTAGACTACTCACCCAAGTAGAAAGGAACTACAGTACGACCGAAAGGGAAGGCTTGGCTATTGTATTTGCTCTTTAGAAGTTTCGACATTACTTTCTCGGTGTACATTTTATAGTCATATCTGACCATCAGCCCTTGAAGTACTTGATAAACAAGCCTAGAGTAGCTACAAGGATTTGGAGATGGTTACTCCTCTTTCAAGAATTCAACTTTGATATTCATATTAAGCCAAGAAGAGAGCACTACATGGCAGATCAAGTGTCCAGGACTGCAATGAGCGAGAAGGCAATAGGTATTAATGATGAACTGGTGGATAGTAATCTCTTTCTAGTGGCAATTCAAACTGATTGGTATGATGAAATTCTCCATTTTTTCACTACTAGAAAACTCCCAGAACACTTGACACCTATAGAAAAGAGAAGATTGCTCCTGAAAACCAAAGCATATTCACTTATAAATGGAAATTTATATAAATACTGTCAGGATGATATCTTGAGAAAGTGTGTTTATCCATAGGAGGTAAATCTTTTGCTAGAGGCAGCACACAGTGAAGGGCATCTAAAGGGGGAAGAATTGGCTCATAGAATCATCCACAAGGGACTATGGTGGCCTCATATTTACAAGGATGCGATCAAGTTTGCTAAAGAATGCCACATTTGCCAGAGATGTGCTCCTATGCCAACCAGATTGAATTTCCAACCATTAGTCATATCTACAGGATGGCTCCCATTTGAACGATGGGGTCTTGATTTCATAGGACCAATTAGTCCAACTGGTCAACCTAGGGGTAAGAAGTATATTTTGATGGCCACATGTTATGCAACAAAATGGATAGAGGCTAAAGCTACTGTGGACTACACGGCGTTAACAGTAGCTAAGTTTTTGTATAAACATATTTTTTCAAGATTTGGTTGACCACTAGAAGTCACTAGTGATAGAGGCACACATTTTGTAAATCAATTGCTCCAATTTATATTTGACAGGTACAAGGTTTTCCATAAAAAATCTTGTGCCTACTATCCAAGGGCATATGGCCAAGCAGAGAGCTCCAATAAGATCTTGATTGGATTGCTTTGCAAATTATCCTTTGATCATCAAAGCTTCTGGCCACAAGCATTGATCGGTGCAATTTGGGCTTTCAGAACCACAAAGAGGGGAACCACTGGCGAGAGTCCATTTCGCTTGGTATATGGAAAAGAGGCATTAGCACCATTTGAATTTATTATAAAAAAGGAAATGGGAGCCAAAATCATGGGAATTGAACCTCCCATTAGGAGATTGGTGGCATTAGAAGAATACAGTGAAGGAGCCTACAGAAACTTCAGATAACCCAAGAGGAGTGCAAACGAGTACACGATAGGTACCTTAGGTCCAGAGAAGTACAAGAAGGATCCATGCTTGAGCATCTTTGCCATCCCAAGGAATTTTATTTATAGTAGGTGCAACAGAAACTCCAGCATGAACAAGAATCTAAAGAATATCACCATCTTCAATGCCATTTGCATCAGCATCAGTACTTGTATTTGCAGGTGTAATAGGACATTTTTCAACACCCTACACAATGTTCTCACTCCTTTTGCAACCAATACATGTTGCATCATATCAGCCCACAATGGGTAATTGGTACCGTCCAACTTATCCTCAATAGCCAACATACGGAATACATCATCGCTTTCAACCATGGACATTGACTAAAATACCCTGATGCAAAAAAATGATTCTATCTTAAAAAGTTGAACAAAACTACCCTGATGAGTTCTGCTAGACCTGTAGCAAACTTGGAGATGCTTATACTTGTGAACTGAAATCTATATATATTTTTGGCACAAAAAGATGAAATAGCATGCACAAGTGCTACGATAGTGTGTTACAAGGCTTAAACGATCTCAAATCGTGATTTCGACACCACATAGCAAAGTTATTTTGATCTCTTAATCACCCTGAGTATGCTCACCAAATTTGGTGGGATTCTAAGACCCTAACAGGAGGCATTTTAAGGATGCCCTAGATGAAGTGGCCACTTGGTTTGATACCAATTGTTGGAGTTAGATGTCTACAGAAGCACGCAAACAACACAAGGAAGAAGAAGAAGCTTGGAGCACAACACACAATACTGAATGTATTACCACTAGAATGTACAAAGATAAGTAACCTGTTAGGGCTATAGGCATATATACAAGCTGAGGGAAAAAACCTCCTAAAAAGGGAAAAAAGTGCCCTGGTGGTCCTAGTGTGTTCACACACACTGCCTAAATATATCAACACAAACAAACAAAGTCTATATGAGTAAGTGTTCATTCTCTTTCCTTTCTTTGTGCCTCAATTTCAGTAGAACAAATCAGCCATTGTTGGAGTTTGAGGTCTGCGGAAGCACGCAAATAGCATGAGGAAGAAGAAGAAGCTTGGATCGCAGCACACAATACTGAATGTATTACCACTAGAATGTACAAAGATAAGTAACCCATTAGGGCAATAAGCATATATACAAGCTGGGTGAAAAAAAATTCTCAAGAGGGAAAAAAGTGCCCTAGTGTTCTTAGTGTATTCACACACATGAATACCTAAATATATCAACAAATCCCCTCTAGGAGTGATGTAGTGAACAAGGAGCTAGCACTCATGTATAAGGAAATGCCAAGTTATGTGGAATTAATCCACAAAAGGAAGTAAGCCCAAAGCTTTGCAGAAAGCTTCAAACTTCTCCCTAGGCCGAGCCTTCGTGAAAAAGTATGCAATGTTCTTTTGTGTGGGCACATATGCCAAGCTGATCTCTCCAGCAGAGAACCTCTCCTTGACATAATGATAATGCACCTCAATGGTCTTAGTGCAGACATGGAACATAGGTTCCTTGCAATTTCCAATGCACTCTAATTGTGAGTGAAGATGGTGGTGGCAAAAGATTGATCAACACCTAATTCAGCTATAAGGCATATGAGCCACACACACTCAACACTCACTATGAAAGCTACCCTATACTCACCCTCACAATTGGAAGTGGCCATAGTAGGCTACTTCTTGCTCAACCAAGATATACATGAGTTACCAAGCATGTAGAAAAATCCACTAGTGGACACATGAGTGTCATAGCATCCAACCCAATCAGTTTCAGAAAAAGCATGTAAATCTAGCAGTAGTTATCTCCCTGTTGGATAAAACAATCCAAGTAACTAAGTACCATGAAAGTAACGAAAGATGCACTTCACCACTTGCCAATGCTTGATACATGGGCAACGCATAAATGTGCTCATTTGTGAGACAGCAAACTGGATATTTGGCCAAGTAATGCATAATTAAATCAAGCATCCAATAGCGTGCTAATAGAGAACAACATCAAATGCATCTCTAGCATCATGAACAATCAACCATAGACTTGTCTCCATAGGAGTGGCAATAGGTTTGCAATCTTCAAAGCCAAAACAATGCAGTAATGTGTCAATATATTTTGTTTGACAAAAAGTTATTCCATCATCAACTTGCATAAACTGAATGCCCAAATAATGATCCAACGGCCCCAAATCATACATCTCGAATGAGGTATGCAAATCAGCCTTGAAATCAGCAATATGGTTATCATGAGGACTAGTGATTAGAAGCACATCATGAGCATGCTTAACATATAAGGTGCTTTCAGTTGGACTATTCTCAAAACCATGTGCAATCAGATAGGCATGTATCTTATTATACCAAGCACATGGTGCTTGCTTTAAACCATATAATGCCTTGTTTAACCTGCACATCTAGTTTTCATGCCCTTTTGCACAAAGCCATGTGGCTAAAAAACATACACTTCTTCATACAAATCACCATTCACAAATGCAGATTTAATGTCCAACTAATGTACATTCCAAGCATGATGAGCTGCAAGTGCACAAATGCTATGAACAGTATTCATTCAGCAAGTAGGAGCAAAGGTCTCATCAAAATCAATGCCTCTTTCCTGAGCTTAACCCTTTGCAATAATCCTAGTCTTATACATGTCAATTGTTCCATAAGGCTTATGCTTAAGCTTGTATACCCACTTAGTGCAAATGGTGTTCTTGCTAGGAGGAAAGTCACATAAGGACAAGGTACCATTTTTCATTATAGCATCATATTCAGATTGCATAGCAAATTTTCTGAATTTTTTGCTTCATCGAATGAAACACGCTAATTCTCATCATAGAGTCTAGAGGCAACCATATCATAGTAATCTTATGCAAAAGAAGCACTATGAGAGCCCAAACGAGTATGACATTGACAAAGGTGCATCTAATTTGCTATTATGCAAAATGTGCACTAGTCATTTTGGCATAGTTTTAACCTCCTTAATATCAGCTCTCTTATCAACAAGTGATCATGTAAATATCGATCAAAAATAGAATGATCTACATTATCACATGAAACCCGTAAAGGCTGAGAACATACCTCATAAGGACTAGCACTAGATTGTCCACCTGTAAAAATAGGTGGCAAAGTATCGTACATGTCTTTGGAGCTAAATGATGTCTCTTTAGTACATGAAAGTAGTGGTTGAATAGCATCTTCCATCAAAACAAAATCACATCTAACCAAAATGCATTTTTCCTATGGATCATACAGACGATAGCCTTTGCTTTGATAACTGTACCCAACAAAAGTATATTTCACTACTTTATCATCCAATTTTCTACATTGTTGTTCAGGCATTAATGCATATGCCAAACAACCAAAAACACTTAAATGAGTAACAAATGGATTACGACCATGCCAAGTGTCATATGGAGTGATAAATTGTAGTGCTTTAGTGGGACACCTATTAAGTACATATGTTGCACACATAACAGCCTCAAGCCAGAAACTATGTGGTAAAGCCTGACTCTTGACCATACACCTCTCCATATCCATGAGTGACCTGTTCTTCCTTTTCGTAACTCCATTTTCTTGAGGTTTATATGGCACTGTACAATGATCTTTTATCCCATGTTTAGCAAGAAATGCATTAAAATATGAAGACATATGTTCCCTTCCTCGATCAGAATGAAGGGTGCCCATTTTACATGCTGACAAATTTTTAGCCAGAACCAAAAACTGATTGAAGCACACCAACACTTTGGACTTTGCTTTTAGTGGATACCCATGCATGCTTGGAAAAATCATCAATGAAAGACATGAACTAAAGATAGTTTCCAAAAGAGGGTGTCTGCATAGGACCAAAGACATCACTGCGAAAAAGTTACAATTTTTGAGTACCGGAAGCTGAACCATCTTTTGGAAAGGAGGATTGCCGCATTTTGCCCAAAATACAGACTTCAGAGACATGTTACCAAATGCCTCAAGTTTGGTCAAAGAAGACACCATTTTAGATTTCTCCAAGCATCAAGAACGAGCAAAATTCAAATGACCAAAGCATGCGTGCCAAAGCTTTGCATCTCACATAGCCTGAGAATCATGTACTACACATGCTGAATCATTCACAGATGTTTCATAGTCTATGAGCTTATAGATCCCATGAAATAAAATGCCAGAAGCAATAATCCCGTCAGCATTTGATAGATCATGAACTGTACATCTCTCATCAACAAATTTCACAACCAAGCTAATCTTGGCCAAAGTTGAAAGTGATAACAGATTCTTGTTGATCCTAGCACCAATAAAGCATGTGACAATGTAAAAGTACTACCATCATCAATAGTCAAAATGATCTTACCAACTCCCATAAAAGGATAAGAGGAGTTGTTGGCGCATGTCACAATATTCCATATAGAGGGAGGCTTGAGTGAAGTGAAGAAACTGTGTTGCGAGGTAATATGTTTGGTTGCCCCACTATCAAATTACAAAACATCTGAGTCTACTATAGACATACACTACTCAAGAGAAGATGGGTCAAAATTGCACATAGTAGTGAATGCCCATTCTTCATTCTACACTAGATTAGTAGAATCTATTTTCGATGAAGAGGCCTCTGCATTAACCATTCTAGCCTCATTTTTCATTGCCTCTTTTGTAGCTAGCTTTAGACAAATCTTTATGACATGATCATTTGCTTTATAGTACTTGCAAAACATTTTTTTCTTTTCTGTTTTCTTCTGGTCTTTGTCATCCTTCGTTGTTTGTGTAGAATTAGCAGATTTTTGCTTACTAGAGAAGAGGTCCATTTACCTTTGCCCTTCTGACTAGCTAGGAAATCTTGATCTGTAACATGTATAATGAACGTGTTTTTGCCTAGACTGGTCTTCTTGTAATAGAACAGACACTAACTCCTCAAACGTTAAGGCATTTGGACTGCCTTTCATAATCAAATGAAAAGTAGAATTGAAACTATGATATGAATCGGGAAGACCATTCAGAAGATTCTATAGACCTGAATTGTCAAGTAAGACTGCATCAACAAAAATCAACTGTTCCTTTAAATCTTTGATCTTTTTCGAAAAAGTGTCCATGGAATCTTCTTCATTCATATGCTCACTCTCCAAGACTTTTCAGAGATAAGCAACATGAGCCTCATTCCTTTCCTAGTATAAAGTGGCAAGTGTATCCCAAGCATTCTTACATGTTCTGCAAGAGTGAATGTGAGGAATAATGGCATGTTTGATAAACAAGGCTATCAATGCATGTATTTGAGTATCTCTGGTAGCACAAACATGAATCTCTAGAACATCACCATCTTCGATCCCAGCTACATCTACTTCAGTACCTGTATTTGCATGTGTAATATGAAATTTTTCAATACCCTACATAATACTCCACAGTCCTTTTGAGACCAATATATAATGCTTCATATATGCCCATAATGGGTAATTCGTACCATCCAACTTATCTTCAACAACCAACATACAGAATACATCACTATGTTCAGCCATGGCCACTAACTAAAATACCCTGATGTAGAAAATTGACTATATCTCAAAAAGTTGAATAGTACTACCCGATTGAGTTCTGTGAAACTTGTAGCAGACTTTGAGACACTTATATTGGTGAACGAAAAAATATATATATCTTTGGCACATAAAGATGAAATAGCCTGCATAAGTGCTATGATAGTGCATTGGAAGGTCAAAACTAGATCAAATCACAATTTCAACACCATATAATGAAGCTCTTTTGATCTCCTAATCACCCTGAGTATCCTCACCAAATTTGGTGTGATTTTGAGATTGTGATCAGAGGGGTGTCGACGATGCCCTAGATGAACTGGCAACCTGCTCTCATACCAATTGTTGGAGTTTGAGGTCCACGGAAGCATGTGAACAACACAAGGAAGAACACGAAGCTTAGACCACAACACACAATATTGAATGTATTACCACTAGAATGTACCAAGATAAGTAACCCGTTAGGACAATAGGCATATATACAAGGGGGTAAAAAAACCTCCTAAAGAGGAAAAAAAGTGCCCTAACAGTCCTAGTGTGTTCACACACATCACTAGCTAAATATATCAATAGCCATAAGGCATCTAAGAAGCACACACTCAAAAATCCCTATGAAAGCTGCCCTATACTCAAACTCATAACTAGAAGTGGCCACAATAGGCTACTTATTGCTCAACCAAGATATGCATGAGCTACCAAGCATGAAGCAAGAAAAACTAGTGGACATACAAGTGTCACAACAACTAGGCCAATCAGGGTAAAAAAAAGCATTAATTCTAGCAGTAGTGATCCCCCTTGGGATAGAAGAATCCAAGTAACGAGGTAACTCTCAAGTAGCAAAAGATGCGCTTAACCTCCTGCCAATGTTTGACACCAGGGAAATGCATAAACTTGCTCATCTCTAAGACAAAAAAGTGAATATCTAGCCGACTAATGCATAAGTAAATCAAGCATTGAATAGCATGCCTATAGAGAACAATGTCAAATGCATCTCAAACATCATGAAGACTCAACCATAACATGTCTTCATAGAAGTGGCAATAGGTTTGTAGTCTTCAAGGCCAAAATGCTGCAATAATGTGTCAATATATTTCTTTTGACACAAAGCTATTCTGCCATCACATTGCATAAATTGAATGCCCAAATCATGATGCAAATGCCCTAAATCTGACATCTCAAATGAGGCATGTAGATCAGCCTTAAAATAAGCAATATACTTCTCATGAGGACCAATGAGCAACATGTCATCAACATATACAACAATGATCAGAAGCAAATCATTTGCACACTTAACAGATAAGGTTCTCTGAACTGTATTGCTCTCAAAACCATGTGCAATCAAGTAGGCATGTATCTTTTCATACCAAGCATGTGGTGCTTGCTTCAAACCATATGATGCCTTTTTCAACCTACACACATTGTTTTCATGCCCTTTCTACACAAAACCATAGGGCTAAAAAACATACAATTCTCCATGCAAGTTACCAGTCAAAAATGCAATTTTAATGTCCAACTTATGTACATTTCAACCCTGATGAGCAACAAGTGCATAGATGCTACAAATAGTAATCAATGCCTCATCAAAATGAATGCCTCGTTCTTGAGCATTACCCTTTGCAACAAGCCTAGCCTTATACTTGTTAACCATTCCATCAAGCTTCTCCTTTAACGTGTAACCCACTTAGTGCCGATGGTCTTCTTGCCAAGAGAGAAGTCACATAAAGACGAGGTACCATTTTTCAAAATAGCATCATATTTTGATTCCATAGCAACCATCCATTTTTTTGAATTTTGTGCTTCTTCAAATGAAACTCGCTCATTCTCATCACAAAGACTAGAAGGAGCCTTAGCATAGCAATCTGATGCAAAGGAAGCACTACGAGAGCTTGAACGAGTACGCTATAAACAACAAAGGATGCTTGGGATACACTTACCACTTTATGCCAGGAAAGAAATGAGGCTCATGTTGCTTACCTTCAAAAATAGTTGGAGAGTGAGCAGATGAATGAAGGAGATTCCATGGATAGTTTCTTGATAAAGATCAAAGATTTGAAGGAGTAGTTGATTTCTGCTCATGAAGTCTTGCTCGATAGTTTGTTTGCATAGACTATTCTAAATGGTCTTCCAGATTCATATAAGATTTTAGTTTTCACTCTTCTATTTATGATGAAAGGAAATCCAAATGCCTTAACATTTAAGGAGTAACACTAAGTCACAAAAAAAGGAGAACAAAGACATGCTCTCTTTTTATTTGGACCTAAACATCATGAAATCAAGCAAAAAATTGTCTATTTCACAACCTTTAGTGAGAACCACTTGTCTTTTGCTCATAAACAATAGAAAGAAGCTTGATTTTATAACCTAAGAAGTCTGAAGTAGATAGAATAATTTTCTTGGGGCCAAGAAAAGCAACTTCACGATCAAGTACACCACATCATAACCTTGGACTCTTGAAAAAAGGCATTCAGGACAAATAATAAGAAGTGAAACCTCTTCATTTACTTTTTACATCTCTACAAGCACAGATGATAAGAGTCTAAATGCTATTCAAAGCTTGCATTATGAGACAACAAAACTTTAATGTTTTTCATAGGGCAATTCAGATAATAATCATGTCATTGTCTAGTACAGACATTGAGAGTAGGTTTTCTACATACTACATTGAACACCACAAAGCATTTTCTAAGTGACATTTCAAAAAGATGTCCTTAAACAACCATAAATGTTAAACAATATCCACACATTGATCAGACAAGAAAGCTTAGCATAGGTAAAGATAAGCACAATTAGAAACAAACACTTAGCATTGTATTTCTATTAAATTGATTTTTATAGTTAAGATATTGTTTACGAAAATAAAAAGCTTCTACAATAGAAGCTAATCATACGTTTCCTCATTCTTCATGCATAATATCATCTTCTAGAGCTTTAGAACTCATAGCCTATTTTTCTTGCTCCAAGGTTGGCTCTTCAAGGTCAGCCATATCTCCAAGTTCATCTGCTACTGGTGGATCAGGCTCACTCGAAGCAGGTTGGAATCTTTCAGTATCTCCAATGTGCTTCCTTCCAACCTCTTGTTCCCCATCTAGGCATTCATTCAACCCATGAATCCTAATTCTTATGAATCTCAGTTGAGCTTCATCTTTCTTTACAACTATGCAATGCTTGAACATATTTGATGAGCAAGCGAGAGTTGTTCCTGAAAAGAAAGCAAAGCAATTAGAGGCACATCAAGAAACATGGTCAATGAGAAAAATTAAAACTTCAATTACCTGTGCCAGAGAAAAGGTCAAGGACCCAGTCATCATCATTCAAGAACAACTGAATTAATCACATAATTAGTTTTTGTGGCTTCTGATATGGGTTAACCAATTTCTTGTCCCCAACCACATGACAAAGTTTCTTTGTAACTACAAGGAACAAGATTACATTGGAGATTTCATTCTCATTGCAATGTTCCAATGACTCTTTATTTTCTTAATTCATCATAATACCCAACTATAATGCATTCAGTTGAACTCACAAACCTATGCAAAGGAGTATGATTCACATTTTTCTTCACCCTACCAAAGAAAACCATAAGTAAAATAGAGTTCATCGTGCATAAATCAGAGACAAAAGTAAGATATGTTGAGATATCAAGCTCAACATGTGATGATCCACGATGACACATACTAGTTTTTCGTTTCTCTGACATGTATAGTGGTCACACCGGTATATGTCAGGGATACTTCATTGAGCTTTATTAGATTTATCTACCGGGAGTGATGGCACATTTGTTTCTTGCCGGCTCACTCATTTGTGGACATTAAGTTTTTCCTTATGTACTGGTCTTTATATATTGCACTTGTTCTATTCTTGTTTTTTAGGTCATTCTTGTACATTCCTTTTATGTAATAGAAGAAGAAGAAGAAGATCATTCTTCCCTGTCTCAATTTGTGTGTGTGCTTCTCCTTGAGAGTGAGTGTGTGAGCTCTCTTCCTTATCTCCTTCCTTGTGACATGGTATCAGAGCCAGCGTGGCTGTAGAGAGCTCGTGGAGAAGGCGACAGTGAAGACTACGTGGCAAGGCGTGGAGAAAATGCGATTTCACAAACGGCCTCCGTTTGCTAGGAAAATTGGCATAAAGGTAGAAGACGTCAAAATTTGTCAGATCAAAGTTTCGGAGCCATCTCGACCTCCGTTTCAAGCCCGCAAGGTGGGTCCCATAGAAAAACCAGGTCAGTTTCAGAAATTGTAACTTGTGTTGTGTTCGGCGACACTCATATATTCCAGATCCAGAATTTCAAGTGATTCCATGTACTGTTGATACACGAAAACTGTGTTTTTCTGAGATCGAACTTTCACGTCATAGTGCGACAGTGTTCAAGCAGAAGTGCTACTTGTAGTGTGTTGCGGTGGTGTCAGCTTATGAGCGATAAGCTGGACAAGAACAACTTCCATGCTTGGAGATCCAGAATGACGAATTTCCTGATGGGAAAAGGCTATTGGAAGTACATCGAAGGAG
Source organism: Ceratopteris richardii (assembly GCA_020310875.1). NCBI lineage: Eukaryota > Viridiplantae > Streptophyta > Polypodiopsida > Polypodiales > Pteridaceae > Ceratopteris > Ceratopteris richardii. Next base: position 117,883,020 of record CM035412.1, on the reverse strand, counting down.
AGAATGAAAATGCTCCGCAGTTACAAGAAAGGAATCGGACTGCAGAACAGTTAAGAGCATATGAGGAATGGAATCAAGGAGCACAAAAGGTAATGTATTGGCTATCTGTTAGCATAGAGGATAGCATGATTGGACACATACAGGATGTCAAGACTCCAAAAGAGGCTTGGAACAGTTTGGTCACTTTGTATGAGACCAATACAAAGGCACGGAAATTGCAACTCAAGAACGAGTTGCATACATTGGAGAAAAAGAGCATGTCGGTAAGTGACTACACTCTAAGAATCAAAAGCATATGTGAGTCACTTGCATCTATTGGCGTGAATGTAGATGATGATGATAAGGTGGAAGTGTGCCTTCGTGGTTTAGGAGCTGCATATAAGCAATTCAGAACTTCTATACAGACCAGGAAAATATTCCGAATTTTGCTGATTTGGTATCTATGCTGATTATTGAAGAAAAGAATCTTGGTGAGGACTCAAACTCCAAGGAAAGCCCACTTCTGAGCAAGTATTCTACTCTCACAGAGGAAGAGGCAGAGGTAGAGGTTTTGGAAGTGGAAGAGGAAACGGTAACCAAGACCAAGGTCAACAATAGAATCATGCAGGAGGAAGAGAACAGCCAAAGAGGTCGTAGAAATTTCCAAAGAAATGATTCAAGTAATGATAGTAAAGGATGTTGGAATTGTGGTAAACCTCGACACTTTGAACATGATTACAGGTTAAAGAATCAAAATAACAGAAGGCAGCAAAACACCTATGCATCCACAAGTGCAGATGATTCTAAGAAGCTGTTTATGGTTCAACATCACATGATGAATACGATGTCTACTGGTGTTTCAAAATCGAATGATAATGTCTGGTATGTTGATTCAGGTGCTTCAAATCACATGACCAGTCATGCAGAATGGTTTAGTAGTTTGCAAAAAATGCCAGTTCCTGGATATGTTGAAACAGGTGATAATACATCGCATCCTATTGAGCATACAGGAAACATAGCATTGTCTATGGAGGATGCGAAGGTAAAACATCTTGCTGAAGTGTTGCATGTTCCAAATATAACAAAGAATTTGGTTTCTGTTGGACAAATGGTTGACCAGGGATTACAAGTCAGGTTCAATGCTGATGGATTATATGTAGAAGAGTACAAGCAGGATGGACGATTGGTTGCCAAAGGAAACAAAGTGGGTAGGATTTTCACCTTAAATGTGAAGATTCCTAAAATGAATGCAGCCATGTTTGCAAAAGGTGCAGGAGTTATTGCGGATATAGAGATATGGCACAAATGGATTGGACATGCAAACTTGCAAAGGCCGAAAATGATGCAGTCAAAGGAGATTGTCCATGGACTACCAAATTTCAAAGTTGCAGAAATGCAAAAGGTATGTGCAGCATGTCAATTTGGTAAACAGTCAAGAGCATCATTTCCACATGACAAGCATGTTAGTGAGAATGTACTAGAAGTAGTACATACAGATGTTTGGGGTCCAGCAAAGACCACATCTATGGGCGGTTGCAGGTTTTATGTTACCTTCATTGATGATCATACACGCAAAGTATGGGTATATTTCATGAAAGAGAAGAGCGAGGTGTTCACTCACTTCCAGAATTTTAAAGCTATGGTTGAAAAGTAGACAGGGAAGTACATTCAGACATTAAGATCTGATGGAGGAGGTGAATACATGTCAAATGAGTTCAACAGTTTTCTAAAAATTCATGGAATTTGGCGTCAGTTTTCATGCACGTACACACCACAACAGAATGGTGTTGCTGAACGCAAAAATAGACATATTGCAGAAATAGCAAGAGCCTTAATGGCTAAGAAGAATATGCCTCATTGTTATTGGGCAGAAGCTGTGCATACTGCTGTATACATCATGAACAGAACTTCGACTGCTGTCGTACATCAAGTTACACCTGAAGAGAAATTTACAGGTAAAAAGCCAAACTTATCACATCTGAAAGTTTTTGGTTGTATTGCACATGTACATGTTCCAGATGAATTGAGGACGAAGCTTGATCCAAAAGCAGAAAAGTGTGTCTTCATTGGATACTCCCTTCAGCAAAAGGGATATAAATGTTATAACCCACTCACACAACAGGTAAAGGTGAGCAGAGATGTGGTATTTGATGAAATGTCAAGCTTCCATGCAGGTGCCAAAGAAGGACTAAGTCTTGAACCAAATGAGAAAGAAAATGCTGAAAAATCAAGTGCAGAATCTCAGGTTTTGAGTGGACCGGATGCATCACCAAGCAATAGTTCCAACTCAAATCCATGGAGTGGAAGATTACGTGGGAATTTCAGTCCAGCAAATTCATCAAATATATCCAAGAAAGGTAAAGAAAAGCTTTCTACTGGTCATAAAACATGTACAGGTTTTGAAGACGTTGATGGAGATTCAAGCGGTTTAGAAAAGAGTCTTGATGAGGAACTTGGATTGCCCTCTATGAAGACTCCAGGAGTAAGAAGGGCACATGCAGATGATACAAGGAGAAGTGACCTAGGACCAAGAAGATCTGGGAGGATGCGTAATTCAGTGCAACGATTGGAATATGATAGTTACATGGCTCGCCATTGTGCCTACATGACAAAGGTAATACAAGATGCTGAACCTTCTTGTTTTGAAGATGCAATTGGTAATGCAGATTGGGAAAAAGCTATGGATGAGGAGATGGCTGCACTTTATGGAAATGATACATGGAAGCTGGTTCCATTGCCGCAAGGAAAGAAACCCATAGGCTGTTAATGGGTTTACAAGGTAAAGCATAATGCTGATGGTAGCATAAGCAGGTATAAAGCACGATTGGTAGCTAAAGTATATGCACAGACATATGGCATTGATTATGAGGAAACATTCAGCACTGTAGCTAAAATGTCTACTGTTAGGACACTTGTTGCATTAGCTACAACAAAAAGATGGACTTTGCATCAGATGGATGTGAAGAATGATTTCCTACATGGTGAGTTACAGGAAGAAGTATATATGGACCAGCCACAAGGATATGAAGATTCAAAGCATCCAGAATATGTTTGCACGTTGCAAAAGGCTTTGTATGGGCTGAAGCAGGCTCCGCATGCATGGCATGCAAGGATTGCTGATTACTTAACCAACATTGGGTTTTCTATGTGTGATGCAGATCACTCACTATATGCACGAAGGCTGATGATGGCATCACTATTGTGGCTATTTATGTTGATGACCTGATTGTAGGTGGTAATAATGAAGAAATCATCAAAGAGGTAAAGAAACTTCTTATGCAGGAATTCGACATGAAAGATCTTGGTGTGCTGCGCTATTTCTTGGGCATTGAGTTTATACATACAGAAATAGGTATATGGATGTCGCAAAGGCAATATGCCTTGAATATGCTGCAAAAGTATGGTATGGCTGACTGTAAGCCAATTTCTATGCCTTTAGATCAGAATTTGAAATTGGATACTACATCAGGTGAAGCATTGGAAAATGCTACTATGTACAGGAAAATTGTGGGAAGTCTTATATACCTTACAATTACAAGGCTTGATTTAAGCTACACTATGGGACTTGAAAGTCATTTTATGCAGGCTCCCAAGAAGCCACATTTGAATGCTCTGAGGCGCACACTACGTTATGTGAGTGCTACTTTGGATTATGCATTGTTTTATGAAGCTGGTGTAGACTTGCAGGTTCATGGATACACCGATGCATATTGGGCTGGTAGTACTCCAGATAGAAGATCTACTAGTGGCTTTCTTTTCTCACTTGGAGGTGCAACTATTACATGGAGCAGTAAGAAGCAACCCACTATTGCTTTGTCGAGTACAGAGGCTGAGTATAGAGGTGCTGCAATGGCCGCATGTGAGGCATCATGGTTGGAGATGTTACTTGCAGATTTAGGTGTAGAAGTGCAAAAGCCTATCACTATCTATTGTGATAATCTTAACAGCATACAATTAGCATGGAACCCTGTTTTCCATGCTAGAAGAAAGCATATCGAGGTACATTATCACTTCATCAGAGAGAAGGTATTAGCAGGTGATATTGATCTTGTTTATGTGAGAACAGATGAGCAGGTTGCTAATATTTTCACCAAAGCACTTGGAGCTGAGAAGTTGAAGAAGTTTCGGAAGATTCTTGGATTACAGGATATGGCATTGAGCTTGAGGGGGAGTTTTGAGATATCAAGCTCAACATGTGATGATCTAGTATGACACGTACTAGTTTTTTGTTTCTCTGACATGTATAGTGGTCACGCCGGTATATGTCAGGGATACTTCATTGAGCTTTATTAGATTTATCTACCAAGAGTGATGGCACATTTGTTTCTTGCCAGCTCACTCATTCTTGGACATTAGGTTTTTCCTTATGTACTGGTCTTTATATATTTCACTTGTTGTATTCTTGTTTTTTAGGTCATTCTTGTACATTCCTTTTATGTAATAGAAGAAGAAGAAGAAGAAGATCATTCTTCCCTCTCTCAATTTCTGTGTGTGCTTCTCCTTGAGAGTGAGTGTGTGAGCTCTCTTCCTTATCTCCTTCCTCGTGACAAGATAGAATACCATGTAAGACACTTCGTAGCATGACATCTTGACTTCAAAGCAGTTGATACACAAAAGGATTGGTCCTTGCTAAGGAAAACCACTATCCTCCATAAAGGTGGCATAGTCAAGTCTGCAAAATCTGTAACCATCTTGCAAATATGTAGGTGCTTGAATGGCTCATTATCACTAACAGAGACCATCATTCTAAACCCATAGGGTATATCTGGTATAACAAGGGAGCATTGGTTTTTAGGCACAAGAGTACATACATTATTTACATCATTGCAATATACATTGTAATATACAGGTCTAAGGGGGTCTAGAGGTTTGGAAAAACACTTCAAATCTGACTCATCATGAAAATCAATTTCCTTAGTTTTCAACCTAGACTTCTCATGCCTCGCCCTTTCAATGTGAACTAGGAATGGAGGAGGACAATCATCACTTGCCTCAATAGACTTCGACTTTTTTGGCTTCTACAAAAGCAAGAGACGAAGAATGATTATTAACACTCATATCATGGTCTAAAATCGATGCTTGACATCAACCTATGGCAAGAAGTTGATGCCAAGAATCGACTTTTAGAAGAGAATGGATGTCTGGCATCGACTTCTGGCAGTAAATCCATCTCTGGCTTCGATTCTCTGTTGAACGTTGATGCCTGGCATCGACTTCTTTTTCACAATCAGATGCTAGGCATCATGTCTCTACTGAAATTTGATGCCTTGCACCGACTTCTTGCCAAAGGTCGATGTCAGGCATCGAGTTTCAGCAGAGACTCAATGCTAGGCATCAACTTGTGGCGAGAAGTCAATGTTAGGCATCGATGTTCAGTAGAGAATCGATGCCAGGCATCACCTTCTTCAGACATTGAATCCCTACATAGAGTGGAACAAAAGCATTATGAGATCAAGTGATTACAACACATATCCAATCACGAAAGAGTATAAAGTATTCTAACAATGATTTGTATGATGAGGTGGTTGGATACTCTGCTTGGACTTCACTCCAAGAGGAGCATCCCAACATCTTCATCATTACCTCCTGAATCTTCATATATACTTTTTGACTGCATTCCCAAATGTGGATAAAAGTCAGTGAGTTTAGTAATGAGAAACACAAAGCAAAGTATATTTTGGAAAATCTTACTTACTTATTGAGCTTAGTGACCATCTCTTCAAGACTTAAATCCTTTGAAATTACTCTTGATAACATCAATATTATCAAGGTATCATCCTTGATCCCTTGTAGGGCTCTCCATGGTGTCAGCTTCATATCCTTAACAGCCTATTCAATGGAAAGTTCTCTTCAATGGAAAGTTCAAGTTTCTTTCCTTTTCCCTTTACATCACCTGAAGATCTGGCCTTGGCTTCCTCTGTTTTTGGCCCTTAACCTCCTTATTTTCCCACATTGTAAAAATCTTGTCTTGGAGATTCCATATTTCATCTGTTCTGCAGGCCAGTTGAAACAAAAGGTCGAATTTCTACAAGGCATCTGATTTCAAATTCTCATCGATAGCAATCCCAACCTCAATAAGACATTACTTCCTCAGATTAAGATGTACTCTCCCAACATATTTCCTTAGAGAATCGTCATACGCATGGTGGAAGAAGAAAATTCGCTCAATAGATGAAATTTTCTACCTGTAGTCATTGTCATTATTATGGTCCCAAGCCAAGAGCTTAGCCTCTTCAATAGTAAGTCCTACATATATCTTGCACTCTACATACCTAAAGAAGAAGGTTGTGGGGTGCTCCTTAACTAGTTCTCTATGGGCCTCTACAGAGTGTGATCCACCAATCACATAGTACGTAAAATCTTCCACAAAGGTGCATTCATTTGGGTCCACCATCACCAAAAAAGGAACTACAATTGCGTGAGGGTTGATCTTCATCTTTTTCTTTAGGTTCCGCACATGCAAATTATGTGGCTCCCTTATATCAAGGGACCTCCTCCCTCTGACTAGATCAATTGGTGCTCTCTGGATAATATTTATGGGAAGGTGGAATAGCTGCCCTTTTCTAATAAGTTTTCTCTTAGCAATGTCTTCCCTCATTCGGTTCTATTCAGTACCCAAGATCCCTTATGAAAGATCTCCACCAAGTGCAACAATAACATCCTCTGAGTCAAAACTTGACTCAGTGGACACTTCATCTGCAATTTTCTTCAGCTTTTTGAGTGGTTTCTTCTCTACACACTGCTTACCCTTTGCTTTTATTGTGATGAGCCAAGGGCCAAGTTGAGCTTCCCATAATAAAGCAAGAGCATATGTTCTTCAAGAATAAAGCAAAACGTAGTTTCCTCAATAAAGCAAAAACGTAGCGCATGACAAAAAGCCTCCATCGGATTAGCTACGATAGCTTTTAAATTTTGAATTTTATGATCGCATGCTTTGTAATAGCGTGTTTTGCTATGAAAAGTTTGTTTTCTTTTCTTTTAGCTTTCTAAAAGATGGTTTCACACTATGAAGTTTCAGGTTCACAAGTAATAAAAACTATTGGACATTGATTTCAACAGAAGCGGCGACCTGCTCTGATACCAATTGTTAGAGTTTCACGTCTGCAGAAGCACCTGAACAACACAAGGAAGGAGAAGAAGCTTGGAGCACAACACAAAATATTGAATGTATTACCAAGATAATATACAAAGATAAGTAACCCATTAGGGTTATAGGCATATATACAAGCTGGAAACAAACTTCCTAAATAGGGGAAATAGTGCGCCGGTAGTCCTAGTGTGTTCACACACATCACTACCTAAATATATCAATAGGGCATCAAGCATCTACATGAAGCTTGTTGCTCGCATCACTTCTTTGAGAGAATCTGAAGCTGCGAATCAAACCAACTAACAAATTTAAGTCAAAATTTGATGCCCAACATGGACTTTGTGCATAACATCAATGTCAGACATCAACATTATGTGGAAGGTGGATCCCAAGCATGGATTTCCTACATAAAATCGAGTAGACATCCACTTGCCACAAAGTGCCACACATAGGATTGAAATGGAAATTCTATGTATGGCATCAACATCTTGCATAAATAACGTGATAGTTGGCATTGAACTTCGGTGGAAATTCAGATCTCGGCATCGTCTTTCTACATAAATTCGATGTGATAACTTGCTTTTATGCAAGGCGTTGATGCTAGTGAACAACTTTCCAAACGTTGATGTCCCACATCAAATTTATTGAGCATGTTGATGTTGGGCAATGATTCTTGGCTAAACAACTTGTTCATGCCACTATGGATGTGCAAAACAAACTAACTAGCTACGGTTGTAATTGATTCTCCATTTTCCCCTTGTTAATCTTTTTATGTAAGTATTTCAAAACTCTTTTCTTGAAATTTTCATGTCAAGGACCCTTGCTTAGAGAGGCTATTGTGAGGACAAAATATTCTATCAAAGTAGGGGGCCATTTCATATATCCATATCTTGTAGTTTCATGCAGATAAATAGGGAGGATAAACAAGGTTTTTATTCCCAAGAAGATATGGGGGTGTATCTCATTATGGGTAAATAGGATTGAGAAGTGTAAGGTGTGGTCGGAAATCTCTCAAAATGAACTTTCCTTGGGGAGCGCTTGATTCATGATTCAAGAAAAAGAGCATAGCTGAGAATGACTTTGATGATACTGAGGTTAAGAAGAAGGGGATGAATATACCAAGGTTGTGAACAAGAGGTTCAAGAGACTATGCAAGAGTGAGGACATGGGAGTTCAGGTGTTGATTATTGAGGACAATGATTGACCCATGGGGGAAGAATTTTATAAAGTGGTAGGCAAGAGATGGTTAAACCACACCCTAAGAGGGAGAATTGAAAAGTAATCCTAGCCACGAGGTTTGGAGATGCGTTTCTCTTGGATACAGCTCCCTTTGATATCAACGTTGATTGAAGCCTAACATGCACACTCAAATTTGGTAAAGAATCTACATATGAAGGCCACTCTAGGGTGAGAGATGCACCTATCCAGCTAACCAACCCTTCCAATATATAGCCAACCCTTCCAATATATAGCCTCGAGTCCAAGGAGGTAACTAAAGACCACCTTATAGCATTTATTATTCCATATCCGAGACATTTAGTTTTTGCATAGCAATTATTATTCCATATGTGAGACATATACTTTCTGAATTGAACTATAAAGCGACCTCTATCTATCTCTCTATCTATCTCTCTTTATATATATATATATATATATATATATATATATATATATATATATATATATATATATATGTATGTGTGTGTACACACATACACACAAAGAGACATGCGTGCTTGTTTGTCTATAACGTTTTTCCACTTTGTTCTTATTTTACGTATTCAAATGCTTAGAGGAAAGGGTACGATATTACACGACTGATAATTCTCTTGATGTACATGATTTCTTCCTACACATATGCTGTATATAGCTGTTTCATATGGCTTTTGTTGTCATCCATGTGAAATTTACGTTTGTACAAGGAAGCACGATATTAGTATTGACGTTGGAAATGGATATGCGAACGAGCATTAGTAAAGATCAAATAACATTAATTTGAAAAAGCCAGTCCATGGTGCGAAATACAGTTTGAGTTTGAGTCTTTGCATACTCTAAATCAGTTCTCTCATCAATGTGCATCATGTAAATATGCATAAAAAATGGAATGTTCTGCATCATCACATGAAACTTGTAAAGGTTGAGAAATTGCCTCATTTGGACCAACACTAGCCTATCTCCCTATAAAAAGAGGTAGAAAAGTATCATACATATCTTTGGAGCTAACTGATGTCTCCTTTGTACATGAAAGTAATGGCTGAATAGCATCTTCCACAAAAAACAATATCACACCCAACCAAAATGTGTTTAGTTTGTGGATGATACAGAGGATAGCCTTTGCTTTCAAAACTGTACCAACAAAATTACATTTGAGTCCTTTTTCATCCAATTTCCTGCATCATTATTTAGATACTAATGCATATGTCAACCAACCAAAAACACCCAAATGAGCAACAGAGGGTTTATGACCATTCCAAGCCTTATATGGAGTGATAGACTATAGTGCTTTAGTGGGACTGCTGTTAAAAACATATGTTGCACACATAAGAACCACAAGCTAGAAAACTATGTGGTAAAGTTTGACTTTTGACCATACACCTTGCCATCTCCATGAGTGACCTATTCTTCCTTTCAACAAATCCATTCTGTTGAGGTGTATATGGAACTGTACACTGATGTTTTATCCTAGGCTCCCCCAAAAATGAATTAAAATTAGAAGACATATATTCCCCCCTAGATGTGAATGGCAGGTGCCTATTTTAGCAACTCATAGATTTTCAGCCAAAATCATAAACTATTTGAAGCACATAAACACTTTGGACTTTGCTATCAATGGATAAACCCATGCATTCCTGGAAAAATCATCAATGAAAGTCAAGAAGTAAAGATATCTAGTTCCCAAAAGAACATGTCTACATAGGACCACAAACATCACTATGAACAATCTGCACTTTCTGAGTAGCTTGAATTGAACCATCTTTTGGGAAGGAGGAACATTGTATTTTGCTCAAAATACAACCTTCACAGACATGTTTATGAGGTTCCTCAAGTTTGGGCACAGAGGACACGATTTCAGATTTCTACACCTGTAACAAACTAGCAAAATTCATATGACCAAAGTGTGCATGCCAAAGCTTTGCATCTGGCATAGCTTGAGAATCTTGAACTATGCATGTTGAATCATTCACAGATTTTACATAATCTATGAGCTTATACTGCCCATGAGATAAAATGCCAGAAGCAATAATGATTTCCCCATTTCATAGATCATGAATTCTACATCTCTGTTCAACAAATTTCACAACCAAACTGATATTGGCTAATGTTGAAACTCATAATAGATTTTTCTTTATACCTGGCCCAAAAAAAGCATTTGATAATGTGAAAGAACTACCATTAGCACTAGTCTGAATGATCTTACCAACTTCCATAATATGATAAGAGGAGTTGTTGGTGCATGTGATAGTATTCCGTGTATGGGCATGCTCAAGTGAAGTGAAGAAATCGTGTGGCAAGGTAGTATGTTTGGTTGCCCCACTATCAAATAACCAAACATCTGAGTCTACTCCATACATACATACACTATTAGTATACTTTGATTTGGGTGTACAGGCTTGTGCAACAACCACTCTAGCCTCTTTTTTCTTTGCCTCTTTTGCAGCCAATTTTGGAAAAATCTTTAGGACATGATTATTTACTTTAAAGTATTTGCAAAACAATTTTTTCTTTTCTATTTTCTTCTCGTCTCTCCTTCTTTGATTGTCTAGAATTAGTAGATTCTTGCTTACTAGCAAAGGAGCTCCATTTACCTTTGCCCTTCTTACTAGCCAGGAAATCTTGATCCACAACACACATAATGAGCCTATTCTGCCTAGACTGATCTTTCTGCAACAAAAGAGAGACTATCTCCTTAAATGTTAAGGCATTTGGATTTCCTTTTATCATAAATAGAAGATTAGAAGAAAAAGTATGATATGAATCTAGAAGACCATTCAGAACAGTCTACAGAAGTGAACTGTCAAGAAAGACTTCATGAATAGAAATGAACTACTCCTTCAACTCTTTGATCTTTATAAAAAAACTATTCATGGAATCTCCTTCATGCATCTACTTACTCTCCAACTGTTTTTGGAGGTAAGCAACACGAGACTCATTTCTTGCCTAGCATAAAGTGGTATATGTATCCCAAGCATCCTTTGCTATTCTACAAGAGTGAATGTGAGGAATAATGGCATGTCTGATAGACAAGGCTATCAATGCATGTGCTTGAGCATCTTTGCCACCCCAACAAAGTTGCTTTATAGTAGGTGCATCAGGAATCGCAAGACAAACAGGAACCTTGAGAATACCAACATCTTCAATGCCATCTGTATCACCTTCACCAACTATGATTATAGGTGTAATAAGATTTATTTCAACACCCTACACAATATTCCATAGTCCTTTTTCAACCAATACATGATGCATCATGTAAGCCCATAATAGGTAATTGGTGCCGTCCAATTTATCCTCAATAGCCAACATACCGGATACATCACTACTTTCAACCATGGCCACTCACTAAAATACCTTGATGAAGAAAAATGAATTTATCTCAAAACATTGAACAGAACTACCCTGTGAAGTTTTGCTAAACTTGTAGCGCACTTTGAGGTGCTTATATTGGCTAACCAAAACTTCTATATATCTTTGGCACGAAAAGATGAAATTCCATGCATAAGCACTACAATAGTGCATTTAAAGGCCAAAACGAGCTCAGATCATGATTTCTTCACAACATAGCAAAGCAATTTTGAACTCCTAATCAGCTTGAGTATGCTCACTAGTTTTCATGCAATTTTGAAACTATTATTGGAGGGGTGTCATGGACTCCCTAGATGAAGCGGTGGCCTGCTCTAATACTAATTGTTGGATTTTGAGGTCTACAAAAGCACCTGAACGACACGAGGAAAAAGAAGAAGCTTGGAGCACAACACAAAATATTGAATGTATTACCAAGAAAATATTGGAAGATAAGTAACCTGATAGAATTATAGGCGTATATACAAGTCGGGGAAAGCAACCTCCTAAAGAGGGAAAAAAGTGCCCAAATAGTCCTAGTGTGTTGACACACATCACTACCTAAATATATCAAGAGAGCATCAAGCATCTACATGAGGCTTATTCCTTGCATCATTTCTTTGAGAGAAACAGATCCTTGGCATCAAGCCAAGTCGAAAATTTAAGTGGAAAGTTGATGCCAAACATGGTTTTTGTGCAGGACATCAATGTCAGACATCAAAATTATTTGGAAAGTGGATGCCAAGCATGGATTTCCTACATAAAGTCGATGCTAAACATCCACTTGCCACAAAGTGCCACACATTGGATTTAAATGGAAATTCTATGTCTGACATCAACGTCTTGCATAAACGTGATAGTTGGCATTGAACTTAGGTGGAAATTCAGATCTTGGCATCGCCTTACTACATAAATTCGATGTGATAACTTGCTTTAATGCAAGACATTGATGGTAGAGAACAACTTTCCACCTGAAGCTGATGTCCCACATCAAATTTATTGAGCATGTTGATGTTGGGCATTGATTCTTTGCTAAATAACTTGTTCATGCCACTATGGATTTGAAAACAAACTAACTAGCTACTCTTGTATTTGATTCCCCATTTTCGCCTTGTTAACTTTTTTATGTAAGTATTTCACAATTCTTTTCTTTAAACTTTCATGTCAAGGGAGAATGACTTTGATGATACTGAGGTTAAGAAGAAGGGGATGAATATACCAAGGTTGTGAACAACAGGTTCAAGAGACTATGCAAGAGTGAGGAAATCAATGGAAGGACTCTAGAGAGTTCAGGTGTTGGTTATTGAGGACAATGATTGACCCATGGGGGAAGAATTTCATAAAGTGGTAGGCAAGAGATGGTCAAACCACACCCTAAGAGGGAGAATTGAAAAGTAATCCTAGTCGCGAGGTTTGAGATGAGTGCCTCTTAGATACAACACTCCCTTTGATATCAATGTTGATTGAGGCCTAACCTGTACACTCAAATCTGCTAAATAAACTACATTGGGTTATTATTCCACATTCGAGACATTCAGTTTCTGAATTGGACTATAAAGCGAACCCCCCCGCCCCATCTCTCTCTCTCTCTCTCTCTCTCTCTCTCTCTCTCTCTCTCTCTCTCTCGCCCCATGCTTATCTACAGTCCCGAACATAGAAGTCTTAGGTAACGCCTCCCATATCCTTACGTAAAGAATAAATATCTTAATATTTTTAGATTGACGAGATACTATAATTTCTATGAAACCAAGTTCTCTACCTTCCATGTTGATCTCCTCACTCACACTTTGAATTAGTCAACTCTATCCTGATAAAATAATTATTATAAGTGAAGCAAACGTATTTTATTCTTGAATGTTCTAGTCCCTTTCTACGTTCATTGGAGCAACTTTTCATTAAAAATTTCTCCATCTTTAATAAAAAGAAGACAATAGTCGATGGGAGACAATAATAAATGGCATAGACCAAATAAACCATAACTTCTAATTTGATTATAGTTTACTATTATGGGAACAAATCCAAACATCGTATAGGGTACCATAATTTTAACCTATATAAGTTAAACTCAAATCGTTTGTAAAGACGTATAAAAGAGCAATGTCGGGTAATACAAAATCCTCAATTTTTTATTATACATTTTATTATGTTATCTTTAATCTTTCTAATAGATCCGTCTTAAGAATTTCTTAGCATAATTCACATTATTTTATTACCGATGTTATAGACGCTATTATGTAATTAATCACGGTAAAATTTACAACTGATTTTATTTTCAAAGTGAGCTTAATTTTGGTAATATAGTACAATAAGTTATATGTATCTTATTTTCTTAAGGATTTAAACTCTTCAAATGTTTTGTATAAATGATATCGAATGACTAATAATAGCGGTAATCATGAATCAGCCATGTATCGAGTTGAACTCGCCATGCTTCCCGTATTGTAATTATTTCAGCACTATATCTCTTTGAGGTAATAAGATCATTCTTATTGATAAACTTTGATTAATATCATGCACCTTATGGCTTGTCATTTGTTTATGACAACGGCGTTCCAACCTCTTGATCATCAAATATAGTTCTAAAACAGAAAAGACAAAAACCCATAAGGCGGAAACCCATTGTCCCTAGATCATTGTAGAATATCCATTAGAAACATACAATAAAAAAATCAGCATAAACGATTCCAAATAAACCTCTTAAAGACTCTATTATTATTTTTCGTTTATAAAACAAGGCGTCAAATTATTAAAAAGGCCGAAAGTAAAAGAAAGCTAAAGAGAGGTACAAAGAAGGTCCACAATAAGTTCATGCCCTTTATGCGGGATCCACTGCCTTCGAGCTTTTCGTTCTCAATATACATCATTTGTTTCATGCTTCTCAATTAGGGAAACAAAGTAGATTACCATTCAAAAAAGGAAGCCACTGCTAACAAGAAATTGTTATGTCTCATACACATTGATGTATATGTTGGAGAAGATGGTGGATAGTCACAAGAGATGAAGTGGCCTTGCTAGATCCTGGTTCACACCTACTAAGAATGATGGCTGGAGAGTGTAGTGAGCCTCTTTAGCTAGCTAATGATCACAAATAATCATATATGTTGCTTGGAAGATGATCCACTAATCAATGGATCAAGGCAAATAGGTAGGAAATTGATCCAAGAACAAAAAACTTACTATTTTAGTTCCTACACATGTTCAATGTTTTGAATAGTTCTTTGAGCACATCAGGAATTGGCTTAATTCTTTTTGGGGAACTCTGATTAACTTAGCAATCATGAGTGATTTCCTAAAAAATGATGGACTACACATAGAGAAAGACGCTTAGCAAATCACAACATCAATCTGCTGCAACAGTCAATTGTCCAGTGAGCAAAGATATGTTAATATCTCACGATCACGACAAGCAATGCTAATGACATTTTGTAGGTGTATAATACAAAGAAATCGGAATCTACCATGCTTTAAATCATGACAAATGATCAACTAAAAACTGAGAACAAGCTCTGAGAAGATCCATGTTCTAATTGAAATCTAACAAAGAAGTGAAATAAGAATGTAATGATCATATATGTATTAAATCACATACAAATACAATGTCAATGGCAATCATACATTGCTCAATGTGTGAAAAGTGAATGGGCTATGGGGTAAGCTCTCACTTCACAATGAATGTCCTTCAAAATGATCTCATAGACTCGAGATGCATGTGGGTCTTTTTGATCCTCTTCTTATAGTTATACTTGGAGCCCAAGTTTGAATTCAAATTCAAACATCTACCTAAAAGGTGAATCCTAAAGTATAGGATATATTCCCTCATCACTCAAAAACCAAATGATTTCTGATTTTAGAGCTTCCTAACTCCACGTGGATGTCGACCACTTTTACAAAGATAAATGTGAAGGATTTTACAAGAAGTTGGTCATATGAAGCCTTGCATAAGTTATGCCAATAAATTAAGCATAAGCTAATTAATCAAGTATTTGGGCTTGGTTTTAATTGCACCAACAGCTCCCCCTCAAGCCTAACATGCTTGGTCTTCATTCCTCCTTGATTTCCTACAAACCAATCATCAATTTGAACCTCTTTATCTTTGTTCCATGCTATGACTTTGTGAGTATATGTGCACATTGCAAATTAGTTGATACATAGGATAGCTGAATATCGTTCCTAAGAAATTTCTCCCCTACATAATGATAGTGCACTTCAATGTGCTTAGTCCTTGCATGATATATAGGATTAGCAGCACAATGAAGTGAGCTAGTGTTGTCAATTGGAGTGTAAGAGTGTATGTCCAAATTTGCATATAGTTGCTTAAGCCACATAGCTTCTTGAGTTGCATTTGCCAAAGCTCTATATTCTGCTTCTGTGGAAGATAAGTCGATAGTTGGTTGCTTCTTAGATGACCATGATATAAGCTTTGAACCTGCAAAGGATAGGTACCCTGAAGTACTCCTCCTATCATCCTTGGAGCTAGCCCAATCTACATCAGAATACATATTTATATCTATGTCACTGATGGAGAGTGTTAATCTCCAAAAGAACAAGCTATCCTTGGTATTAGACCACCTCTAGACCAAGAATAACTTTAGACTCCACAGAATTTTGGAAATCCACTATCACATTACCAAGAAGTTGATTAACTGTGAAGAAATCACTTCTCTAAAAAGTATGCTGCACATTAATCACTCATTGAATAATCAATCCTATAAAGTTTTTAATAAAACTTTGCACAAAGCTTTGCCTTAAGATTGCGCAACTTCTCCAAGTTAAATTTCTCAAAATGACTGAGTATACTGTGAGAAATGTGTGAAACACTTTACCTATGTCTGAAACAGCTTCTTTGCAATGGCGACCTTAACACCTGTAATTTCTTAACACTGGTTCTCCCAAAGTAAATCCCGTTTGATCAAGATCTTTTAACCATAGATGGCTTACCTTTCAACTTAGATTTTAAGCCCTCACTTGTGTAAAACTTTACACTGTGCACTGAGCAATGTTCAATTCTCTGAACATGGAATCTGCGCCAGTTTTGACGACTCTCAGAACATCTTCACATATGAATGTTCCTATGCAAAATTCTCTTAGCCTGATTACAATTGGACTCTCAAATTCTAGCCATAGATTGATTAACTATGGACTTAGATATGTTCAGAAAGATTTCTCAAAAGATTAACTACAGAAGTAGAAGACATCGAAACATCGGCGCAAGTTTTTCTTCGATTACTCAGAAAAGTTACAACTATTTTGAAGAAGTAACTCAACTAACTTTTCATGTGTCCAATGACACTTTCTACATCTGATTTCTCTCTTCCTATTCTCTATTCTACATGCCCCAACTTTTTCCAAAACATTTATAGGCAAATATGTACAAACTTATGACTAATCAAAAGTGTGAGTAACCTATATCTGAACTAATGTACATATGTGTTCATAGCTTTGAATTTTTGAGTATGTCCTTCCTTCAAACTTCTGAATTTGTTCTCTTCTTAATTTCTTGACTTCATTTCTTCATAAACCTTCAATTGATGATTGGCATGCACCAACAGCTCCCCCTCAATCATTAATTGAGGTTTTTCTCTATCTTCTTAATACCTGCCATATCCTTGAATCTCTGTAGCTTTGGTCCATCTAGACTTTTTGTCATCATATCTGCAAGTTGATCTTTTGTAGGAGTATGCATAACTTCAATTTCCTTATCAATGACCTTCTCTCTCAGAAAATGATACTGTATTTCAATATGTTTAGTTCTAGCATGAAACACAGGATTAGCTGCCAAGTATAGAGAACTCATATTGTCTCCACAAATAATAGGAATACTTTGAATCACATCAAAACCCTTCATAAGTGTCTTTAGCCATATTACCTCCTTTGCAGCTTCCACCATACCTTTATATTCTGCTTCTGTAGATGACAAAGCAACTGTATGTTGCTTCTTATAACACCATGAAATCAATTTGTCTCCTACATAGCACAAATATCCATGTGTTGATCTTCTATCATCCACATTACCTGCCCAATCTGCATCACTATATATCTTCACTCTTGTATCAGAAGTAAATCCATAGTACAATCCTTCTCTGAGTGTACCCTTGATGTACCTAAGTACTCTTTGTCCTGCAATCCAATGTTCCTTTCTAGGACAATGAATTAATTGTGAAAGCACACCAACTGCATATGACAAATCAGGCCTTGTTAATGTAGCATAAATCAAGCTACCAACCAAACTTTGATAGAGCTTCATGTCTCTGAATTCTTCTCCTCCAAATCTAGACAATTTATGGTTCACTTCCAATGGTGTAGGTGCAACCCTGCAATCTTCCATTTTAAATTTGGTTAGCAAATTTTAAGATACCTTTCTTGAGTCACATATACTCCATGTTGAGTATATAAAATCTCCATTCCAAAGAAGAATGACAAGTTCCCCAAATCACTGATTTTGAACTCTTTCTCCATCTGCTTCTTGATCATTTGTATTCCTTTATCATCTGTTCCTATAAGTATTATGTCATCAACATAAATGCAAACATAAATGAATCCATCTTCACTTGCTTTGACTAGCAAGCTACTATCTGCCTTTGATGCTTGAAATCCAAGTTCCTTCAAGAACTTTACAAGCCTATAATTCCATGCCCTTGGGGCCTGCTTTAATCCATACAAAGCTCTCTTGAGCTTACACACATAATTTGGACTCACTTGATCTTTGAACCCATCTGGTTGCTCCATGTAAACTTCATCTGAAATGTAACCATTCAAAAAAGCATTTTTAACATCTAATTGAGATAACTTCCAACCTTTGCAAGCAGCAATTGCTATGAGAGTTCTGATGGTTGTCATTTTTGCCACAGGACTATAGGTCTCATCATAGTCCACTCCATATGTCTGTGCACACCCTTTCACAACAAGTCTGGCTCTGTACCTAGACACACTTCCATCTGCAAATCTTTTTGTTTTGTAAACCCACTTACATCCAATAATTTTCTGGCTATTAGGTTTAGGAACCAGATCCCAAGTCTGATTCTCTATCAATGCATCATACTCCTCTTGCATGGCTTCTTCCCAATTTCTCTTGCCTTTGGCTTCATCATATGTAGATGGATCTTCATCTGCTTTTACCAAATAAGCATAATCTTTAGTAGTCAAGAATGAGGTGTCATAGCTATACCTTGTGGGTTGCCATTTTTGCCTAGATGACCTCCTAACTTTTGCACTTTTTGAAGTCTCTGGTTCATCACATTCTGGATCAAACCTTGGCCTCTCTTCAACTTCAACCTGTACTTCATTATTCTCATTTTCATCAAGTAATTGAATCTTTGCTGTACCTTTCCTTTGATCCACTACTTCTTCAACATCTGCATGTATATTATATTTACCTGCATACCAAGTACCTTGCTCATCAAATGTAACATCCTTGGATAGAAGGAATTGCTTTGTGGATGGACTCCACAACTTGTATCCCATTTGCTTATCATCATAACCAATGAATACATAATTTTCTGCCTTAGGCTCCAACTTATGCCTCAATTGAGATGGCGCATATGCATATGCCAAGCATCCAAATATTCTGCAATGATCCAAGGTAAGTCTCTTACCCCACCAAGCTTCATTTGGTGTCATACCTTGCAAAGCTTTACAAGGCAATCTATTGACCAAATATGTAGCTGTATTAACAGCTTCAGCCCACAAATAATTTGGGCAATTCTTCTCTTTCATCATGGACCTTGCAAATTCAACAAGTGTCCTGTTTCTTCTTTCTGCTACCCCATTTTGTTGAGGAGAGTACCTGCAAGTAACTTCTCTCTTTATACCTACATTCCATAAGTAATCATTGAACTCATTTGAAAAATACTCTCCCCCTCCATCTGACCTTAGTCTCTTCAATTTTTGACCTATAATTCTTTCTGCATATGCATGATAGTGTTTAAATGTATTAAACACTTCTGACTTTTCTTTAATCACATAAATTGTGATCCATGTGGTAGCATCATCAACATTATGACATAATATCCTGAACCATTTATGCTAAAGTCCTTTGAAGGACCCCACACATCTGTATGCACCAACTCAAGTCTTTCTGAATACATAAACCCATGCTTGGAATAAGGTTGCTTATGGGCCTTACCTAATTGACATGCCTCACATCTGTATGTCATGTGTTGACCTGCAATGTTAGGCAATCCAAGCACTGAATCATTGTTAATCATTTCTTTAATACCTCTCTCATTGAAATGTCCAAGTCTTTTATGCCAAAGATCCAATTCAGATACCTTCTGCTCTCCATATGTGAACATAGCATGTCCAACATTTCCTTGTACCTTTAATGTGAAAAGCCTCCCTTCCTTCTTTCTTGTAACAACCTGTTTATACCCTTGACTAGGGTCTTCAACATATACTCCATCATTGGTGAACCTTACCTCATATCCTTTTTCCACAATTTGACCTACACTGATCAAATTCTTTGGAATTGTGGGAACATAAAGAACCTTGCTCAAAAGAGTGCTCCCATCTTTAGCTTTGACTGAACCAATTGACTTTACCTTATGCTTTGTATTATCACCTGTCTGAACTGTATGGTTAATTGCATTATGATCTAGATCAGTCATCAAAGCAATATTTCCACTTAAATGATTACTACATCCTAAATCAATATAGAACACTCTCATGTCCTCATGTGAGGTTTCACATGTTGCATTCATAATGAGAGTCGAATCCTCCTTCTGATCTGATGCATAGTTGTAGTAGGTGTTATTATAGGATTGATTTTGAAAGCTTCTTCCTCCACCTCTTCCAAAAGAATTCCTACCACCTCTACCTCTGAAGTTTCCTCTTTGAAATCTACCACCTCTTGCTCTTTGATTAAAGTTCGGATAATTACCATTGTTCTGATTATTGTGCCAACAATCATGAGATAGGTGATTAGTCTTACCACATATCCAACAAGCTCTTGCATTATCTTTGTTGTTTCTGCCTCTTCCTCTACTTCTGCCATTTCCTCTTCCTGTTATGAAATTTGCTTGGTTTGAAGTACCTTCTTCTTCACCTGATTGTTGCTTTCCTTTGTTAGCTTTCTTCTTGTCTTTAGAGTACATTGCATGACCTGCATTCTTATCAACATCTCCTTTGACATCATTCTCAAAAGTTAGCATATGACCTAACAATTGATTCAAATCAGGAGTGAAGTGATCTAATGAAAGTTCTGTAGACAAAATAAAAGGCTTCCACTTCTCATCTCCTCTTAGCCCTGTGAGAATTTGTCTTACCAATTTATCTTCTTCAATATCTTCATCCACTGCACCTAAAGAATCTGCAATGTCCTTCATCTTTGTCACATAATCAGAAATTGATTGTGAAGCCTTCTTCTTGAAAGTAGTAAATTCTGCCCATAGTGAAGCCTTCCTTGATTTGTTTGTGTTTTGGAAATGCTCTTCCAAAGCATTCCAAATGTCACATGCACTTTCAAGTCCTCTAATGTGAGGAAGCAAATAGTCATTGACTGCCATGTAGATTATGCTCCTTGCTTGAGCATCCTTCTTCATCCAATTCTTCATGTCTGCAAGCTCCTCTCTAGTTGGAACACTAGAGTCTCTAAATTCTGGCTTTTCTTCCTCTCCTGTGATGTATGCTATCAAATCTTTGCTCATCAGATGAGCTTCCATTTTCATAGACCAAGCTAGATAGTTCTCTCTATCCAACTTTTCAATTTGGAGACTATCTCCCATTCTTGCTTCACCTGTAGTCTCAAAGCTTTAGCCTTTACAAGAAATAAATGTACCTTAACTTCGAATGTTGCTTCTTCTGATCCTTTTGATAATCTTTGCGTGTCTCCCTTCAATCTTTCTTCACACTTTATCCTTCTGAAACTTCGAGATGTAGAATTTGTATATCTGCAGCAGTCGGAGTCTTCCTTTCCTTAATTTTGACACAACCTGCTCTGATACCACTGATGGAGAGTGTTAATCTCCAAAAGAACAAGCTATCCTTGGTATTAGACCACCTCTAGACCAAGAATAACTTTAGACTCCACAGAATTTTGGAAATCCACTATCACATTACCCAGAAGTTGATTAACTGTGAAGAAATCACTTCTCTGAAAAGTCTGCTACAGATTAATCACTCATTGACTAATCAATCTTGTAAAGTTTTTAATAAAACTTTGCACAAAGCTTCGCCTTAAGATTGCGCAACTTCTCCAAGTTAAATTTCTCAAAATGGCTGAGTATACTGTGAGAAATGTGTGAAACACTTTACCTATGTCTGAAACAGCTTCTTTGCAATGGCGACCTTAACACCTGTAATTTCTTAACACTGGTTCTCCCAAAGTAAATCCCGTTTGATCAAGATCTTTTAACCATAGATGGCTTACCTTTCAACTTAGATTTTAAGCCCTCACTTGTGTAAAACTTTACACTGTGCACTGAGCAATGTTCAATTCTCTGAACATGAAATCTGCGCCAGTTTTGACGACTCTCAGAACATCTTCACATATGAATGTCCCTATGCAAAATTCTCTTAGCCTGATTACAATTGGACTCTCAAATTCTAGCCATAGATTGATTAACTATGGACTTAGATATGTTCAGAAAGATTTCTCAAAAGATTAACTACAGAAGTAGAAGACATCGAAACATCGGCGCAAGTTTTTCTTCGATTACTCAGAAAAGTTACAACTATTTTGAAGAAGTAACTCAACTAACTTTTCATGTGTTCCAATGACACTTTCTACATCTGATTTCTCTCTTCCTATTCTCTATTCTACATGCCCCGACTTTTTCCAAAACATTTATAGGCAAATATGTACAAACTTATGACTAATCAAAAGTGTGAGTAACCTATATCTGAACTAATGTACATATGTGTTCATAGCTTTGAATTTTATGAGTATGTCCTTCCTTCAAACTTCTGAATTTGTTCTCTTCTTAATTTCTTGACTTCATTTCTTCATAAACCTTCAATTGATGATTGGCATGCACCAACAGTCACAAGTGAAGATAGAGCAACCCTTCATTTATTCTACCCTTTAGATACTTAAGCACCCTTTTTGGAGCTTCCATATGTGGCTTCCTTGGTGAATGCATAAACTGACTCAATGTACTTACTCCATAAGCAATGTCTACTCTTGTTAGAGTAGCATAATTGAGACTTTGCATTAGTTGTTGATAACCTATAACATCATCAAGTAGTTCACCTTCATGAGAACTCAGTTTATGGTTGAGTTCCATAGGAGTACCTACAATTTTAGTGTTCTCCATCTTGAACTTTACCAACATATCATGTATGTAATTCCTTTGAGAGATAAATATACCATAATTTGTGTATACAAGCTCTAAGCCACGAAAGTAGGTTAATAATCCAAGATCATTGATTTTAAATTCTTCCATTAGTTGAGCCTTGACCTGATTGATGCCATTAGCATCATTTACTATAATAATGATGTCATCTACATAGACAAGTAGATAACTTCTTATTTGTTCTTCTTAACAAATAAAGAAGAATCTGCCTTGCTTGCCACAAAGCCTTGGTCCTGCAAATAAGTAACAAGCCTATGGTTCCAAGCTCGAGGAGCTCGCTTGAGCCCATAGAGTGCCTTTCTTAGTTTGCATACATAACCACTTTTATCTTCATCTTCAAAACCTAGTGGTTGTGCCATATACACTTCTTCTGATATCCATCCATTTAAGAATGCATTCTTGACATCTAAGTGATATAGATTCCAATTTTTAGAAGCAACAACACTTACCAAAACCCTAATTGTTGGCATCTTTGCTATAGGTGAAAACGTTTCTTCATAGTCCACTCCATGAGTTTGGGCAAATCCCTTTGCCACTAACCTTGCCTTGTACCTGTTTATAGAGCCATATGAGTTCTTTTTTATTTTGTAAATCCACCTGGATCCAATTACCTTCATCCTTGGCTTCTTGGGAACTAGATCCCAAGTATGGTTTTCCTGAAGTGCTTCTACTTCTTCTTGCATGGATTCTCTCCATTCTTTCTTCTTCCTAGCCTCTTCAAATGAAGAAGGCTCTTGTACCATAGAGTCTTTAGTGATATACACAGAATGCTTGGTGACTAATGATGTATCATATCCATACCTTATGGGCTTTTTGCTTTCTCTTTGTGATCTCCTTAGTGCTTGATTTGAAGACTCTGATATGTCTTCTAATTGCTTGAGTTTGATCTTGCCTGATGACTTCCAAGCCTTGAAGTCAATTTGTTCTTCATCCTCTGAGTTGATATCTTTTGCTAAATGTTGATCTTCTTGAGTGAGGGTTGGAAAATCATTTTCCAAATCATATGGTAACTTGACTTTTTGCAATCATCTTCAAACCATGAATTATTTTCATCAAACACTACATCCCTACTAACTATAAATGCTTTTTTTGTGGGATTGTACAGCTTATACCCCTTTTGGTTCTGAACATACCCAATAAATATACATTTCTCTACTTTAGGGTCAAGCTTCCCTCTAATTTGTGAAGGAATGTGTGCATAAGCAATGCAACCAAATATTTTATAATGGTCCAATGAGGGTCTCCTAAAATTCCATGATTCATAGGGTGTCATACCATCCTAGGATTGGGATGGGAGCCTATTGACCAAGTAGGTGGCTGTGGAAATAGCCTCTGCCCCTAGATAATTAGGTAACTTCTTCTCACTCAACATAGACATAGCAGCTTCAACAGCTAACATGTTCCTTCTCTCTACCATTCCATTCAATTTAGGGGTGTATCTTGTTGTTACTTCCCTCTTTATGCCTCTCTCCTATAGCAATGAATCAAATTCATGTGAAAAATACTCACCACCTCCATCAAATCTGATCCTCTTAAAGTTCCTTTCTATTTGGTTTCCAACTAGTGTGAAGTACTTTTTGAAACATGTAAATACCTCATCCTTATGCTTCATGAGATAAAGGATTGTCCATCTATTCTAATCATCAATAAATGAAACATTGCACCTTGAACCTAAGATTGATGGATCGTTGCTAGGGCCCCACACATTTGTGTGTACAAACTCCAAATAATCTTCATGAATGCCTCCCTTCTTGTTGAATGGTTGCCTGTGAGCTTTGCCAAATTTGCATGCTCCAAATTTGTATATCATATGTTGCTTGGTCGCATTGGGAATGCCAAGCACACTTTGATCCTTGCATATTTGCTTCAGAGTTCTTTCTCCTATGTGTCCTAGCCTTTTGTGCCATATTTCTAACTGAGATAAGGTTTGATCTCTATAATTGAATAGTTTTATGCTTTGTGTCTTCAATCTCAAAGGTGAATAATCTACGAGACTTCTCACCTTTAGCAATCCTTTTGAAGCCTTGTTGGGGGTCTTCCACATATGCTCCATGCTTAGCGAATCTGACCTTTAAAACTTTTCTCAACAATATGCCCAACACTAATAAGGTTTTTGGTTATAGTTGGAACATAAAAAAATTTACTCAAAAGGTTCATGCTACCATTAGATGTTTTGGAATTTCCAATTTGCTTGACTGAGTGTTTAGTATCAGCACTTACTTCATGCTTCCCTTTGGGTTCTTCAAGATCAGATAATAGAGCTACATTCCCAACCACATGAGTGGAACAACTGAATCAATATAGAAAAGAGGCACATCATCTTTACCTTGCTTAGATGTCAAGTTCATGATGAGTAATGAGTCTTCTTGGTCTTCAGTATAGTTCTTGTAGTCCCTTCTTCCTCTAAAGCCTCCTTGATAATTGTTGTTGTTGTAGCCTTGATTGTAGTTATGGTTGTAGTTGCCTCCACCATTGTTGTACTTGCCTCTTGATTTCCCATAGGTACCTCTATGGAAGACTCTTCCCCTTTGATTCCTTTTATTCTTGAAGCATTCTTTTGTGGTGTAGTTGTTAAGACCACAAATGTTGCAAGGTAAATTGTTGTACGTTCTCCCCTTGCCTTGCTTTCCTCCTACATGTGATAGGTGATCAGACATACAAGAGCATACCCATTCAAAGCACTTATGTGTATATACAACTTGGAATATAGTCTCTAGAAGTAGGACGTTGTTTTCCTATAGGATCCATCACCTACATGTGATAGGTGATTGCTAGAGAGATATGAGGGAGATTAAAATCCAATCTGTATGCAAAAGTTATCATGCTTGGCTCCTTGCATTTTGATGCTCCAAGTTTCAACAAGATAAGTGGTTCATAAAATTGCTTCTGGATTTCAAACAATATTTACCAATTGGATGTAAAGAATGATTTCTTGAATGAAAAGCTTGTAGAGATAGCCTTTATGGACGATTCCCAATTCTTTGAAGATCAAACATTTCCACATTATAAAAATTTGGAATCAAACATCAAACTTGGAATCAAAAAATGTTTGACCAATTGGTGGAATGTGGACACAGATAGAGTAGTGCACACCCATACCTATTTGTGAAGGAGGAAGATAACAAAAGTGTATACATATGAATCTATATTGATGATTTAATGCCTACACTGGATCATGAAGCCACATGAAGGATATTAAGAGAAATCTTGGAAGTGATTCCAGGGTCTCTTATTATTTGAAGACTTTTATTGAAATAGTAATTTTATATGAAGAAGGAATGTATTTCATCCATAGAAAGTATATCCTTGATCCTTTAAAATAAGACAATTTAAAGAGGTTTAAATTGTCTTATTTTAAACCTATTTTGAATCCATAAGAAGTAAATATGGTGTTAAATACTCATGAGGATGAAGACGTAAAGTAAGTAACCATGTGTACACCAATCCTAATTTCAGTTATAAAAGCTACAGTTACAAAAGTAGATGTAGCATAAGCCATTGGTGTGCTATCTCAATTCCCAAAGACTAGAAAAGTTGTGTGTCTTATTCAAACATAAATAAATATAAGATAATTAAGGGATCAATGAATTAAGGAATATTCTTTGCATTTAAGGCTCCTTTGAGGGTGTACGTTAAATGGGAAATACATTGGTCAATAATGGCCGGACTTCATATGTATGCAAGAAATCAAAATTGATGGAGAGGACCTTCAGAAACGACTTAAACGTATATCTTCAACCCATGTGTAGATCACCACTTCACACCCTAGGGGGGCTGGTGGCACATCTATTGGAATAAATAACATTTGTTTTGGTGGACTCGTCAACTCTTGTGAGGATCAAAAACATCGTTGGATTTCTGCTTCCTTTAGGGACACCTTCTAGTTCATCATGGTCTCCTTGTATGCTCCAAACAAGGAGTCAGAAGAGATAAAAAGTTGGGCCTCTTTGGATTCTCTATCCAACAACGTGACGCTTTGTGGGGATTTCAACATGGTGGAAGACCCTTCGGATCCTTGGGACAGTAGGGGCGATCCATTGACAATTAGGAGAAAGATATCTAGCACCAAATCAAACTCCATCTGGACCTTGTGGAGATTAAACATACCAATGGCTTCTCCTAGTCAAACCTCGAGGTTGGGGACAACTTGAGGAAAGCAAGACTCCATAGAAGCTATATGGCACAAAACATTATCCATCAATGGGGCTTGCCCAACATCTCTCAATCCATTGACCTTACGGACCACTACCCTATTATTATCACTTTCAATCTGATTGCCAAATTCCAAAAAGCACCCTGGTTTCATGCCTGCCCTATGTCTTTCTCCCTTCGCTCGGTCCATCAAGAAATTACCCAGGTATGGAACTCGGCTTTCGCTAGTGGTACCTCACCATCCAAATGTTGGAAGGTTGTGGTTGTCAAGACCCATCAAATTCTCATCAAGACGAACAAGAAGCTTCACAACATTCGAGAGAGGCAGACAGAGAAGTTATATCAGAGGCTTTGGCGCCTTGAGGAGGAACTGAGAAAAGGGAACTACCAGTGCCAGAGGGCTATGGAAAATCAAAGGCATGTTGAGATACAAAGAAGAAATTCAAAGGAAAAACCTACAAGTATACTTCAAAGACTGATGGGCAGGTAAGGATGACAAACCAACCAAAGAGATGTGTGGCATCCTCAAGGGTAAGCAAATTAGAGATTATATTCCCTTCCTGATAGATCATAATGGGGTCAAATGCAAAACAGAAGAAGAAAACATTGCCATTATTGTTGATCATTTCACTAATCTCTTGGGGGTCTTGACACTGCTTTCCCCTCGTAGGCGGGAATGTATGGACACCATCTCGAGAGCCTCACCCTCGAGAATTCCCCATAATCTAATACCTCTCCTTGATGCTCCCATCTCAGATAATGAGATTCTCAAGGTTATCGATAAGCTCCCCAATGAGAAAATCCCAATTGTGACAGACTCAAAAATGAGTTTTTTAAGTCTTTCCAACAAGTGGTGACGACCCCTCTATGCTTGGTCTAACAAGAGGCACTCGCTTTTCCCAAAATGCCTAAACAATGGTGTCATCAAGCTTATACATAAAAAGGTGACAAAAATAAGATAAAAAACTGGCGTCCAATCAAGATGCTCCAAACAAGGTATAAGATTCTTACGAAAGTAATTGCCAATAGGATTTCTTGTCACTTGAAGTGGTGGCTCAATGAGGACCAAAAAGGGTTCATCAAGGGTAGATCTCTTATGGAATCCATAATTGATATCCGGGAAGGTCTCAATTTTGTTGAAGAGTCCAAGCAAGACATTATCCTCCTTAAAATCAACTTCGACAAAGCATACGATAGGCTAGAATGAGACTTGGTTCTCCAATCACTTAAAGACCTTGGCTCTAGTAAAAAAATCAAGAAGATGATTGCTATGATGCTAGGGAATGCAACGATGCAAATAAATATCAATGGCCAATTATCGAAAACTATAAGATTAAAACAATCTATTAGGCAAGGATGCCCTCTAGCCCCTCTACTCTTTGGTATTGCCATAGAAGGACTCAATAGTCTCGTGCAACATCACATGGAAATGGGCCAGATTAAATGTCTCTCTCTACCTTTCAGCCATGGTCAGATGATCATAGGCTATTTGGAGATGACATGAACACATTTGTGCACAATGACATGACAAGCATCGAGGCCTTTTGGGGGTGTCTTGACACTTTCTGTGAGGTATCTGGCTATCGAATTAACCACTCCAAAATTGCTTTTACAGCCATCCTTCGACCACTGCTCCAAAGGCAAGTTGACCGTGGTTGCCATATTATCCTCACGGGTCAAGTCTTTCGCCTTCTTGGTATCCCAATGGGCTCTAGTGTCTCTATGGAGCAACATTGGAATTAGGTCCTATCCAAACTAGACCATAAGATTACTTATTGGAAGGGCATGAAAATTAACCTCGCAAGCCACACTATGGTAATTAATACCTTCCTCTTTGCCTCGACCATCTACTTCCTCTCCTCTTGGAGGCTGAAGGATCAAGAACTTAGAAAATTGAAGAGAATATGTAGAAACTTTCTTTGGACCGGGAACCACAATAGAAGAGGATGTTCCCAAAATATGGTCTACCTGCATTAGCCAAAAAGAGTGTGGAGGTCTGGGCATCATGGATATCAAAGGCATGGCTGCCAAGCTGGCAGAAAAATGGATCATAAACGCTTGTTGTAACTATGAGACCTCCTGGGCCAAGCTCATTTTCAGAAACAAGACCATGATTATGCTAGTGGGACTCCTGGGTCAGACCTCTTTACCCTATTTTTCGCCCCAACTCCGGTTTCCCCTAAGGGCTCGAACCTTGTGTGCTCCTTGTGGAAGAGTTGGAACAAGTTCAAACATCTTATTCGAGTCAAAGAAGACTAGAAATGACGGCTGACATTAGGCCAAATGAACCTATCTGGTTTCCCATCGCGGGCATCAGGGCAGTGGCCCCTTGGAACCTTGAGCATGCCAAGAAGCTCTAGAATAAGGGTTTTAAATAGTGGAAACACCTATCGAAATAGGAAACTAGCCAATGGATTAGTTTTGAGGATATAGACCCCAAAATAAGAGTGACCTATGAAGAATGGACTCTCCTCTGGATCAGATGCCTCGCTTCGGAATGCTAAAAAACTAGATTCTTCATTGGGAGGGATCCGCCGTGCGATGAAGGTCTTATGTGCTATAATGGCAATAAACTTTCCAAAATTCCTAGTATCAAGGAGAACTCAAACTCCCATACCACACTTAACAAGAAATGGAGCCTGACTTGGACTAGGCTCTGATTGGATCTGAAGTTCATGTCCATCTGGCATCCCCTCTTTGAGATCAAGAAATCCGTTCTCATGTGGTAGATTCTCCACCGTGGCATTTTGACCAACCTAAAGGCTAACAAGATTTGTGGGGAGTCATGCTGGTGCAAGCATTGCCACCGCAACATCGAGGACCTCGGCCACATCTTCTTTGCCTGCCCCAAGTCTCTCTTGCTATGGTAGATCATTGGGAATATTTTGAGACTGCAGACACAAATTACATGGAAACAAGACCTCCTTGGACAAGCAATTGGGTCCTCTACAGCACTCTAGAAGGCTATAAGAGCGGAAACCCTCTGGAAGATTTGGAGGGAGAGGTGTGCTAGAAATTTTAGACCTCCTCCTAAAGAGTGGTCGATCAAGAAGTTGTTATTTCTCCTACACAAAAGAATCTCCAATTGTAAGAGGTCCCCACCTTTTAGACATCATAAAGTGTTTCTTATTGAGAATAACCATGGGATTCTGGGGTCCCATGGGCAGTAGTCCCATTCAGTTGTAATTTGTTTGTTTTTCTCTAATTAAAGTTTGGGAGAATAGGCCAAGGACGAACTTCCTTTTGAAAAAAAAAAAGGAAATCCAAAATATGGTATGGGGACACTAATGGATATGCGATAACAGTAGGAATGAATACTATCTCATGGATTTCAATCAAAAATACTTAGAATAGGTCTTTCCTGAACTCAAGAAGAATATAGAGGCTTAGTAAAAGAATCATATGATCTACAATGTCTCATGAAATCATTCATTGAGTTAATGGTGTAGATTAAAAAAAAATTAATTTATCATCACAACGTTAGTAGCATATGTCTACCACAAACTCTAGTGCTCCATGAAAGACACAAGCACATTGAAGTGCATTATCACTTGACTAGAAATAATTTCATGTGAAAGATCGCAAGGTCGAGTATGTGGAGACAAGGTGGACAGAAATAATTTCATGTGAAAGATCGCAAGGTCTAGTATGTGGAGATGTAAGTACTCTTGGTCCAAGGAAAAAATGATTATACGAGGCTTTATTTTGTTCGAATCCCTTGGAATCGGTCCAATTGGATCACTTGGAGCCCAATATTATCCCTCGAGGAATCCTTCCTTTGTATATGTACTAGTTCATATAACTCCCGGCAAACGCACCAAATGAACAGCTCCTAAGCCCACGGAAAAAGTGGTTATACAAGACTTTATTTGGTTTAAACCCCTCAGAATCGGTCTACTTGGATTACCTAGAGCCCACAATTATCTCGCAATGGATTCTTTTTATGCACTATGCACTAGCTCATGTGTTCCCGGCAAACGCACCAAAATGTAAGCCTCTTAGTCCAAGAGAAATTGTCTTACACACGCTTGTATTTTGCTTAGTTTCCTTGTATTCTATCACCTTTTCTCACTCTGAGTCCACGATTACCCCCGAGTATGTCCTCCTTTGGGATCCCCAGTAGGATTGCCAAAATATTGGGTCCTAAGCCCAAGGGAAAGATTGTAGATAGATGCTTACTTTGTTGCCCAAATTCCCCGGAATCCGCAATTGACTCTTGAATGTATTCATGGAAGGGAAAAGAATGGAAACGTTAATCCAAATGGAACCCAAAATCCACCCACAATGACTAACTCTTCTGATCACTCTTTCCCTTTTCTCATGTACTTCGGTGTCTACCCACTTCCCGTTTTTCTCCTTTTTCTTACTCAAGCACACTTACCTACTCCTGCATACTCATGCTCACATACACATGCCCTCAACTTTCTCTCTTTCTCTGTCCCTCTCTTTCCTTCACACACACGCACACACCTGCAAGCAAACCCCTTACCCCTCTTTCGTCGCTCTCTATTACCCCCACCCCTTTTGACACACACTCACACACCCCGTTTCACATACACATTCATGCCTGCGTACATATGTATTCCACCATGCTCTCTACCACTCTCACACACAGATGCACACCACTCAGCACTCACTCTCTTCTGCTTGGTCACTTTCTTTTTCTCCTCCAATGCCTCACCCTAGCAGCGAATACTTCTCATCCCTCCCATAGTTTCTCTTCCATACATCCTATCACGTACACATGCACTCACCCTTGCTCTCTCGGACACAATTTCTTTACACTTACGTTGTCTCGAGGTCCCTGGGAACAAGGGAGAAGATAAAAATAGAGCCCACATTAAGAGGTTCAAAACATTTCTAGAAGTTAGATGAAATTCCCAACCTGTGTATGCCTTTAAGCTTCATCACTACATTTAATCTATTAAAACCTTCCTTCTAAGTTTGAGCACAACACTTCACATCAAAGTACAAATTATGCTTGGAACATGGTTGCGAGTATGGAAAACATTCATTCATGCTTTTCATAAGAAATCCTGTGCTACATTCCAAAAGATCGTATCAAATTTCAATAACTTCAAAGTAGGAAGTCTCCTCCACATGCACTTCAAATAGAATGCTAACAAGCTTTTAGTAGCATGAATTGGTCACGACAAAACATCAAGAGGATGCATAGATTTCTTACGAAATACTCATGTCAACACTAACCGTGTAACCAATTCAATCACTGTAGGTAGGGACATAAAGTATGTTCAAGAAGCCATATCATGTAATGTTTTATTCATGTTATATATATCATGAACGGTCAAAGCATATGTGTGAAGATAAACCTTTCAAACAAGGAAACCACCAAATGGTGCAAATGAGAACCCAATTCGTACATTCTAATCATGATGGCAATACATTGTCTGGCATAAACGTTCAATACATGACTGCCTTAGTGCGCAAAAACTGAGAAGCACTCCATTATATGGAATTCCTCCAATCTAGCAGAATGGTTTTCTTTTTTTTTTTAAATCCCAATTGAATCATTGATCATGGCATAAAGATTATAATCTCGTTTCATTGCGTTCAAGCCATAAAGATTATACATATACGCTCAAAGAACTGTACTTAATAGATGTAATTCAGAAATAAATGAGTGACCGAAGTGGAAGGAAAGCGCAGGTACAGAGAATATTACCCAACATGCAGAACTCCAAATTTTTGTGATAGTCATGCCAAGTCACGTCTTCTGACCATCCTCAATGTCATATGTTGTTGCTCTTCCGATCAGACAAACTGTTATGCCGGTCAAAGAAAACTCCCATGCATAGTTCGCATTATTATTTATGTCCATCTTTCTTCTTTCTCTCTCACTCTCTTCTGACCTATTCAGTAATATATATTGCAGTTGGATCTGATGCCCCAAACTCAACAAGGCCTGCTCGTCTTTTTTTTTCCCAGTCTTATGCGCCTTGCAGGACTGATTGTGGGCAGTATGATTCTTAGATTGGTCCTAGCTGGATAGCTACAGCCGTCAACAAGTTTGAAAAATTGGTACATGTGTGATCTTCAGCTTCTGAATGATTTTAAGCTTGATACTCAACAATCAAACCCCATCTGCATGTTGAGCATCCAGCCCATCTTCTGTTTTCGGTCTCACCATTGGTGCAAATCCCAGAGGGAGACAAGAGACAACAAGTACGTGCATTTCCAAACGACAGACACTGCTGAGCACATGCGAATTCAAATAACCATCATCGACAGATACAAGTACGTGAAGACATAGGGGATTCCAACGCTAAAACTCCTTAAGTTTTTGCAACCGAACCCTTTGAACTGCGCTCTTCCACTACAGCCCTCGCATTCTATACAGAATCTCTTCCCCTTCCCTCCGAGTAGGGTCTCCCCCTTCGTAACTGGGAGTCCTCTGCGTGCTCAGAAAAACCCCAATTTCCCTCTCTCCTCCCAGATAAGAAACAGTCGTCGAAGGATAGAAAAAAACGAAGAGGAAAAAAAATTTCTCCCCCCTTTTGCATATATGCACACTGAACCTTCCCCCTTCATTGAATGGCACCAAAAGAATCTGACGACTCCCCCCTCCACTTTACTCTTGTCACGAGCGACCTGCCATGGCATAATTTCGATAATAAAATTCCACCAGTCCCAAAAATCTAGGCCGATTCTCCTCTTGATTCTCTGCACCACTGAGAACAACTATTATGTGGCATGCATTTCATAAGCAAGGAGATGAACAACATTTTGTTAGCAAGTACACAAGGGATCATTAACAATGGGGCGTGCGAAAAATCTATGAAATGCGAATGGCAAACACATAAACAAAGCAAATCTCAAACTCTGCAACTCCACTACAATCATTCCCTAACAAATTTTTTAGAAAAGAAAAATACTTAATGTCGACAAAATCCAAGCTAACATACTCCCCCCTTCTGCTCGTGAAGTCGCCCCCGACGAGCCAAATTGTTCTTGTATCCCTGCAATGCACATCAATTCATCCAAACATTTCCATAGATTAATTACGTGGTCCATCCTTTTCCTAACGAGGTACCTGCAATCATACACTCAACATCAATTAGTATCAAAATCAATCACATTACTTACCGACCTCACATACTTTCTTGCATCTTCACTGGCATGTCCTTCACGTCTGCAAACTCATCAAAAGCATTAGACCACTTTTTTCATCAAACATAACATCAGAATGGAAAGAGCACATGCACACATCACTCACATCACACATGCAAGCTCGTCAGAACCCATATGCATACAAGCAGAAGACATGTCTACATTCCCTCTCTCGTCATTCCTCTCCATTCACATGCAATGTAAACACAAGTAAAAACCGCAACCAATTCTTCTTCTTCGTATTCTTCTTGGCCTCACTATCGCTTTCCGCTACCTTTTCATACACACAACATACATTCACGAGAGACCTGCATCCGCTCTTCCTTTTCACTATTCTTTTAGTTTATATGTTGACTTTCTTAATTTCTTTCTCATTTTCACTCGAATCCTCTTGTCCATTTTCCATGCCCCGTCCACCTTGGGTTTCTCCTACCCGCTGTCCTTTTCATCGACTCTTTGATTTTTATTGTATTTATTTATTTTTCATCTAGATTCCATACCAGGTCACCACCACATCACTCTAACTTGATGGATACACGACAAGGACCACTCAAGCCTAACACAAGCTTACCTCGATAGGACCACTCATCATCAACGCGATTCAAGACTTCTCAAGTTGTCATACCAACTAAGAACCAAACTGAACACTTCCCGAAGGTTTCCAGACAAACAAGGTACCTAGCACGATTGGATCCCTCAAGTCCAAGTCGTCCACAAACACGTCGCAGCCAAAATCCTGGCCAAGCTTAAGCTTCAATTTGACATGTTTTATCGGGAGCCCACACATAACCCAAATCCCCACAACACAAACACATATATTCCCATCCGAGCATCATGCTCTCTCACCTCTCTTATGTCCCCCCTCGAGCGAGGAATTCTTCTCATTCATTTTTTTTCGCAATTTTTTCATCATTTTTTTTATATTTACTCACACTTGTCGGCCTACGCCGAAGCTGGATGCGACTCGTGGAATCGACCACCCGATCGAGTTTGTTCCACCCATCTACCAACCCAATGCAGCGCGCGACACACAGACAACTAGCCCTATGCGAAACCGACGTCGGTTCGTGGCTTTGACCACCCGGTCAAAGGGGGTCCACCCACCTATCGGCCCACATAGGCGCGTAGCCACACTCACACATACACAAACATATATTTATTCATTTTCTTTTCATTACCGCATCTCGAGAATTAGGAGACAAAAGAAAGGATCTTTTCCCAACCCAACCAATCACGACACCCACACATATAACCCCCCATGGACATCCCGATGAGACCTATCTCCTCTCTGCTGCTACTCAAGCCAAAATCCAGCCACTAATGCCATGGTCAACTTTTTCTCTCGAGACCCGCATATACTAACCACCTTGTCTACCTGAAACCTCAGAAAATGTCACTTTAGTTCCTAAGTGTACAACAAACTTGGTCCATCCGTCCTCACATCTCTGACTCGCAATCCGCAAAGCAAACCCTAATCAAACTCAACCCATCCTCACCAACATCCATTGCCTCGTCTATTTTTTCATCTCCAACCTCTGCCTCGCAGAGATTCCACATGATGCGACAGCTTGCTGATATTGTCCTCTAGCCAGGCGATACGGTCTGGAAGGCCACCATTCATTACTACACCTCTTAATGCCTCGAGCTTCAAAGCTAAATCCCTTATCCCTTCTTCTTTTCGCTCATCACTACCTTGGAGTCGAAAAATCTCATCATCCACTTGATGGAACCGAACCCACATTTTCTTCTTCTGCTCTTCTAAATGGCTCATCTTTCTTTCTATTCCTAAAGGAACCTCCTCGCTCCTCCCGACTTGGCCAGACAACTTTTCAACCTCTTCTCGAATCGACCTCTCCTCCTAGATTCTACTCATATTTTCTACTTCCAGATCATCCACTTTTTTCGACAACTCCTTCGCCTTTTCTAACTCCACGCCTATCGCCTCTAACTTGTCCAACATCACTTTTAGCTCTTCCTCTATTCTACCTACTTTCGGATCCTCTACTCGTTCTCGGGTCTCATCGTCTTTCTGATTCATCCACCTCCCGAGCTTGCTACTCAGCTTTGCATTCTCTTTTTCTACCCGTCTCACTTTCTCATCACTCTCCGCTTGGGCACTTTTCATTCTTTCTAACTCCAGGTGGAGGACGTCACATGCCTTACCTGCTTGATCACTGTATCGACGGATTATGCTTTGTACCTTCTCAATTTCATGCTCCATTCGCTCGACTCTCCTCATCAAGTCATCCTCGTCTCTTGAGAGCTCTTCTTCGATTGCAACTCCAAAGCAGTCGGCTACCATCAAGCCGGATCTCAAGTCCCAGACCACGTTTTCACTCTCGGGCTTCACAAGATCTTGCCTCCAGCTTTTGTTTACTCTTTTCCGCTCCTTGTTTTCATTTTTCAACATTCGTACTCGCTTTTCCCAAGTTTCTAGGACCTCGGCCATTTTCTCTTGATTTTCCTCTAATTTCGCTATTTTGATCCTCTCGTTATCTCGCTCTACATGCAACCAATTGACTTGACATTCCAAACTCTTCACAAGTTCTACCAAGTCTCGATCATGAGATCCAGTATCCTTGCTTCCACTTGCTCTTGCAGTTTCCGTCGATGAAGTAACTCCACCTTTGTCAACTTCCACATACAAAGAGGATAAGCACCTATCTGGTTCATTCGTTGCGACCTTTAAGTCAATCACCTCTTTTGAGCCACACACGTGCTCGCATAGTCTCTTTCTCCCGCAGTCCTCACATGTGGGGACAAAATCCAACGGGGTGCATACACGAGGGCAATATTTGGCTATATGCCCAATCTGTTCGCAACACCAGCATCTCACATAATTTGATATCGGGCCAAATCGCCACCCTCAGTTCACATTATACCTCATGGTCGGACGAGAATCTATCCATCTCCTATTTTGTCCAAAATTCGGTTGCCTCATATTGGCATTCTCCAAACCACATGCTTGCTTTTGTTGGGCCATTTCTTTAATGAAGGTTGAAGCAGATTTGGGATCGACTTGGCTGTGCCACACGATTGGGGCACCAAGCGAACTCGTAGCACTCTCGATGAGATGTGCTAAGCCAATTCCCGGCAAACGCACCAAAATGATAGGCTTCTAAGCCCAAGGAAAAGATGATCGTGGAAGCCTTTATTTTGCTCAAATCCCTCACAATTGGTCCACTTGGATTACTTAGAGCCCGCAATTATCTCACAATGCTTCCCGGCAGACGCACCAAAATGTAAGTACTCTTGGTCCAAGGAAAAAATGATTATACGAGGCTTTATTTTGTTCGAATCCCTTGGAATCGGTCCAATTGGATCACTTGGAGCCCAATATTATCCCTCGAGGAATCCTTCCTTTGTATATGTACTAGTTCATATAACTCCCGGCAAACGCACCAAATGAACAGCTCCTAAGCCCACGGAAAAAGTGGTTATACGAGACTTTATTTGGTTTAAACCCCTCGGAATCGGTCTACTTGGATTACCTAGAGCCCACACTTATCTCGCAATGGATTCTTTTTATGCACTATGCACTAGCTCATGTGTTCCCGGCAAACGCACCAAAATGTAAGCCTCTTAGTCCAAGAGAAATTGTCTTACACAGGCTTGTATTTTGCTTAGTTTCCTTGTATTCTATCACCTTTTCTCACTCTGAGTCCACGATTACCCCCGAGTATGTCCTCCTTTGGGATCCCCAGTAGGATTGCCAAAATATTGGGTCCTAAGCCCAAGGGAAAGATTGTAGATAGATGCTTACTTTGTTGCCCAAATTCCCCGGAATCCGCAATTGACTCTTGAATGTATTCGTGGAAGGGAAAAGAATGGAAACGTAAATCCAAATGGAACCCAAAATCCACCCACAATGACTAACTCTTTTGATCACTCTTTCCCTTTTATCATGTACTTCGGTGTCTACCCACTTCCCGTTTTTCTCCTTTTTCTTACTCAAGCACACTTACCTACTCCTGCATACTCATGCTCACATACACATGCCCTCAACTTTCTCTCTTTCTCTGTCCCTCTCTTTCCTTCACACACACGCACACACCTGCAAGCAAACCCCTTACCCCTCTTTCATCGCTCTCTATTACCCCCACCCCTTTTGACACACACTCACACACCCCGTTTCACATACACATTCATGCCTGCGTACATATGTATTCCACCATGCTCTCTACCACTCTCACACACAGATGCACACCACTCAACACTCACTCTCTTCTGCTTGGTCACTTTCTTTTTCTCCTCCAATGCCTCACCCTAGCAGCGAATACTTCTCATCCCTCCCATAGTTTCTCTTCCATACATCCTATCACGTACACATGCACTCACCCTTGCTCTCTCGGACACAATTTCTTTACACTTACGTTGTCTCGAGGTCCCTGGGAACAAGGGAGAAGATAAAAATAGAGCCCACATTAAGAGGTTCAAAACATTTCTAGAAGTTAGACGAAATTCCCAACCTGTGTATGCCTTTAAGCTTCATCACTACATTTAATCTATTAAAACCTTCCTTCTAAGTTTGAGCACAACACTTCACATCAAAGTACAAATTATGCTTGGAACATGGTTGCGAGTATGGAAAACATTCATTCATGCTTTTCATAAGAAATCCTGTGCTACATTCCAAAAGATCGTATCAAATTTCAATAACTTCAAAGTAGGAAGTCTCCTCCACATGCACTTCAAATAGAATGCCAACAAGCTTTTAGTAGCATGAATCGGTCACGACAAAACATCAAGAGGATGCATAGATTTCTTACGAAATACTCATGTCAACACTAACCGCGTAACCAATTCAATCACTGTAGGTAAGGACATAAAGTATGTTCAAGAAGCCATATCATGTAATGTTTTATTCATGTTATATATATCATGAACGGTCAAAGCATATGTGTGAAGATAAACCTTGCAAACAAGGAAACCACCGAATGGTGCAAATGAGAACCCAATTCGTACATTCTAATCATGATGGCAATACATTGTCTGGCATAAACGTTCAATACATGACTGCCTTAGTGCGCAAAAACTGAGAAGCAATCCATTATATGGAATTCCTCCAATCTAGCAGAATTGTTTTCTTTTTTTTTTTTAATCCCAATTGAATCATTGATCATGCCATAAAGATTATAATCTCGTTTCATTGCGTTCAAGCTAGGATACATATACGCTCAAAGAACTGTACTTAATAGATGTAATTCAGAAATAAATGAGTGACCGAAGTGGAAGGAAAGCGCAGGTACAGAGAATATTACCCAACATGCAGAACTCCAAATTTTTGTGATAGTCATGCCAAGTCACGTCTTCTGACCATCCTCAATGTCATATGTTGTTGCTCTTCCGATCAGACAAACTGTTATGCCGGTCAAAGAAAACTCCCATGCATAGTTCGCATTATTATTTATGTCCATCTTTCTTCTTTCTCTCTCACTCTCTTCTGACCTATTCAGTAATATATATTGCAGTTGGATCTGATGCCCCAAACTCAACAAGGCCTGCTCGTCTTTTTTTTTCCCAGTCTTATGTGCCTTGCAGGACTGATTGTGGGCAGTATGATTCTTAGATTGGTCCTAGCTGGATAGCTACAGCCGTCAACAAGTTTGAAAAATTGGTACATGTGTGATCTTCAGCTTCTGAATGATTTTAAGCTTGATACTCAGCAATCAAACCCCATCTGCATGTTGAGCGTCCAGCCCATCTTCTGTTTTCGGTCTCACCATTGGTGCAAATCCCAGAGGGAGACAAGAGACAACAAGTACGTGCATTTCCAAACGACAGACACTGCTGAGCACATGCGAATTCAAATAACCATCATCGACAGATACAAGTACGTGAAGACATAGGGGATTCCAACGCTAAAACTCCTTAAGTTTTTGCAACCGAACCCTTTGAACTGCGCTCTTCCACTACAGCCCTCGCATTCTATACAGAATCTCTTCCCCTTCCCTCCGAGTAGGGTCTCCCCCTTCGTAACTGGGAGTCCTCTGCGTGCTCAGAAAAACCCCAATTTCCCTCTCTCCTCCCAGATAAGAAACAGTCGTCGAAGGATAGAAAAAAACGAAGAGGAAAAAAAATTTCTCCCCCCTTTTGCATATATGCACACTGAACCTTCCCCCTTCATTGAATGGCACCAAAAGAATCTGACGACTCCCCCCTCCACTTTACTCTTGTCACGAGCGACCTGCCATGGCATAATTTCGATAATAAAATTCCACCAGTCCCAAAAATCTAGGCCGATTCTCCTCTTGATTCTCTGCACCACTGAGAACAACTATTATGTGGCATGCATTTCATAAGCAAGGAGATGAACAACATTTTGTTAGCAAGTACACAAGGGATCATTAACAATGGGGCGTGCGAAAAATCTATGAAATGCGAATGGCAAACACATAAACAAAGCAAATCTCAAACTCTGCAACTCCACTACAATCATTCCCTAACAAATTTTTTAGAAAAGAAAAATACTTAATGTCGACAAAATCCAAGCTAACATACTCCCCCCTTCTGCTCGTGAAGTCGCCCCCGACGAGCCAAATTGTTCTTGTATCCCTGCAATGCACATCAATTCATCCAAACATTTCCATAGATTAATTACGTGGTCCATCCTTTTCCTAACGAGGTACCTGCAATCATACACTCAACATCAATTAGTATCAAAATCAATCACATTACTTACCGACCTCACATACTTTCTTGCATCTGCACTGGCATGTCCTTCACGTCTGCAAACTCATCAAAAGCATTAGACCACTTTTTTCATCAAACATAACATCAGAATGGAAAGAGCACATGCACACATCACTCACATCACACATGCAAGCTCGTCAGAACCCATATGCATACAAGCAGAAGACATGTCTACATTCCCTCTCTCGTCATTCCTCTCCATTCACATGCAATGTAAACACAAGTAAAAACCGCAACCAATTCTTCTTCTTCGTATTCTTCTTGGCCTCACTATCGCTTTCCGCTACCTTTTCATACACACAACATACATTCACGAGAGACCTGCATCCGCTCTTCCTTTTCACTATTCTTTTAGTTTATATGTTGACTTTCTTAATTTCTTTCTCATTTTCACTCGAATCCTCTTGTCCATTTTCCATGCCCCGTCCACCTTGGGTTTCTCCTACCCGCTGTCCTTTTCATCGACTCTTTGATTTTTATTGTATTTATTTATTTTTCATCTAGATTCCATACCAGGTCACCACCACATCACTCTAACTTGATGGATACACGACAAGGACCACTCAAGCCTAACACAAGCTTACCTCGATAGGACCACTCATCATCAACGCGATTCAAGACTTCTCAAGTTGTCATACCAACTAAGAACCAAACTGAACACTTCCCGAAGGTTTCCAGACAAACAAGGTACCTAGCACGATTGGATCCCTCAAGTCCAAGTCGTCCACAAACACGTCGCAGCCAAAATCCTGGCCAAGCTTAAGCTTCAATTTGACATGTTTTATCGGGAGCCCACACATAACCCAAATCCCCACAACACAAACACATATATTCCCATCCGAGCATCATGCTCTCTCACCTCTCTTATGTCCCCCCTCGAGCGAGGAATTCTTCTCATTCATTTTTTTTCGCAATTTTTTCATCATTTTTTTTTATATTTACTCACACTTGTCGGCCTACGCCGAAGCTGGATGCGACTCGTGGAATCGACCACCCGATCGAGTTTGTTCCACCCATCTACCAACCCAATGCAGCGCGCGACACACAGACAACTAGCCCTATGCGAAACCGACGTCGGTTCGTGGCTTTGACCACCCGGTCAAAGGGGGTCCACCCACCTATCGGCCCACATAGGTGCGTAGCCACACTCACACATACACAAACATATATTTATTCATTTTCTTTTCATTACCGCATCTCGAGAATTAGGAGACAAAAGAAAGGATCTTTTCCCAACCCAACCAATCACGACACCCACACATATAACCCCCCATGGACATCCCGATGAGACCTATCTCCTCTCTGCTGCTACTCAAGCCAAAATCCAGCCACTAATGCCATGGTCAACTTTTTCTCTCGAGACCCGCATATACTAACCACCTTGT
Organism: Ceratopteris richardii; assembly: GCA_020310875.1. Taxonomy (NCBI): domain Eukaryota; kingdom Viridiplantae; phylum Streptophyta; class Polypodiopsida; order Polypodiales; family Pteridaceae; genus Ceratopteris; species Ceratopteris richardii. The sequence goes on along the minus strand of CM035412.1, from coordinate 117,840,748 downwards.
CTACCTGAAACCTCAGAAAATGTCACTTTAGTTCCTAAGTGTACAACAAACTTGGTCCATCCGTCCTCACATCTCTGACTCGCAATCCGCAAAGCAAACCCTAATCAAACTCAACCCATCCTCACCAACATCCATTGCCTCGTCTATTTTTTCATCTCCAACCTCTGCCTCGCAGAGATTCCACATGATGCGACAGCTTGCTGATATTGTCCTCTAGCCAGGCGATACGGTCTGGAAGGCCACCATTCATTACTACACCTCTTAATGCCTCGAGCTTCAAAGCTAAATCCCTTATCCCTTCTTCTTTTCGCTCATCACTACCTTGGAGTCGAAAAATCTCATCATCCACTTGATGGAACCGAACCCACATTTTCTTCTTCTGCTCTTCTAAATGGCTCATCTTTCTTTCTATTCCTAAAGGAACCTCCTCGCTCCTCCCGACTTGGCCAGACAACTTTTCAACCTCTTCTCGAATCGACCTCTCCTCCTAGATTCTACTCATATTTTCTACTTCCAGATCATCCACTTTTTTCGACAACTCCTTCGCCTTTTCTAACTCCACGCCTATCGCCTCTAACTTGTCCAACATCACTTTTAGCTCTTCCTCTATTCTACCTACTTTCGGATCCTCTACTCGTTCTCGGGTCTCATCGTCTTTCTGATTCATCCACCTCCCGAGCTTGCTACTCAGCTTTGCATTCTCTTTTTCTACCCGTCTCACTTTCTCATCACTCTCCGCTTGGGCACTTTTCATTCTTTCTAACTCCAGGTGGAGGACGTCACATGCCTTACCTGCTTGATCACTGTATCGACGGATTATGCTTTGTACCTTCTCAATTTCATGCTCCATTCGCTCGACTCTCCTCATCAAGTCATCCTCGTCTCTTGAGAGCTCTTCTTCGATTGCAACTCCAAAGCAGTCGGCTACCATCAAGCCGGATCTCAAGTCCCAGACCACGTTTTCACTCTCGGGCTTCACAAGATCTTGCCTCCAGCTTTTGTTTACTCTTTTCCGCTCCTTGTTTTCATTTTTCAACATTCGTACTCGCTTTTCCCAAGTTTCTAGGACCTCGGCCATTTTCTCTTGATTTTCCTCTAATTTCGCTATTTTGATCCTCTCGTTATCTCGCTCTACATGCAACCAATTGACTTGACATTCCAAACTCTTCACAAGTTCTACCAAGTCTCGATCATGAGATCCAGTATCCTTGCTTCCACTTGCTCTTGCAGTTTCCGTCGATGAAGTAACTCCACCTTTGTCAACTTCCACATACAAAGAGGATAAGCACCTATCTGGTTCATTCGTTGCGACCTTTAAGTCAATCACCTCTTTTGAGCCACACACGTGCTCGCATAGTCTCTTTCTCCCGCAGTCCTCACATGTGGGGACAAAATCCAACGGGGTGCATACACGAGGGCAATATTTGGCTATATGCCCAATCTGTTCGCAACACCAGCATCTCACATAATTTGATATCGGGCCAAATCGCCACCCTCAGTTCACATTATACCTCATGGTCGGACGAGAATCTATCCATCTCCTATTTTGTCCAAAATTCGGTTGCCTCATATTGGCATTCTCCAAACCACATGCTTGCTTTTGTTGGGCCATTTCTTTAATGAAGGTTGAAGCAGATTTGGGATCGACTTGGCTGTGCCACACGATTGGGGCACCAAGCGAACTCGTAGCACTCTCGATGAGATGTGCTAAGCCAATTCCCGGCAAACGCACCAAAATGATAGGCTTCTAAGCCCAAGGAAAAGATGATCGTGGAAGCCTTTATTTTGCTCAAATCCCTCACAATTGGTCCACTTGGATTACTTAGAGCCCGCAATTATCTCACAATGCTTCCCGGCAGACGCACCAAAATGTAAGTACTCTTGGTCCAAGGAAAAAATGATTATACGAGGCTTTATTTTGTTCGAATCCCTTGGAATCGGTCCAATTGGATCACTTGGAGCCCAATATTATCCCTCGAGGAATCCTTCCTTTGTATATGTACTAGTTCATATAACTCCCGGCAAACGCACCAAATGAACAGCTCCTAAGCCCACGGAAAAAGTGGTTATACGAGACTTTATTTGGTTTAAACCCCTCGGAATCGGTCTACTTGGATTACCTAGAGCCCACACTTATCTCGCAATGGATTCTTTTTATGCACTATGCACTAGCTCATGTGTTCCCGGCAAACGCACCAAAATGTAAGCCTCTTAGTCCAAGAGAAATTGTCTTACACAGGCTTGTATTTTGCTTAGTTTCCTTGTATTCTATCACCTTTTCTCACTCTGAGTCCACGATTACCCCCGAGTATGTCCTCCTTTGGGATCCCCAGTAGGATTGCCAAAATATTGGGTCCTAAGCCCAAGGGAAAGATTGTAGATAGATGCTTACTTTGTTGCCCAAATTCCCCGGAATCCGCAATTGACTCTTGAATGTATTCGTGGAAGGGAAAAGAATGGAAACGTAAATCCAAATGGAACCCAAAATCCACCCACAATGACTAACTCTTTTGATCACTCTTTCCCTTTTATCATGTACTTCGGTGTCTACCCACTTCCCGTTTTTCTCCTTTTTCTTACTCAAGCACACTTACCTACTCCTGCATACTCATGCTCACATACACATGCCCTCAACTTTCTCTCTTTCTCTGTCCCTCTCTTTCCTTCACACACACGCACACACCTGCAAGCAAACCCCTTACCCCTCTTTCATCGCTCTCTATTACCCCCACCCCTTTTGACACACACTCACACACCCCGTTTCACATACACATTCATGCCTGCGTACATATGTATTCCACCATGCTCTCTACCACTCTCACACACAGATGCACACCACTCAACACTCACTCTCTTCTGCTTGGTCACTTTCTTTTTCTCCTCCAATGCCTCACCCTAGCAGCGAATACTTCTCATCCCTCCCATAGTTTCTCTTCCATACATCCTATCACGTACACATGCACTCACCCTTGCTCTCTCGGACACAATTTCTTTACACTTACGTTGTCTCGAGGTCCCTGGGAACAAGGGAGAAGATAAAAATAGAGCCCACATTAAGAGGTTCAAAACATTTCTAGAAGTTAGACGAAATTCCCAACCTGTGTATGCCTTTAAGCTTCATCACTACATTTAATCTATTAAAACCTTCCTTCTAAGTTTGAGCACAACACTTCACATCAAAGTACAAATTATGCTTGGAACATGGTTGCGAGTATGGAAAACATTCATTCATGCTTTTCATAAGAAATCCTGTGCTACATTCCAAAAGATCGTATCAAATTTCAATAACTTCAAAGTAGGAAGTCTCCTCCACATGCACTTCAAATAGAATGCCAACAAGCTTTTAGTAGCATGAATCGGTCACGACAAAACATCAAGAGGATGCATAGATTTCTTACGAAATACTCATGTCAACACTAACCGCGTAACCAATTCAATCACTGTAGGTAAGGACATAAAGTATGTTCAAGAAGCCATATCATGTAATGTTTTATTCATGTTATATATATCATGAACGGTCAAAGCATATGTGTGAAGATAAACCTTGCAAACAAGGAAACCACCGAATGGTGCAAATGAGAACCCAATTCGTACATTCTAATCATGATGGCAATACATTGTCTGGCATAAACGTTCAATACATGACTGCCTTAGTGCGCAAAAACTGAGAAGCAATCCATTATATGGAATTCCTCCAATCTAGCAGAATTGTTTTCTTTTTTTTTTTTAATCCCAATTGAATCATTGATCATGCCATAAAGATTATAATCTCGTTTCATTGCGTTCAAGCTAGGATACATATACGCTCAAAGAACTGTACTTAATAGATGTAATTCAGAAATAAATGAGTGACCGAAGTGGAAGGAAAGCGCAGGTACAGAGAATATTACCCAACATGCAGAACTCCAAATTTTTGTGATAGTCATGCCAAGTCACGTCTTCTGACCATCCTCAATGTCATATGTTGTTGCTCTTCCGATCAGACAAACTGTTATGCCGGTCAAAGAAAACTCCCATGCATAGTTCGCATTATTATTTATGTCCATCTTTCTTCTTTCTCTCTCACTCTCTTCTGACCTATTCAGTAATATATATTGCAGTTGGATCTGATGCCCCAAACTCAACAAGGCCTGCTCGTCTTTTTTTTTCCCAGTCTTATGTGCCTTGCAGGACTGATTGTGGGCAGTATGATTCTTAGATTGGTCCTAGCTGGATAGCTACAGCCGTCAACAAGTTTGAAAAATTGGTACATGTGTGATCTTCAGCTTCTGAATGATTTTAAGCTTGATACTCAGCAATCAAACCCCATCTGCATGTTGAGCGTCCAGCCCATCTTCTGTTTTCGGTCTCACCATTGGTGCAAATCCCAGAGGGAGACAAGAGACAACAAGTACGTGCATTTCCAAACGAAAGACACTGCTGAGCACATGCGAATTCAAATAACCATCATCGGCAGATACAAGTACGTGAAGACATAGGGGATTCCAACGCTGAAACTCCTTAACTTTTTGCAACCGAACCCTTTGAACTGCGCTCTTCCACTACAGCCCTCGCATTCTATACAGAATCTCTTCCCCTTCCCTCCGAGTAGGGTCTCCCCCTTCGTAACTGGGAGTCCTCTGCGTGCTCAGAAAAACCCCAATTTCCCTCTCTCCTCCCAGATAAGAAACAGTCGTCGAAGGATAGAAAAAAACGAAGAGGAAAAAAAATTTCTCCCCCCTTTTGCATATATGCACACTGAACCTTCCCCCTTCATTGAATGGCACCAAAAGAATCTGACGACTCCCCCCTCCACTTTACTCTTGTCACGAGCGACCTGCCATGGCATAATTTCGATAATAAAATTCCACCAGTCCCAAAAATCTAGGCCGATTCTCCTCTTGATTCTCTGCACCACTGAGAACAACTATTATGCGGCATGCATTTCATAAGCAAGGAGATGAACAACATTTTGTTAGCAAGTACACAAGGGATCATTAACAATGGGGCGTGCGAAAAATCTATGAAATGCGAATGGCAAACACATAAACAAAGCAAATCTCAAACTCTGCAACTCCACTACAATCATTCCCTAACAAATTTTTTAGAAAAGAAAAATACTTAATGTCGACAAAATCCAAGCTAACAGGAGACAAGGTAGAATGTCCAGATGTATGTACCAAACCTTTGGACATAGTAAAGTATCAAGGACTAAAGTCATGCAATATTGGATTGAGGGACTTCAACTACGGTTTTAGAGAGAGTGTTGAGAATGTAGTACTAAAATATGTGAAGAGATTATATCCATCATCACTACTTGCACCAATAAATTTCATCGCTATGAACTTTTGTAACTAGTGAGGACGCTATGCCAAATGAATCAAGTCTTGATCTATATATAGTGTGATTAGAAATTTTACCTACTTAAGTTGGTGGCTCTCTTCCTATAATGAAATTGGTGATACTCACAAGATCTCCATACATGTGTAAAAAGAATTTTGAATATTAGAAAATGTACAAAACTCTAGGAAGAAGTGTTGATATATATACGTAATGACGTGTGTGAACACACTAGGACCATCAGAGCACTTTTTTCCCTCTTTAGGAGGTTTTTCCCTCAGCTTGTATATACACCTATTCCCCTAACAAATTACTTATCTTTGTACATTCTAGTGGTAATACATTCAGTATTTTGTGTTGTGCTCCAAGCTTCTTCTTCTTCTTCTTCTTCTTCTTCTTCTTCTTCTTCTTCTTCTTCTTCTTCATTGTGTTATTCGCATGATTCCACAGATCTTGAACTCCAACAATTGGTATCAAAGCAGGTCCCTACTTCATCTAGGGTGTTCTTGATACCCCTCCGATCACAGTCTCAAAATTGTACGAAATTTGGTGAGCATACTCAGGGTGAACTCAATTTTTCCTCATGCACTATCGTGGTGCTTGTGCAGGCTATTTTGTCTTTTTGTGCCAAAGTTATATATAGGTTTCGGTTCACATGTATAAGTGTCTCAAAGTCACTTACAAGTTTATCATGACTTGATAGGGTAGTTTTGTTCATCTTTTTGAGATACAATCAATTTTCTACATTAGGGTATTTTAGTGAGTGGCCATGACTAAAAGCAGTGATGTATTCCGTATGTTGGTTGTTGAGGATAAGTCGGATGATACGAATTACCCATTATGGGCTTATATGATGTGTCATGTATTGGTTGCAAAAAGACTCTCCAATATTGTGCAGAGTGTTGAAAAACATCCTATTACACTTGCAAACACAATTGTTGAAGGTGATGTAGATGGTGTTGAGGATGATGATATTCTTCATGTTCTTGTTCATGTTGTAGTTCCTATTGCACCTACTGTAGAGAAAATTTGTTGGGATGGCAGAGATGCCTAGGCACATGCATTGATATCCTTGTTTGTCAAACATGCCATTATTCCTCACATCTCCTCTTATAGAATAGCTAAGAATGCTTGGGATACGCTTACCACTTTATTCTAGGAAAGGAATGAGGCTCGTGTTGCTTACATTCGAAAATAGTTGGAGAGTGAGCACATGAGTGAAGGTGATTCCATGGACAGTTTTGATAAAGGTCGTAGATTTGAAGGAACAATTGATTTCTGCTAATGAAGTCGTACTTGATAGTTCAATTGTGCACGTTGTTCTGAATGGTCTTCCCAATTCATATTAGAGTTTTGCTTCCACTCTTTGTTTGATGATGAAAGGCAATCCAACTGCCTTGACATTTGTGGAGTTAGTCTTTGTTCTATTGCAAGAAGATCAGTCTACGCAGAATAGGTCCATTATGCATGTTGCAGATCAAGCTTTCCTAGCTAATCAGAAGGGCAAAGGTAAATGGAGCTCTTCTACTAGTAAGCAAAAGTGTGTTAAATCTACACAATCAAAGAAGGATGATAGAGATGAGAAGAAAATAGAAAAGCACAAATTGTTTTGCAAATAATGTAAAGCAAATGATCATGTCATAGAGAGTTGTTTGCAAGGCCTCAACACCAAAAATAGAGTCTGCTAATCTAGTGTAGAATGAAGAATGGGTGTTTGCTATTGTTTGCGATTTTGACCCATCTTCTCCTTAACAGTGTATGCAAGGCCTCAACACCAAAAACAAAGTCTGCTAATCTAGTGCAGAATGAAGAATGGGCGTTGTCGGGAAGATTTGCATCTTCCAATTGATGACCCGAAATATTAAAATATTTATTGGTGAATTCTAAACCTCTTTTATATCACTGTTGATCAGTTGTGTTAATTGGATTAACTATTTTGAAAGTGTTTTCAGGTATGAAGGATGAAGCAGGACATATGTTCATGTTAGGGTTTACCCTAATTACTCATTTAATGAGAATTTCCTATTTTTACATTCAAGAATTATGGGTATTTATCCCTAGGATTTCATAAGTTCAAAGATTGTATGTTGCTAATGGTTAAGCCAAAGGGTTTAGATGATTTATAGTGAGTTAATGGTAGGGTTTCAGAAGGATTTTAATGGTCTAACCCAGGGGGTTTTATGGGTTTCCAATAGGTTTTCTAGGATTTAATATATTTAAAGGGTTAACATAGATGTTATTCAAAAACATTAATATCTAAATTACATATTTATGTATTAAACATTAAACTATGTCATTAAAAATTACTTTAATTAAATATGTGTATTTAAATACTAAGGTTCTAATTAATTAAACCCTTAAACTAAGCTTAAATTAATTGATTTATTTAAATAAGAAATGTAGGCTAATTAGATTAAAATGATTAATTAAATGGATAAATAACTAGTGGACTATATGAGTGCTAGGAAAAAGAATGGCTTATATAAGTTGTGTAACTAAAGAGATTTAAGGAGTGGTCTCAATAGAAGATGCACTTAAAGTGAAAAAAGTTGGTTAAGAGAAAGAGTGGAGAGAATTAGTGAAGATGAAAAGAGAGGAGTAGAAATTAAGTGTAATTAAAGTAGAAAAGTTAAACTGGAAAGTGTGGTGGAAGTAAGGAGATTAAAGTGTGGTTGTAGATTAAAAGTTAAAACTAAAAAGAGTGGTTTAGAAATGACTTGTGTATGTATTTAAATGAGTGTTGAGCTCAAGTTTCTCATAATGTTTCTTTGCAGGTACTTTCTCCTGCTCTTTACTTTCTTCTGTTTTTCCTTCTTTCTCATTAGACCCTCCTCGTGCTCGGGATATTAAGCCATCATGTACTGCTGTGTATGATGATCTTGATGTTGATTGTCCGACTGGAAGCATGCCCATGCCTATTCCATGGCTTGGTCTTGGTCCCTGCAGCATTGCGTGTATATATGTGCTGTGTGTATGTATGTGTGTGTGTGAAGTGTGTGTATGTGATATATGTGTGTGTGTGATGTGTATATATGTGATGTATGTGATATATGTGTGTGTGTGATGTGTGTGTATGTGATGTGATGTATGTGTGTGTGTGATGTGTATATATGTGATGAGTGTATGTATGTGTGTGTGTGAAGTGTGTGTATGTGATATATGTGTGTGTGTGATGTGTATATATGTGATGTATGTGTGTGTGCGAAGTGTATGTGTGTGTGACATGTGTGTGTGTGTGATGTGTGAGTGTGTATGTGATGTGTGTGTGCGTGTGTGTGATGTGTGTGTGTGTATGTGATGTGTGTGTGTGTGTATGTGATGTGTGTGTGTGTGTGTATGTGATGTGTGTATGTGTATGTGATGTGTGTATGTGCACGTGTGTGTGTGTGATGTATGTGTGTGAGAGAGACTCTCCCCCCCCCTCCTCAGCACTGCGCGCTGCAGCACCGAAGAGAGAGAGAGAGAGAGAGAGACTCTCCCTCCCCTCCTCTGTCTGGGCGCGGCAGCGCGCAGACAGAGAAGGAGAGAGAGAGAGAGAGGAGAGAGAAGGAAAGAGAGAGAGAGAGAGAGAGAGAGAGAGAGACTCTCCCTCCCCTCCTCTGTCTGAGCGCGGCAGCACGCAGACAGAGAAGGAGAGAGAGAGAGAGAGGAGAGAGAAGGAAAGAGAGAGAAGGAAGGAGAGAGAGAGAGAGAGAGAGAGAGAGAGACTCTCCCTCCCCTCCTCTCTCTGTGCACGGCAGCGCGCAGACAGAGAAGGAGAGAGAGAGAGAGAGAGAGAGAGAGAGAGAGAGAGAGACTCTCACTCCCCTCCTCTGTGTGGGCGCGGCAGCGCGCAGACAGAGAAGGAGAGAGAAGGAAAGAGAGAGAGAGAGAGAGAGAGAGAGAGAGAGAGAGAGAGAAAGAGAGAGAGAGAGAGAGAGAGAGAGAGAGAGAGAGAGAGATCAGGATAGAGAAGGAGAGAGAGAGAGAGAGAGAGAGAGAGAGAGAGAGAAGGAGAGAGAGAGAGGAGAGAGAAGGAAAGAGAGAGAGAGAGAGAGAGAGAGAGAGAGAGAGAGAGAGAGAGAGAGAGAGAGAGAGAGACTCTCCCTCCCCTCCTCTGTCTGAGCGCGGCAGCGCGCAGACAGAGAAGGAGAGAGAGAGAGGAGAGAGAAGGAAAGAGAGAGAGAGAGAGAGAGAGAGAGAGAGAGAGAGAGAGAGAGAAAGAGAGATGGGAAGAGAATGAGAGAGAAAGGAAGAGAGTGATTGGGTTTATATAATGTTAATTTAATTTTATTTATTTGGTTGTTTTAGATTAATGAATAATTAAAAGTAATTAAATGTATTTGGTTTGAATTTTATTTAGTTATTATTAGGTGTTTAGCTTATGCATGAAGACATATACATCTATGCATGTGAGTATACATATAAATATTGAATTATGTTAGAGTATAGTAATGAGTGATGATGACTGTTCATGAAATGATTGTACATGAGTACATATGCATAATAGTGTATGATTATGGGTATATTTGAGCATGTATTAGCATATACTAGCATGAGTGTGTGTATGGATAGTAAGCATGTATGTGCATATGTGTGAGTAAGTGAATGAATGAACATGATGTAAATGTATGCATACTAGCATGTGAATGTTTTAATTAGTATATGCATGTGTATGATAATGTAAGTTTATGTTTCTTATTAATTTTTTGTAATATTACTAATATCATAATGTTTCTTTGCAGAAACATTGATGAGTTCAAGCTATTGAAGTGAAGTAAAGAGAAGCAGCAAGATTGAAGATTCATTTAAATCTTATTTTCCAATTAGTCAGCTATCCAATTGATTAGACATTCATCCCTTTATTTAGACCTTCCATTTGTATTAGAATTATTGATTTGAACCATTAGCTTATCAATTAATTTATTCAAGCAGTTTTGCAACAATATTGTTTCTCATTACTTTCTTTGATGTCTTCTAAATTAGTTCACGAGTCTGAGCAAGTACTATTGAAAATATAGAAAATGTTCCGCCAACTCTAGACAGACCAGAAACCTCTAGCTTACCTGATAGTTTAGTAGAAGAAACCATGATGGAACGCGTAATAGAAGAGTCACTAGTTTTAATCTCATATCAGGAAGCTGTTGCTAGGTACGAGGCTGCCCGTCCTTACGGTCCATAGCTATTTAAACTATTTAAAGACCTTAGTTTTAGTCATAGAAATAGGTAATTTAAATTGTTTTGTCATTAGAACCCTTATTTTCATAAGCCTGAGTTTGCTACAGACACCCCGCGTGTGCCGAACGATTTAGGCGGATGACTTGATCCACCATCCGAGCATCTCTCACGACCCGACATTGGTGAACCCGACGTGAACAAACGGCATTGCAACTCAGGTACATCCGACGGGAAACAAATTCCAGGTATTTATACTTGAATTCTCCTTGCTTGCACATAGTTAAAAACAAACATGAATTCTAATGTCGAAAACCTTCTGCATGATATGGAAGCACGATTAATTTCATCTATAGATTTAAAGCTTAATTCCAAGTTTGAGTCCTTAAACTCGTTTCTTTCAATCTTAACTATAGTAGTATCTGATTTTAATGCAAATCTTAAGTCAATAGATACTCAATCTGATCACGAGTTTAGGAATTTAGAAGGAATTCTTCATTATGAACTCTCAAATTTGAATGAAAATATGGAAACAATAGCAAATCATGTAAAAGAAATTTCATCATTCAAAACGATTGGTCATGAAATTGCAAGTTTAAAAGAGAACATTGAAAGGTTAAACAATCAAATACACGAAAGTGCTACATGTGAATGCAAAGATAGATATCAAGTACGAGTTCAAAGTAGATCTATGTATTCTATTGACCAAAATCCTTTACCCGATCATAGAAAAGTTGATCCTAAGGCTTTATATCAAAGACCGAAGAGAACTGTAAGATGCTTCTGGTGTGACCAACTAGGTCATACTTATGGGAATTGTATGGCCTATGAGAAAGCATGTAGCCAACAATTGGTATTAGAAAGTGAACAGAAAATATGTGATTATCAAATGCATCTACCATTGAGATTAAACTTAGGTAGAGGAGGAATGATAGACTATTTTGACCAAGAAAAATTTAGTCCTAAAACCAAACTTCAAAAACAATGGAAACCTAAGAGTCATAATGAGAAAAGCAATGTATGTCAATTACATTCTATGAACACCAAGATTGTGCCTAAATGTGAATGTTTGGACAATGATCAAAACCTTATTAAACCTAAATCTATGAATAACATTGATCTTCAAATTATATCTAAGGAACAAGATACATTGAAAAAGTTTAAGAAAGAAGAAGATGTAAAGATAAAAGATGATGAAAATGAACAATCAATTGATGGAAATATAGACATACAGGCGGTTAAAACAGAACCTAAAGTCATAGAAATTGAAAATAAATGTGATCAAAATAAAAATGATGAAAGAATAGTACAAACATCTGAAGACAAAAATCTTCAACTTCAATCAGAACATTACAAGAATATGGGAAATTGAGTACAAGAAACCATGATGGAACGCGTAACGGAAGAGTCACTAGTTTTAATCTCATATCAGGAAGCTGTTGCTAGGTACGAGGCTGCCCGTCCTTACGGTCCATAGCTATTTAAACTATTTAAAGACCTTAATTTCTGTCATAGAAATAGGTAATTTAAATTGTTTTGTCATTAGAACCCTTATTTTCATAAGCCTGAGTTTGCTACAGACACCCCGCGTGTGCCGAACGATTTAGGTGGATGACTTGATCCACCATCCGAGCATCTCTCACAACCCGACATTGGTGAACCTGACGTGAGAGATGCTAAACTATCACGTCGGGTTCACCAATGTCGGGTCGTGAGAGATGCTCGGATGGTGGATCAAGTCATCCACCTAAATCGTTCGGCACACGCGGGGTGTCTGTAGCAAACTCAGGCTTATGAAAATAAGGGTTCTAATGACAAAACAATTTAAATTACCTATTTCTATGACTGAAATTAAGGTCTTTAAATAGTTTAAATAGCTATGGACCATAAGGACGGGCAGCCTCGTACCTAGCAACAACGTCCTGATATGAGATTAAAACTAGTGACTCTTCCGTTACGCGTTCCATCATGGTTTCTTCTACTAAACTATCAGGTAAGCTAGAGGTTTCTGGTCTGTCTAGAGTTGGCGGAACATTTCTATATTTTCAATAGTACTGTGCTCAGACTCGTGAACTAACTTAGAAGACGTCAAAGAAAGTAATGAGAAACAATATTGTTGCAAAACTGCTTGAATAAATTAATTGATAAGCTAATGGTTCAAATCAATAATTCTAATACAAATGGAAGGTCTAAATAAAGGGATAAATGTCTAATCAATTCGATAGCTGACTAATTGGAAAATAAGATTTAAATGAATCTTCAATCTTGCTGCTTCTCTTTACTTCATTTCAATAGCTTGAACTCATCAATGTTTCTGCAAAAAAAAACATTATTATATTAGTAATATTACAAAAAATTAATAAGAAACATAAAATATAATTCACACAATATTTCCATACACATGCATATGTTCATGCATACATTAAAGCATTCACATGCACTCTAATGCATACATTCCTCATGCATACTAATGAACTTTACATGCATGCTTACAAATATACTAATATATGCTAATACACTCACATACTAGCACACATGCATGCTTACATTACACACACTTCTAAATACATATACATCACTTCTTTTGGAATACATATAATCATGCAAATGTAGAATTAATATGAACTAACATGCATACACACATTCATTACCTCACATGAATATGCACATACACACTTGCACTTTTGAAAACATACTTTTAATACAAAATCATATGCATACTAGCACTTAGATGTATGCATACAAACACATCCATGAGCTCTATTATGAATACAAACTCACTAAATAATTATAATAAATGTAGGTATATCTCATATATACTTCTAACTCATGCATTCATAAGTAACTAGCTAAGCCAATTAATGTTTTCATATTCTCTAAGTATTACTCCATAATAATTAACACATTAAATACCTAAAAAAAATGATTTATGCAATAAGATAACTAAATTAACTTAACAATTTAACTCTCTCTTTCTCTCTCTCTCTCTCTCTCTCTCTCTCTCTCTCTCTCTCTTTTTCTCTCTCTTTCTTTCTCTCTCTCTCTTTCTTCCCCTCTCTCTTTTTCTCTCTCTTTCTTTCTCTCTCTCCTTCTCTCTCCTCTCTCTCTCTCTCCTTCTCTGTCTGCGCGCTGCCGCGCTGACAGAGGAGGGGAGGGAGAGTCTCTCTCTCTCTCTCTCTCTCTCTCTCTCTCTCTCTCTCTCTCTCTCTCTCTCTCTCTCTCTCTCTCTCTCTCTCCTTCTTTGTGCGCGCTGTCGCGCTGCAGCAGAGGAGGGGAGGGAGAGATTCATTTTCTCTCTCTCTCACACACACACACACATCACACACACATATACACTTCACACACACACATACACTTCACATACACACACTTCACACACACATACATACACACATCACATATATACTTCACACACACACATACACTTCACATACACACACTTCACACACACATACACTTCACACGCACACATACACTTCACACACACATACATCACATCACATACACACACATCACACACACACATATATCACATACACACACTTCACACACACACATACATACACACATCACATATATACTTCACACACACACATACACTTCACATACACACACTTCACACACACATACACTTCACAGACACACATACATCACATCACATACACACACATCACACACACACATATATCACATACACACACTTCACACACACACATACATACACACATCACATATATACTTCACACACACACATACACTTACACACATCACATATATACGCGCAATGTTGCAGGGACCAAGACCAAGCCATGGAATAGGCATGGGCATGCTTCCAGCTGGACAATCAACATCAAGATCATCGTACACAGCAGTACATGATGGCTTAATATCCCGAGCACAAGGAGGGTCTAATGAGAAAGAAGGAAAAACAGAAGAAAGTAAGAGCAGAAGAAAGTACCTGCAAAAAAAAACATTAAGAGAAACTTGAGCTCAACACTCATTTAAATACCAACACAAGTCGTTTCTAAACCACTCTTTTTAGTTTTAACTTTTAATCTACAACCACACTTTAATCTCCTTACTGCCACCACACTTTCTAGTTTAACTTTTCTACTTTAATTACACTTAATTTCTACTCCTCTCTTTTCATCTTCACTAATTCTCTCCACTCTTTCTCTTAACCAACTTTTTTCACTTTAAGTGCATCTTCTATTGAGACCACTCCTTAAATCTCTTTAGTTACACAACTTATATAAGCCATTCTTTTTCCTAGCACTCATATAGTCCACTAGTTATTTATCCATTTAATTAATCATTTTAATCTAATTAGCCTACATTTCTTATTTAAATAAATTAATTAATTTAAGCTTAATTTAAGGGTTTAATTAATTAGAACCTTAATATTTAAATACACACATTTACTTAAAGTAATTATTAATAGCATAGTTTAATTTAGAATACATAAATATGTAATTGATGATGATAAATAATATCTATTTTAACCCTTTTAATATAGTAAATCCTAGAAACCTTATTGGAAACCCATAAAACCCCCTGGGTTAGACCATTAAAATCCTTCTGAACCCTAGCTTTAACCCATTATAACTCATCTAAACCCTTAACATTAAACAAATCTTATAAACAACACATGAATTCAAGAAACCCTAGGCTGAATACCCATAATTCTTGAATGTAAAAAAAAAAAGGAAATTCTCATTAAATGAGTAATTAGGGTAAACCCTAACATAAACATATGTCCTGCTTCATCCTTCATACCTGAAAACACTTTCAAAATAGTTAATCCAATTAACACAACTGATCAAGAGTGATATAAAAGAGGTTTAGAATTCACCAATAAATATTTTAATTTTTCGGGTCATCAATTGGAAGATGCAAATCTTCCCGACATCCACCGCCACCAAACCTGCACATCGTCCCGATGGGCCAACTTGCAGATTAAGGGAAGCAGCATTTTCAATGATTATCCTGAAATTAAATCATAGAACAGCATCAATTCTTTTTTAAATATATTTAATCTTATCAAATTTTAAATCTTTTCAACATGCACATGAAGTTTATTTCAATTACATCTGGCAATGAAAACATATTAAAGTATAAAGGTAAACTATTAACCTTTTCAGTCAACAAACATTAGTTTACATTTTATCCATTTATAAACTATGTAAAGATTAGTATAAAACAGAATTCATTTTCATTCACTCAAATGCAGGTTTCGTCATATATATGCATTCACATATGAGCAATCAAGCATGCCAAAGAAATCTACTAAATCTACTTGGATAGACAGCCGCCTTGTATAACCAATTTTAATCACTAGATGTGTTTTTTTCACAACTAGTTTCTTCATATACATATGATGTAAACTTCATATCGATAATAAATGTAAATACCTTTTTGGGGTGGAAGAAGGTATAACTTCCATGTCAATATCCTTTTTTTTCGCTACTTTTTTGTTTTGAAGGGGAAAGGCTTAACCCCTTAATCCGAGCTAAGGATATAGCTGCATGGACAAGAAAGATCTAGGTTTTCACAGACATGAATCATGCAACAATATGCTCCTACACATATACAACTACTTTCGTTATCTAAATGAACTACAAATGCTTCTATTTTTAACAAATCTCACTTAATCTATAAATGTAGAAATATAAATTATGTCTATTTTCCTAATATGGTTAAATAGAGTCCTTTATAAATTAATATTCTTCATTCCAGTTTTTATCAATTAGTTTTATATGAATGCAAAGAAAATACATAAATCTAAATTGTATGACAAAGAAAAATACGACCTAAAATCAATTTTATCTTCAATCTGCTTCAACTTCAATTTGCTCTCTTTAAATTCATCAGAACTTTTGGCATAACATCTTCAATTGCTTTGATCAATGCATCTTCAGAACCTGTAATCACTTATAAAATAGAAGCTACAAAACAAGTAATCTTCATTATCATTTATCTTGCAAATATAAATTCATATATTCTATAATATCACAAATTTAATCATAAAAAATTCATAGTGGTTATAATTGTCATAAATAATGCATTCTTAATTTTTTTCAATAGGTTTTTCAACCTATGAAACAGAGGTCATAAAATTTAGGAAAAATCAAAATGTTCAAAGTTTTTAACTTGTATCTTTATAAATGAGCATCATTTTTTTGATATCAATGAAAAATTCATATCTGGATTATAAAAGTTCCTCTTACTCATCATATGGTATATCAATAAAATCATCATCATATTGTAACATATTTTCATGTTCTTCATATTTATCATGATCATATTTATATCATATATATTTCTTTCTTTTAAAAGTATATCATCATAATTGTTGTAAACAAAGATCATTTTGTGCAAAATATTCATCATTTCATTATAATAATATTCTTCATAATTGTTCTTCATAATAGATTTCTTCTTATTTGTGAAAGAAAAAAAATCATAAATTTATCATAAGTTTAGGAAATGACAAGCATATTGATCAAAATTATTTGCAAGCATAATTACAAACATGTTTTTGTTTAATTTGAAACAAACTTTGTGTTTTCATATTTTAGAATTCTTTTGATTAAACAAATCGTAATGTAAACTTAATCATAAGTTTGTAATTAGCTTTTCAAACATTAAAACTTCATAAAACTAAACAATTTAGGTATATGTTTCTCAATTTTTAGGAAAACAGCATATATGGAGCAAGCAAAATCAAAATTTGAAATGTTTTATCTTCAATAAACAACTCCATCACAATAAAACTATTCACTTAAATTCTTCTCCTTTTTCTTAACTTTAGATGAGTTTTTGATATTATTTTCAATCTTCCATATGGCTTCTTGTACTCAATTTCCCATATTCTTGTGATGTTCTGATTGAAGTTGAAGATTTTCGTCTTCAGATGTTTGCACTATTGTTTCATCATTTTTATTTTGATCACATTTATTGTCAATTTCTATGACTTTAGGTTCTGTTTTAACCACTTGTATGTCTATATTTCCATCAATTGATTGTTCATTTTCATCATCTTTTATCTTTACATCTTCTTCTTTCTTAAACTTTTTCAATGTATCTTGTTCCTTAGATATAATTTGAAGATCAATGTTATTCATAGATTTAGGTTTAATAAGGTTTTGATCATTGTCCAAACATTCACATTTAGGCACAATCTTGGTGTTCATAGAATGTAATTGACATACATTGCTTTTCTCATTATGACTCTTAGGTTTCCATTGTTTTTGAAGTTTGGTTTTAGGACTAAATTTTTCTTGGTCAAAATAGTCTATCATTCCTCCTCTACCTAAGTTTAATCTCAATGGTAGATGCGTTTGATAATCACATATTTTCTGTTCACTTTCTAATACCAATTGTTGGCTACATGCTTTCTCATAGGCCATACAATTCCCATAAGTATGACCTAGTTGGTCACACCAGAAGCATCTTACATTTCTCTTCGGTCTTTGATATAAAGCCTTAGGATCAACTTTTCTATGATCGGGTAAAGGATTTTGGTCAATAGAATACATAGATCTACTTTGAACTCGTACTTGATATCTATCTTTGCATTCACATGTAGCACTTTCGTGTATTTGATTGTTTAACCTTTCAATGTTCTCTTTTAAACTTGCAATTTCATGACCAATCGTTTTGAATGATGAAATTTCTTTTACATGATTTGCTATTGTTTCCATATTTTCATTCAAATTTGAGAGTTCATAATGAAGAATTCCTTCTAAATTCCTAAACTCGTGATCAGATTGAGTATCTATTGACTTAAGATTTGCATTAAAATCAGATACTACTGTAGTTAAGATTGAAAGAAACGAGTTTAAGGACTCAAACTTGGAATTAAGCTTTAAATCTATAGATGAAATTAATCGTGCTTCCATATCATGCAGAAGATTCTCTACATTAGATGTCATTTTCATTTAATTATGTGCAAGCAAAAAAAAATCCAAATATAAATACCTGGAATCTGAATCGAAGAAGAAGCTTAAAGAGTGACTTGTGTATAAGTTTATACAATTTTTAATAGAATCAAAATCTAATACATCAGTTGCTAATGGATGATTGTGCAAACGTCCTTGCATCTAATGTCGATGAAAGGGGTGGCGAGATGAGGATAGCTACTTGCCACTCTTCGTGGAGGCGCTCAGTTCCCTAGGGAACAGCCCTCAACACCTAGAAGAGTGCAAGGTGTCAAAGACAAAGCCACTCCTCCCACGGATGAAGAAGCTTTTGCAATCCAACCTGTCGATATCATGTATGCACATGCACGAAAAATTTAAATTTTATACCTGAGCTGCAAGGCCGTTTTTCACGTCAGGTTCACCAATGTCGTGTCGTGAGAGATGCTCGGATGGTGGATCAAGTCATCCGCCTAAATCGTTCGGCACATGCGGGGTGTCTTTCTCCATCCAAGTTCTGCTCGTACAATATCTGAAGCCTTACTGAAATTTGAGTTACCACCACATTTTCAGAGAATCTCCAAGGCTGACCCCCATCTTAGCTACTGAGAGAGAGCCTCCTTCTTCTGTTCAAGAGTGTTCCTTTTGCAGCGCAGCAGCCCCTAGCAAAGCTTTCATCTCACTAGGTCCAGTGAATGATTCCTCTTCACTTCAGCATCCATGCATGACCTCTGCTTTGCCAGAAGAAACCTTTCGATTGTCCACGTGAGTTCCCTCTGCGTTCAGCCTTGTCCCCTGGTCAAGGTGCTCCCCCTCTGCTTTCGATTGCCTCTCCCGAACCTTTTTCTATGCTCCCCTCCTTTCTTCCGAATCCTCTCCCCTTGTCCGAGCACAAAGTTGAAGTCTGTGTCCACTTCTGATCAGCGCACCTTTTTTTCCATACTTTACTCCATCCATTCTTTTTATTGCACTTTCTCTCTCTCCCTCTCTTTTTCAACAGCACACGTTCCTTCGCTTCTATTTTAATACAAACTCTAGACTTAGAGTTCACTCAAAATAAGCTTTTGAATCATGTACCATCTTTGGATGAAAGTAAATGGATAAGAAAACTTATCATAAATGTTAACATAATTCATTTGATGGGTTTTCATAATAGAATTTTCGATCATCCATTGTAGCGAATATCAAAACCCTGTTGTTCTCTTCATCTGCATTGGAAATCTTGTGCAACATCCAAGACTCATCCGTTTTGGGTTGACTCATCAGATATAGCCTTTTATACTTATCACCTGCCAAGACTTCATCAAGTTGGGGAGAGAGAATTCTCTCCGACATTCACCCCCACCAAACCTGTGCATCCTCCGGATGCGCCAACCTGAGAATAAACCTGCTTTCTTCATAATATCGAATTTATTTTTCATGTGATTTTTATATAAAATCCTACAAGTGCATGGGTTAAAACTCATAAAGTGCCTTATGCAAGGCTGTGTAATTAGCCCTATTTATATGCACACTTTAAAATGCATAAAGAACAAATATGGTGCAATGAGCAAGATAAAAGGTTTCGGATGGTGAGGATTGTGCACTCACTCTCATACATAGCAATGTGATTATACATTCATCCTTACAGTCACTCTTATGTGCATGGGTACATATCAGATCGTGCCTAGATGCATGGTCATGTAGTGTGACCCTAACACATGCATACTTTATGTGCATTTTCAAAATTATGGTGCATAAGGGATAAGAGCTTTTGATGACGAGGTTTTCTATCTCCTAAACTTAGAATTCGCTCGCAGATTTCATCATACATGTTACAATCTAGATTGGTGCAAATGAACGTGCATCTAAGGGAAAACTCAACATGTGTTTGTACATAATATGATGCATACTTTAAATGCAAACTTAAACAAAAAATGGTGCAAAAATGGAAGTAAAAGGTTTTTCATATTCTATTCTTGAAGAAAATCTTTGTTGTCCATAAACTCTCAGTCTTCATCCTGAACCTGAAAAATAATTCATCTTGAAAAAAAATTCGTGAAAAACATAACTTTTAGCCAATCTAAACCAAATATATCAATTTAAAATAAAACTTCTAGATAACCTATCTATAAAAACCGAAGTAGCATTAAGTCAAATTTTGTAGCTTCCTCTTTTCTTGCTTGATCTGCATTAAATCACTCAAAACATTGATTAGAAAAGCCATATTTGATTCATTAATGAAGTTCATAATTTTTCATTTATAAAGAAAGAAAGTAAAACAAAACCCATATACATACCTTTTTGATGAGGAAGTAGGTTGTAACTCCCATATAAATACCTTTTTGATGAGGAAGTAGGTTGAAACTCCCATATAAATACCTTTTTGATGAGGAAGTAGGTTGAAACTCCCATATAAATACCTTTTTGATGAGGAAGTAGGTTGTAACTCCCATATAAATATTAGCCATGGATGAAAACATTCATAAACAATCATAAACTTGATCATAACATATTCTCTTATCAATTTGGCCTCTTGTACCTGTTTTGTCAAAATAACTATTCAAAACACATTAGTAGATAACTTTACTTTTAATACAAGACATGAAAAATTTCTTGCATACATAACTCATTTTTCCTTTTAATGGTTTTAGTTGATTTATTCATATTTTGTGTAATTTTTTTGATAATGTTTTCAAAAACTTCTTGTTCTTTTACATTAAAACTTGTCTCATTGTTTGCATTCTCATTTGCATTTCTTAGTTGTTTAGATCTCTCAATTTTCCCTTTAGTATTAGATTGATTGCTGGTTTCAAGATTCACTTCTTCTTCCATCTTTTCAATTTTCCCATCTTCAAGTGATTGATCATCATAATCGATTGAAATATTATGTAAATTTTCATATTTTCCTATTTTCTCATAAGTTGATCTCTCATGTTCTTGCTTATCATTTGGCTTAATATCTTGCATCATCAGTTCAACTTGTGGGTTATCCATCATATTATTGTCTTGATCATTAGATTTTGTGGTATTTTCACGTTTTACTCTCTAGTGTTTTTTCACTTGTTTGTTTGATCTTAATCGGACTTGTTTTTGCTCAAAATATTTTACCATCCCACCTCTACCTAGGTTCAAGTGTAAAGGATCCTTCGCATGATATTTTTTTTTGCAGGTACTTTCTTCTGCTCTTACTTTCTTCTGTTTTTCCTTCTTTCTCATTAGACCCTCCTTGTGCTCGGGATATTAAGCCATCATGTATTGCTGTGTACAATGATCTTGATGTTGATTGTCCAGCTGGAAGCATGCCCATGCCTATTCCATGGCTTGGTCTTGGTCCCTGCAGCATTGCGCGTATATATGTGATGTGTGTAAGTGTATGTGTGTGTGTGAAGTATATATGTGATGTGTGTATGTATGTGTGTGTGTGAAGTGTGTGTATGTGATATGTGTGTGTGTGTGATGTGTGTGTATGTGATGTGATGTATGTGTGTGTGTGAAGTGTATGTGTGTGTGTGAAGTTTATGTGTCTGTGAAGTGTGTGTATGTGAAGTGTATGTGTGTGTGTGAAGTATATATGTGATGTGTGTATGTATGTGTGTGTGTGAAGTGTGTGTATGTGATATATGTGTGTGTGTGTGATGTGTGTCTATGTGATGTGATGTATGTGTGTGTGAAGTGTATGTGTGTGTGTGAAGTGTATGTGTGTGTGAAGTGTGTGTATGTGAAGTGTATGTGTGTGTGTGAAGTATATATGTGTGTGTATGTATGTGTGTGTGTGAAGTGTGTGTATGTGAAGTGTATGTGTGTGTGTGAAGTGTATATGTGTGTGTGATGTGTGTGTGTGTGTGAGAGAGAGAGAGAAACTGAATCTCTCCCTCCCCTCCTCTGCTGCAGCACGACAGCGCGCATAAAGAAGGAGAGAGAGAGAGAGAGAGAGAGAGAGAGAGAGGAGAGAAGGAGAGAGAGAGAAAGAAAGAGAGAGAAAAAGAGAGAGGGGAAGAAAGAGAGAGAGAGAAAGAGAGAGAGAAAGAAAGAGAGAGAAAGAGAGAGAGAGAGAGAGAGAGAAAGAGAGAGTTAAATTGTTAAGTTAATTTAGTTATCTTATTGCATAAATCTTTTTTTTTAGGTATTTAATGTGTTAATTATTATGGAGTAATACTTAGAGAATATGAAAACATTAATTGGCTTAGCTAGTTACTTATGAATGCATGAGTTAGAAGTATATATGAGATATACCTACATTTATTATAATTATTTAGTGAGTTTGTATTCATAATAGAGCTCATGGATGTGTTTGTATGCATACATCTAAGTGCTAATATGCATATGATTTTGTATTAAAAGTATGTTTTCAAAAATGCAAGTGTGTATGTGCATATTCATGTGAGGTAATGAATGTGTGTATGCATGTTAGTTCATATTAATTCTACATTTGCATGATTATATGTATTCCCAAAGAAGTGATGTATATGTATTTAGAAGTGTGTGTAATGTAAGCATGCATGTGTGCTAGTAT
The DNA here is from genome assembly GCA_020310875.1 of Ceratopteris richardii. Taxonomy (NCBI): domain Eukaryota; kingdom Viridiplantae; phylum Streptophyta; class Polypodiopsida; order Polypodiales; family Pteridaceae; genus Ceratopteris; species Ceratopteris richardii. The sequence continues at coordinate 117,817,861 of CM035412.1, read as the reverse complement.
GTGAGTGTATTAGCATATATTAGTATATTTGTAAGCATGCATGTAAAGTTCATTAGTATGCATGAGGAATGTATGCATTAGAGTGCATGTGAATGCTTTAATGTATGCATGAACATATGCATGTGTATGGAAATATTGTGTGAATTATATTTTATGTTTCTTATTAATTTTTTGTAATATTACTAATATAATAATGTTTTTTTTGCAGAAACATTGATGAGTTCAAGCTATTGAAATGAAGTAAAGAGAAGCAGCAAGATTGAAGATTCATTTAAATCTTATTTTCCAATTAGTCAGCTATCCAATTGATTAGACATTTATCCCTTTATTTAGACCTTCCATTTGTATTAGAATTATTGATTTGAACCATTAGCTTATCAATTAATTTATTCAAGCAGTTTTGCAACAATATTGTTTCTCATTACTTTCTTTGATGTCTTCTAAGTTAGTTCACGAGTCTGAGCACAGTACTATTGAAAATATAGAAAATGTTCCGCCAACTCTAGACAGACCAGAAACCTCTAGCTTACCTGATAGTTTAGTAGAAGAAACCATGATGGAACGCGTAACGGAAGAGTCACTAGTTTTAATCTCATATCAGGAAGCTGTTGCTAGGTACGAGGCTGCCCGTCCTTACGGTCCATAGCTATTTAAACTATTTAAAGACCTTAATTTCAGTCATAGAAATAGGTAATTTAAATTGTTTTGTCATTAGAACCCTTATTTTCATAAGCTTGAGTTTGCTACAGACACCCCGCGTGTGCCGAACGATTTAGGCGGATGACTTGATCCACCATCTGAGCATCTCTCACGACCCGACATTGGTGAACCCGACGTGAAAAACGGCCTTGCAGCTCAGGTACAAAATTTAAATTTTTCGTGCATGTGCATACATGATATCGACAGGTTGGATTGCAGAAGCTTCTTCATCCGTGGGAGCAGTGGCTTTGTCTTTGACACCTTGCACTCTTCTAGGTGTTGAGGGCTGTTCCCTAGGGAACTGAGCGCCTCCACAAAGAGTGGCAAGTAGCTATCCTCATCTCGCCACCCCTTTCATCGACATTAGAAGCAAGAACGTTTGCACAATCATCCATTAGCAACTGATGTATTAGATTTTGATTCTATTAAAAATTGTATAAACTTATACACAAGTCACTCTTTAAGCCTCTTCTTGGATTCAGATTCCAAGTATTTATATTTGGATTTTTTTTGCTTGCACATAATTAAATGAAAATGACATCTAATGTAGAGAATCTTCTGAATGATATGGAAGCAGGATTAATTTCATCTATAGATTTAAAGCTTAATTCCAAGTTTGAGTCCTTAAACTCGTTTCTTTCAATCTTAACTACAGTAGTATCTGATTTTAATGCAAATCTTAAGTCAATAGATACTCAATCTGATCACGAGTTTAGGAATTTAGAAGGAATTCTTCATTATGAACTCTCAAATTTGAATGAAAATATGGAAACAATAGCAAATCATGTAAAAGAAATTTCATCATTCAAAACGATTGGTCATGAAATTGCAAGTTTAAAAGAGAACATTGAAAGGTTAAACAATCAAATACATGAAAGTGCTACATGTGAATGCAAAGATAGATATCAAGTACGAGTTCAAAGTAGATCTATGTATTCTATTGACTAAAATCCTTTACCCGATCATAGAAAAGTTAATCCTAAGGCTTTATATCAAAGACCGAAGAGAACTGTAAGATGCTTCTGATGTGACCAACTAGGTCATACTTATGGGAATTGTATTGCCTATGAGAAAGCATGTAGCCAACAATTGGTATTAGAAAGTGAACAGAAAATATGTGATTATCAAATGCATCTACCATTGAGATTAAACTTAGGTAGAGGAGGAATGATAGACTATTTTGACCAAGAAAAATTTAGTCCTAAAACCAAACTTCAAAAACAATGGAAACCTAAGAGTCATAATGAGAAAAGCAATGTATGTCAATTACATTCTATGAACACCAAGATTGTGCCTAAATGTGAATGTTTGGACAATGATCAAAACCTTATTAAACCTAAATCTATGAATAACATTGATCTTCAAATTATATCTAAGGAACAAGATACATTGAAAAAGTTTAAGAAAGAAGAAGATGTAAAGATAAAAGATGATGAAAATGAACAATCAATTGATGGAAATATAGACATACAGGCGGTTAAAACAGAACCTAAAGTCATAGAAATTGACAATAAATGTGATCAAAATAAAAATGATGAAAGAATAGTACAAACATCTCAAGACGAAAATCTTCAACTTCAATCAGAATATGACAAGAATATGGGAAATTGAGTACAAGAAGCCATATGGAAGATTGAAAATAATATCAAAAACTCATCTAAAGTTAAGAAAAAGGAGAAGAATTTAAGTGAATAGTTTTATTGTGATGGAATTGTTTATTGAAGATAAAACATTTCAAATTTTGATTTTGCTTGCTGCATATATGCTGTTTTCCTAAAAATTGAGAAACATATACCTAAATTGTTTAGTTTTATGAAGTTTTAATGTTTGAAAAGCTAATTACAAACTTATGATTAAGTTTACATTACGATTTGTTTAATCAAAAGAATTCTAAAATATGAAAACACAAAGTTTGTTTCAAATTAAACAAAAGCATGTTTGTAATTATGCTTGCAAATAATTTTGATCAATATGCTTGTCATTTCCTAAACTTATGATAAATTTATGATTTTTTTTCTTTCACAAATAAGAAGAAATCTATTATGAAGAACAATTATGAAGAATATTATTATAATGAAATGATGAATATTTTGCACAAAATGATCTTTGTTTACAACAATTATGATGATATACTTTTAAAAGAAAGAAATGTATATGATATAAATATGATCATGATAAATATGAAGAACATGAAAATATGTTACAATATGATGATGATTTTATTGATATACCATATGATGAGTAAGAGGAACTTTTATAATCCAGATATGAATTTTTCATTGATATCAAAAAAATGATGCTCATTTATAAAGATACAAGTTAAAAACTTTGAACATTTTGATTTTTCCTAAATTTTATGAACTTTGTTTCATAGGTTGAAAAACCTATTGAAAAAAATTAAGAATGCATTATTTATGACAATTATAACCACTATTTATTTTTTATGATTAAATTTGTGACATGATAGAATATATGAATTTATATTTGCAAGATAAATGATAATGAAGATTACTTGTTTTGTAGCTTCTATTTTATAAGTGATTACAGGTTCTGAAGATGCATTGATCAAAGCAATTGAAGATGTTATGCCAAAAGTTCTGATGAATTTAAAGAGAGCAAATTGAAGATGAAGCAGATTGAAGATAAAATTGATTTTAGGTCGTATTTTTCTTTGTCATACAATTTAGATTTATGTATTTTCTTTGCATTCATATAAAACTAATTGATAAAAACTGGAATGAAGAATATTAATTTATAAAGGACTCTATTTAACCATATTAGGAAAATAGACATAATTTATATTTCTACATTTATAGATTAAGTGAGATTTGTTAAAAATAGAAGGATTTGTAGTTCATTTAGATAACGAAAGTAGTTGTATATGTGTAGGAGCATATTGTTGCATGATTCATGTCTGTGAAAACCTAGATCTTTCTTGTCCATGCAGCTAGATCCTTAGCTCGGATTAAGGGGTTAAGCCTTTCCCCTTTAAAACAAAAAAGTAGCGAAAAAAAAAAGAATATTGACATGGAAGTTATACCTTCTTCCACCCCAAAAAGGTATTTACATTTATTATTGATATGAAGTTTACATCATATGTATATGAAGAAACTAGTTGTGAAAAAAACACATCTAGTGATTAAAATTGGGCATACAAGGCGGCTATCCGTCCAAGTAGATTTAGTAGATTTCTTTGGCATGCTTGATTGCTCATATGTGAATGCATATATATGACGAAACCTGCATTTGAATGAATGAAAATGAATTCTGTTTTATACTAATCTTTACATAGTTTATAAATGGATAAAATGTAAACTAATGTTTGTTGACTGAAAAGGTTAATAGTTTACCTTTATACTTTAATATGTTTTCAGTGCCAGATGTAATTGAAATAAACTTCATGTGCATGTTGAAAAGATTTAAAATTTGATAAGATTAAATATATTTAAAAAAGAATTGATGCTGTTCTATGATTTAATTTCAGGATAATCATTGAAAATGCTGCTTCCCTTAATCTGCAAGTTGGCCCATCGGGACGATGTGCAGGTTTGGTGGCGGTGGATGTCGGGAAGATTTGCATCTTCCAATTGATGACCCGAAAAATTAAAATATTTATTGGTATGAAGGATGAAGCAGGACATATGTTCATAAACATTGATGAGTTCAAGCTATTGAAGTGAAGTAAAGAGAAGCAGCAAGATTGAAGATTCATTTAAATCTTATTTTCCAATAAGTCAGCTATCCAATTGATTAGACATTCATCCCTTTATTTAGACCTTCCATTTGTATTAGAATTATTGATTTGAACCATTAGCTTATCAATTAATTTATTCAAGCAGTTTTGCAACAATATTTTTTCTCATTACTTTCTTTGATGTCTTCTAAGTTAGTTCACGAGTCTGAGCACAGTACTATTGAAAATATAGAAAATGTTCCGCCAACTCTAGACAGACCAGAAACCTCTAGCTGACCTGATAGTTTAGTAGAAGAAACCATGATGGAACCATGATGTCGGGTCGTGAGAGATGCTAAACCATCCGAGCATCTCTCACGACCCGACAATCCTCACCATCCGAAACCTTTTATCTTGCTCATTGCACCATATTTGTTCTTTATGCATTTTAAAGTGTGCATATAAATAGGGCTAATTACACAGCCTTGCATAAGGCACATTATGAGTTTTAACCCATGCACTTGCAGGATTTTATATAAAAATCACATGAAAAATAAATTCGATATTATGAAGAAAGCAAGTTTATTCTCAGGTTGGCGCATCCGGAGGATGCACAGGTTTGGTGGGGGTGAATGTCGGAGAGAATTCTCTCTCCCCAACTTGATGAAGTCTTGGCAGGTGATAGGTATAAAAGGCTATATCTGATGAGTCAACCCAAAACGGATGAATCTTGGATGTTGCACGAGATTTCCAATGCAGATGAAGAGAACAACAGGGTTTTGATATTCGCTACAATGGATGATCAAAAATTCTATTATGAAAACCCATCAAATGAATTATGTTAACATTTATGATAAGTTTTCTTATCCATTTACTTTCATCCAAAGATGGTACATGATTCAAAAGCTTATTTTGAGTGAACTCTAAGTGTAGAGTTTGTATTAAAATAGAAGCGAAGGAACGTGTGCTGTTGAAAAAGAGAGGGAGAGAGAGAAAGTGCAATAAAAAGAATGGATGGAGTAAAGTATGGAAAAAAAGGTGCGCTGATCAGAAGTGGACACAGACTTCAACTTTGTGCTCGGACAAGGGGAGAGGATTCGGAAGAAAGGAGGGGAGCATAGAAAAAGGTTCGGGAGAGGGATGAGTTGCTTGTGTGGACAAGCAGGGTTTATGAAGATATCGATTTTGCCGTGTCACCTAGTGTGCATCATTGCCGAGTTTGGAGCACATGCGTAATTGAAATAGATCTTCATTGATTTTTTTTCGGTAATTGTGTTGGTATTGAAAACCATAATTTATACTTTTCCGTCCATTCGTAGTGCTGAGTAACAAAGGACTTTCTGTCTTTCTATCTATTTTCGAAGGTCTAAGGATGTAATTATAGGGTAACGTTCTTTTTTAAAAACCAATGTATACTGCGAGTGCTTGTTAGTTCCTCATTTCACATTAAAGTTATTTGTTATTGTACGATTGTTTTGGTAGGACGACTTACTAAATCATGTGAAAGAGTGCGTAGATTCGATCCTCACTAAACAAGCATTATGAGAAGCAGAATAAAAAATCGTAGTTTACCAAAACCATCTATACCTTGGACCGATTCTGAAGTTCAATTTATGCTTTGGGAAAGTATGAAGAGTTTGTTACTTTGATCTGTGAGATGAAAATGTGTGACCTCGCATGCCAATTTGCTATTCTCAAACATCTTGACAATATGATAAGCTTTCATTCTAAATTAAACTAAGCCTTCTTCTTGAGTTATCATCTATATCACTCTACCTGAGTTGGCAACAAGCACCCGGCGTGCGCCGTATTTTCGGCGGTTGGCTTGATCCACCGACCGTCGCTTTCGCGCCGACAGCGTTTACTATTGTTTGCAATTTTGACCCATCTTCTCCTTAACAGTGTATGTCTGTAGTAGACTCAGATGTTTGGTACTTAGATAGTGGGGCAACCAAACATATGATCTCGCAGTGTAGTTTCTTCATTTCACTCGAGCCTGCCCTTATAGGGAATACTGCCACATGCACCAACAACTCCTCTTATCCCATCATGGGAGTTGATAAGATCATTCTGACTACTGTTAATGGTAGTTCTTTTACATTGTCGGATGCTTTATTTGTGCGAGGAATCAAGAAGAATCTGTTATCAGTTTTAGCCTTAGCCAAGATTGACTTGGTTGTGAAATTTGTTGATGTCAAATGTACAATTCGTGATCTATCAAATGGCCACGTGATTATTGCTTCTAACATTTTATGTTGTGGGCTCTATAAGCTCATAGACCATGAAAAATCTATGAATGATTTAGCATGTGTAGTACATGATTCTTAGGATATGTTAGATGCAAAGTTTTGGCATGCACGCTTTGGTCATCTGAATTTGGCTAGTTTGCTACACCTACAGAAATCTAAAATCGTGTCCTCTTTGCCCAAACTTGAGGCACCTATTAAAAATGTATGTGAAGACTGTATTTTGGGCAAAATGCAGTGTTGTTCATTCTCAAAAGATGGTTCCGTTTGAGCTACTAAGAAATTGCAGCTTGCTCATAATGATGTCTATGGTCCTATGTAGACACCCTCTTTTGTGAACTATCTTTACTTTGTTACTTTCATCGATGATTTTTCCAAGCATGCATGGGTATATCCATTGAAAGAAAAGTCAAAAGTGTTTATGTGCTTCAAACAGATTCTAGTTTTGCCTAAAAATCTGTCAGCATGTAAAATGGGCACCCTCCATTCTGATTGAGGGGTGGAGTATATGTGTTGTCACTTTAATGCATTCCAGGCTGAACATGGGATAAAACATCAGTGTATAGTGTTGTATACACCTTAGCATGCCACTTCCATCAAAGATCAAAAGTGGACCGGGGCAAAGGGGAAGTCTAGGAACAAGACATTATTTACAAAAACCTACCTAATGCATGCTTTCAATGTGGCCAACAAGGCCACATGATCAAAGATTGCCCACTCAGACAAAAAAGCAATAAAAAACAAGAAGCACTCAGAAAGGCTCAAGAAGCAATGGGACATTGAATTGCTTGGCGAACAAAGAGGTAGTTAAAGGCCCCCATAACCCAAAAGCCGATGCAAATGGGTACACGAAAGTCAGAAGAAGAAGGAAAAGAAGCCCTAGGGCGACATCTGAGAGAAACCGTATGCTTGATACTCGCCCCCAAACAACTTGTGTTGCAATCTAGAAAAGGAGATTAATGAGCGTGATTACCTAAGAAGGGACCAGTTTGAGGTGGACACTAGCGATAAAGCCCTAGGGATCCCCGACAACAAAGAAACCTACTAGGAGGGCTACACTACAAGCAAGGAAGACGGCTTTACCACTAGTAACGGAGATAACATGGACAATGAAAGTTCCATCATTGGATCGACTAGTCCCAAAACAATTTCATGTTCATTCCAACAAGAGGCCTCCTGCAAGGGAAAAAACCTATTGAGCTACCCTAGAAAAGCCCCCATAAGATCAATCCAAGAAGATAAAGGATAAGGCTCCCTCCTGCAAAGAGGGTAACTTACAACAATGATCATCATTTCATTAAATGCTAGAGAGTTAACTAAACCCTCAAGACCGACCATCATTGGTCAATGGCTTCATGACATTAGCCTAAACCTAGAATTTATTTGTATCCAAGAGACTAAAATTGATGGAGCAGACCTCTAGAAGGCTTAGACATGTCTCCCCGACCCACGTTTGGATTTCGACATCGCACCCTCAGGGGTCCAGTGGGACAGCAATCAATATAAATTGATTCTGGTTTGAAAAGCTTGAGAACTCCATTGAAGACCAGAGCCATCAATGGATAGCCGTTTCCTTTGGTGCCCCCTTTTGATTCACTTTAGTTTCTTTGTATGCTCCTAATGGGGAGTTGGAAAGAGTGAACACCTAGGCCTCCATGGACTCGCTCCCCCACAACGTGCTACTTTGTGGTGACTTCTATATGGTGTCGTCCTATGGACAGATGGAATGATAAGGGTTGGGTCATCGATAGTTGGGAGAAAGAAACCTAGGACAAAACCAAACTATGCTTTGATTTGGTCGAATTCAAAGATTCGAAAGGCTTTTCATGGTCAAATCTTCAAGCAGGTGAGGACTTGATGAAAGCTAGACCGGATAGAAGCTATGTTGCTCAAAACATTATTCATTAGTGGGGCATCCCTTCCCACTCGCAACGCACTGACCTTGCCATCTCTGATCACTACCCGATCACCATCGCTTTCCAACATCTCACCCAAATCAGTAAGGCTCCTTGGTTTCACACTAGAACGACTTAGTTCTTTCTCCCCTCCGTCCATCAAGAGATTCTTGAAGTGTGGAAGGAGGTGTTCGCCTCCTGCTCGTCCCCAGCCAAGTGCTAGAGATGTGCAGTTGAAAAGTCATGGTAGATCATGATAAGAACCAAGACGATGCTCGAGACTATTCGACGGGCATGTAGAGAAGCTCTATATCATAGACTTTGGAGACTTGAGGAGGAGGTGAACAAAGGAAAAGCTCAATCCCAAAAAGGTGCACGAAAAATCAGAGCCCTACTCAGATAGGAGGAAGAAATACAAAGGAAAAATTTGCAAATATTGTTTAAGGAGTGGTGGGCTGGCAAAGCCGACAAACTCACCAATGATATGTGCCGCATCTTGAAAAGGAAACAAAATAGAGAATCGATCCCCCTATTGCTATACTCAAATGGTGATGCATGCAATTCGGAAGAAGCAAATTTTGAAATCATTGAAGAGATTTTACGAGACTCCTAGGGATCTCGACCCACCTCTCTCACCATAGACGAGATTGCATGGTAGCCATATCTAGGGTATCCTCTCATAGGATCCCACACAACCTTCCTTCCCTACTTGATGCCCCCCTCCGATGAAGAAATCATTGAAGCCATTGATGCCCTCCTTAGTGGTAAAAGCGTGGGGCCAAACGGGCTACCTAATGAGTTCTTTAAGTCCTTCAAGTTGGTGGTTGCCACCCCTGTTCATCTTGTCTGGCAAGAGGTGCTCAAGTTTGGCATGCTTCCGACTTTTTAAACAATGGCATCAGCAAGTTAATACACAGAAAAGGGGAAAATAACAAAATTGAGAACTGGCATCCGATTACGATGCTCCAAACGAGATATAACATCATTGCCAAAGTCATAGCGAACAAAATTTCTAGCCATCTGAGAGCATGGTTAAGCGAGGACCAAAAAGGTTCCGTCAAAGGCAGTTCAATATTGGAAGCCATTATCGATATTTGGGAAGGTCTGGACTTCGCGAGTGAGTCAAGACAAGATGTGGTTTTCCTCAAGATCGACTTTGAAAAAGCTTATGACAAGCTAGAATGGTACTATATTCTACGGTCATTTAAAGATCTCGGATGCGCTCAGAAATTCACCAAGATGATCTCAACCCTTCTAGGAAACGTGATCAAACTAAGAAGATTGATTAGAAAAGGGTACTCCTTGGCTCCCCTTCTCTTTGCCATTGCCATGGAATGTCTTAGCCGCCTTGTGGATTGGCAGGGGGAAGCAGGTAATATCAAAGGTCTTTGATTGCCTTGTGACCACAGCTAGATCAACATGAGACTCTTTGCTGATGATATGAATGCATTTTTCCACAATGATAGTACCAGCCTGGAGACATTTTGGAGGTTCCTGGATACTTTCTCTAAAGCCTCTGGATCCAAAATAAACCACTCTAAGACCATTTTCAGGATCCAGCTTGAGCTTCTCTTTGATCATGGCTGTCAAATCATTCCTTATAGCCAAATTTTTCGACTTCTTGGGATCCCCTTGGGATTTGGTATCTCGATGGAGTAGCGGTGGAACTCAGTCTTGCCTAGACTCGAAAGCAAGCTAAACTATTGGAGAGGTATGCAAATCATTCTTGTTGGTCGTGCAATGGTTATCAACATGTTCCTCATTTTGTCTACCATTTACTTCCTCTCTTATTGGAGATCAAAAGAACAAGAGATGTCCAAACTACAAAGTATATGTAGAAACTTCGTTTGGATGGGTGACCACAATAGGAGAGGTGTGCCCAAAATCAATTGGTCCATTTGCTCCTGCCAATGAGATAGTGGGGGCCTTGGCATTCTTGACATTGGGTGCATGGCTAACAAACCTGTGGCAAATGGATGATTAAGTCGTGGTGCAACGGGGAGGCCTCGTGGGCCAAGTTGATCTTCAGAAACAAGAATGTGTTGACTTTTGTGGGACTCCTGAATTGAAAGAATCTTGATATTCTGACCTTTTTGTTTCCCTTGATTCGAGTCTTCCTGAAAGGCTCGAATCTTGTGTGCTCCCTATAAGAGTTGGAATAAAGTCAAAAGCTTCACAAGAATAAGTGAAGATTGGAAGTGGGTGGCTGGTATCAGACAAAACGACTCTATTTGGTTTTCGTTCCATGGCATCTGGATTGTGGAATTTTAGAACATTCAAAACGCCAAGAGGCTATGGAACAAAGGCTTTCAAAAATGGAAACATCTCTCGAAACAAGACACTAACCAATGGATCAACTTTGAGGATATTGACCCTTGTGTCAACATTACCTATGAAGAATGGAATACTTTGCAAAGCAGACATCTTGCCTGAGACCGCTCAAAGTTTTCCTTCTCATGGGGCACGACATGCCAAGCCCATTTGGTCTGAGATGGCACAATGGTAATTGCCTAACAAAAATCCCAAACATAAAAAGAAACCATTGATTATCAGGTTAACCTCAACAAGAAGTGGTGCCTATTGTGGATGTGGTTGAGGTGGGACATGAAGTTCATGGCTATCTAGCACTCTCTCATAGAAATCAAAAAGTCTGTTCTCTTATTGCAAATTCTTTATCGTGGAATCTCGACCAACCTTAAGGCCAACAAAATATGTGGAGGGCCTCCCTAGTGCAAGCGCTTCTACAGGTCCATCAAAGATGTTTCTCATATCTTCTTTACTTCTCCCAACTTCAACAAGCTCTAGCAGATTGTCGAAAAGAAAATTAGACTTCAAAAACATGTGAGTTGGAAACAACCTCTACTGGGAGAAGCGACCGGATGCTCTGCGACTCTCTAGAACACCATCAGAGGGGAGGTCCTATGGAAGATCTAGTGGGAAAGATGTGCTTATAACTTTGGTGACTCCCCCAAAGAGTGATTGATTGAGAAATCATTGTTCCTCCTTAGTAAAAGATTCGCTAACTACAAGAAATCCGCCCCCTTCATGCATCATCAAGTGCTCGTTTTGATAAAAAACAAGCTCAAACCCAAATGGGCCCCTCATGAGGGTGATGAGAGGGTGATTAACCTTCTTTGTAATTCCATCTAAACTTTGTAAGATCTTCCCCCACTCTGTGGTACTTGGGAGGTCCCATGGGCACTAGTCCCCTTCACTTGTACTTTTCTTTTCCTTATTTAATACAAGTCCGAGAGAATAGGCTAAGGCTGAACTTCTGTTTATTTAAATAAAAAAACAAAATGGAGTTTCTAAACGAAAGAACAGGTCACTCATGGAGATGGTGAGGTGTATGGTCAAGAGTTAGGCTTTACCAGATAGTTTCTGGCTTCATGTTGTCATATGTGTAGCATATGTACTTAACATGTGTCCCACTAAAGTTTTGCCCTTTATCACTCCGTACGAGGCTTGGCATGTTCGCAATCCACCTGTTGTTCAGCTCCTCATTTTTGGTTGTCTGACCTATGCATTAGTGCCTGAACAACAACGTAGGAAATTGGATGATAAAGTAGTGACATGTAACTTTTTTGGGTACAGTTTTGAAAGCAGAGGCTATAATCTATATCATCCACAAACTAAATGCATTTTGGCTAGCCGTGATGTCGTTTTTGTGGAAGATGCTATTCAGCCACTACTTTCATGTACTAAGGAGACATCTGTTAGCTCCAAAGACATGTATGATACTTTGCTGCCTCTTTTTAGTTTCTCTTATGAGGATGAGCTTGTTTTGTTTGATGAAGCACAAAATTTAGAAAATTGGATGGCTGCTATGCAATTTGAATATGATGTTATAGTGAAGAATGGTACCTGGTCTTTGCATGACTTGCCTCCTGGCAAGAAGGCCATTGGCACTAAGTGGGTATAGAAGCTGAAGCGTAAGCCTGATGGAAGAGTTGACACCTATAAGGCTAGGCTTGTTGCAAAGGGTTATGCTCAGCAAATAGGAATTGATTTTGATGAGGCCTTTGCTTCTACTTGCGAAATGACTAATGTTTGCACCATTTGTGCACTTGTAGCTCATCATGCTTGCAATGTACATCAGTTGGACATTAAAACTGCATTTTTGAATGGTGATTTTCATGAAAAAGTGTATGTTTTGTAGCCTCGTGGCTTTGTGTAGAAAGGGCATGAAAACCAAGTGTGCAGGTTAAAGAAGGCATTATATGGTTTAATGCAAGCACCACATGCTTGGTATGAAAAGTTACATGCCTATCTGATTGCACATGGTTTTGAGAACAATCCAACTAAAATTACCTTATATGTTAAGCATGCAAACGATGTGCTTCTAATTTGTTGATGACATGCTACTCACTAGTCCTCATGAGAAGCATATTGCTGATTTCAAGGCTGATTTGCATGCCTCATTTGAGATGTCAGATTTGGGGCATTTGCATCATTATTTGGGCATTCAATTTATGGAAGTTGCTGGTGCGATAGCTTTGTGTCAAAAAAAATATATATTGACACATTATTGTAGCATTTTGGCCTTGAAGACTATAAACCTATTGCCACTCTTATGGAGAGAGGTTTACGATTGAGTCTTCGTGATGCTCGACATGCATTTGATGGTATTCTCTATCAACAGGTTATTGGATGCTTGATCTACTTATGCATTTACTCGACCAAATATTCATTTTGTGATCTCACAGATGAACAGGTTTATGCATTGCCTAAGTGTCAAGCATTGGCAAGCAGTTACATGCATCTTTTGCTACTTTAGTGGTACTCAGGTACTTGGATTCTTTTATCCCAAGGGGGATCACTATTGCTAGATTTACGTGCTTTTTCTAATTCTGATTAGGCTAGTTGCTATGACAGTCATGTGTCCACCAATGGTTTTTGCTTCATGCTTGGTAGCTCATGCATATCTTGGTTGAGCAAGAAGCGTCCTATTATGGCCATGTCCAGTTGTGAGGCTGAGTATAGGGTATCTTTCACATCGATCGTTGAGCATGTGTGGCTCAAATGCCTTATGGCTGATTTGAGTGTTGGTTAGTATTTTGCCACCACCATCTTCACTAAGAGTCAAAGCACATTGACCGCTACAAAGAGCCCTGTGTTCCATGCTCACACTAAGCACATTGAGGTACATTATTAGTATGTCAGGGAGAGGTTCTCTGCTAGAGAGATCATCTTGGCATATGTGCCCACGGAGGAGAACATTGCAAACCTTTTCACGAAGGTTGTGCCTAAGGAGAGGTTTGAAGCTTTCCACAAAGCTTTGGGCTTACTTCCTTTTGTGGATTGATTCCACATAACTTGGCACTTCCTTATACATGAGTGCCAGCTCCTTGTCCACTACATCACTCCTAGGGGGGATTTGTTGATATATTCAAGTGGTGATGTGTATTAACACACTAGGACCGTCAAGGTACTTTTTTCCCTCTTTAGGATGTTTTTCCCCCCGGTGTGTATATATGCCAATTGCCCTAACTGGTTACTTATCTTTGTACATTCTATTGGTAATACATTCAGTATTGTGTATTGTGCTCCAAGCTTGTTCTTCTTCCTTGTGTTGTTTGCGTGCTTGTGTAGACCTCGAACTCCAACAAGAAGGCCCTTTGCTTAAGTACATTCGCACCTTGCTTCTTACCATCTACATGGACCTCTTCCTTTTGCATGTGTATTGTATCTCTAGGTGGCGAAGAAAATTCCTACCCTCATTGTAACACATTTCTATTGAACCATGTTATTTAGGAATCGTCCTTTAGTTTCTTGAGTTGTGGCAAAGTCTCAAGTTTGGTCTCTATGTGAGTTTTAGAAAACAATGACATTACCAAGAATATATCTCTTCACATAGGTAGAAAGTGTTGAGTGCAAGAACCTTGTTGGGAATCGGATGGTTCTTACGCAGTAAAAATCTAAATATAGTGATATAAATAATTTTTTGGTAGATCATAGAGTTTCATTGAATTTTTTAGTAGCCCAAGATTTTGCATGTAGATGGCTTGTGGAGGGTAATCAGCTTCAAGAGCTCAATTGTAGTGTTACTATCCTCACCATTGCAAGGAAATTCAAGGAGAAAAATATTTCAATTCATAGATGCAGCCACTTAAACAAAACAAATTAAAAGATGGACGTTGAAGTCACAAATTGGTGCACATGAACTCTAGTCGTCATGAAAAAATGCAAAAATTGGAGATCCCACTTGTCCCAACAACCAAAGAAAAGACGATTTGGTTCCCTCCATCCAATTTTTAGTTAAACTCATCTACTAGAAGGAAAGCTAGAGTTCAAAGGTTAATTTATGAATCATTGATAGAGAAACACTTGCATAAATGAATTAATGAATTGCTTTTCAGCAACGAAATTTTTTTGAAGAATAAAATGAGCATAGGGAATCTAATGAAACTATATGCGAAGAAGTTAATCCGTTGAAGCAAGCTTAAAGTTGAATTTTGGTGCCCTAAAAGAAAGGCAAATAAGATCATAGGGAAGATAAATGGGTTCGTACGTTAAAGAGGCATGTGCACAAAATCATCTCTAGGTTTAAAGTTAGACTAGTAGGCAATTGTTTTGTCCGTTTGCCATCTTATTCAAAGGAACATCCCTATAACCAAGATGAAAAAATATCAGAATTTTGATTATAATTACAACATCTAAAGGATGTAAAATATATCGACTATATGTGAATAAAGATTTCCTAAGTTGAGAAATAAAAAAGATAGCCTTCATGGAGAAGTCCCAAGACCTCTAGTATAAAATAGTATAGGATTCTTTTATGAAAGGTTAAGAAGCCTTTTTATGACCTTCAATATGTCCAAGTCCTTGGATCTCAAGGAGTGTGTATTACATTGAAAATTGTGGCTACAAGAAAAGCAGTGTACATTCGTTAGTTTACTTGAGGGAGGAAGGAAAAACATACGTGCATGTTTGCATCTATATTAAAGACCTAATCATAATATAAGATAATGAAGTCAACTTGAAGGATATAAAGAGGAAGCCTGGGATTTAATTTAAGATAATTGATCAAGGGTACTCATCATGCAAACTAAGTATGTAATTTTTGGGAAAGTATAGATTGTGTAAGTGAAAATCAACTCAAATCAATTGATAAAAAAGAAAATATAACTCATTTTGGAGAAGATCAAAGGAATCAAGATTTTTTTTTAAACTATCACTACAAGGTCCTATATCTATGCCACTCTTTAAGGACCAAACTTAGACCAAGTTCTATATTCTTTGTCTCAATTGACATAGGGTACGAGACTTCCTCGGTTGATTAGAACAAAGTAATAATATGATATCTCAAAGGATTAGTGAATGAAGGGATATAATATCCATTTATTATTGATTTTTATGCCCCAATTGTATCCTTATGCTCATTCCAGAGTCCTTAAAGATGATAACATGAACACAAGTGGATATGTAGTTATACAAAGGGAGAATACAATCTCATGGATGTTTAAGAATAGACCTGTTTTTCACCCCTTCTCAAATAAAGCTAAGTATAAAAGTTTAATGAAGCCTTATGTAAGATTATGTATTGCAAGAAAAATTCTTCGATTTAGATGCATAGGTGAATCAAGTACCTATCTTTATGATATCCTTTGTAGCATATGACATGTACGAAATTTAGCATTATGTGCAAGCTGACCACGTATAGCTCCATGTTAATTTATTTGAAAGAAATACATGTTGAAAAATAAGGAGTATCACTTGTGCAACTAATGCAAGTTGATGACATGTTTATCAGATAAGTCAATGTAATGAATCTTGAAGGAGTCAAAGCATGTATCGGAATCAAGGTCCTATATTAAAACATCACGGGGAGTGTAAAAAAATGTTTTAACCATAGGAAATAATGTATATGACAAAACTAAAATTTGGAACAAGAGATTCAAGGCTTGGAAAGACTTTGTGTTAGCTTGGGCGTCTCACTAATAAAATGAATTACTACTAATCATTGATGCAATCAAAAAGTAAAGTATGAAACGAGAATGCTTTAAGTTCAATCATTAATGAACTCAAAAGAACAATCATGGAATGAACTTTAAAATTAAAATTATTTATTATGTTTACTCCTTTGCAAAGGATTTTTTATACACCCATTTCCTTAATGTGATTTCCTTTGTAGCTTATATATATCCAGTTGTAGGCAAATTATCTCTATTATAACCCTCTCTATTTATTGTATTACACCATCTTGTTTGGTTAACTTTGTACTGATGCATCTATTTAATAACATATGCATGAGAGTTTTATATTGATTTTTCTAGGCATACTTGTTATATTGTTTTCTTAGAAAAAAATATAAAACATGACGTATTGTTCTACAAACCAAAGAGTTGCACGAATTAATATGATCACACTTTGAATTCAAGAAGAAACGCTACAAGAAACCTTGATTTTGGAAAAATATTTCAACTTAAAGAGACAGAAATGATGAAACAAGATGAGAACAAAGCCAAACATGAGGAATAATACAAAAATAATGTATAAAGATTTTGGAGATATCACTATGGATCGCAATTATGTGGAAAGGAGCATCATATGCATGTAATCATTGATGTTGGGTAATGTTAAAGAATAACTAGCAAAAAATGGGTCTATAATAACTCATTGAGATGGATCCTAAATTTAGAAATGGTATGCTAAAATGGTTTCAAGTACCATAATATGAGCAACTAAATATGCATGTAGAAGGCTTTGTAATTAACCTTCCACAAGGACTTGTAAGACATTATAAGAACTTATGATTGTCTTTCACCATCCAAGACCAAAAAGTGCATAGGGTAATGTTGGATGGAGGCTCCACCATTAACTTCATGCATGATTCAAGATCCCAAGGAGTCTACCCATCTCTATCACTCATTTAGATAAGAGTAGATTGCAACCCATTGGCATGGTGGTGAGAGTAAGAATGATGATTTAAGAATGTGTGTTTCTTCTTGACTTTGTAGTCATTCCTCTTTGGTAGGAAGGAATTTTCCCTTACTACTTGGAAGGTCATGGATAAGGAGAGGTGAATAATTAGAGGATAAGAGCAACTTTAGAATGTGGTCCCAAGTCCACATGCAATTTTGTTTTGGAGAAGGAACGTGAAGAAGAAAATATTATCTGGCATGATCCAAACCTTTCCAAGATAGTGGCTCATTGTCTAAGTGATATATCAATGCGGTTAAGGATACTCGAAATATCATAGAGAAGGCCACAAATGAGATCCAAAGAATAAGGAAAGAAGATAAAGGCTATATATTAAAAGGCTTTCACCTATTGAAGAAAAGCTATAGGAAGTTAATCTACAACTCCAAAAAGGCCTTACCAAAATTATGTGTAAGGCAAGAAACGAAGAAAAAATCCAACATTAGAATGTGTTCATCTTCTTCAAAGAGTATTGGGTAGGAAAAACAAAGAAAGGTACTAAAGAACTATGTAGAATTTCAAAGAAGATGCAGGTTATGGAAAGCCTTCCAAGTATGATCAACAGGAGCGGTGTGGAATGTGTGATTGAGAAGGAGAATCAAGATAACATCGTGCAACGCTGTTTAGAACTTCTTGGTGATACATCTCCTTTGAGTGGAGAAAGGAATGTATGGCCAATATCTCCTATGTTAGATCCAAAAAGGTCCCTGCATCCATTTCTCAATGGTTCAATGATCATCTTAATTTTTGAAAGCTTTTAAATAATCCTTCACTATGCCTTTTATGTCTAGTGTGGAGAGAAACCATTTCTTTTGGGGCCCTCCCAGTTTACTCCAATGAAGTATTTATCAAATTGATATAGAAGAAGGGTAGCAAGAACAAAATTGAAAATTGGAGGCTAATAACTATTCTTCAAACTAGATACATGGTCATTGTGAAGGCCCCCACTACTTTTATTACTAATCACCTCTGGGATTGGCTTAGTAATGATCATAAATTCTTCACCAAAGGTAGGGCCATCTTAGAAGCCATCGCGGAAAATTGGGAAGGCCTTGAGTTTGCTGAAGAGTCTAACTAAAACTTTCTATTTCTCAATATCAACTTTGAAAGGATTTCCATAGTTAGTGTGGGATTTCATTCTGCAATCTCTCAACCTCTTGGGATTTTTTCTTACATTGGTGAGAATGGTTGCCTCTCTTTTAGGAAATTGTGAAATCCATATCAATATCAATCGCAAACTCTCTAACCCCATTTAGCGTAAAAGATTAAATACACAATGCAGCCCTCTTGCTCCTCTACTATTTGCAATTTTAATAGATGGCCTTGTTGAAAGTGATGTCATGTCTAGGCACATCAATGACCTTTTTTTCCCTTGGGGATATAATGACACTAATTCCTTCAATCTTAATGAGGCAAGATGTGTCATGAAGTTTTTATTAGGCCTTAATATTTTTTCCTTGCTTCTAGCTCCAAAATCAACCACATTAAGAACTCTTTCAACCATCCCCACAATTTTGCATTTACAGAGGATTTCCTCTTTCTTTTGTCTAGGTTGCTGGAGTTCTTGGGATGCCAATGGGTTATGATGTGTCAAAAAGAAATAATGGGACTCAATTCTCAATAAGTTGGATTTTAAATTTTAGTACTAGAAAGGTACGTACGCAATTGAATGTTGCAAGCAAGGCTATGTTTATAAACACCTTCTTAATTTCCTCCATCATTTATTTTCTCCTCTACATGAGTTTATCTAGGTATCAATTGAAGAAGAAGGAAAGGATACGTAGAAATTTCCTATGGATGAGCCATCTTAAATGGAGGGGGAGTCCTTAAATCAAGTTCGGAAATTTTCACTTTTCCTAAAGAGGCCAAAAGTGCGGGCATCCTACATGTGGAGGTGATGGCTAACAAGCTGGATTCCAAATGGATGGTTAGATCTTCAAAAGAACCACGAATATTTGGTGGAGTTGATTTTCAAAAATAATCTTGGCCTAGTGTTGTTGGGCACCCCTAGATGGAAGGGTCTGAACATCATTTCCCTTCACTTTTCCAAAGTCTCGATTAACCCCAATAGATCTTGTTTAGTGTCCCATGTTTGGTTAGCTCAAGACATAATTAATCAACATTGCACGATCACTAATGATTGGAAGAGGGCTGCTACAATTGGACAAAATTACTCAATCTGGGTTTTGATGTTTAGGTTTTATGGAACCAACAAGGAGAACCTCAAAAGAGGCAAAAACTCTTTTGTACAAAGGCTTTCACTAGTGGAGGCACCTATGGTTCCAACTCGAAATAAATTGAATAGGATTTGAGGACATTAATCAAAGCCAAAGAGTTGACTATGAAGATCGGTGCCTCTTAATAGAGAGGATGAATGATTGTTAGAATTTCAAGGCTTTCCTCCTTGTTTTCCAAGAATCTCCTAGCCCTAAATCTTTTAAAGTTTAGAAACCACAACATGGTTGAACATGTCCGAGGAGTTAAGCAACCACTGTAATTCCCTCAATATCTAAATCCAAGGTATGGTGCCTCAAGTGGTATGGATCAAATGGGATCCCTGATTCAAAGATCTTTGGCACCCTCTTGTAGACTGCAAGAAAGTGATCCTCCTATGCAAAATCCTCCATGACGAGAACTTGACCAATGTAAAAGCTTCCAAAGTTTTTGGATCTATGAGGTGGTGCGAAAGGTTCCATCGAGGACATCAAGACCTTAAAAACCTAGGTTTCTCCTCTACCATTTGTAATAGATACGAGGTGAGGTTCTCTAGAAACTTTCGAGGGAGAAGGATCCCAAACTCCAAGAGCTCATGCCTCAACTTCAAGCACCATATAATCTTTGTAATAGATGATAACAATCTTAAAAGCAACTACCTCCTCCATGAAGGGGATGAAGCCATCATAGAGTGCCTTAGCATTGTTCAATAGGTCTCTTGCATAACCTTTCCTCTTGCTTAGGGCAAGTAGATACGACTTCTAGCCTCTTTTGTTAATATATTTGAAGTTTTTTTCTAAATGATGCTTATGTTATAGCCAATGCCCTTAGTCGCATCTCAACCCCACAAACAAATATTGTTTCAATCAATAATATTTCCTATTCATATACATTCATTTCATGAGATGATTCCTAATTATGCATTTGATTTGTATTTTTCACAAACAATGAATGCTTTCAATAATTTTACACCATCTAATCAGGATCACTACAATTTTCATAATGGGTTCTACATAAATAAATAAAAAATTAGTGATTTAGGCTCTAATATCAACCTGGCAAAGCTTATGTTATAGCCAATGCCCTTAGTCGCATCCCAACCCCACAAACAAATATTGTTTCAATCAATAATATTTCCTATTCATATACATTCATTTCATGAGATGATTCCTAATTATGCATTTGATTTGTATTTTTCACAAACAATGAATGCTTTCAATAATTTTACACCATCTAATCAGGATCACTACAATTTTCATAATGGGTTCTACATAAATAAATAAAAAATTAGTGATTTAGGCTCTACACACACACACACACATATATATATATATATATATATATATATATATATATATATGTGTGTGTGTGTGTGTGTGTGTGTACATACATATATACATATATAATTGTGTGTGTATATATATATATATACATATACATATACATATGATTCAAAGATCTTTGGCACCCTCTTGTAGACTGCAAGAAAGTGATCCTCCTATGCAAAATCCTCCATGACGAGAACTTGACCAATGTAAAAGCTTCCAAAGTTTTTGGATCTATGAGGTGGTGCGAAAGGTTCCATCGAGGACATCAAGACCTTAAAAACCTAGGTTTCTCCTCTACCATTTGTAATAGATACGAGGTGAGGTTCTCTAGAAACTTTCGAGGGAGAAGGATCCCAAACTCCAAGAGCTCATGCCTCAACTTCAAGCACCATATAATCTTTGTAATAGATGATAACAATCTTAAAAGCAACTACCTCCTCCATGAAGGGGATGAAGCCATCATAGAGTGCCTTAGCATTGTTCAATAGGTCTCTTGCATAACCTTTCCTCTTGCTTAGGGCAAGTAGATACGACTTCTAGCCTCTTTTGTTAATATATTTGAAGTTTTTTTCTAAATGATGCTTATGTTATAGCCAATGCCCTTAGTCGCATCCCAACCCCACAAACAAATATTGTTTCAATCAATAATATTTCCTATTCATATACATTCATTTCATGAGATGATTCCTAATTATGCATTTGATTTGTATTTTTCACAAACAATGAATGCTTTCAATAATTTTACACCATCTAATCAGGATCACTACAATTTTCATAATGGGTTCTACATAAATAAATAAAAAATTAGTGATTTAGGCTCTAATATCAACCTGGCAAAGCTTATGTTATAGCCAATGCCCTTAGTCGCATCCCAACCCCACAAACAAATATTGTTTCAATCAATAATATTTCCTATTCATATACATTCATTTCATGAGATGATTCCTAATTATGCATTTGATTTGTATTTTTCACAAACAATGAATGCTTTCAATAATTTTACACCATCTAATCAGGATCACTACAATTTTCATAATGGGTTCTACATAAATAAATAAAAAATTAGTGATTTAGGCTCTACACACACACACACACATATATATATATATATATATATATATATATATATATATATATATGTGTGTGTGTGTGTGTGTGTGTGTGTGTGTACATACATATATACATATATAATTGTGTGTGTATATATATATATATACATATACATATACATATGATTCAAAGATCTTTGGCACCCTCTTGTAGACTGCAAGAAAGTGATCCTCCTATGCAAAATCCTCCATGACGAGAACTTGACCAATGTAAAAGCTTCCAAAGTTTTTGGATCTATGAGGTGGTGCGAAAGGTTCCATCGAGGACATCAAGACCTTAAAAACCTCTTTATTTAGTGCCCTAGGAGTGCCTTTGTCTAAAGGAAGGTCCAAGTATGTCTTATGTTGGAAAAGATCTTTGACTCGAAACAAGCCTTCCTTGATCAAGGGATGGGTTTCTCCTCTACCATTTGTAATAGATACGAGGTGAGGTTCTCTAGAAACTTTCGAGGGAGAAGGATCCCAAACTCCAAGAGCTCATGCCTCAACTTCAGGCACCATATAATCTTTGTAATAGATGATAACAATCTTAAAAGCAACTGCCTCCTCCATGAAGGGGATGAAGCCATCATAGAGTGCCTTAGCATTGTTCAATAGGTCTCTTGCATAACCTTTCCTCTTGCTTAGGGCAAGTAGATACGACTTCTAGCCTCTTTTGTATCTCTCTCTCTCTCTCTCTCTCTTTGTTCTTGTATTCAACCCTTTGTTAATATATTTGAAGTAAATTATGGGATCCCTGATTCAAAGATCTTTGGCACCCTCTTGTAGACTGCAAGAAAGTGATCCTCCTATGCAAAATCCTCCATGACGAGAACTTGACCAATGTAAAAGCTTCCAAAGTTTTTGGATCTATGAGGTGGTGCGAAAGGTTCCATCGAGGACATCAAGACCTTAAAAACCTCTTTATTTAGTGCCCTAGGAGTGCCTTTGTCTAAAGGAAGGTCCAAGTATGTCTTATGTTGGAAAAGATCTTTGACTCGAAACAAGCCTTCCTTGATCAAGGGATGGGTTTCTCCTCTACCATTTGTAATAGATACGAGGTGAGGTTCTCTAGAAACTTTCGAGGGAGAAGGATCCCAAACTCCAAGAGCTCATGCCTCAACTTCAAGCACCATATAATCTTTGTAATAGATGATAACAATCTTAAAAGCAACTGCCTCCTCCATGAAGGGGATGAAGCCATCATAGAGTGCCTTAGCATTGTTCAATAGGTCTCTTGCATAACCTTTCCTCTTGCTTAGGGCAAGTAGATACGACTTCTAGCCTCTTTTGTATCTCTCTCTCTCTCTCTCTTTGTTCTTGTATTCAACCCTTTGTTAATATATTTGAAGTTTTTTTCTAAATGATGCTCCTAGATATCCACACAATCCAAGATCAACCATGTGTACTTGGAATCTTGTGTCAAGGAAGAAGGATTTTAAGGTAATTGGAAACAAGTGGGTATATAAAGTAAAGAAGCATTAAGATGTTAGTATTGCTAGGTAGAAAGCTAGGCTTGTATCAAAAGGCTTTTCTCATACATATGGAGTAGAATATGAAGAGACGTTTAGCCATGTGGATACGATGAATACCATCAGTGCCATCACAATAAGAGAAGATTGGAATATGTACCAAGTTGATGTGAAGAATGCATTTTTTAATGGAGAGTTATAGGAGTTAGTGTACATGGACCCACCATTAGTGTTTGAAGATAAAAAATAGAGATGGTTTTGTTTGCACATTAAATAAAGCATCTAGTCTCAAGCAAGCCTCAAAGGCATGAAATCAAAGAATTGTAAACTATTTGAGTAGTTGTGGATACAATCAATGCAAAGCAAATCTATGATTGTTCTAGAGAGAAGGTGAAACATTTGTCTACTTATGTGTGTATGTAGATGACTTGATTATTACATGTGATCATGAAGAAGGGACCAAGGACATGAAAGAAAGACTTCATACGTATTTGAAGATTTTAGACCTTGGAGATCTAAGGTATTTCTTAGGTATTGAAGTCATATACAAGGACAATGCTATTTGGCTTTATGAAGAGAACTTACATCTTGGATGTATTGAAGAAGTATGGACTCAAAGGATGCAAACCATTGAGCAACCCAATGTGGGTAAACATAAACTTGAATTCAATGGAAAGTAATGAAGTTCCATATCCACTTTTGTGCAATTCTATAGTGGCATCATTGAGCTATGCGGATGTCACAAAGCCTAACCTAGCATCTAGAGTTGGTGTGCTATTTAGATTTGTGCACACACACCTAGGGTTTTACATCTACTTACAACTAAAAGATTTCTTAGATATCTTAATGGTACATTGAATTGAGGTTCATTATATCCATTTGAAGATTGCTTGGAGGTGAAAGTATATAAAGATGTTTATTGGGTTGGGTCCAAAGAAGATAGGAGATGTACAAGTGGATATGTAGTGATGCTTGACAAGAAATTCATCCCCTAGATGCAAAATAAGAAACCTATAGTTTCTCTATCTCCCACAAAGATAAATATAGAACTTTCAGACAAGTGACATGTGAGCTTATGTGGCTCACGAAGTTCATGGTTCAACCAATTTGATGGTCAATCCATTTTAAATCAAGTGTGATAGCATGTGTAGTGTGTACCTATCAACCAACCCTATGTTCCATGCTGGATGAAAGCATAAAGAGTAGGGAAACCATTAAGGGTGAAAATTATCCCAAAGGCAAACTTAATCAAATATAAAATTAAAAAAACATTTTTTTTCATAATCCTTAGAGCATAAAGATATCCCACAAAATTACAAGCCTAGACTAGTACTGCGTGAATTTATCCCATCCTCACAATTTTAGTTTCCAAATGTGGAGTGCTACGTTGCGACCCCATTGATATATACATTTGTGCTTAATAGGTTCACTTTGCCATTACTGATATATGATCTTGGACTTGATAGGAATCAACGGGTGCAATACTTTGAAGCTCTTCTTTGATCAAGCTTTAGAGAATCAATAGGTGCTATACCTTGAAGGCTAAGGAGGTATCAATTTACAATTTCTTTCAGGTCGTTGTGTGTGTGTGTGTGTGAGAGAGAGAGAGAGAGATGCACATTTGAGAAACTTTCATCCGTTTTTTTGTCCTCTTTTAAGACATGAGGATTTCATAAATGTATCAGTTTATTTCCAAGAAAGGAAGAGATAACTCATCATCTAGGTCCTCAACATAGTAGAAACCTTCCAATCGATAAAGTGTGAGGAAAAAAAATACGATAGTGCATTGGAATACATTATGAAACATTTTTTCCTCTTGCGTGAGGATTGGATGCAAGCATTATGCCAAGGAATTCAACTGCCATCTGGAAACAGGTGGCCTCCTCATCATTGTGATCTGCAAGTGTACAAAGAAGCCAAGCTAAGTTTTATATGCTATGGGAAATTTTCCTTTACTTTCCACACAATAGACATTTGTTCAATGACACACCCGTGCCTTATGGAAGTGGTCCATTCTATTTCCTTGTAATGATGGTTCCTTAATTGGGCCATTGTATCACGCTACAAGAAAGCATTAGAAGATGATGTTTAGGTGCATGTTAGATGGTTGGACGATATTGGGGATGGAAAATTTACCATAATAAAAGGTATATAGTGTTGGAGTCATCAATTGGCTTCTTTGAAGCATATTGACATGTGCTCTTCATTCTACAAAAGATGGATACTACTTCTCTTTAATTTGAGAGCGCCTTGTCTTTCTAGAATGTCAAAATGCTTATGATTATCTTAGCCCAAAAAATGACTTGGATGATCTATCATGTGCTTTTCTTGAGAGGGTTAGTGAAAGTGGTCCATTCATTTTCCCTATGCTACAACAATGGATAGAATGGGACTCAAATCTAGATCCATCGAGACACAAGCTATGAAACATTACATTACAATTTATGGAGACTGAGATTCGAACACTCGTCAAGATGATGATTGGAATTCATCACCTAGAATTAAGAGGATAAAACTAGAAAATGATGTGAGGATATGGACCATTATTGGCTTTATGCTACAAAACAAAACCAAGCCCTGGAACAATTCTTAGAAGAAGTGCTAAAGTTTAGGGAGAATCTTATTAGATATGGTGGTCATTCTACAAGCTTAGAGTTGACGCATTGTACTCCCAAGAAA
Source organism: Ceratopteris richardii (assembly GCA_020310875.1). NCBI lineage: Eukaryota > Viridiplantae > Streptophyta > Polypodiopsida > Polypodiales > Pteridaceae > Ceratopteris > Ceratopteris richardii. The sequence continues at coordinate 117,791,645 of CM035412.1, read as the reverse complement.
AGGTCTAAAGAGGCAATGCAAGGCATTCTTTGTTCTATATGGAAGTCCAGATGTAAGCTTTGTCATGAGTATGAGAGGTTGAGAAGAGATATATATGCTTACCACGTAATTAAGCAACTAGGATATGTGACGTTTGAGCCGTGTCCTACTATCTCCCTCTTAATTTAGATTTTATAGAAGGTACACTTATGTGCTTCTCTTCTACCATGAAGAACATAAAAATTGGTGATAGAATTTATCAAGAGCCTAAAAAATTGTTATCAGTGTACCGTATCAATTGGTATTATAGGAGTAATTTTAACTTTAGAGGATCAAGTCAATCCTAAGGTTTGACTTGAGAGAATCCAAATGACTTTCCACTCAAATGGAAGTAGAAATTGAATTTGAACAATTGGATGTTGGACAATTGGATTTTTTTTTTTGGCATTTGGTTTCTTCAAATTATTAGAAAAGAAGTGGAATCATAATATTTATCTACAATAAATTCAAGGCTCTATCTTAAGAAGAATTCTTTTTTTTCAATTGTTTTAGAGAAACAAGTTCTAGATGCATAATGAGAATTTTGTTTGTGAGAATTGATTTGGATTCGGCCACCAGCTTGCACCACTACAATTATTGGGAGGTTCTTATTATGCTTGACGATGATGAGAGTATTGTAGATGATCGTATTCATTTGGAATCCAAAATCTATAGTTTAAATTTGAAAAATTTGGGTATGGAGCTTGGTGTTAGCAAAACTTGAGAACGAATGAAAATCAGAGATAAGATTATAATGACACTGAGGGGATGGTCTTGAAAGAGCATGGCATGCATCATTCTGGTGTTTTCTCAACTTGCTAAAGACAAGAAAACATATGATGGAGATAGTAAATATGAATGATTTTAGAGACGATGATGATGTGCAATAACTGATTCTTGATATAATAACAAGACATTCCTAATCCCCTATGGATTGTTATGTTCGTTTTCTATCACGAGAGAGAGAGATAAAGAGAGAGAGGCATAAGACATATTATTACTATTTTGGTATGAGTTTTTGATAATTGACCATGCAGGTGACTTTGCATTCTGTCATCATACTTAGGACGAAGAATATATGTGAAAGAAAATTTTGCACGATACAAATTCTTGAAGTAATGTTACCTTAGAGGCTTATGCCCAAACTTATTAGAAAAATGGAGTTATGGTTAAGAAGAAGGGGCCTACAAATTGAAAAAGTTCGTGAGTAGTTCTATCAATCCAAAAAGTTTGAGCCTTGACTTCAATAGCATCCTTGATTTACGAAACGAGACATCAATCATACAAGATTGTTTTACTGAGCATGAAGAGTAAATACCACACGTGAATGAAGTCCCCAAGACACCTTACCGAGTTTGTGGTTCCGTTTGCCGATCATTATGTTAGATTGCTTCCGCTTTTGTTAGTTATAGGTTTGGGGCATGATTTGTCAGACGTGCTGCTTGTCATACTCAATGAGCCATGAGTGAGATAGGATTGCATTCATGAGCATGAAGAGTAAACGCCACAAGAAAGAGATATCTCTAGAACACCTTACTGATGTTATGGCCATAGGGTTACAAATGAATCGTTGTGTTGAAAGGATAAAGTTATTGAAGTTTGTACAATGGAAAAATCTAATTGCTCGAGATGTTCTCTCTTTACCGCAACTTGTGAGTCCTCTTGTAAAGATCATTGCACTCACAAGATGTAACAAAGATACCTATAAATACTTCAAGATGTAATAACGATACCTATAAATACACGTACTCTGCAAGACTCCTCCATCATAGTATGTGGGGGGAGATTGTACCCAATCTTGTGTTTAGTCTTGTCTCTTTATTTTCTATGTGTGTTCTTGTGACATTTCACTATTGTATTATGTCTACATATGTGCATCTACAAGATCCGGTTTACAATGGTATCAGAGACAATGACATCGACCAACACAAACCACCTCCCTCTGTCCATGCCTCTCCTCCCTACCTCTCCCCTCAAGATTTCTAACTAAATCCCCTTCCTTCTATGTATAAAGTGAAGGTTACACTTCAAGGAAATAGACATAATATTACAAGTGAAGTGCATAATGTTGAGATTTGAAAAGGTTCATACATAGATGAACGCACATTCTTAATTGCTTCTTTGCAGTACTATGATGTTATATTTGGCATGCCTTTTCCTCGTCATCATAATCCATGAATTGATTATCATATAAACACAATTAGTTTTAAGTTTAACAATCATGATATTTCTTTCTCTATAATGCATCACTTCCAACTATTTCCATTAATTAGTCATATTCAAGTAAAACGTGCATTTGGGAGAGGCTAAAATTCATGTATTGTTTATGTCAATAACATAGATGATTATACACATACACTTCCTAATGCACCAAAACCATTATGGCTTCCTATAGGGATTGCTTTATGACCGATTTTCCTTCTAAATTACCACCTTCTAGGGGATCTCTTGACCATAGTATAGACTTAATTCTTGATAGTTCTCCTCCCCATAAAGCACCTTATAGGCATGGACCTCTACATAAAAAAGGAATAGCTAGTCAAGTTAAGGATCTACTCCGCAAAGGACTTATAAGGACTAGTTCTTCTCCCTTTGGAGCACTTGCTCTCTTATTGGAAAGAATAAGAAGAGTTATAGGATGTGCATTGACAATAGAGCACTCAATAGCATCACAATTAAAAAACAATATCCTATTCCTAGGATATACGATTTGCTAGATAGACTTCATGGAGAATGTATCTTCAATGAAATTGATCTTAAATATGGGTATATCAAACACAAACAACAAAAAAATGACATTTATAAGATTACCTTTAGAACTCCAACTCCTCACCTTGAATTCATGGTAATGCCTTTTGGACTCACCAATGCACATGTTACATTTGGATTTATGATGAATAAAATTTTCCTTCATTACCAAGCTTCCGTTCTTGTTTTCTTTGATGATATACTTTTCTATAGTAAGAATGAAAATGACCATGAAAAACATTTAGAAATAGTCTTTGACTTTTATGCAAAAACAAACTTTATGCGAATCTTGAAAAGAGTTCGTTTTTCCATAAAGAATTAGAGTATTTAGGACCTATTCTTTCTAGTCAAGGTATTCATGTAGATCCAAAGAAAATTAAAGTAATTGATGAATGGCCTATACCTAAATCTGTGAATGATGTACACTCTTTTCTAGGGTTAGTTAGTTTTTGTAGAAAATTTGTAAAAGGGTTTTCTTATTAAGCACTTCCACTCACATTATTATTGAAGAAAAAGTTAAACTTTGCATGGGTATTAGCACAACAAAAATCTTTTGAAAGACTCAAACATGCACTTTTGCATGCAACTCTTTCGCAATGAAGAGATTTTACACAACCTTTCCATGTAGTTATAGATGCTAGTGGTTTAGGTATAGGTGCTATATTAATGAAAAGTTATTATCCCATTGCATTTGAAGGTGGGAAACATAAACCTTCTGAAACGAATTATAGTACATATGATAAGGAACTCTTAGATGTTGTGCATGCTTTAAATAAATGGAAACATTACCTTATGGGTTTTGAAGTTCAAATCAAAACAAACCAACAAGCTATTAAAATTTTATTAAACCAACCACTGATTTTTGAAACACACATTAAATGGGATTCATTTCAACAATATTTTTATCCTATAATTCAATATCAACCTGGCAAAGCTTATGTTATAGCCAATGCCCTTAGTCGCATCCCAACCCCACAAACAAATATTGTTTCAATCAATAATATTTCCTATTCATATACATTCATTTCATGAGATGATTCCTAATTATGCATTTGATTTGTATTTTTCACAAACAATGAATGCTTTCAATAATTTTACACCATCTAATCAGGATCACTACAATTTTCATAATGGGTTCTACATAAATAAATAAAAAATTAGTGATTTAGGCTCTACACACACACATATATATATATATGTGTGTGTGTGTACATACATATATACATATATAATTGTGTGTGTATATATATATATATATATATATATATATACATATACATATACATATATATAAATAAATAAATAAATAAATATATATATATATATATATATATATATATATATATATATATATAGAGAGAGAGAGAGAGAGAGTATGCATGTACATATATATATATATATATATATATATATATATATATATATATATATATATATATATATACATATATATATATATATATATATATATATATATATATATATATATATATATATATATATATATATATATATATGTGTGTGTGTGTGTGTGTGTGTGTGTGTGTGTACCGGCACACACATATATACATGTGTGTGTATGGGTGTGTCAATGTATTTAATATTATATAGACTATTGTGTATAGATATTTGACTGAAATATGTGAGCATGTAGGTGGAGGCATGATGTTTGCATCTATGACATGTGTGTGCATTGTGCATATTTTTCTTTGGCCATGAATACTAAAGGTGAAGAAAAGTTTGAACGAAAATGGAGGAAGGCAAGAAAAAGGAAAGAGATCAAAAGAAGTGATTTGGTGTAGTAAATGATTTCAAAGAACATTTTTGCAATTTTAATGAAGTTTATCAAAACTTCCTCAAAATGTGTATTTTGCAAATGGAATTTATGATTAAAATTCACCAACCTATTCACTTTTCAAATGGAAATTATGATAAAAACTTTACAAAATATTCATAAATATAATATAAAATACCTAGGAGATTCATCTATATTTATATACTTTTGTATGAGGGAGGTGGTCTTATTGTTTTACCCGAACAAAGAGGTGCATCATCACTACATGAGGTAGAAAGTGTTTGCTAAGGAGGTCTAAGGGCAACACATAAGTACCAGTGATTGGTGAGCTTATATATTCACCAAAGAATTCGACTCAATCAAGATTAGGCATTGGATACTTGGACTTAGGATGAACACTTTAAGGTTGAACCTTGAAGGGGAGTCTCTAAATGCAAGCTTCAACATTACTACCTTTGTTTTCAATTGCTTAGACCATGTATTTTTGCATTAATTATGATTTCCAAATACTCTTGAATCATCAAATCTTCTATTTGTTAGATATCACAATGGTGTTTGATGTCTTTACGGGAAAATGGGCGGATTGGGTGCTTGTCAAACCTGACAATAAACGCGGTTACTATAAGAATATATAAATTAGATTAATGAGTGCAGACATGGTGATCAAACTGTTCCTAATCCCTTCAGTTTTCTACTTGTTCAGCTGCTAGAGACTAGAGGACAAAGATTTATCAACGATGGAAAGTATCTATAAACATCTCATCTCGACTCATGATTGCTACCGGGAGAAGTGCTAAAAATTAAGTGGACAGTTTGATCAAGCCCTAAAGATGCACGTGGTTTTGGGTATTTTGAATATTGGAGGCTATATATGAGTAGGGTTCTTTGATTAACGCTAGTACATATACATAAATAGATAAAATATAAGTGACTTAGGCTATATATATATATATATATATATATATATATATATATATATATATATATATATATATATATATATATATATATATATATATATATATATATATATATATATTATACGTATAGAATTTAGTTTAATATATACATGAATACATAAATCATTAGTATTTAGGCTACTTATGTCTATATAGATAGGTAGGTTTAGAATTAGGGGGTTGAGGGCTAAAATCAATATATGTAAACATAAATAAATAGTAAATTATGGTTTAGGATTTTAATGTTTCATACATAGATAGAGAAACAAGGTAGGAAAACTTAAAAGGATTACAAAGGAAAGTTAGCAAAAGAGCCGATTTGGAGTAGTAAATGATATCAAAGAACATTTCTATAGTTTTAATGGAGGTTATCATAAGAATTTCGCAAAATTTTGATATTCCAAATGGGAGTTATCATTTAAATTCTGCATTTAAAATAGAAATTAAGATCGAAATTCCCCAAAATATTTATAAACATGATGTAAAGTACCTATATAGATTTGCCTATATTTGTATACTTTTTTAAGAAGGAGGTGGTCTTATGTTTTTACCCTAACATAGACGCGCATTATCACTACATCAAGAAGAAAGTGCTAACTAAGCACGTTCAAGTGCAACACATAAGTACTAATGATCAATGTGTTGATGTGTTCACCAAAGCATTGGACTCAATCAAGTTTAGGCGTTGGATTGTGGGTATTAGTGTGAAGACATTAAGGTTGCACCTTGAAGGCGAGTGTTGAATTTCATGCTTCAACCTTAGTACTATTGGAGTCCTTGGATCTATGCCACTGTGAGCAATAAATTACAAGGTATTAACTACAAGACCTTGTGTTTGAAATTTGAATTTGAGTGCCTCTTCATAGGAGTCAATTACCAAAAATCACACTTACCTGTGATGACGCTTGTGATTTAGGAAAAGTAATTCCTAACATCTAGGAAATCTTTTCTAGATTGTGTACTTCGAATGTATGATCGTACATGTGTGTAAGCTTTCTTAGATTTTGAAAAAGCTAGTAGATCCCTTCCTTGCTTGAGATATTTGTGTACACTTTGAGTGGCCATAGCTAGATCACAAATTTTTGTGTGTAGGAATTAAATAGCTCTCAGTGTTGAGTAGAGCTTCCTTATCACCACCAAGCTTTATCCTAACCCATCTATTATTATAATCGCAGATGGACCGAACCAGAGATGAAGATAAAATTTTTTGTATCCCACAACTCCACTTGCACTATCCTTGGCATGGGCACTGGAGACCAGGAAGGGAAAATAATAAATCATCTTGAGCGTTTTCATAAGCTCTATTGATATATTTAGGTAGTGATGTGTGTGAACACTCTAGGACCTCTTTAGGAGGTTTTTCTCCCCCAGCTTGTATACATGCCTATTACCCTAATGGGCTACCTATCTTTGTACATTCTCTACTAATACATTCAATATTGTGTGTTGTGCTCCAAGCTTCTTCTTCTTCCTTGTGCTACTCGTGTGCTTTCGCAGACGTCTAACTCCAACAATTGGTATCAGAGCAGGTCGCCGCTTCATCTAGGGCATCCTCAACACCTCTCTGGTTGCAGTCTCAGAATAGTACAAATTTTGGTGATCAATTTTCGAGATCAAAACTGCTTTGCTCTATTGTGCCAAAATCACAATCTGAGCTCGTTTCGGCCTTTGAATGCACTATTGCAATGCTTGTGCAGGCTATTTTGTCTTTTTGTGCCAAAGGTATATACCTATTTCTGTTTGCTAGTATAAGCATCTTGACGTCTGCTACAAGTTTAGCAGAACTCATCTGGGCAGTTCCGTTCAACTTTTTGAGATACAGTCAATTTTCTGCATCAAGGTATTTTTGTCACCGACCATGGCTGAAAGTAGTGACATATTTCGTATGTTGGTTGTTGAGGATAAGTTGGATGGTACCAACTACCCATTGTGAGCTTATATGATGCGACATGTATTGGTTGCAAAAGGACTGTGGAACATTGTATAGGGTGTTGAGAAACGTCCTATCACACTTGTAACTGTTACAATAGTAGGTATTGAAGCTGGTGCAAAAGGTGTCGAAGATGATGATATTGTGCATATTCCTATTCATGCTGTGATTTCTGCTGCACCTACTATAGAGCAGATTTGTTAGGATGGCAGAGATGCACATGCACATGCATTGATAGCTTAGTTTGTCAAATGTGCCATTATTCCTCAAATCGCTCTTGTAGAATAGCTAAGGATGCTTGGGATACATCAAATGTACCAAGCTAGGAATGAGGCTCGTGTTTCTTACCTTCGAAAATAGTTGGAGAGTGAGCACATGACTGAAGGTGATTCTATGGACAATTTCCTCACAAAGATCAAAGACTTGAAGGAACATTTGATTTCTACTGATGAGGTTATACGAGATAGCTCACTTGTGCAGACCGTTCTGAATGGTCTTCCTGATTCATATCAGAGTTTTGCTTCTACTCTTCGGTTGATGATGAAAGGCAATCCAAATGCCTTGTCATTTGAGGAGTTAGTCTCTTTTCTATTGCAGGAAGATCAGTCCAGGCAGAACAAGTCCATTATGCGAGTTACAGATCAAGCTTTCTTGGCTAGTCAGAAGGGCAAAGGAAAATGGAGCTCTTCAAGTAGTAAGCAGAAATCTGCAAATTCTACACAATTGAAGAGGGAAGACAAAGATGAGACGAAATCAGAAAAGCAGAAATTGTTTTGCAAGTATTGTAAAGGAAATGATCATATCATAAAGAACCGTCCTAAACTCACTGCAAAAGAGGCAAAGAAAAAAGAGCCAGGAATGGTTGTTGCAGAGGCCTCTACTCCAAAAACAGAATCTGTTAATCTTGTGCAAGAAGAAGAATGGGCGTTTACTACTGTTAGCAGTTTTGACCCATCTTCTCATGAGCATTGCATGTCTGTAGTAGACTCAGATGTTTGGTACTTTGACAATGGGGCGACCAAACATATTACCTCGCAGCGCAGTTTTTTCTCTTCACTTGAACCTGCCCCTATAGGAAATATTGTTACATGCACCAACAACTCCTCTTATCCTGTTATGGGAGTTGGTAAGATCATTTTGACTACTGCTAATGGTAGTTCTTTCACTTTGTCAGATGCTTTGTTTGTGCCAGAGATGAAGAAAAATCTGTTATCAGTTTCTGCATTAGCCAAGATTGGCTTGGTTGTGAAATTTGTTGATGACAGGTGTACAGTTCATGATCTATCAAATGGTGACATGATTATTACTTCTCGCATTTTATGTCGTGGGCTGTATAAGCTCATAGACTATGAAAGATTTGTAAATGATTCGGCATGTGCAGTACATGATTCTCAGGCTATGTCAGATGCAAAGCTTTGGCATGCACGCTTTGGTCATCTAAATTTTGCTAGTTTGCTATGCCTGCAGAAATTTGAAATGGTGTCCTCTTTGCCCAAATTCGAGGCACCTGGAAAAAATGTTTGGAAATTGTCTTGAAGGCAAAGTCGGAAGTGTTCATGTGCTTTAAACAATTTTTGGTTTTGGTTGAAAATTTGTCAGCATGTAAAATGGACACCCTCCATTCTAATCGAGGGGGGAAATATATGTCTTTTGATTTTAATGCATTTCTGGCTGAATGTGGGATAAAACACCAGTGTATAGTGCCATATACACCTCAACAGAATGGAGTTGTTGAACGAAAGAACATGTGTGTTGTATAATTACATGGGTCTAAGGGGTATAACCCTTGGGTTTCTAGGTGTAAAACCCTTTGGATTTATGATTTATTTACCCCTTTTAGATGGGTCTTGAACCTTAGGGCTAATTCTCTAAGGTTGAGTACCTTAAGCTTGATTGGAAGCTTCTCCTAGCCACTTGGTTTGTACGTGAGAGCTTGGAGAGTCTTCAAAAGCCATGCTATTTCATGTGATTTCCTAAGCTTGGAAACCATGTGAACACCCTAGGGACCCATGTGATGGAAGGTACACATGTCCCCTTGAGAGGGACTTACCCCTCGGACTTGGAGCTATATATTGGAGGGGTTGATTGGGTGGAAACACATCTCTCTTCCTAGAGTGGTCTAGTTACTTAGTTTCCTAGTTGATTGTTGTGAAGGCTATTAGAGGGGTTGGTTTGGTGGAAACACATCTCTCTTCCTAGAGTGGTCTAGTTACTTAGTTTCCTAGTTAAATATTGTGAAGGCTATGGAGTCCTTTCACAAGAGTGGTATCAGAGCCTGGTTTGTGTTTAGCTTAGCATCTTCGCTAGTATTCTCTTAGAACTTGCTCAAGTTTTTCAATTACTCCCGAGTAAATGGAGGTAAAGCTGCCGCGAGTGGTTTGTTCCACTCGAGATAGGCTAAAAGTTTCATTGTATGACCCAGCCCTTAAGACCCATTAAGGTCTAACCAACCACCACGGTTAGTTTAGCCCTCCATGCATGTGAACGTGCATGATAGAGCGCAGGTCATGTATCTGCGGACTGATCGAGAGAGTAGCATTGGGCGCTCTTTTCCCAGTTGGAAAAGAAGACGATGTTCAGATTATAGAGCAACATTCATCGAAGTTCTTTGTCTATGGGATATTAACAACCGTACGAGCCGGAGTGATTTATGGAATCATCATTCACCTCAGCCGCAGTAATTCAGTGACGAGTTTTTCATTGTTCTTTTCCCTTGTTTTAAGGATGAACGGTATATGTTTTTCATATTTATACACAAAGTTATTCATTTATGCACATAAAGTGATTCTTTCCTATGCAAAAAAGTTATTCATTTATGCACATAAAGTGATTCTTTCCTATGCAAAAAAGGAGGATTAGCCCATTTTCTTCGCATGGGTACTTAGTTTTTTTCTTATGCATAAAGAGCAACTATGAGCTCTTTCTATTTTCTTCTTCAAGGTTGTAGATAAATTCTTGAGTTGAGAAAGAACCCGAGAATTTTTCTTGCATGTACATTAAGCTTTAGGAACTTTTGAAATTCTTTGTCTTCAACAAGAAACCAACCAAGCCTCTCACGCATTCAAGGTGGTGGGGAGCATTACGACTTTCTATGAGGAGTATGCACAAGAAGCATCACAAAATAAGGCAATGGTCGGAATAGCTTTTCTCGAACATAAACGGAAGGACCAAGCTTAATCTAGAAGCTAAGTATTATTGAACTTATGCTTGGTTTCAATATCTCTTTGCCACATCTTTCATTAGTTTGGTAATAACTCATCATTGAACATTAGTAAAAGTTTCAATTTTGATATTGCTTGGGAGACCATAAAACGTTAATGAAAGATTAGCATTGAAAAGCAATTGAGCACTTGCATGCATTGTTCCAAAGAAAACAAAAAGAAAAGTACGTATGTGCATTCCCTTTTGGAAACGGATGGTTATTTTGCACAAATGGCAAATTTAAAGCTTTCTTTGTGTATATCTTAAGTTTATATACATAAACTCATGTGCATTAACGTAGAAGGGACTTACTCTATAAGGATGGGTATGAACATCCATCATAGCATGGCATGGCATGCATGGAAATTATGTGTATATGTGAATATAGATTCATAAATAATGGAGTTACAAGTGTAAATTTCATGCATGTTTTAAAGAGGGGTTCAATTTTTTAACCTTATGCATTATTTACAGAAATCTCTTTTGCATGAAGAGTGGCTTTACAGGCTACTACATACACTTATGAGGACATTAATATTTTTGAAAAGTTTTTTTTCAAGGATAATGGAGACATATGCATAAAATCCATTGACTATGCATAATGAGTATACCCTTTAATGCATGCTTAGATGCATGATTTCAAAGGTAAATGCACAGATCTAGGCACAACAGGTAGTATTAAAATGCCCAAGGAGAATTTCAACGATGGATGAGATGGGATGACCAAGCCTACTTCATCACCTTGAGACCACTAAAATAAAGTCAAGGGATGGACAAAGCTTAATTTCTAGGTAAGTATTTTCACCTCCTTCTTTTCCTTGCAAACTCAAGAATATGCAAGTGCATGTCATAATAGACATGACTTGGAAGTGGATGCATAGATTGAGGTGGCTAGTTTCTGTGGTCACATAGACAATCAATCATGGAAGTAAGTTGCACTATGCATGAAGTTCATTGCTTTGAAAAGAAAGATTAGAGGTGCATAAAAACGGTCATGATTAGGAAGAATGCATCAAATGCATTGTTGCAACTTGCATATCCAAAGTTGCATTTGCACCATCCTTTCAATGAACAAAGTTCCAATTTGGAACTTTTGCATGCTTTAAGGAGGGGCTCAACTTCTGAACCTTATGCATACTACACCTTTTCCAATAAAGGCGTAAATGTTTGACAAGCACTATGCACATGGAGCATATTACATGGGTTTTTGAATTGAGAGGGAGAATAAGTTCTTGAAGCTAAGCTTAAGTAGGATTTGGTTTTATTAGTTTCTAGGAAGAATGGTGATGAGGCCAATTTGCCACTATAAAACATTTATTTTCTTTATGTTTGGCTTAGTAATTAAAAGCCAAATAATCCTAACTTCTTGAAAATACCTTAAGCATAAAATCCCTCTTATGGAATTTTAAATTCCATAAAAACCCATGGCATGCCTGATCAGCAAGGCCATAGACTTAAGGTAGTAATACAAACATTTTCTCTCTTAAAACCATGATACAATGGTGGTAACTTAGAGCACTATCTTCTCAAAGCTCTAAGGAAGAGAAAATATGGTATAACAGAATCTTAGTTTTGGAAGATGAAAGTATTAGTGCTTTTGTTCAAGAAAAGTTCTTTGTTTGAAAGAACTACATAACTATTTGGAGCTGTACATTATTCTTCCAAGCAAATGAAAGGCATGAAGAGAAGCTAAAACTCAAGGGTTGTAATAAACCCTAAGTACCATTTTCTAATGTCCTAGAAATAAAGGACTCTATAGTAAATGGAATTACCATCTACTTCAACATAGAGATTTGATTGGCAAAGTCAATTATTCTCAGATTACTCATTATGTCATAAGATATAATATCTAGTTGAGATTTAAACTATCTCTATTATCAAGTGGCATAGAATGGATCTTTTGAAGTATATCTGAATCAAGGAATAATTGAAAAGTCAATTTAAGACTAGTCTTGTCAAATTGAAATTACAACTAAGACTTGATAAGTTAAAATTTTCATGAGCACTAAGACATGCTATGGAAGTTACACTTACAAGTCCAAGAATTAATAGATCTTACTTGATGAGAAGAAGGTTTGATCCCAAAATTCAAGTTAAAGTTACCTTTACTTAAGTGGAAGTGTAAGTTGGATGGAATGGGACATCTAGGCTTATATTACCACTAGAGTTGATTCGGTGGTATGGGACATCGAATTTAGAGGTAACTCAAAACTTGAACCTTGGGAAATTTGCTCTATATGCTTGGAGAAGAGAAAGCAAAAAAGCTCTGAATAGTTCTTTTAACAAGGAAGGACAATAAAAAATTGAAAATAAGCTCTTTCAAATACTTCTGAAAGAGCATAATTTTCAATTTACTCTCATGTAGTTTTCGAGGACGAAAACTCTTAAAGAGGGGAGAAAGTCCCCAAGAACTTGTATCTTATGCTTTGAAAAGAACAAATAGGGTATTGCAAGGTAAAAGATATGCAAGAAATAGATAAAGTTGAAGTACTTCCTCGTATTCTAGTACTTCATATATCTTTCATTACATCTTCCAATTAAATGAAGTTCTCAAAGATTGGGAATTCTCAAAGAAACCCAATGCAAGAGAAGGCTTGCATACACCATAAGGATTGTATAAATCCTAAGTGGGTTAGGATAAGAAGTTGGATGAGCTATAAAGCATAATCTATCTTGATGCTTCATGGGGATAACATAACATACGTGATATATTCCAATAATATAGACCTAAGGAAAATGGCTTCTTGTATGGAGCATAATAGCTAGATCCCCAAGTAAAACCCATGGGTAAAGCATTGAACATGAAGGGATCTATTTGAGAAAGACCTAGTCTTATCTCTTATTTTGGCTAAAGAAGAGAAGAAAGCCAAAAGACCCAAGTAGAGCAAAGATCAAGTCAAACTTTAAGTTTGATAAGATGAGTCACACCACATTAAATAGTTAACCAAATATTTAAGTAAGATTAGTAGTGGTGTATCTAAGCACCTTAGTCCTTGCTCTTATAATCTGGTACCATAGTATGAAGGGCATTTAAAAGGATAGAGAAGGTGAAAAGATATAGAGACATAGTTATGTGGATTGGATGAAGAACCCACTGGTATGGGACGGTGGGTAATGATTCCCATTGAGTACTTTTTCTTGATGGACAGAAGAAAAAGGAACTCATGATCCAATGGAATACATCAAGAAGATAATGTCTATGAATGAGTATCTTCTTCAATTATCCTCTCAAAGCGAAGAATAATTCTTCCAACAAAGAATGAAGCTCTAAAAGCTTCATTCCAAAGAATGACTTTAAATTCAAGGATCATAAAAATGATCTTGGATCAAGCTTGAAAGGAAGCTCAGAAAATCATCTTTTCGATACTTGATAATTCGAGTTAACTGAAGAATAGGAAAGATCTAATTAAGATGCCAACATAGAACATCTTTAATAGATCTAGAATATACGGGAGAGAACTCTAGAAGGATCAAGAAGACCTTTAAGGTTTGAGATCCAACTAAAGATCCGTAAGGATTAAGTAGTGAAGAAATGATTGGAATAATCTATTTCTACTTATGACCTTAAAGATAACATGATCTTTTACACTATGAGTTCCCATCTTGGGATGTAGATATAAAGATCTTAATCTTTTTGGAAGAACAAGTAAAATAGGTTTCAATCAATTGGATTCTACAATAGTTAGATTAATCCCTATGGATTGTAGTCCCTTAAAGTGGATTCTCAAAACTACATAAAGTTTTGAAAAACATTGCATCCACTTTTGGTAAGCTATTCAAATTCTCTATGAAGATAAAGAGGATGTTATATCCTTGTAAAAACTAGATAATCCACCTTTGCCATTCTATTGGTTAGGTAGGGATTATATTATGAAATTCCCCTCTATTTAGATTTATTGGAGGCGAATTGCAAACAAGAAAATCCACCCATTTCACTAAAAGAGAGTGATTTGGGCAGGGATTATGTAAGATTCATCTTCCTTTTAGAACAAGTTGGATTCTAACTTGAGAGATGAATCTGATAAGGAAACCTTAAGTAGCATTCATCTATTTTGCTAGGTCCATGCACAAGTGGTGCAAAGCAATGGAGCAAGGTAGTAATTTAGCTAAAGTCACTTTGTATCCACCTAATTCACATGTTTGAGCTATGGAGAGCCAGATGGCACATGGCTTAAACAAGGAAATAGGCAAGGATGTTCTCTTTCACCCTTTTCATTCTTTCCATACTTTGCATTCGACTCAGTTCTTTTTCGTATGCAAACTAGATGGAACTTTGAATGATCAGGGCAAGGAATTAGACTACACATGGATTCTCCTCTTTTAAGATTCAGTTGGGGTAGAACGCCCCTTTCAAATTAAGAGACAAACTTAGAGAGATGAAAGCCATGATGCTTGAAATTGATCATGGAGCATGGGGGAATACCCCAAGGTATATATCTCCACTCATTTCTGAGGACAGAAATGATTTTAAGGGGGGTAGAATGTTGTATAATTACATGGGTCTAAGGGGTATAACCCTTGGGTTTCTAGGTGTGAAACCCTTTGGATTTATGATTTATTTACCCCTTTTAGATGGGTCTTGAACCTTAGGGATAATTCTCTAAGGTTGAGTACCTTAGGCTTGATTGGAAGCTTCTCCTAGCCACTTGGTTTGTACGTGAGAGCTTGGAGAGTCTTCTTTTAGAAGCCATGTGATTTCATGTGATTTCCTAAGATTGGAAACCATGTGAACATTTTAGGGACCCATGTGATGGAAGGTACACATGTACCCTTGAGAGGGACTTACCCCCTTGGACTTGGAGCTATATATTGGAGGGGTTGGTTGGGTGGAAACACATCTCTCTTCCTAGAGTGGTCTAGTTACTTAGTTTCCTAGTTGATTGTTGTGAAGGCTATGGATTCCTTTCACAACAAGGTCACTCTTGGAGATGGCAAGGTGTATGGTGAAAGGTCAAGCTTTACCACATGGTTTCTAGCTTGAGGCTGTCATGTGTGCAACATATGTACTTAATAGGTGCCCCACTAAAGCACTGTAGTCTATCACTCCATATGAGGCTTGGTAGGATCGCAAGCCATCTGCTGCACATCTGCATGTTTTTGGTTGTTTGGAATATGCATTAGTGCCTGAACAACATCATAGAAAATTGGATGATAAAGTAGTAAAATGTATTTTTGTTGGGTGAAGTTCTAAAAGTAAAGGCTATCGTCTATATCATCCAAAGACTAACCGCATTCTGGTTAGCTGTGATGTTGTTTTTGCGGAAGATGATATTCAGCCATTGCTTTCATGTACTAAGGAGACATCTGTTAGCTCTAAAGACATGTATGATACTTTGCTACCTCTTTTTACAAGTGGATAGTCTAGTGCTGGTCCTAATGAGGCAACTTCTCAACCTTTGCAGGTTTCATGTGATGATGCAGATCATGCCATTTTTTATGCAGATTTACATGATGCACTTCTTGATGAGAGAGCTAATATTGAGGAGGCAAAAATTATGCCAAAATGGCTGGTGCAAACTTTGCGTGATAGCAAATTAGATGCACCTATGTGATATCACACTCGATCAGCACAAAATTCAGAACATTGGATGGCTACTATGCAATTTGAATATGATGCTATAATGAAGAATGGTACTTGGTCTTTATGTGACTTGCCTCCTGGCAAGAAGGCCATTAGCACTAAGTGGGTATACAAGCTGAAGCGTAAACCTGATGGTACAGTTGATAGGTATAAGGTTAGGCTTATTGCAAAGGGTTATGTGTAGGAAAGAGGCATTGATTTTGATGAAACGTTTGCACCTACATGTCATATGACTATTGTTCAGAGCATCTGTGCACTTGCAGCTCATCATGGTTAGAGTGTACATCAATTGGATATCAAAATAGCATTTCTGAATGGGGACTTGCATGAATAAGTGTATGTTTTTCAGCCCCGTGGCTTTGTGCAAAAAGGGCATGAGAACCAGGTGTGCAGGTTAAAGAAGGCATTATATGGCTTAAAGCAAGCACCACGTGCTTGCTATGAAAAGATACATGCCTATCTGATTGCACATGGTTTTGAGAACAGTCCAACTGAAAGAACCTTATATGTTAATCATGCTAATGCTTTACTTCTGATCATTGTGATTTATGTTGATGACATGCTGCTCACTAGTCCTCATGAGAGGCATATTGGTGATTTTAAGGCCGATTTGCATGCCCCATTTGAGATGTCCGATTTGGGGCATTTGCATCACTTTTTGGGCATTGAGTTTATGCACATTGATGGTGGAATGGCTTTGTGTCAAACAAAATATATGGACATATTATTGTAGTGTTTTGGCCTTGAAGACTGTAAACCTATTGACACTCCTATGGAAACAGGTTTACGACTGAGTTTTCATGATGTTGGAGATGCATTTGATGTTGTTCTCTATCAGCAGGCTATTGGATGCTTGATTTATTTATGCATTACTTGGCCAGATATTCAATTTGTTGTCTCACAGATGACCAGGTTTATGCATTGCCCAGGAGTCAAGCATTGGCAGGCGGTTAAGCACATCTTTCGCTACTTGAGTGGTACCCGGATACTTGGTTTGTTTTATCCCAAGGGGGGATCACTACCGCCAGATTTGCATGCTTTTTCTGACTCTGATTGGGTTGGTTGCTATGACACTCGTGTGTCCACTAGTGGCTTTTGCTTCATGCTTGGTAGCTCATGTATATCTTGGTTGAGTAAGAAGCAGCCTACTATGGCCACTTCGAGTTGTGGGGCTGAGTATAGGGCAGCTTTCATAGTGACTGTTGAGTGTGTGTGGCAGATGCCTTATGGCTGATTTGGGTGTTGGTCAGTCTTCTTCCACAAGCATCTTCACTTATAGTCAGAGCTCATTGGTAGTTATGAGCAACCCTATGTTCCATGCTCGCACTAAGCACATTGACATGCATTATCATTATCTCAGGGAGAGGTTCTTTGCTGGGGAGATCAGCTTGGCATATGTACCCACACAGGAGAACATTGCAAACCTCTTCACAAAGGCTCTGCCTAGGGAGAAGTTTGAGGCTTTCTGCAAAGGTTTGGGCTTACTTCCTTTTGTGGAGTGATTTCCACATAGCTTGGAACTTCCTTATACATGAGTGCTAGCTACTTGTTCACCGCATCACTCCTAGGGGGGATTTGTTGATGTATTTAGGTAGTGATGTGTGTGAACACTCTAGGACCGCCGGGGCACTTTTTTCCCTCTTTAGGAGGTATTTTTCCCACGGCTTGTATATATGCCTATTGCCCTAATGGGCTACTTATCTTTGTACATTCTCTAGTAATACATTCAATATTGTGTTGTGCTCCAAGCTTCTTCTTCTTCCTTGTGTTGTTCATGTGCTTCCGCAGACGTCTAACTCATACAAGCTCCTCACCTCTAATTTTAACGTCTTGAGATTGATGAGATCTTGATTGAGCTTGTTTTCCTCCAGCTCTTGATCTATGATAACCACTTTGGTGTGGTCCAAAAGTCCTTGAACATTGAGGGAGAACACAACCATTATTGATTGGGAGGGAGAGGGATATAAGATGGGGCTCAATATTCTTGGGGTATCACTACCTCAAAATTAAGCTCCAATGATTATGAGGCACATTATAGACGACACCAATTTTTTCTTCATAATAATACCATAAATATATCTTTCTTCTAGCATTGTGTTGATATTTTTGTGAAGGTTTAGGATAAAAAATAAACTAGAAAAAAAAACTTTCACTCTTTAAATGGTTATAGCATGTAGTTTCTCATTGATTAAAATTTTCAAGAGCACTTGAATCGTCAAATGTTCTGTTTGTTAGATATCACGATGGGCTTTGATTTCTTAATGAGAAAATAGTGGGACTAGGTGCTTGCCAAACTTGACAATAAACTTGGTTACTAAAAAAATATATACATTAGATTAGCCACTGCACACATGGTGGCCAACACGTTCCTCATCTCTTCAATTATCTATTTCTTGGCCTATGCAAGTCGAGAAGACAAAGACTTATCGAAGAAACTATTTATAATCATTCCATGTCGACTTATATTCCGAGCAAGGAGGAGTGCCAAAAATTAAGAGGGAGGTTTGATAAATCCCTAAAGATGTAGGTGTTTTAGGTTTTTTTAAATATTGAAGGTGTAACCAACAAATTCGTATCCAAATGGATGATAAAAACTTAGAGTAATTTTAATGCTTCTTCGTCGAGGTTGATCTTTAGAGAAAACGAATTCTCCCTCCCTAGTTAGCAATATATAGATGCAAGGTCCTAAATCTACTTATCCTTCCATTCTCCCCTTCCTCAATGACTCTTAGAGGTTTGGATGTGATTTTTGCATCTTTGAAGATTTGAACGAAATGAAATCGTACTTAAAACTTAACAAAGATCAGAGGTCTGATCTGTTGATGACATGATTGCTTCTACTTCATCTACATTTGTATCCGCATGAGTGCATCTCCATTTTGTATCCAGGAGGCACTCCATTTCTAGTCTATTTCCATTTTATATTGTATTTCCTTTGTATTTGGGTACCTTGCCATGTGCTTCTACCAGTCGTATTCATTCTCCTTTCAAGAGATTTATCCCACATATGATGTACTTTTGAGAGCCCCTCCCAAATCTATATAAGGAGGGCCTCTCCCCTCGTTTGTACTTGGCTAGAAGCTTGAGGAGCCTACTCCATGCTCTTGGCAAGCTCATTTCTAATCCACATGAGTTTACCCATTTCATGGTCTACTCATTTTGTGTCTCACACATTCTTTGTTTTGTGAGAGTACTTTACTTTTCATTTTGCTTCAGCGTGTGTACTCTCTACATGGTATCAAAGCACTAGCTGGAGGTCTTGGTGGTGTGTTTGGCGGTGATTTGGTGGCGTGCTTTCTCCTCATTGAGAGAAGTCTTTTGCCATCAATGTTTGGGATTCATCTTGCCCATTTGCCCACCCTCCCACCCTTATCCTTTTACCCCCAATTTTCCCACCCTTTGTGTGAGACTGTATCATTTTTGTCACTTGCAATGTTCATTAATTGCATTGATAGTGCATTTTCATTTTATAGTGGTTATAACCACTATTTTGCTATTCAATTTTGGGGGCATTCTTAGTGGTGCATCTCAATAGTTTAAAATGTTTATAAACACCATTCTGGCCTTTATCAATTATCTCGATCTTGTTTTATCCATATCATCAATTTAAGTGTTCATAAACACTTATTATTATCCCATGATCATCCTTTGTATCTTTGTCATCATAAAATTATGTTTATGATCACATGAGGTTGCTCTTTGCTGCTTGTCTGACTGCATAGCAGAGTGATTCGTTTGTTACCTGTGCTCCACTCAAGCATAATGGAGCACAATCGATAGCACGCTATTTCTACAAAACAAACTTTTGCGCTATGCACTATAGCCCATACCAGTTCGATGGCATCAGAGATCCATGAAGAGCAGTGCCCGCCATTAGAGATCACCCCTAAGCTGGACAGATGCTTGACGACATCTGTAGCAGTCAATTTTTGTCAGTGATCATGTCGATTCTAGAAATTCTACGACTATTGGGCACCATCAGAACGATAGAGAGGCACGATAGCCTTCTTTGTGATAGAGAGAGAGCAAGACGTGATGCCCTTTAGGGGCCCGAGAGCAGCAGCTAACTAGGCTAAACAAAACAGAGAGATATTGAGCAAAACACTCAAGCTACTCTGAACAGATCGGGCTGCATTTTAAATGGACTCACTAGCTTCTGTGTGTGCAAAGTCTCAAGCTACACAGGGGAGAAATCAGATTTTGGGTGCATTCTAGTCCTCCGCGCCTTATCTGTTGCAGACAGATCGAGAGGCTTGTATGATCAAAACAGAGATCGACAGAGATAGTATTCTCTTTCTGTAGCTGGAAACACTCAGAGTTTAGCTCCTGGACGCACACACATCAAGGAAAAGAGAGAGAGAGCGGAACAGAAAGAGCATCCACTGCTTACTTCTCTCTATGTCATAGAGAGAGAGGGGGGGCAAATCATTTTGGTCCTCAGTCCATCTCTGTAGCAGAGAAAGAGAGAGAAAGCGCACATGAGAGAGAGAGAGAACAATATTCTCTTTCAGCACTATAGAAGAGCATCAATCACTGTACATTCAAACTCTGTGTGTTCACTCCCTGTTGACATTGTGCATGCCCTTGAACAAGAGAAAACAAGGAGCCTACATTCCTTTATTGTGTTGTTCAGGTTCACTCCCTATTGACACCTTCGCACCCTGAGAAAGAGCGAACTTGCACATTGTGTTGCTTTCTAGGAACTCCACGTCGTCTTCTTGCAAAAAATGGCACAGCAGAATCAATCGGATGATTGGATTAATTTGAGATTAATATAAGGGTATCATGTGAAGTTAGTCCGGTGGCCCCACAATTCTAAGATGTTGAGGCCCACGCAGCTGAATACACCAGAGAGAGAGGTAGAAACTAGTTTGAAGATAATTTTTAGCACGACCATTTTTTAGCAACTCACTAAGAAAGGTGAGTGCACATCTGTGCCAATCCATGCCAGCTTCATTGATCTAGTCCGCGCCAGCTTCCTACTCATCTGATCTCTCAATTACTTCCATGTGTGAAAAGTCTCCAACGATAGGATTCATTTGAGATTTTGGTTTTATATTGTGTTGCGCCAAATATTATACTGCATTACATCACAAATGATGTCAATCAGCTTATGCAGCCACGTACCATATTTCTGTAAGGTTTCCAATATGAACCCATGACATCCTCCATAAGGCTTATTATGTGAATTTATGCGTGCCTCTGTTTTTTTTCCTCTCGACTTATTTTCATTAGACCCTAAGATTGATTTTTGACCAGTGGTTCATATATGCAGCTACACTTGCAATTTGTCACTATCTCTCTCTCCATAAGAATATTGTGTTCTCTCCATTAGCATTACACTATCCCTCTCACTATCTTTTGAAAATCTCACAAGATATCATTTGGCACTAAGTGCCCAACTTTGTATAATCAAGCATTTAAGAAGAAGGATTTTGTGTGTGTGTTTTTGTGGGTTGGAGACTAGTCTAAGCCCACCCACAAAATTTTTTGAGTTCTCAAGACTACTAAAGCTTTCTCTTAGAACAACGGGCTACTCTAAGCCCTTCTCTCGCATCGACTTATCTTGGTGTTGTACAAGTGCAAGGCTACTCTAAGCCCCCCCCCTCCCCAAGAATTTTAAGTGTGGTGTCCAGTTGTTCATTTCAAGCTATGCAATTATTTTGAAGCGGTGTCTTTGATAGTGTTGCTAAACACTTTATCCTCAAAGCTTTGTAATGACCAAAAGTGAAGGTGGCTCATTATCTATGACTAATTTCTTACCCTCTTTCACCCCTATTTTTATGCCTAAGGATGAACGCCTCAATGGACAAAATTGTTGGAGAATTCCTCTCCTATTCGCAGCGGAAAGTGTAGAAGACCTTGTAAGGATCAAGACTTTTGCCAATAGTTGAACCTTCAAATGAAAACTGGTACCAATTGCAAAAGACAATGCACCTGAAACTTTGGTCACTCAAACTAGACACCTATAGCTTTCCAATGAGCTATGAACGACTCAATTTGGAGTAGATTTGGGCTGGCAACTGTTTGCCTCAAAATAGGCTACCTGTTCACTTAGTTAGGCTGAAAACTGGACTTCACTAAAAACTGAATTACTCACGGAGCATAAAGAATTTCATAAAACTATTTTATATAAAGGAAGTACTTGAGATAATCTTTCCCACAATTGTTTAAACACTAAAATTGGATACATATATTGAGAGATATGACTCTCACAAGTAGACTACCCAAAAATGGGTATGTGGTTGGACATACTCTATGAGAGTGAACTGAACGAAATGACTCAAACCAAATGAACTAGCTACAAGGTGACTTCCATGCCTTCTTCCTCTATTCTTGAGTGTCCTCCCTTGCCTCGTTTATAGCCAAGTGACCGAAATCTCTCATGATGAGTTTGAGAGATCTTCTCCATCATTTCTCCACTACTTTGGACAACCACTCCTCTTACAATTCAGTTTTTGGATTTGATTCTCTTTTGATTGGTTCTCTTTTGGCCTCCACTACTTGCTGAAGTAAATGCTTCCATTTTTCATTTTTGTATTTTTATTCTATTTGAAGAAAATCCTTTTTGCAAAATTATATATGACCTTACTTCTTTATTTTTAACACTCCTCCTCAAGCTCACATGTGAGCTTACACCTTCAGCCATATCCTGCAAGTTGATGTTGTCCTTGAACCTCTTTAGCTTAGAAGCATCTAGGGACTTTGTAAGCATGTCTGCAACCTGGTCATTAGTTCCAATGAACTTTATATCCACATCCTTGCTCAAAACATTTTCTCGAACATAATGAAAATGCACTTCTATGTGCTTGCTTCGTGCATGAAACATTGGATTGTTCGTTAAGTGAATGCTTGACATGTTGTCACCATAAATTGGAATGGTCTCCACCTGCACATCAAGATCAGCCAAGAGCTTCTTAATCCACATAGCTTCATAAGTTGCAAAGGCTAATCCTCTATATTCAGCTTCCGTCGATGATAGTGCAACAGTAGGTTGCTTCTTCGAGCTCCATGTGATAGGTTTGCTACCTATCATGAACAGTGGATCTTCTATCTTCCTTTGAACCAGCCCAATCAGCATCATTGAAGCCCTTTACCTGCAATTCTTCATCATATCTATAAAACTAGGCATGATTGACTGTGTGCTTCACATATCTTAGCACTCATTTGGCTGAATTTAAATGTTCACTTGTTGGAGCTTGCATAAATTGAGAAAGAACTCCAACAATATAACACAAATCTGGTCTTGTGATCGTAGCATAGATCAATGAACCTATAATACTCTTGTATGTAGCTACATCATGTAACTTCTCTCCATCATTTGAGCATAGCTTCACATTTTTATCCATAGGGTGAGTGAGTGGTTTGCATTCACTCATTCCAAGTCTGAAAAGAAAATCCAACAGGTGCTTTCTTTGCATTAAGTAAATGCCATCTTTCCCATAGACTATCTCAATGCCTAAAAAGTATTTCAGCTCACCAAGATCTGAAAAACTCCTTACTGAGTTTCCTTTTGATCTCTTGTATTCCTGTAACATTACTTCCTGTTATGATGAGATCATCAACATATATGCAAATATATACCTGCTTGCCTTCTTCTTTCTTCATGTAGAGAGAGGGATCTGCATTAGTTGGACTATACCCACACCTTGTGAGGTACTCGACCAATCTTTGATTCCAAGCACGTGGTGCTTCCTTCAGCCCATACAAAGCTTTCTTCAATCTACAAACAAAATCTGGATGCTTTCTATCTTCAAATCTAATCGGTTGATTCATGTATACCTCTTCTTGAAGTTCACCATTGAGAAAAGCATTTTTTATGTCAAGTTGGTACAATGGCCATCTCCTTGCTGCACTCACTGCAATCAAGGTTCTAATTGTTCCCATCTTTGCAACCGGCCTGAAAGTCTCTTTATAGTCGATGCCGTGAGTTTTCTTGAATCCTTTTGCTACTAGTCTAGCTTTATGCCTAGCTAGAGAGCCATCAACATTTTTCTTTATTTTAAACACCCATTTATTTGGAACAATCTTCATACCTTCAGCCTTTGGAACTAGCTCCCATGTGTGATTGTCCTTCAGAGCTTTAATCTCTTCTTGCATAGCTTCTTGCCATTCTTTTTGTGTACATGCTTCTTCATATGCATCCGGTTCTTTGTCTTTGACCACCTGTGTCATATATGCAAAATGCTTTGTAATAAAACTATCATAGCTCAGCCTTTGAATTGGATACCTTGCTCTCGAAGACCTTCTTTCATTTTCTTTTGAATATTGCTTCTTCAACCGGTTCAACTTTACCTTTGGTGTGATCACCTCTTCATACTCGTCTTCACTTGCATTTGAATCACTATTTTGGGCAGCACTTTCAGCTTTAGATCTTTCATAACATGATGTTGGTGATGAGGAATGACTCCTTAGTCTCTCCTTCCATGTTGAGCTTTCTCCAAGTGATGTAAAGGCTTCTCGACATGACGTTTGAGTGCTTGTTTGCTGAAATTCTTCTTGGGCAGCACCTTCATCATCTTTG
Source organism: Ceratopteris richardii (assembly GCA_020310875.1). NCBI lineage: Eukaryota > Viridiplantae > Streptophyta > Polypodiopsida > Polypodiales > Pteridaceae > Ceratopteris > Ceratopteris richardii. The sequence goes on along the minus strand of CM035412.1, from coordinate 117,766,889 downwards.
CAATCTTCTTCAAGAATCTTCTCTTTCCCTTTGTCTCCAAACCATGGTCTTAGCTCATCAAATACCACATCTCGTGAGACTCGTAGCTCCTTTGTCATCAGATTGTAACACCTATATCCCTTTTGCTCCGATGAATATCCAATAAAAATATATTTTTTGGACTTTGCCTCCATCTTTGTCCTTAGTTCTTGAGGGATGTGAACATAACACACACATCCAAAAACTTTGAGATGTGTAAGGTCAGGTTTCTTATCGGAATAAACCTCCTCGGGAGTTACATTATGCACTCCAACCATTGTGCACTTGTTCATCAAATAAATGGCCGTACTAGTTGCTTCAGCCCAATAGTTTAGTGGCATCTTCATCTTGTTGAGCATGCATCTTGCAACTTCTGTGATACGTCGATTTTTCCTTTCAACTATTCCATTTTGTTGAGGTGTGTACCTACACGTAAATTGTCTCTTGATGCCATTTTCATAAAGAAAATCTGAAAATTGTTTGGAGAAATATTTTCCTCCTCTGTCGGACCTCAAGGTCTTTATGTAGCATCCTGTTTCCTTTTCTACTTGTGCCTTAAATCTCTTGAACATGGAGAACACATCTGATTTTTGTTTTATGCAAAACATCCATACTTTTCTTGAATGATCATCGATAAAAGTGACAAAATATCTATTACCAGCTACTGATGGTTGTTTTGATGGTCCCCATACATCCGCGTGTATCAAGTTGAGGACATTCCTTGCCACATAGTTGCTCTTCTTGAATGGTTGTCGAGTTTGCTTTTCCTACTTGGCATGCTTCATAAAACTCATGTAGTCCGGCATCATTGAATCTTGGAAGACCTCTTACCACTTCATGGTTGCTCATGTCCTTGAGCTTGGGAATGTTGATATGTCCAAACCTTTTGTGCCACAAATCGATTTCAGCAATCCTCTTGTTTCCAAAGTGAATATACATCACCTTTCCATGTGGTTATTGAATGTCCAAAGTGAACATCCTACCTTCTTTCCTTCCTTGAGCGATGACCTTGAATCCTTCTTTTGGATTCTTTATAAAGCAGCCTTTTTCATTGAAGATAGCATGATATCCTTTCTCTACCATTTGTCCTACTAAAATCAAATTCTTTGCAATAGTAGGAACATGAAGAACATCAGCCAATACCTTCTTATCTCCAAGCTTGATATCTCCAACATGCTCAATTGCGTGTTGAGTTTCATTGCCGGTCTCCACACATCCTTTTCCACTTGCAGCTTGTAGCTTTGTGAATAAATCTCCTTGGCATGTCATATGGTTGTTGCAACCTGAATCTATGAACCATTTTTTATCATCACTTCTCGAGTTGTTGTAGTCATGCTTCATGGCAAACATGGTTTGCTTGTCTCCTTCACTTGATGTACTCGCATAGTTATTTTGGCTCCTTTGGTTATCTCCATTCAGCCTTCCATTCTTTTGCCAACAATCATTTGCATAATGTCCTAGTTTACCACAATGATAACATGTTATACCTTTATTAGGATTGGATGAACCTCGACCTCTTCCTCTATTTCTTCCTCGACCTGTTCCATGTGTGTTGACATTTGAGTTGTCCCTGATGTCCTCTGATTTATGTTGGCTGAAATTTATGTTGTTGTAGCTTCTTCCTCTTCCTCTTGAGCCTCCTCTTGAGTTCCTTCCTCTACCTCATCCTGCATATAACATTTGACTATGGTTGTCCTTACCTTTGTTGCCTTCTCCTTGTTGAGCAACCTCTTCAGCCACAAGATTTGGTATAATCTCATCGAATGTTGGTAGAGGGTCTCTATAAAGAATGTTTGTGATGAGGGGCTTCCACTTTTCTTCACTCCTCAAGCCATTGAGGGCTATTTGGACAATGTCTTCCTCTTCTCTCTTGCATCCAACTGATGCTAGCTGATCTCAAAGCTCTTTGATCCTCAATGTATACTCACTACTGCTTTGGTTTGAGCTTTTCCTCATGTTGTTGAGCTCGTTCTTGAGTTGCATCCTTCGAGACCTTGTTGAGGAAGCATACACCTTCTCCAAAGCTTCCCAAACTTCCTTGGCTCTTTCTAAGCTTTGCACATGACCAATCATAGTGTTACAAATGAGCTATCAAACATGCAATTTGGAGTAGATTTGGGTTGGTAATTATTTGCCTCAAAATAGGCTACATGTTCACTGAGTTAGGCTAAAAACTGGACTTCACTAAAAACTGAATAACTCACAGAGCATAAAGAATTTCATAGAACTCTTTTAGATAGAGGAAGTAATCAGGATAAGCTTTCCAAAGAATGTTTAAAAACCAAAAGTGGATACATATATTGAGAGATATGACTCTCACAAGTAGACTACACAAAAATGGGTGTGCGGCTGGACATACTCTATGAGAGTGAACTGAACGAAATGACTCAAAACAAATGAACTAGATACAAGGGGACTTCCATGCCTTCTTCCTCTATTCTTGAGTGTCCTCCTCTGCCTCTTTTATAGCCAAGTGACCAAAATCTCTCATGATGAGTTTGAGAGCTCTTCTCCATCATTTCTCCACTACTTTGGACAGCCACTCCTCTTATAGTTCAGTTTTTGGATTTGATTCTCTTTTGATTGATTCTCGTTTGGCCTCCACTACTTGCTGAAGTAAATGCTTCCATTTTTCATTTTTGTATTTTTCTTCTATTTAAAGAAAATCCTTTTTGCAAAAATATATATGACCTTACTTCTTTATTTTTAACAAAAATTACAATCTATGGAAAGATGTCATGCACGCATATCTCTACACGAATCTCCTTCATGAGGTAGTAGACAGATTAGACCCCGAAACCAATAGGGATACCAACTTAGACAATTGGTATGTGTGGAATGTCAAGGACAAACAAGCTTTAGGTCAGCTGTTACTTGCCTGTGAAGAAGTGACGAAAGGACATATCACGGCCTGTAAGACGTCCAAGGACACTTGGGATATTTTAGCCACTTTGTATGAACACAAAACCCCTTCAAAAATATATGCATTAGGGGCCGAGTTTCATAATTTGACCATTCGGCCATACGACACAATTACTAAGGTCATAGCCCAATTTGAGGACTACCAGCGTAAATTAGCACTATGTGGTAGGCAGATTTCTAGTGAAGACATGGCCATTAGGATTCTTAACAAGTTACCTAAGTCGTACGAGACATTTGTCACAACTTTGTATAATCGCGGACAAGTCTTATCTTGGGAAGAGGTTCGTCAACTATTGCTCCTTCACGACTCGCGAGCCAAAATGACTTCCTCTCAAGAGTCTGACATGAATGCCAAAGGCCCATTCAATAAGGGCAAAACCACAAGTCATCATGCTAGCAATGGATCTAAGCAAGGATTGCATAATTCATCAAAGAAGTTCACCTATAATTTCTGTGGAAAATCAGGACACTTAGAAAAGTTTTGCTATAAAAAGAAATAATCATCGAAGGCTTCTACATCTAGGCAAGCATCCAAAGGATCCCAACAAAGATCCCACTGCTCTAGTGAGGAACTCTTCATCTCCACAGAAGCCAATGCCCTAGTTACTTCTAGCTCCCCCCATGAGCGGATCTTTGATAGCGGTGCTACCTCCCATATGTGCAAAGACAAGGACTCCTTTCAAGAACTCGAAGAGCACATGGGAGAAGTTTATCTTGGCAACAATAAAAGTTTACCCATCGAAGGAAAAGGAAAAGTTCAAATTACCAACAATCAGGGGGAATGCAAGTCTTTATCCAATGTTCTTTTTGTTCCAAATTTATGTATGAATCTACTTTCCGTCAAGGCCATTACATATGAGGACAAACAAGTATGGTTTGATAACACCTCAGTTAAGGTAGTTGATCCCCATACAAAGGATATCATTGCTCAAGGTATTGAATAAAAGGGCCTCTACAAACTATCTTGCTTTGTATTCAAAGAATCAACCTCAAGTTTATGGCACCAAAGATTTGGCCACACTTCTTACTTATAAAAAATCTATTCATCCCAACTTATGAAGGGATTGCCAAAGATAGGGCACCTTACGGATGTCTGCCAAGCTTGCACCCAAGGCAAGCAACATAGGGCCCCAGTTCCCAAGGAAGCTTCAACACGAACGAGGAACCCTTTAGCCCTTATCCACATGGACTTATGTGGACCCATGAACACCCCATCCCTGAGTGGATCCCTCTACTTTTATCTTCTAGTAGATGACCACTCTCGCTATATTTGGGTGTACTTTTTGAAGTCAAAGGAAGACACATTCTCTAAGTTTCAAACTTGGATCAAGGAAGTTGAGAATGAAGCTTCGACTAAAGTTAAAACCATCAGATCAGATGGAGGTGGTGAGTTTATCAATCATGACTTTGATAACTTTCTCAACTAGAAAGGGATCAAAAGAAAAGTCACTCAGCCTCATACTCCATCCCATAATGGAGTAGCTAAAAGAAAGATACATAGTGTGATGGAAATGGCAAGAACTATGCTTCATCACAAGGATCTACCCTACAAATTCTGGGCAGAAGCCGTGCATACTGTGGTTCACATTCTTAATCGCAGATTTACAAGTGCATTACACAACAAAACACCCTTCGAAGCATACTATGGACGAAAACCAAATGTGAATTACTTTCGAGTCTTTGGTAGTGAAGCTTTTGTCCTTGTACCAAAAGAAGATAGAAACAAGTTACAATCAAAGTCCAAGAAACACATATTCATAGGGTATAGTGACCAATAAAAGGCATACCGTCTATATGATATGGAAAACCACTCCATCACCATTTTGAAGGATGTGATCTTCAATGAATCTTCCTCATACTCAAGAAAAGATCCAAGTACAAGTCTTAGTCCACCTATCTACACTTCAGAGGGGGACTCAGTACTTCCAAACTCCAACTCAGAAGCGAGTACTTCACAACAACCATGCTGATCTCAAAGGCTTCTTGATAAGAGACAACGCGAACAAAGTCATTATGTTAATTATGCTCTAATGCACCAAATTCAGCAAATTCCAGAGCCATCCAACTACAAAGAAGCTCAAGGCCAACCTGAGTGGGAAGTAATTATGAAAGAGGAACTGGATGCAATAGCAAAGAACAAGACTTGGACATTAGTTCCCAAACCAACCAACCATCAAGTCATAGGAGTCAAGTGGATATACAAAGTCAAATACAAGTTTGATGGCACTCTGGATAAATATAAGGCAAGATTAGTCGCTAAGGGATACAAGCAACAACATGGCATTGACTATGAAGAAACCTTTGCTCCTAGTGTAAGATTCACAACCATAAGAATCATCTTAGCACTAAGTGCTCACTTTAAGTGGCCCATTTACCAACTGGACATCAAAAGTGCATTCCTCAATGGAGATCTTCAAGAAGAAGTATATGTTGAACAACTAGAAGGCTTCAAGATCAAAGGAAAGGAAGATCAAGTCTACAAACTTCACAAAGCACTTTATGGACTCAAGCAAGCTTCCAGGGCCTGGTATGAAAAGATTCACAAGTTCTTTGAAGACAAGAAATTTCACAGAAGCATTGCTGATGCTTATCTCTATATCTATCAAAAGGAGTCTTTAGTAGCCATCATCATTCTCTATGTAGATGACTTGATCTTGACAGGCTCAGATGAAGAACGCATCGAGTTTATCATCACACAGCTTCACCTTGAGTACTCTATGACAGATCTTGGATTACTTCACTACTTCTTGGGTATGGAAGTTTGGCAAACAAAAGAAGGTATATTCCTATCACAGAAGAAGTACTGCTCTGATCTACTTTTTAGATATAACATGGACCAGTGTCACTCAGTTTCTACACCACTTGATCCAAACATGAAGCTTGCACTAGAGGACTCATCATCACTTGTGGATGTGCATACCTATCGACAGCTTGTTGGTTCATTACTCTATCTTCCCAATAGTAGACCAGATATTACTTATGGGGTTGGTATACTCAGTCAGTTTGCACATCAACCTCGTCAGACTCATTAGGGGTTGCTCAGAGACTACTTCGATACCTTGCCCTCACCCGACATCATGGTCTTTGGTATAGAGGGTATTTAGATTCTCATTGGGCTGGTGACCTTGATTCTCGACAGTCTACTTCTGGGTATATATTCTTGGTTGGCTCAGGACCTATCTCTTGGGCAAGTAAGAAGCAGCGTACAATTGCTCTATCATGAACTATCTTTCCACTTTACTAGACACTCTTTATACAAGTGACTTCTCGTCCGTTTCTCTCGAGTGCATAGTATGCTCTCAGGCTCATGTGGAATAGATTGAATAGAAATAGGCTCTACCACCTCACTATCTAGAATGAGGTTGTCAGATTTACCCAGCCTTTCTTAAGCCGGTAACATGAAACACTGGATGGATTTGACTATTCCCTGGAAGTTGGAGCTAGTAAGCCATCTTTCCTATTCTCTTAAGTATTTGGAAAGGTCCAAAATACCTAGGAGATAGTTTTGGACAAGGTCCCGTCTTCATCGTTTTAGATCTAGATGGAACTCTAAGATAGACCTGCTCTCCTACCTCAAAGTTGATGTCTCTCCTTTGAGGGTTAGCATAGGCTCTAGCTCTATCCTGAGCTCTCCTAATGCTGTCCTTGGCAAGTCTAAGCATATCGTTCATCTCTTCCAAGAAGTCCTTTGGAGCTTGAACTTTTTCATTCTGCAAGCCTACTGCATAAGGAGCTCTTGGCTGAAACCCATACATAAGCATAAATGGACTATGCCCAATGGAAGAGTGCTTGGCACTATTATATGCAAACTCTACTATAGGTAAGTACTCTTCCCAATTAGTTTGCCTTTCATTCACATATGCTCAAAGCATATCCTCTAGGATCTGGTTAACCCTCTCTGTTCGCCCATCCGACTGTGGATGCTCGACCGTACTCATGCAAAGTTTCGTGTACAACCTTTTGAAGACCGCTCTCAAAAAGTGGCTAGTAAACTTCCTATCCCGATCGAAAACCATGTCTAAAGGAAGACCATATAACCAGTATAGGTTCTCTAGAAAGAGTCTAGCCAACTCTCGTGTCTTCACTGTAGTACGTGTCAGAATAAACCTAGCCATTTTGGTTAACCTATCCACAATTACCCACACTGAGTCGTGCCCTCTTTGTGTCTTAGGAAATCCGACTATAAAGTCCATGGATATACTCTCCCACTTCCCATTAGGAATATCCAATGGGTGGAGTAGTCCTCCAATCCTCAATCTCTCAGCTTTGTTGACTTGGCATTTGGTGCATTTAAGCACATACTCGTGTCAATCTCAACCACAAATGGTTTGTTGGGATCTTCTATATGTAAAAGTGGATCTGTAGCAATTGCTACTTTCAATTTCTCCATACTTTGCTTCTGTTCATCTCCCCAATGAAAGGCTTTCCCTTTCCCTTTAAGGTGTTCCGTCATCAGGACAACAATCTGGCATAGTTCTTAATGAATCTTCAATAGAAACCTCATAAACCTAGGAAGATCTGCAGCTCTTCTAAGTTCCTTGGGTGTGGCCATTCCATAATAGCCCTTACTTTTTCAGGATCCATCTGGATTCCATCCTGGGAGACTATATGCCCAAGGTATCTAACCTCAGTCTTGAAAAATTCACACTTTGATTCCTTAGCAAAGAGTGAATTTTTCCTTAGCACTTGAAGTACCTTTCTCAAGTGTTCTAAGTGCTCCTCTTCTGATGCACTATAGATCAAAATATCATCCAAAAATTCTACTGCAAAGTCCTAGATACGGACGTAAAACACTATTCATGAGTTTCATGAAAGTGGCAGGAGCGTTGGTGAGACCAAAAGGCATCACCAAAAACTCATAGTGCACATATCTAGTCCTAAATGCAGTCTTAGGGACATCCTCTGCCCTAATCCTGATCTGATGATATCCTGATCTAAGGTCAAGCTTGGTAAAATACCTAGCTTGATGTAACTGATCAAATAGTTCTTCCAATCTAGGCATAGGAAACCTATTTTTAATAGTTACCTTATTAAGTGCTCTATAGTCTTTACATAATCTCATAGAGCCATCTTTCTTTTTAACTAGGAGCATTGGTGATGCCCAAGGTGAGTTACTAGGTTTGATGAAGCCCTTATCTAAATAATCTCACAATTGCCTCTCAACCTCCTCATGCTGAGAAACACTAAGCCTATAAGGTGGCCTGCAAATAGGGTTAGTGTTAGTAACAACCTCAATGGCATGGTCAATGTCCCCTCTAGGTAAGTCAGTGGGAAAAACATCTCTATACTCAAACATAAGATCCTTAAAACTTTTAACTACACACTCTTGCAAAAATGAATAGTAGAAAGTCCTGCTCATATCTACATTCCTAGCATGAAAATATACATCAGATGAGCTATCTGTACAATGCTCCATATCATGATTATACAATAAAAACATGTCCTGTACATGTTGAGAATAACAAAGACTATACAACTCTAATGATGAAATGAGAGGTGCACTAGGTACATCTCTCTCTCCTTGAATACAAACTTTACTTCCATTCTTTTCAAATTCAAGTGTGTTGTTTTGGTAGTTGTGTTTAAGTGTGTCTCCCAACCCCCATAGCCACTCTCTTCCTAAGACTAGATCTATCCTCTCCATATTCATAATTTGGAAGTCCATATAATCTGTATAGTCCTATATCTTGACATCCAAATTGGATACCATAGTATCCCATATTCTCTTATCTTGCCCTTGCATCATAGATACAATGTATTTATGTGTACTAGGCTGCTGGGGAATCTCTAATTTCTTGACCAAAGCATAGTTTATGAAATTATGAGTGGTAGAGTCATCTACCATGACCCGCACCCTGGTCTCCTATACACTACCATGCAATTCGACTAGGTCATGTGGTCCAAACTGCTCTGACCACAATGACTGAGTCAAACAATGTGCTCTATATCCTTGTGCATCACCTCCACTCCCTTGCAGCTAGAGCTGCCATGAATAGGAAGGGTCTGCACTAGGTGGACCACCTTTTTGCCCTTTTCAGGGGCCGCACTAGACTCTGGTCCCTTCTTCTTTTCGTCACCCTTCTTGAGTGGACAGTTCCACTGTGAATGGCTAGGAGACAGACACCTAAAGCATAGGTTCTCTCTTTTGGCCTTCTCAAACTAATTTGTGGATAACCTAGGCCCTTGTGATCTTTGTTTTTCAATAAAAACCTTGTTTTTCCCAAAAGGCAACTTTTTCTTAAATTTAGTCGTACTAAGAGGCTTGAGAGGCTGATCCGTCTCCATAGGAATACACTGAGGATGGTTATGTTCCTCATAGATCTATGCATACTTGATCGCCTCTTAAACATCTTAGGTGCATTCCTTCTTACTTCCCTCTTTATGGCTTTATCTAAGCCCCTAACAAACCCTATTGTCTTCTAAAAAAAATCTAAGCCTTTAAGTTTCAAAATGATCTCTCTATAGTGGGATAGGTAGACCGTAAGAGGCCTACCTCTCTGTGTAATCCTATCCCACTCATCCCAATTTCTCTCCTCCTCATTCTCAGGAAGAAACTCTTTTAGAAAAAGATTCTCAACCTGAGTCTAGTAAGTAGGGATAGAGTTCGCCTCCTTAAGACTCATCCACCACTTATAAGCACGCGGGCCGAGGGAGAGACTCACCTCTAGCACACGGTAATATGGTGGGGTGCCCTTCAATTGATGTAAATCATGCCACTTTGGTAAAAAAGTGTAGATTGCATCCTTATTCCTATCTCAGTCATCCCCCATAAAGGTAGGTGGCTTCAAGTCTTTTAGGAGGGGAGCTTCCCTAGAGCTCTCTCCTTTATGCTTACTAGGAAGAGAAGTACCTTTCCTGGTGAGCTCCAAAGGAATAGGAGGGGTTTCTCTCTCCTTCCTAGCTAGGAAAGAGGTGACACTAGTCTCAAGTGAGATCATTTGAGACAAGATGCTGTATGAGAGATGTGATGCTACCAAGATCTCTCTCCAATTTAAGGGTTTGGTCTTTCAAGTATAAGAATTGGTCACGAGTGACAAATTCATCTAAAAGTTCCTCATATGTATATTCCTCTTGCTGAGGCTCTTTCTCTTCTAAGTTCTCTTCTATTTCTTGCCCTAATTCTACTTCTTCCATTCTAGAATCAGGATCCTCTAGTTGCTCTTTAGATGGAGAAGTATGTTCAAGTACTTGTTTCCCTTTAGGTTCCATGTTTTTCTCCCCTTCCCCCGTTGCTAACTAGAGTATATGAAAATGAATGGAAGTAAAGCTTAAATATGCAAGAAGAAGAGAAATATATCACAAGAGCACTTCCCTGTTACAAAATAAAGTTGCGGAAGTGAAATCCAAGTGATCCTTGAAGCTTTAGGTCAGTGATTTTGAATCCTCGCTAGGAACAAACAAAAATTGGAAATGTCCGATTGGTCCGAGGAGGTTCTAAACACCAAAAACCATCCAAAACAATGCCAAAACCATGTGGGAAGAGCCCCAACCGGGAAACTGAGTAAAATTGAGAAACTTCTGAGGTTTGATAGTCCTCACCAGTCCAAGAAATGTAGCCCAACACTTGTAATTCAAAATTTTGAGACTATCCCAAGTGAGAAAAGTGAATTTGGACACCAGATGACGAAAAACTAGGCCCGGGAGTGGCCACCTAGTTCCTTCTGAAGCACTACAGAGAGGTTTTGGTGGGGCAAATGTCGTCCAAATCCAACATCGATCGTTTTTGAGTGAAGCTTAGGAGGTGGCTTTGTAACATGACCAAGATTTTTGAAATCCGATATCGTACGAGGAAGCTATGGTGTGGAGAATCTGGGTATGTGAACAGTAAGAAGTGAAAATGCTAATCTCCATGGAAGGGTGACTTTGAGAAGCTTAAATCTGAGGAACTGAAGCTTTTTGAATCAAACCAAAGGCCATACCCCATATCCAAAGGCCATACCCCATATCCAAAGCCCATATTACATGTATACCTCATCCTTCTTACAAGGCCTTGACCCAAAATGTCCTTTTTGTCTTCCCAACTTAAGGAAAAAAATCGAAAATCACTGCTATTATACCTTCTTGTAGTCTTGTGAGTTGGAATGGATGTGAAGCAGCCTGGAAACGTCTTTCAAACCCACATATGAAGTTTTGAACACAGAGGACAAAGATATATAAGCAAGTATAGCCTTCATTCCCACATCCAAGAGGAGGGGATGAGGAGAAGGAGGAGAGGAACTCCCTCTCTCTCTAGGCGCATGAGCGCTGTTGGCTAGTTGTCTTCTTCGCGTGAGCGCCGCTGGTTGGTTATCTTCTTCCACACGTGTCAGCTTGGCTTGATGATTAGCCTGGAACTGATACCAATGTTAGTCTATTGACTCTCCTATGATCCCCTTCATTTTGCACACATCCCGAGACAGTGATGCGCAGACAAATACACGAAGTTCTCCTCGATTCAATTTTGCCCAACTGTGTGATAGCTCAATATCAATTCTCCCTCTCTCTCTCCCCATAAAGGGCAAGCTCCACATTACACATATGAGTGCCACTTGGCAATCATGTATTGATCTTGCTTATCCATCATAAGAGGAGGTTCTCACCTCTCAATTATGATGCTCCATAACATTGGGCAAGTTTTTTGTGATAGCTTCTCTCTCTCTCTCTCTCTCTCTTAGATGGTATAGATTGTCAAGCTGAAGGCACTGCGTGCAATGAATAGGAGAGGCTAAGTCTCTCTTTGGGTTTTTTTTTGTTCAAATAGGAGAACACGTAGAGTGAGCACTCAATAAACTCCCTATTCAATTGCTTGCACTCCTCTAGAAGCTTGAGACAGGTGAAGTCCACAAGATAGATAGCTCGAGGGCGTGACGAAGATGCAAAGTCACAATGAACACAATGGCATCCGAGAAGGCCAAGAAAAGATTGAACTCAAATTCCGTCTATAGCTGACTGAAATCCTACCCCAGCTCTGCGTTAAAAGCCACCAGAAGTGCCAGTATAGTAGACAAAAATTATTGCATATGTATACATTGGCTTCCTCACGAACTCATATGGGTGTCATGGAAGCTATGCATAAAGCATCTATTGCTACAATGATCTCGAAAAAAGGAAACGCCAAACAGCTCAAGATTAAGGATCTTCATGACAATGTGTATAAATTCTGCAAATATCTGTGATGAACCGCCAACGTGTGGTGATAACTAGAATTGCCAATGTGTGGTGATAACTAGAACAGTGACACAAAATAAGGCTAAAGTGTTGAAAACCACTTCAAAGAATGTGAGATCCAATGGCAACTCCAAAGTATCATTAAATGAACATATGATTATCACAAAGAGGGTGGGAGGGAGGGGAAAATGGTAGTAAAAGGTGAACAAAAGGATGGAAGAAAGGGGTGGGAGGGTGGGAAAATGGGCAATGTAAAACCCAAAGCGAGCATAAAAGGATAGAAAGAGGGACCTCTCCCAATGATTGGAGAGCCACACCACCAAGCTCTATCACCACCACCACCACAACAACCACCAAATGCACCACCAAGAGAACCACCAAGACCTCCACCTAGCGCTCTGATACCATGTAGACAGTACACATGTGGAAGCAAAATGAAAAGTAAAGTACTCTCACACAACAAAGAATGTGTGAGACACAAAATGAGTAGACCATTAAATGGGTAAACTCATGTGGATTAAAAATGAGCTTGCCAAGAGCATGGAGCAGGCTCTTCAAGCTTCTAACCAAGTACAAATGAGGGGAGAGGCCCTCCTTATATAGATTTGGGAGGGGCTCTCAAAAGTACATCATATGTGGGATAAGTCTCCTGAAAGGAGAATGAATACAACTGGTAGAAGCACATGGCAAGGTACCCAAATACAAAGGAAATATAATATAAAATGGAAATAGACTAGAAATGGAGTGCCTCCTGGATACAAAATGGAGATGCAAGCATGCGGATACAAATGTAGATGAAGTAGGAGCAATCATGTCATCAACAACATCTCCCTTTTTCCATGGTTCAAAGATAATTGCATGGTCATCAAAGAAACAACCAATTGTGGCATTTTCATCAACTGAAGTAGAATATAGAGGCTTAGCAAATGCAACACAAGAGGCTATGTGGCTCAAGCTATTTTACACAGATTTGGGATTACATTCTTATACTCCAATGATCTTTGGAGATAACACCGGCTCACTTCATTTGGCTGCTAATCTTGTGTATCATGGAAGGACTACGCACATTGAAGTGCACTATCACTATGTGATAGAAAAACTACTCAGCAAGGACATCCAATTATCCTATGTACCAAGCAATTTGCAATATGCAGATATGCTAACAAACTCTTTGGATGGAACGAAGATGAATAGGTACAAGATGATCATTCAATTGCAAGAAATCAAAGAGAAATGAAGACCAAGCATGTTAGTCTTGAGGGGTAGCTATTTGTGCAAATGCGTACAAGCCTACATACTTGACAATTAACATTTATCTCATATAGTCACATATGACTATTCCCTTGTAAAAATCAATTTACTTTTATCCTTGTAAAAGTGCATATGTTAGTTGCACTACTCTCACGTGGAGTTAGGAGGAATCAAATCTCAAATTACTTGGTATTTGATTGATGAGAAAGTAAGACCTAAAGTTTAGGATTCACTTTATTGTAAGAGCTTGAATTTAAATTCAAAAGTTGGCTCCAACCCCAAGCTATGAAAATGGATCAAAATCTCTTGTGAAATTTAGCCGGAATTGGAGATCTTTTGAGAAGGGTTTCTCTATGATTAGTGAGCTCATTCTATAGCTCCATCACTACCCTCACATTGTGCAATTATACATTGCCAATGTCATTGTAATTCTATGTGATTTAATACATTTACATTGCAAGTTCATCTCAGAATAGTGATCTTCTCAGACTTGGTTCTCAATGCGTAATTGATCATTTGATGTGATTTGAAGTAGTATAAATTTAATATAGTGTTTATTTTATAGTACAAAGTTTCATGGTCATTGCTTTTCTCAATCGTGAGATATCTTCACAACTGTTCTCACTGGTCTACATATTGTTGAAGCCCAAAATTGCCTTGATGGTCTATTGATTTACTAAACATAATTCTCACAGAAAACTTGATCATTTCAAGTGAAATAACTTGGGACTGGTAGCTATTTAAGTTAATTAGATACTACCAAAAGGAATTTAATCAACTGCTAGCAATTTGGGAGCATTGTTTATTTTACTAAACATGTGTAGAGACCAAAATAGCAAGTCTTAGCTCATAGGTGAATTTTCTACTCATCTGTCTTGATCCATTGATTAGAGGATCATAATCCAAAGCACTTGGGTGATTATTTGTGATTGTTGGGAATCTCAAAGGGTCTATTCTACTACCACAACTTGTTCTTGGTTGGTATGAATTAGGATTTTGCAGCACCATTTCATGTCTGGAATCTATCCACCATCTCCCTCAACATTGGTATCAGAGCAACATCAAGAAAAATGGGAGATGGATTTCCATCAGTCATTGACAAATTGGACAGGAACAACTATCCAAAATGGTCCATAAGGATGCAAGCTTATCTCCAAGGAAGAAGCTTATATGGATACATCTCTAGAGATAAGGAAATGCAAATATTCAGAAGCTAGCATCAACCTACAAGAGAAGAGCAAGAAAGGCTAACTACATGGTGTGCAAAGGATGCTCTAGCTAGGTCTTATATACTTAACTCAATATCTGATTTCTTATTACCTCACATTAGGAATTGCAAGAGCTTCCAAGAGACTTAAGAAGTACTTTCTTCATACTTATCATCAAATACAAGGGCTATGAAGAACTAACTTTGGATAGAGTTCACAACCTTGAAGAAAAAACCAAAGCAAAGTGTGGCTGACTATGTGACCAAGATGAAGGATGTAATTGACCAACTTGGGAGCATTGGAGAAGAAATAGAAGAGGAGCAGATAGTAAGGTAGATCATAAATGGCATCAAGGCTGATGATAAGTGGGAGTCCTTCACCACAACAATGGATCTATATATGGACATGCAGATACCTGACCTAAACACATTGATGGGGCAACTCTTCACACATGAGACAAAGCTCAACAAGAATGGAGACAACTCTAGAGGTAATCAATCTTGTGCCCTTTACAGAGATAGAAATAAGAGTAAAGATAAAGCCGAAGGTAAAAATAATTAAGAAGAGGCAAGTAACTCTCAAGTGAACTTCATAGGTAGAGGAAGAGCTACTAGAGAAAGGGGAAGAGGAGGAAACAGGCAAGGGGAGATCATACAAATCTTCACCTTGCAATATCTGTGGGCTAACCAACCACACCACAGATGAGTGCTTCAAGAACACAAAGAATCAAAGAGGAAGAGGCTTCCATAGAGGAGGCTATGGACAATCCAAAGGCAAGCTCAATAATGGAGGAAGCAATTACCGTCATAGCTATAACCAAGGCTACAACAGAAACAACTATTAAGGAGGCTTTAGAGGTAGAAGAGATGGTAAAAACTATACAAAAGACCAAGAGGATTCTCTATTGATTATGAACATGACATCCAAGCAAGGTAAAGATGATGAGCATCTATTATATATTGATTGTGGTTGTTCCAATCATGTGGCTGGAAATGTAGCATTGGTATCTAATCTTGAAGAACCTAAAGGGAAGCATGAAATCCAGATAGGTAATGATACTAGGCACTCTGTTAAGAAGATTGGAAATGTTAAAGCATCTGATGGTAATATGAACCTTTCAACTAAGGTATTATATGTGCCAACCATAACAAAAAACCTGATGAGTGTTGGGTAGATTATTGAAAAGGTCGTATAGGTTAGATTCACAAGGCATGGAGCATATGTGGAGGACCCTCAACAAGGCTTCAAGAGGATTTCACAAGGTGGGAAATCTAGTAGACTCTTTACATTTGAAGATTGAAGATACCAGAAACATTGCACTCTTCAATTACAAAGATCAAACCCTATCTGAACTAGAGATTTGGCATAAGAGACTAGGTCATATAGGTGAAAGAACACTAAAGAAAATATGCAGGATTAGAGTATGCTTGACATTCCAAATGTGTCCAAGCAACACATGATTTACAAATGTGGAGCATGCAAATTTGGCAAATCACATAGGCAATGATTCAACAGAAAAGGATACATGTATGAAGACTACTTGGAGCTTGTGCACACAGATGTGTGGGGTCCTAGCTGAGAGCCATCAATCTCAGGATGAAGGTACTATGTTTCATTCGTAGATGACTATGGTAGACAAACAATTCTTTACTTCATGAAGCATAAAGATGGCCTTCACTTGTTTCAAGAAGTATTTGGCAATGTTTGAGAACCAAATAGGTAAAAGCTTGAAGAGGCTCAAATTTGATGGAGATGGTGAGTATTTCTCACATGAATTTGACTCATTCTTATAGTAAAAGGTCATAAAGAGAGAGGTTACAACAAGATACACCCCTGAATAGAATGGAGTGGCAGAGAGAAGGAATAGACTAATAGTAGAGGCTTCAAGATCAACGTTGAATGAAAAGAAACTTCCAAATTAATTATGGGCAGAGGTTGTTTCCATTGCCACATACTTAATTAATAGGTTTCTATCCAAGTCCTTGGATGGAATGACACCTTATGAAGCATGGAATGGCAAGAGACCTTCACTAGACCATTCGAAAATATTTGGGCGCATTGCTTATGCACATAGACCCTCAGAGATTAGAGGAAAGTTTGATCCAAAAGCTAAAAGGTGAATATTCATTGGCTATGATCAAAACCATAAAGGATATAGGTTGTAGAATCCCACTAAAAAAGGATTTATAGTTAGTAGGTATGTGGTGTTTGATGAAAATAACTCTTGCTTTGAAGATGATTGCAGGAAAAAAAAGCTACCTTATGACTTGGAAAGTGATTTTCCAACTCTGACTCAAGAAGAACCACAAATCTCATAAGATGTCAACTCAAAAGATGAAGAAAAGATTGACTACAAATCTTGGAAGCCCAAGGGCAAGTTAAAATTCAAACAATTGGAAGACATTCCAGAGTCAACCAATCAAGCACTTAGAAGAAAAGATTGACTACAAATCTTGGAATCCCAAGGGCAAGTTAAAATTCAAACAATTCAAACCATTCCAGAGTCAACCCATAAGATAATGTTTACAAAATTAAAAAACATACACAACAGCTAAGAGTTTCTTATCATATGTACTATAATTCTTTTCTAAAGGTTTATGTTTACTACTTTCAAATGCAATACGATGATCATTTTACATTAATACAACACTTATACCTTAACCACTAGCATTTGTAACTACATGAAAAGGTTTTGTAAAATATGATAATTGCATGAGAAAGCTCATGTTTGAGTTTTTCAAAAGATTGTTGTTGTGCTAATCCCCATGCAAGTTTCAACTTTTTCTTCAATAATAATGTGAGTGGACGTGCTAAATAAGCAAAACCTTTGACAAAATTTCTATGGAAACTAGCTAACCCTAGAAAAGAGCATACATCATTCACGGATTGAGGTATAGGACATTCTTCAATTATTTTAATTTTCTTTGGATGTACATGAGGGCCTTGACTAGAAACAATATGTCCTTAATACTCTAATTCTTTTGGAAAAAAGAACTTTTTCCACGATTGGCATAAAGCTTGTTTCTGCATAAAGCAATTAAAGAGCGTTGCTAAATGCTTTTCATGCTCATTTTCATTCTAGCTATAAACAAGTATATCATAAAACGAAAACAAGAAAAAAATCTTGATAATGAAGGAAAATGTTATTTGTCATACTTGCAAATGTAGCAGGTGAATTGGTGGGTCCAAAAGGAATTACCATGAATACAAAGTGACGAGTTTGAGTTTTAAAGGTAGTCCTATAACTCTCATTTTGTTTCATTCGTATCTTATGATACCCAGATTGAAGATCAATTTTTCTAAGGATAGCATCATACTTCAAGAACTGTTTCAAGCAATCCCATTTGAGATGTCATATTTTCGGCATTTGCATCATTATTTGGGCATTCAATTCATGCAAGTTGATGGTAGAATAACTTTGTGTCAAACAAAATATATTGAAACATTATTGTAGTATTTTGACCTTGAAGACTCTAAACCCATTGCCATTCCTATGGAGAGAGGTTTACAATTGAGTCTTGATGATGCTGGAGATGCATTTGATGCTATTGTCTATCAGTAGGGTAGTGGATGCTTGACTTACTTATGCATTACTCAGCCAGATATTCAGTTCACTATATCACAAATGGGCATGTTTATGCATTGCCCAAGTGTCAAGCATTAGTAGGAGGTTAAGCACATCTTTTGCTTGCGTGATACTCGGGTACTTGGATTGTTTTATCCCAAGGGGGGGACCACTATCGCTAGATTTTACATGCTTTTTCTAACTCTCATTGGGATGATTGCTATGACACTTGTGCATCCACTAGTGGTTTTTGCTTTATTCTTGGTAGCTCATGTATATCTTGGTTGAGCAAGAAGCATCCTTCTATGGCCACTTCCAACGGTGAGGCTCAGTATACGGTAGCTTTCACAGTGACTATTGAGTGTCTGTGGCTCAAACACCTTATGGCTGATTTGGGTGTTGGTCAATCTTCTACCACCATCATCTTCACTAAGAGTCAGAGCACATTGGTAGTTGCTAGGAACCCTGTGTTTCATGCTTTCACTAAGCACATTGAGGTACACTATCATTATGTCAGGGAGAGGTTCTTTGCTGTAGAGATCAGTTTTGGCATATGTGCCCACATAGGAGAACATTGTAGACCTTTTCATGAAGGCTCTACCTAGGGAGAAGTTTGAAGCTTTTTGCAAAGCTTTGGGCCTACTTCCTTTTGTGGATTGATTCCACATAGCTTGCACTTCCTTATACATGATTGCTAGCTCCTTGTTCACCACATCATTTCGAGGGGGGATTTGTTGATATATTTAGGTAGTGATGTGTGTGAACACTCTAGGACCTCTAGGGCACTTTTTTCCCTCCTTAGGAGGTTTTCTCCCTCGACTTGTTTATACACCTATTACCCTAATGGTTCACTTATCTTTTGTACATTCTAGTGGTAATACATTCAGTATTATGTTTTGTGCTCCAAGCTTCCTCTTCCTCCTTGTGTTGTTCGCGTGCTTCCACAAACCTTGAACTCCAACAATGGCCATCCAAGAAGTAACCCCATGTTTATATTTCATGAACTAAAGGTGAATATAGACATTTGGGTCTAAAGTCTTCTAATCCTCATACCTCTCAAGATAAAATAAGCTCTCATCACCTTGATAAATATCACATTTATCATGCAAGGACCAAGCACATCGACCTCCATTATCACTATGTTGGGGAGAAAATCACAAGCAAGGAAATTGAGCTCTGATATGTATCCACTCAACAACAATCTACATGTATGATGACCAAAGCATTGAATGGAGTGAAATTAAACAGGTTCAAAATTATCATTGGATTTCTAGAAATATCAATGGATTGGAGAATCAATAATCTTAGGCTTAAGCAGAAGCTATTGTTGCATGAAACAAGCATGAGAGCTTGACTTATGCACAGAGGACTTCTCATGACATTAGAGGCTAACATTATGCTATAGTGTCATACATTTGCTACAAAGGATAATAACATCTTTTATATTTGTAAAAATTAAAAGAACTAATTCAAGAACCTCATGAATTCATTGCGAGCCAAATTCCACCACTCTATTCAGATTTAGAATTCAAATCATGACCTTAAACTATTGATCACTTCTAGGTGGAATCAATTAGCTATTATGAAGCAAAATTTTATATATACACTAGTCACTTAAGTCTCCACGTATAAGCTACACATCACACTTACTTTGAGTGATTTATGTTGTGGCTTCAAGCTAGAGAAGTCCTCCACTCTCTCATTCTATCAGGTGTCAATTAGCAATATGTTTACATTTCATTTTCATAGATTCATTGATCTCTCTTTACTATTATAGTACATTGAGTAAAGTTTATCATGTTCTCTAAGTCATTTCTATGTGTGTATGAAATCATTATCTAATCTATAGATTGAAATACAAACTTAGGCTTGTCTTGAGCATGCCTAGAAATTCTCATGCTCATTAGATCTTAAAGTGGGATTACTCCTATGACTTTTAATGAACATTTACCTGAGTACTTTCCGCCTAAATTCGATTGCTACCAGGATGTGAACTCCAAGTGAATTATTGCGTGCCTTCTTCCATAAATAGAAGGTTTTCTCAAATTGTTTTGTATATACAAGTTATTTGTTTTGACATGGTGTTTTGAGAATGATGTTCCAAAGTACTCTCTTGGTCTAAATAAATATAATTGAAGCCTAGGGAGCTTTGTAAGGTTCTCTATAGTTACTTAGGTTCTTCTAGAGCCAATTTGTGCTAAGATCCTCTCATCTCTATGCACTAGCCATCACTCCTCGTTACATGGGTCAACAGAAAAGAAAGCCAAAGAAAGGATCTAGAAGGAGCAAGGAGATGGAAGCAGTATGTAGAATCGACATAGAATAGGCCTAATCACTTTTTTTACAAATTTTTTTCAACCAAAAGTGATTTTCATCACTATGCCAACATTGTAAATATTGTTTTTGATAGTTCCAACTCCATTTTTTACAATCGAAGGATTCCTCATGCTTGAAGAGTATTACAAGTATATATGAATTTTCATAACTTTTAGACTTCGGTTGAGCCCTTAAATAAGTGCTTGAACCTAATTCTTAACTAGGCCAAACACTAGATTTGGACAACGGCAAAGCTAGTAAAAAACTATAAGAAGAGCTAGAGGGCTCATTTTTGAGGTTAGCTTGTTAGAGAATAGAGCTTTTATAAAAGAGATCTTTGATAATTAAAAGCACTCCATTGTTCCTCTTATTGTTCTTGCCTTGTGTGCACATGTGTGTGTATGTGTGTGCATGTTAGTGTGCTTCTCACTCATGCACTTGTGCCTTCACTTGTTCATGGTCATCATACCAGTCCTCACCCTTGAACGGATTGACATTTATGATGTGGAGCCCCTCACATTGGTACTCACCATCGGTATGAGTGTCGCTATGAGCTTCGGTATGAGCGTCGGTATAAGTGTGGGTAATTTACTAGAAGTTACCAACGTACATACCCACGTGCATACCGGCAGACATACCGAGGCTGACTTTTAAACATACCGGGAACCTGAGAGCAAAACTTCACTTTTTTACGCGTGTTTGAGTGTGAAGCGAATTGCAAACTGCATTGTCTTGTGCACACACACACACACAGATCTCTCTCTCTCTACACACACACACTCTCCCTCGGTTTAGATATGAGATATTGGTAAGTAGTGCGCATACTGCTAGCCTTTGTCTTTCTCTATGCTTTAGGTCTTATAATTCCTCTTCTCTTTGATTTTGCAGAAGTTCTTTGGCATCGATTGTTTGGAATTCAATGATAGACGACCTACATTACGCTTTGAAGACAACGATCCAAAAGAGGGACATACTTGTAAGTGATTGTTTTATTGTCTATTGATAGAGAGAGAAAGAGAGAGAGAGATGAGAGAGAGAGAGGGAAAGAGAGAGAGAGAGAGACAGAGAGAGAGAGAGAAAGAGAGAGAGAGAGAGAGTGAGAGATAAAGAATGATGAAAAGAAAGGAAGATAGAGATAGGAAAATAGAGCATACACACACACATACATACACACACACATCTACACATTTACACATGCATACATACACACACATACACATATACACACATGCATATATACACATAGGAAAATAGAGCATACATACACACACACATACACACACACATACACACACACACACATCTACACATTTATACATGCATAGATACACACACTTGCATACACACATACATACACACACATATATACACATATGCATACATACACATACACACACACATACACACATACATGCACACACGTACATACACACACATACACATATACACACATGCATGCATACATACACACACATAGACATATGCACACATGCATACATACACATAGCAAAATAGAGCATACATACACACACATACACACACACACACATCTACACATTTACACATGCATACATACACACATACATGTACACACATGCATGCTTACATACACACACATATACACACATGCATGCTTACATACACACATGCATGCATACACACACATACAAATATACATACATGAATACATACACACATACATACACACACATATATACACATATGCATACATACACATACACACACACATACACACATACATGCACACATATACATACACACACATACACATATACACACATGCATGCATACATACACACACATACACATATACACACATGCATACATACACATAGCGAAATAGAGCATACATACACACACACATATACACATTTACACATGCATACATACACACATACATGTACACACATGCATGCATACATACACACACATACACATATACACGCATGCATACATACACATAGCAAAATAGAGCATACATACACACACACATACACACACACATATCTACACATTTACACATTTAGATTTTTATAGGTGTTTAAGTATTTACATTTTAGTATTTTAGGTTTAAGTCTAAGTCTTTCTGATTAGGGTTTTAGGGTTTTAACACCTACATAACATATATACACACATACACATACACATGCATATAATACATATATAAAAAGTAATAGTGTTTTAAATCATTTAACTAAATATATATAATTAAATATATAAAAATAAGATTAATTAAGAAAAAATCTGAATATATAAATAAATATATATATAATAGGGTTTCAGGTTTTTAGCATTAGGATTAGGGTTTTAGGATTAGGGTTTTAGGTTTTTAGGATTAGGATTGAGGTTCTAGGGTTTTAGGGTTTAAGGAAAAAATCTCAATAAATAAATAAATATATATAAAAAATAGGATAATTATATAGATCAATAAATATAAAAAGTATTAGTGTTTTAAATAATTTAATTAAATATATATAATTAAATATATATAATTAAATATATAAAAATAGGATTAATTAAGAAAAAAATTGAATATATAAATAAATATATATATGAAATAGGGTTTTAGGTTTTTAGGATTAGGATTAGGGTTTTAGGGTTTTAGGGTTTTACGGCTTAAGGAAAAAATATGAAAAAAAAATATATATATATATATATATATATATATATATATATATATATATATATATATATATATATATATATATATATATAATAGGGTTTTAGGTTTTTAGCATTAGGATTAGGGTTTTAGGTTTTTAGGATTAGGATTATGGTTTTAGGGTTTTAGGGTAATTAGGAAAAAATCTGAATCAATAAATAAATATATATATAAAATAGGGTTTTAGATTTTTAGGATTAGGATTAGGGTTTTAGGGTTTAAGGAAAAAATCTGAATAAATAAATAAATATATATGTAAAATAGGGTTTTAGCTTTTAGCATTAGGATTAGGGTTTTAGGTTTTTAGGATTAGGATTAAGGTTTTAGGGTTTTAGGGTTTTAGGGTTTAAGGAAAAAATCTGAATAAATAAATAAATATATATATAAAATAGGGTTTTAGATTTTTAGGATTAGGATTAGGGTTTTAGGGTTTTAGGGTTTAAGGAAAAATTTTGAATAAATAAATAAATATATATATAATATAGGGTTTTAGGTTTTTAGCATTAGGATTAGGGTTTTAGGTTTTTAGGATTAGGATTAAGGTTTTAGGGTTTTAGGGTTTAAGAAAAAAATCTGAATAAATAAATAAATATATATATAAAATAGGGTTTTAGATTTTTAGGATTAGGATTAGGGTTTTAGGGTTTAAGGAAAAAATTTGAATAAATAAATAAATATATATGTAAAATAGGGTTTTAGGTTTTTAGCATTAGGATTAGGGTTTTAGGTTTTTTGGATTAGGATTAAGGTTTTAGGGTTTTTGGGTTTAAGGAAAAAATCTGAATAAATAAATAATCTATATATAAAATTGGGTTTTAGATTTTTAGGGTTAGGATTAGGGTTTTAGGGTTTTAAGATTTAAGGAAAAAATATGAATAAATAAATAAATATATATATAAAATAGGATATCTATATAGATAAATAAATATAAAAAGTATTAGTGTTTTAAATAATTTAATTAAATATATAAAAATAAGATTAATAAAGAAAAAATATGAATATATAAATAAATATATACATATAAAATAGGGTTTTAGGTCTTTAGGATTAGCAATAGGGTTTTAGGGTTTTAGGGTTTAAGGAAAAAATGTGAATAAATAAATAAATATATATATAAAATAGGGTTTTAGGTTTTTTTAGGTGTTTAAGTATTTAGGTTTTAGTATTTCAGGTTTAAGTCTTGAGGAGTAAGATTTTTAGGTTTAATAAAAAAACAAATGATCTAAAATGTCCATATTGTAGCAAATGGCTTCTTTGGATCCGAAGGAGAGAATGGCATGTCCTTGTACTCAGTGCAAGTATCAAATTTATTGAAAATGACATATTTGTACTGCACATGTTAGAGAGTATGGATCCTTTGATAGGAGTCGACTAGAAAACCTACGGTACCATTCGCATGGTCCCTCAGGTGAGTAGATGGACCCAAACGACATTGCACCGGTAACCTCTTGTGGACAGAAGAGAACAAACAAGGACTTAGACGTACAAGCAATTACTAATAGTATTACACAGAATGAACATATGGAAGAGATGCTCGAAGCACTTTATGAAATGGACGAAGATCATGATGGTGGTGAAGATGTCGAGAGTTTCATGGACACAACAGAATTTCCACGATCAGAAGTCGATGAAGAATATGAAAACATGCGAAGACTAGCTCGTTTGCCACTTTACAATGGAGCAAAGATATCTGTACTACATGTGTCACTCGCGATGCTCAATTTGCAATCCATTTATGGATGGTCAGATAGTAGTGTCACTGAATTGTTCAGGTAAGTGGAGAACAAATTGGCTTTCATTGTTGTATCAAATAACTTTATTTACTAATATCATTTTAATTGCTTATTGCAGGCTTCTTAAAGATCAATTTTTGCCAGAGGGAAATGACATGCCTCCAACACGTGGAGATGCAAAAAAACTTTTACAGTCCATTGGAATGGATTATACTAAAATTCATGCTTGTCCGAATGATTGTATTCTCTTTCAGAATGAATATGAGCATCTCCACATATGTCCAAAGTGTGGAGCAAATAGATTTAGAGAAGACCTTGTAGACGAAGCAATCCCCGCAAAGGTTCTTCGCCACTTTCCTATCATTCCACGAATTAAGAACATGTTTAGATGCAAATCTATAGCTGAGTTAATCTCATGGCATACAAAGAGCAGGTCTACAGATGGTGTAATGCGAGTGCCTGCTGACTCGGATGCTTGGAAGCACATAGATAGTAAGTGGCCTGAGTTTGCTAGTGAGCCTCGGTCCATACGTCTAGGCTTAGCTATGGATTGAGTGAATCCATTTGGTTTATGCAGTTCTTCATGGAGCACATGGTCTGTATGTTTGGTGATATAACATCCCACCATGGCTGGCCACAAAGAAAGGTCATTTATTATTAGCTCTTATTGTACCCAGTAAGTATAAGGTAAAAAACATGGATGTATATCTTGCGCCACTTGTGGAAGAGCTGCGCATTTTATGGGATGAGATTACTGTGCGTGACATGTCTCAACCTATAAGAAAACGAGACGTGCGAGTGCAAGGCATACTTATGTGGACGATACAAGATTGGCCTGGTTATGGTGAATGTTTAGGTTTATCGATTCCGGGTTACCGTGCTTGTCCCTTATGCAAACCAGGACTCGAAGCACGCTATTCCAAAGCACTACGTAAAATTGTCTATAAGGGACAGCATAGATATTTGCCTGATGGACATGTTTTACGTGAAGGACAAATTGATCGACAAGCACCACGCCAAATGAAAGCTAGCGATTGGAAACAAGTGTGGGATTCAGAAAATCCAGTCACTAGCATGAAGCGGTTGTCTATTTTTCATGAACTCCCTTATTGGAGTGAATTGTTGATCAATCATTTGGTAGACCCGATGCATATTTTTAAGAATGTGGGAGAGATTCTTTGGAAAAATTTGATCGGAAAGAAAGAAAGCAAAGCACAAAGGGAGGACTTAGAAGAGCGAGGTCGTATGCGAGAGTTGTGGGCAATTACTAAGCCCAACGGAATAGTATCTTTACCAAGAGCTCCTTGGGTGCTTCGCAAGATGGAAGAGCAACAAGTGAAGAAAACAATTTCAGAGTTTCGGACACCTACTGGATGCATGAGGTGTCTAAAGACTGCTTTCACACAAAACGATGATCTTGGAGGGCTCAAGTCTCATGATTGGCACAAGTTTTTATAGTTTGTGCTCCTTGTAGCCCTAAAAGATTGTCTTTCGGAGGGTGTACGAAGAACCATTTTTAAAATTAGTTCTTTAGTACGATGAATCTCTTCTAAAGAGATAAATAAAAATAGCATAGAGAGTGCGAAACTCAATGCTATCAAGGCTGTTTGTATGGTAGAGAAATACTTTCCCACAGGTATTCTCACTATTCAACTTCATTTACTAGTTCATGTGGTAGATGAAGTTGCAATAGCAGGAATTGTCCATAGTCAATGGATGTTCTTCTTAGAGTGCTTTATGAAGACATTAAAAGGGTTTGTTCGAAAGAGAGCACGTCCAGAGGGTAGCATGGCAGAGGGATGGCTTGTACAAGAGTCTCTTGTATTTATAACTAATTTCTACGTATGTCGGATCCTCAAATGCCTCGTTTATGGAGCGATGATGAAGATGTTCGTCTCGTAGGTGATGAACCACAAGGTAAAGGATTGCAAAGGAAAATGGATGCTTTTAGAGAGAAGGCAATGAAATTTTGCATAGTTAACTTTGAGCCTATGCAGAAGTGGTTAGAAAGGTATGAGCTTGCCAAGGAAACCAACGCAAAGGAAAGAGCTCAGTTTCGAAAGAATCATTCCACTCCATTTTTACCTCTTCTAGAAAGTCTTCGAGCTCTTCCATCTTTTTCAACGAGCAGATGGCTAGATACAACGGTTTCACAAGCAAAGGCAACGGGTGAAGATATCTCTGAAGAAGAAAAAGAACTCGCAAAGGGATGTGATTAGAAGTATACTAAATACGGTGCACTATGGTCTCATGGACGACACTTTCGAATCGCACGAATCGATAGAAATAGGTCTACTTTTGATAGTGGGGTGATGGTGAACTTTTTGCAAAAAAGTAGAGCGAGTGCATTAGATGATAATGCTCAAGAAGGCCAGCTAGATTATTGTGGTGTGATTCAAGATATCTTGAAACTATCTTTTGGGAAGTTTGATTATTTTGTTTTTGATGTGAAATGGTTCAAAGTATGTCATATATGACAGTGGTTTGCCACACTCTTGTACATGCTTCATCTATGAAACATATCACTTTCTTTGTACATGGTTCATGGTTCATATTGAGTATCTCTTTTGTGTTCAATAATATTCTGTTTTATGAAATCATATTTTGGTTGACATTAGAGTACACATCACATGTACTCGATTTTTTTTTGGGCAGAGTGTATTGTCTTTTGTTAAGAGACATCATGGTAATGTTGCTGTAGCAAAAGAAAACACACTCTACCCAAATAAATTTTTGTAGAAATGGTCGTCGGTATATGCGACGGTACTCCCAGTAATGTCATCGGAATAAGCGTCGGTACACCCAGTGGGCGCCAGTATACGCGACGGTGCATCCAGCAGAGGCGTCAGTATGGGTGTCGCTACAAGCATCGGAATTACTGGTGCTTATACTGATGCTCATACTGACACCCATACCAACGCTTATACGGACGCCCATACTGGCGCTATAGTACTGACGTGCATACCGACAGCTACACCGACGTCGCGGCAAAAATAGCCGCGTTCATTTCCCTCCGTAAAAACCTCGGTATACGACCGATCTGTTATAGTGATTCCCACCTCCAAACCATCTTTGTATTTCCGTTGCAAGCTATCCTCTGGTACATCTTCAATCATTCAACCAATAGTAAATTTTGTCAGAACCACTACGTGTAGGTAGTGACCATGTCACCCTCCTTCCATGTAAAGGTTTTCCATGCACATCAAACATGTAGATGATATTGAGGAGGAAGAAAAGAATCCTTCACTTTATCTTGGAAAGCCTTCCACGATGTTGGACGGTCTCTACTATGGTGCATGACATTCCACTAGAGCTTAGCTTTTCCTACTAAAAAGCTAGTGGCAAATTTGAGTTTTTCACTTTCAGGATATGTTTCATCAGTATAAAAATTATGAAACTGTGACAACCATGAAAGAACTAAAGGGCCATCCTTACGACCATCAAACCATAGAAATTGGTAGTTTTTAACAACAATCTTGGAATTTGTGCCATCTTATAGGGTAGAGACAATAGGTTTTACCACCCTCATAAGATTATCTTCATCAGATTGCATCTTCTCGAGTACTTCCTCACGTTGTCGGATCTGGTTTTGAGTGCCTCCAAGTTCATGTTGTAGGAGCTCGAGTTCTTGCTTGAGTGTAGCCTTGGGTAGAGGTGACTCACCAAAATCCTCCATGGTGTTCATTGGGTTCATGAGTATGTAGAGAACAAAACCCTCTTGCTAGATATGTAAATAAAAAATTTGAGATTGCTTGAGTTAAAATGTAAAAGTTCTTGGGAATTGAAAAAGTAAGAAAGAGATGAAAATTGTATGAAATATACGAAAATACAACTAAAGTGACAACACAAAGAGATAGTGTAGTGGTAAAAAACTTCCCTTGTGTGAGTGAGGTTGTGGGTTCAAATCCTCCCACCTTGGTGAATATAAAACTCCTTATTGCCACTCATAAATTAAAATTGGTTCGCGCTTTGCCAATGGCTACCAACAATGGCCAAGGGCGTCATGGGTGCCAAAAGTGCCAAAGTAATGCCTTAGTTATGCTTTAAGTTATGCCTAAGTTCTATATCTTAGTAGATGCCTTGGAGTAAGCTAAAGGAGTAAACATAGGTGTAAACGTAGGTTTTGGTTCTAGAACTAGAAGAGAAACAGAAACCAGAAACTAAAATTAAAACTAAAACAAAAACTATAACCCGAATCAGAAATAAAAATGGAAACAAAAATCGAAACCGGAATCGGAATTGGAAACGAAATCCGAAACAGAAATGGAAACAAAGATGGAAACAGAAGCGGAATCAAAATTGGATCGTGAACAGAGAATGATGAAGCAAAGATCAATTGCCAAAACAAATAGAAACAGGTCCCTCCATAGTCATGCATGCAGGGCTCTAATACCACTGTTATCAGGATCTTGCTCACGTGCACACATAAATTACGAATGCTGAAAAGACACAAAAAAAGAGACACGCCAGATGACGAGACAGAATGCAGTATTGGGTGCAATCTCCCCCGATGCACTTTGTTTCAACAGTCCATAGAGTGCATGTATTTATAGGAGTTTCTAATTATGTCAAAATAGTGGTTACATGAGAATGGCTTCAGAAAGCAAGCGTGAAAGTAAAAGTTGGTAACTTTTGGAGAAAGCCTTTGCTTTTAATATAAAACATTGTGGTCTACAATGACCCTTATTCAAACCACTACTTTATTTTGCTTCTAAAAATAGTACCCTCTACATGGGTTTATTTACAAACTATATAAATTATAATTTGGATAATTGATGTCCACCCTTTCACGCCTTTCACACCCTCACGAACCTTCTGCTTCTATATCAAAAAAACACCAAAACACATTAATAAATTAATAGATTAATAAATTAACACTCCAATATATCCTTGTTCAACACATTCCATAATTCATAAGAGTTCTTAGCAAACCTACAACTTTGCAGTAGAAATGTTGTAGGTTTACTACAATCAAGCCTTTCATTGTGATAAGAAAGCTTGTTCATACCATAGGCAAGGATATATGCATGTCGCATATTGAACTTCCAGCTATGAATGCATTGTTTATATGTAGATATGTTTTTGATGATGTAAACTAAGTGTAGGTTTGATGGATGAAAATGGACTCATCTCTTGTGCAAAGTTAACAGCTTACTTTTATTTCAAAATAGTTTATTACACTTATAATACATTGGCATCTATTTTCTAAATACTACCTAGTTCTGTTGACATGAAGATGGGTTTTCTAGTGTTTTGAAGTTATGATGTATTGGCATCTTGCACATAAAGGTGTTATGTTCTTAAGATTGTCAGTACTCATTAAAGTGATTATCTCTAGGGTTAAAATGTGTACCACTGAAGAATGAACTCCTCTCATCATAAAAGCCATCCTTGATTTTTTCGTAAGTTTAAATGTAAAGCCTTAAAAGAAATCAGCTTAAATCACATTAAATGTCTTTCTATGAGTCAGTTCATATGCTCTTTGGGTCTAGTTGAAACAAGTCCTTAAGAAGATTTTGAAGCCCCAATAGCAGAAGTTGTTGTGATTAAGATTAGGAATTATCCCAAGTTTTCTAGAGCTTAGATATTCCCATGAAGAGTATTAAGCCTAGAGAAATAATCCTTTGACGTTGGCTATGAGAAAGTCTTGAAATAATTAATGTGAGTGGATTCTTCAAAAAAACCCTTTTACTCATTCTAAGGATCATATGGTTAGCCCTCTCAGAGACTCATTAAGAACCTCGCGATAATGTAGAAATTCTACTCTGTATGCCCTATGATCGAAATACAGTGGTATATGCAATTCTTTAAAAAATTTTGTGATGCATAACTTGTGTTGGAAATATAAGAATCCATGATGAAAAGTGTAGTGATCCTCATTAGATGGTGTAGAATTATTGAAGGCAGTCCTTGTTTGTGAAAAATACAAATTAGATGCATAAGTAGGAATCATGTCATTAAATGAATGAATATGAATAGCAAAACTATTATTGATTCAAATGATATTTGTTTGTGGGGATGGGAAGTGACTAAGGGCATCGACTACAACATTAGCTTTTCCACATTGATATTGAATTATAGGCTAAAAATTTGTATGAATGAAGCCCATTTAATGGGTTTTAAAAATCAAAGGTTGACTAAAAAACTGTTTAATAGCTTGGTGGTCTATTTTGATTAGAACTTTATAACCCATAAGATAATGTTTACAAAATTAAAAAACATACACAACAGCTAAGAGTTTCTTATCATATGTACTATAATTCTTTTCTAAAGGTTTATGTTTACTACTTTCAAATGCAATGGGATGATCATTTTGCATTAATAAAACACTTATACCTTAACCACTAGCATTTGTAACTACATGAAAAGGTTTTGTAAAATATGATAATTGCATGAGAAAGCTCATGTTTGAGTTTTTCAAAAGATTGTTGTTGTGCTAATCCCCATGCAAATTTTAACTTTTTCTTCAATAATAATGTGAGTGGTTGTGCTAAATAAGAAAAACCTTTTACAAAATTTCTATGAAAACTAGCTAACCCTATAAAAGAGCATACATCATTCACGAATTGAGGTATAGGACATTCTTCAATTATTTTAATTTTCTTTGGATCTACATGAAGGCCTTGACTAGAAACAATATGTCCTTAATACTCTAATTCTTTCGGGAAAAAGAACTTTTTTCACTATTGGCATAGATCTTGTTTCTGTATAAAGCAGTTAAAGAGTGTTGCTAAATGCTTTTCATGCTCATTTTTGTTCTAGCTATAAACAAGTATATCATTAAAAAAACAAGAAAAAAATCTTGATAATGCAGGAAAATGTTATTCGTCATACTTGCAAATGTAGTAGGTGAATTGGTGGGTCCAAAAGGCATTACCATGAATTCAAAGTGACGAGTTTGAGTTTTAAAGGTAGTCCTATAACTGTCATTTTCTTTCATTCGTATCTTATGATACCCAGATTGAAGATCAATTTTTCTAAGGATAGAATCATACTTCAAGAACTGTTTCAAGCAATCTCATTTGAGATGTCATATTTGCGGCATTTGCATCATTATTTGGGCATTCAATTCAAGTTGATGGTAGAATAACTTTGTGTCAAACAAAATATATTGAAACATTATTGTAGTGTTTTGACCTTGAAGACTCTAAACCCATTGCCATTCCTATGGAGAGAGGTTTACAATTGAGTCTTGATGATGCTGGAGATGCATTTGATGCTATTGTCTATCAGTAGGCTATTGGATTCTTGACTTACTTATGCATTACTCAGCCAGATATTGAGTTCACTATATCACAAATGGGCATGTTTATGCATTGCCAAAGTGTCAAGCATTGGTAGGAGGTTAAGCACATCTTTTGCTTGCGTGATACTAGGGTACTTGGATTGTTTTATCCCAAGGGGGGACCACTACAGCTAGATTTTACATGCTTTTTCTAACTCTCATTGGGATGATTGCTATGACACTTGTGCATTCATTAGTGGTTTTTGCTTTATTCTTGGTAGCTCACGTATATCTTGGTTGAGCAAGAAGCATCCTAGTATGGCCACTTCCAACTGTGAGGCTCAATATAGGGTAGCTTTCACAGTGACTATTGAGTGTCTGTGGCTCAAATACCTTATGGCTGATTTGGGTGTTGGTCAATCTTCTGCCACCATCATCTTCACTAAGAGTCAGAGCACATTGGTAGTTGCTAGGAACCCTGTGTTTCATGCTTGCACTAAGCACATTGAGGTACACTATCATTATCTCAGGGAGAGGTTCTTTGCTGGAGAGATCAGTTTGGCATATGTGCCCACATAGGAGAACATTGTAGACCTTTTCACAAAGGCTCTACCTAGGGAGAAGTTTGAAGCTTTTTGCAAAGATTTGGGCCTACTTCCTTTTGTGGATTGATTCCACATAGCTTGCACTTCCTTATACATGATTGCTAGCTGTTAAAAGTCAAGCTTCAAGCTACAAATTCGTGGGGAATCTTTTATGGACATGTGGAGCAATCAAAGGAAGCCAAAAGCCACGAGATTCCATCAAGAAAAGTCACTCAACCACTCCCCAAGTCATCTCAACTAATTCCTCCAAGTTAGGAGGCTGATTTGGAAAGGTAGTTCCTAGATTTTAGGGGCACACTTCTCACTATAAAAGGAGCATGTATCCCGACTTCTTTTGGGGCCATCTTCTTAGAGTTTTAGCTCATGTAAAGTGAGCACTAAGTGCTGGAGTTGTGATAAGCAAGCCCCTTGCTTAAGCTAGCCCCTTGCTTGCTTGTTTGTTTTCGTTTAGTAGGCATATCTATGTGTGTGCGCAGGCAGTGTTGCAACTCTCTACCCCTGAGTTGTTAGCATTGGTTCTCCCTCATATTGTATCCATTTGATGTAATTCTTGTCTCATTGGATAGCTATTAGAGTCTATTTTATGCTCACAAATTCTCTGGATCATTCTCTGAGTAATCTGGGAGCAACATTCATTTTAGTGAAGTTGTGTGATTGATATCTCTCTTAGTGTGTAGGCTCTGTTTTGAAATATTTTGCTCTCTGTTGTAAGGGCTGGTTCTCCTTCTCTATGTATCCATTTGCTATGATTTTGGTGTCATTGGGTATCTATTATAGTCCTCTAAAGTTGACCTATTTTGATATTCATTCTCTGTATAATCTCTGAGAAAAGCTTGCTGGAGTGAAGTGAGGTATCTGCTTGATTGGCAGTTGTGAGCATTCAACTAGCTCATGTTGTAGACATTGTTTCTCCTTGTGTAGGCATCCATTTGAAGTGAAATTTGGTTTGTTGGAAAGCTCTTGGTGTCTACTACAAGTCTACAAAAGCTCACTGGAGTTCTCTGCATATGCTCTGAGTGAGAGCATTTTTGGTGTGCAGAGGTCAAAGAAGGATACCTGTGGAGGTCATTCACGCTTCGTCGTTGCTTAGGGGTTGAGATACTTCCCCCATCAGTGGTATCAGAGCCTTTGGGCATCTTGGAGGCATCACATACAAGCACGAAGACCTCTTGGGGTTGGTGGTTGAAGATTTGCATCAACAAAAGCTTCTTGGAGGTAGCTCACATCAAGGGGGAGCTATTCTACGCAAAGTTTCAAAGAGCACAAGGTGTCCATCTAAGGAAAGCTTTGGATTGAGGTAACCTCAGAGCCTCATTTTCATTTTACACACATTGGAGCATTATCCAAGGGCTAGGTCAAGTATCAAAGACTAGATATGGGAGACTTCAACACTCAAATTGAAAAGCTAGACAAAGGGAACTATCAACCATGGAGATTTAGGGTCTCCAACTATCTTATGGGCAAGGGCCTTTGGGGGTTGATTAGTGGAAGTGAACCAAGACCTAGGTTGGATGAGAATCCAACCAATGATCAGAGAAGGGCCTTTAGGGAATGGAATGAAAGAGACAAGAGGGTTATCTTTATCCTTTCCCAACACATTAGCAATAGCATGATCGGCCATATCCAAGACTTGGATTCAAGCATGAAGGTATGGGAGACACTTGAAAGGCTTTATTCAACAAGCACCAAAGCAAGGAAGATCCAACTCAAGAATGAGCTCAACAACCTTAGGAAGAGCTCAGGGAGTAGCATAAATGACTACATACTTAAGGTCAAGGAGTTATCAGATGCATTGGGATCTATTGGAAGCCACGTAGACGATGACGATCTTGTGGCTTATACTCTCAATGGTTTGAGAGATGATGAGAAGTGGAAACCCTTTACCACTTCAGTATATGTAAGGGATAATCTTCCCGATTTTGAGCAATTGGTTGCTCTCATGGTCACCGAAGAAATGAACATAGGTGGAAGTTCAACTAAAAGCAAGGATGCACAAGTTTTCTATGCAGGTAATCAAAGGGGCAAAGGAAGACGAGGACAAGGAAGGGGCAAAGTAAGGTTTGGAGGAAGGCAAGGCCACTCAAGCAATCAAGGACATGACCAAGGCACCTCATCACAAAGAGGGAGAGGAAGAACAAGAGGAAGAGGAGGACGACATCAACAAAACAGGAATCAAGATGGTGAAGGATGTTACATATGTGGCAAGTTTGGCCACTATGCTAGAGATTGCTACCAAGGAGGAAACCAAAGGAGCTATAACCAAGGTTCTTCATACAAAGGCCAAGGTAATTATGCTTCTACAAGTTCAGAAAATGACAATCTCTTGATGATGCACATGAATGGGAATTCAAGCGAAGTAGATAACACTTGGTATATTGATAGTGGATGTAGCAACCATATGAGTTGCAATGCTTCTTGGTTTACTAATCTACATGTTCCCAAAGGTAAAGGACATGTAGAAACAGGTGATGATACAACCCATGAGATCTCCCATGTTGGAGATGTAGCTTTGGATGACAAGGAGGAAGGAAGATGTCTCAAGGATGTCTTGCATGTACCTACTATCACAAAGAACTTGGTGTCCATTGGGCAAATGGTTGAAAGAGGCTATCAAGTAAGGTTCAACAAAGGTGGATGCTTTGTGGAGAACCCTAAGCAAGGTTACAAGGTCATAGCAAGAGGAAAGAAGCAAGGGAGACTCTTCACTTTGGAGGTAAATTCTCATTCCACTCAACATGTCTACTTCACATATGGAAACAAGAGGATTTCGGAGTTGGACTTGTGGCACAACAGGATAGGTCACATCAACATACAAAGAATGAAGGAAATGCAATTCAAGAGGCTGGTTGAA
This sequence comes from Ceratopteris richardii, assembly GCA_020310875.1. Classification (NCBI taxonomy): domain Eukaryota; kingdom Viridiplantae; phylum Streptophyta; class Polypodiopsida; order Polypodiales; family Pteridaceae; genus Ceratopteris; species Ceratopteris richardii. The sequence goes on along the minus strand of CM035412.1, from coordinate 117,731,365 downwards.
GGTCTTCCCAACTTCCAAGGACAAGGTATGAAGCATTTATGTGAATCTTGTCAACTAGGGAAGCAAGCGAGACTTCCATTCAAGAAGAGTGGCTACATAAGCCAACATCCATTGGAGTTGATACATACAGATGTGTGGGGGCCAACCAAAGAGCAATCCATTGGAGGTAACAAGTACTTTGTCACTTTTATAGATGATTGCACAAGGATGGTTTGGGTTTATTTCATCAAAAACAAATCAGATGTGTTTACATGTTTCAAACCATTCAAGGCAATGGTAGAGAAGGAAACAGGTACATATATCAAGAAGCTAAGGTCCGATGGAGGGGAAGAATATTTCTCCAATGAGTTTTCTGATTTTTAATGGATCAAGGCATCAAGAGGCAAGTAACATGCAGGTACACCCCCCAACAAAATGGAGTAGCAAAGAGAAAAAATAGATACATTGCCGAGATCGCTAGAGCAATGCTTAATGAGATGAATGTACCTAACATGTTTTGGAGTGATGCAGCAAATACCGCCGTGTATCTTATGAATAGGGCTCCTACCTCAGGGATCCATGGCTTGAAACCATATCAAGCCTATTATGGTAAGAAACCTGATCTTTCCCACTTGAAGATATTTGGTTGTACTTGTTATGTACATGTGCCAAGTGAATTGAGGCACAAGCTACAACCAAAGGCAGAAAAGTGTGTGTTTCTAGGATATTCAAATGATCATAAAGGTTATAGGTGCTTCAACCCAAACACAAAGGACTTGAGGATATCAAGGGATGTAGCATTTGATGAGCTACTCCCTTGGTATAAGAAGTATGATTGTATGCAGGACTATGAAGAAGAAAAGCATGGACATGATGAAGAACAAATCGACCTAGAGCTAAACGGCCCAAGGTGTTCCATCAATGAAGATAGTTCAAGCATGAACTCACCATGGAGGGGGAGATCTTCATCAAGCTATGAAGCACAATCAATCAACAAAGGCAAAGCAACATTGGTGGAGTTGGATGAAGAAGGTAATGAAGTTGAAGATGATGAAGGACACATGATGGAGAAAGAAGCCATGTCAAAGAAAGAGATCAAGTTCCCAAGGCAAAGGAGGTTTATTCCTCCAAAAGGTGAAGAAAGGAAGTCTTCTAGAGTTAAGTATCCAACTCAAAGGTTTACTTATGATTCATACATGGCAACTCATTATGCATATATGAACAAAGTAGTAGAAGATCATGAGCCCGATTGCTATGAAGATGCAAGCAGGTACACCGAATGGAAAGAGGCAATGCAAGAAGAGATCGACGCACTTGAGGAGAATCAAACATGGACTCTAGTGCCCAAGAAGGATAACATGAAGGTAATAGGTAATAAGTGGGTGTATAAAGTAAAGAGGAATTCAGATGGATCTATTTCTAGGTTCAAAGCAAGATTGGTGGCCAAGGGTTTTGCACAAACATATGGAGTGGACTTTGAAGAGACATTCAGCCCCGTGGCAAAGATGAGCACCATTAGGACACTCATTGCAATGGCTGCTAGCAAAGGATGGAAGCTTTTCCAATTGGATATCAAGAATGCCTTTCTCAATGGAGACTTGGAAGAAGAGGTATACATGGAGCAACCACTAGGTTTTGTTCATAAAGAGTTTCCACATCATGTTTGTAGGTTGAAGAAGGCACTTTATGGCCTAAAGCAAGCTCCAAGGGCTTGGAACCAAAGATTGGTGGACTATTTGATCAAATGTGGTTACAATCAATGCAAGGCGGATCCATCTATCTTCATCAAACAAAGAGGAGAACTTGTAGTCTACATGTGCGTGTATGTAGATGATCTTATCATTACAGGTAATGATACAAAGGGCATTGAGGAGATCAAGGCAAAGCTTGGAAACGAGTTTAGGATCTCTGATCTTGGAGATCTTAGGTATTTTCTTGGCATTGAAGTTGTATACAAAGAAGAAGGTATTATGCTCATACAAAGGAAGTATATTCTAGACCTACTTGAGAGGTTTGGGATGCTACATTGCAAGCCTATTTCAAATCCCATGGAAGTTAATGTAAAGCTAAGCTCCATTGATGGAGAGCCATTAGAGGATGTAACCTTGTATCGATCTATTGTAGGATCTTTCAATTATGCCACAATAACTAGGCCCGACATAGCATATGGAGTTGGAGTGTTATCACAATTTATGCATAGTCCAAGGACTACACACTTGCAAGCTGCAAGAAGAATGTTACGATATCTCAAGGCCACTATAAATGAAGGATTGTTCTATTCATTTGATGATGATATGCAGGTCAAAGCTTATTCTGATGCCGATTGGGCCGGTTCGAAGGAAGGTTTGACTTTTTCTGATATAGTTAACCATGTTTGGTCAAGATTGATCATATAAACAAGAATGAATCTAGGTGGACCCAAATTAGCCTTCAAAAGAAAGTGTGACTATAATCTCATAGTAATGAATGAATTTTTGTCATCAATGTTTAGGGAAATCATTCAGGAAGTGGTCACCACCACATTTCTAGCATGTACATTTAGGAGTGGGTGCATCCTTAGTGCATTAATCTCCCTAGACTGAAACTCCTTTCTCTATGTAGTAGATGCCCTCATTAGACTTATCCGTCCAAGGGTGATCTTTGTTAGTACTTGTAGGGTAGTAAGTTTATTCTTTATACCATTCACCCTCACTAGAAGTATCATCTGGATATTTGTTCTTATCCTCTAGATATGATTTCGAAAATCTAGGGATGGTGTCTACCATTGCTAGCTCTACCAAGATCATAGCCTTTTTTGTGTTTTCCTCAAGGCACTTGAACTACAAAACTTTTGGAGATGGAGAGGTGGCTACTCATCCAAAATAGGCCTCACATGCTGATGATTTCCTTGTCTATACCTAGGTTGAGCATAGCTAGGTTCTCAATAATAATCCTATTGGTCTCTAAGAGGTTTTGTGATATGCATCCATAGAGGATACATAGGCCTACGTTGATACTGTTTCCTTTTCGATATTGTGGTTGCTAGTATTGTTGTTAAGGTGGCCTACTATAGTCTACAAGATGATACTTGGGTACTCTACTACACATGAAAGTGGGATGATCCCTATTACATTTATGATATACCCTAAGAGGCTTAGGTCTATTGCCATAAAGAGCATTACTCTTTTGTATGTTCCATATGAAGCTTCTTGACTACCAAGTCAACTATTTTCTCAATTGAAGATTTCAATGAACTAGTGAAGAGGTCTTACTCTTGGTATTAGAGGGTGGAATCTTGAGATTGGCTGATAGATTGTCTTCTAAGTCCACAAATTAATAAAAAAATAAAAATAATGAATATAATGTAGAACAATGTGAAAATTCTAGATACAAAAACAAAGAAAACAAAAAATAATTAAAAAACACATTAATAAAAACCAAAGCAAATCACATGGTTCATGTTTTTTCTCTTATCTATATATTCGTAGGAGATATGAGGAGTTGGAGGAGCATAGAATGATTATCTATATTGGTAGATATTGAAGAGCAAAGGATGTTGATTGTAGGAGCAAAAATTGAGGAAATATGGATACAAGTAGATTGTGCACTATTTCTCACTGTCATCAAACAAAATTTGTAATCAAAGGATGGATTAATGTTGAATTGAGGAAGATAGATCCTATGAATCTAGAAGTGACATTAATACATATTGTTGTTTGCTTTGATCTGAGTGAATTCATACAGAATCTAATTTATGGATTATATAGATATGGGAGGAACAAGTCTTAGAGATTCATATGAGGAGTGTTGAAGAAAGTTATCATGAAGTAGAGAAATTTGGGGTGAGATAGAAGTTCTAAATAAAGTGTGTCGTTTGTGCTCTTAAAATTATGAATTCAATACCTAGTTCGCTACGAAAATCAAATATTTTTCTTTATTGCATTTTTCATTTATCATATGAATTCCAAATTTATCACTTAGACTTGCTTAAAGCATCAAACATGTGCCATCTTCTGAAACACATGAAATTGGAAATAATCCATCCAACTCTAGACCTTCACAACATCTCAATCCAACATGAAACATTCCACAAATACAACATAAGTTTAGGTGATATCAGTTTGCATTTTTTGGATTTGGATCTATTTCTTTTCAAGTTTCTAGTAGGTTTGAAGCATTACAACTTCTTGCATTGAATTTGAAGATTGTTCAATACTTTGTAAGAGTTCCTTGGTGCTGAGGGACAATCTATTTTAATATGAGAACCTTCAAAAATTCTTGCAAATGTCTTAACTTCATTGCTTCACCCTTTTTGTCAATAGAATCAGTCCTTTTGTCATACTTCACTTGCATATATTGCTATTGTATTCAAGTTCTATTCATCAATTCGTATAAAAACAAAAGATTTTCTTTCACTTTCACTCACTTG
>CM035412.1:117719478-117724478 GCA_020310875.1 Ceratopteris richardii | reverse complement strand
AACCCTAATCGTCAAATTCCTAACCCTAACCCCAAAAAGCGTAACCCTAACCCAAAAACCCTATATATATATATATATATATATATATATATATATATATATATATATATATATATATATATATATATATATATATATATATATATACATATATATATATATATGTCTATGTGTGTGTGTGTGTATATATATATGTCTATGTCTAGAGTGTATATATATCTGTGTGTGTAGTGTGTATATATATACACATACACACATATATATACTGTTAAAAGTCAAGCTTCAAGCTACAAATTCATGGGGAATCTTTTATGGACATGTGGAGCAATCAAAGGAAGCCAAAAGCCACGAGATTCCATCAAGAAAAGTCACTCAACCACTCCCCAAGTCATCTCAACTAATTCCTCCAAGTTAGGAGGCTGATTTGGAAAGGTAGTTCCTAGATTTTAGGGGCACACTTCTCACTATAAAAGGAGCATGTATCCCGACTTCTTTTGGGCCATCTTCTTGGAGTTTTAGCTCATGTAAAGTGAGCACTAAGTGCTGGAGTTGTGATAAGCAAGCCCCTTGCTTAAGCAACCCCTTTGCTTGCTTGTTTGTTTTCTTTTAGTAGGCATATCTATGTGTGTGCGCAGGCAGTGTTGCAACTCTCTACCCCTGCGTTGTTAGCATTGGTTCTCCCTCATATGGTATCCATTTGATGTATTTCTTGTCTCATTGGATAGCTATAAGAGTCTATTTTATGTTTACCAATTCGCTGGAGCATTCTCTGAGTAATCTGGGAGCAACATTCATTTTAGTGAAGTTGTGTGATTGATATCTCTCTCTTTGTGTAGGCTCTGTTGGAAATATTTTGCTCTCTGTTGTAAGGGCTGGTTCTCCTTCTCTATGTATCCATTTGCTATGATTTTGGTGTCATTGGGTAGCTATTAGAGTGCTCTAAAGTTGACTCAAGTTTGAGATTCATTCTCTGTATAATCTGTGAGGAAAGTTTGCTGGAGTGAAGTGAGGTCTCTGCTTGACTAGCAGTTGTGAGCATTCAACTAGCTCATGTTGTAGACATTGTTTCTCTTTGTGTAAGCATCCATTTCAAGTGAAATTTGTTTTGTTGGAACGCCCTTGGTGTCTACTACAGGTCTACAAAAGCTCACTGGAGTTCTCTGCATAAGCTCTGAGTAAGAGCATTTTTGGTGTGCAGAGGTCAAAGAAGGATACTTGTGGAGGTCATTCGCGCTTCATCGTTGCTTAGGGGTTGAGATACTTCCCCCATCAGTGGTATCAGAGCATTTGGGCATCTTGGAGGCATCACATACAAGCACAAAGACCTCTTGGAGTTGGTGGTTGAAGATTTGCATCAACAAAAGCTTTTTGGAGGTAGCTCACATCAAGGGGGAGCTATTCTACTCAAAGTTTCAAAGAGCACAAGGTGTCCATCTAAGGAAAGCTTTGGATTGAGGTAACCTCAGAGCCTCATTTTCATTTTACACACATTGGAGCATTATCCAAGGGCTAGGTCAAGTATCAAAGACTAGATATGGGAGACTTCAACAGTCAAATTGAAAAGCTAGACAAAGGGAACTATCAACCATGGAGATTTAGGGTCTCCAACTATCTTATGGGCAAGGGCCTTTGGGGGTTGATTAGTGGAAGTGAACCAAGACCTAGGTTGGATGAGAATCCAACCAATGATCAGAGAAGGGCCTTTAGGGAATGGAATGAAAGAGACAAGAGGGTTATCTTTATCCTTTCCCAACACATTAGCAATAGCATGATCGGCCATATCCAAGACTTGGATTCAAGCATGAAGGTATGGGAGACACTTGAAAGGCTTTATTCAACAAGCACCAAAGCAAGGAAGATCCAACTCAAGAATGAGCTCAACAACCTTAGGAAGAGCTCAGGGAGTAGCATAAATGACTACATACTTAAGGTCAAGGAGTTATCAGATGCATTGGGATCCATTGGAAGCCACATAGACGATGATGATCTTGTGGCTTATACTCTCAATGGTTTGAGAGATGATGAGAAGTGGAAACCCTTTACCACTTCAGTTTATGTAAGGGATAATCTTCCCGATTTTGAGCAATTGGTTGCTCTCATGGTCACCGAAGAAATGAACATAGGTGGAAGTTCAACTAAAAGCAAGGATGCACAAGTTTTCTATGCAGGTAATCAAAGGGGCAAAGGAAGACGAGGACAAGGAAGGGGCAAAGGAAGGTTTGGAGGAAGGCAAGGCCACTCAAGCAATCAAGGACATGACCAAGGCACCTCATCACAAAGAGGGAGAGGAAGAACAAGAGGAAGAGGAGGACGACATCAACAAAACAGGAATCAAGATGGTGAAGGATGTTACATATGTGGCAAGTTTGGCCACTATGCTAGAGATTGCTACCAAGGAGGAAACCAAAGGAGCTATAATCAAGGTTCTTCATACAAAGGCCAAGGTAATTATGCTTCTACAAGTTCAGAAAATGACAATCTCTTGATGATGCACATGAATGGGAATTCAAGCAAAGTAGATAACACTTGGTATATTGATAGTGGATGTAGCAACCATATGAGTTGCAATGCTTCTTGGTTTACTAATCTACATGTTCCCAAAGGTAAATGACATGTAGAAATAGGTGATGATACAGCCCATGAGATCTCCCATGTTGGAGATGTAGCTTTGGATGACAAGGAGGAAGGAAGATGTCTCAAGGATGTCTTGCATGTACCTACTATCACAAAGAACTTGGTGTCCGTTGGGCAAATGGTTGAAAGAGGCTATCAAGTAAGGTTCAACAAAGGTGGATGCTTTGTGGAGAACCCTAAGCAAGGTTACAAGGTCATAGCAAGAGGAAAGAAGCAAGGGAGACTCTTCACTTTGGAGGTAAATTCTCATTCTACTCAACATGTCTACTTCACATATGGAAACAAGAGGATTTCGGAGTTGGACTTGTGGCACAAGAGGATAGGTCACATCAACATACAAAGAATGAAGGAAATGCAATTCAAGAGGCTGGTTGAAGGTCTTCCCAACTTCCAAGGACAAGGTATGAAGCATTTATGTGAATCTTGTCAACTAGGGAAGCAAGCGAGACTTCCATTCAAGAAGAGTGGCTACATAAGCCAACATCCATTGGAGTTGATACATACAGATGTGTGGGGGCCAACGAAAGAGCAATCCATTGGAGGTAACAAGTACTTTGTCACTTTTATAGATGATTGCACAAGGATGGTTTGGGTTTATTTCATCAAAAACAAATCAGATGTGTTTACATGTTTCAAAGCATTCAAGGCAATGGTAGAGAAGGAAACAGGTACATATATCAAGAAGCTAAGGTCCGATGGAGGGGGAGAATATTTCTCAAATGAGTTTTCTGATTTTTTAATGGATCAAGGCATCAAGAGGCAAGTAACATGCAGGTACACACCCCAACAAAATGGAGTAGCAGAGAGAAAGAATAGATACATTGCCAAGATCGCTAGAGCAATGCTTAATGAGATGAATGTACCTAACATGTTTTGGAGTGATGCAGCAAATACCGCCGTGTATCTAATGAATAGGGCTCCTACCTCAGGGATCCATGGCTTGACACCATATCAAGCCTATTATGGTAAGAAACCTGATCTTTCCCACTTGAAGATATTTGGATGTACTTGTTATGTACATGTGCCAAGTGAATTGAGGCACAAGCTACAACCAAAGGCAGAAAAGTGTGTGTTTCTAGGATATTCAAATGATCATAAAGGTTACAGGTGCTTCAACCCAAACACAAAGGACTTGAGGATATCAAGGGATGTAGCATTTGATGAGATACTCCCTTGGTATAAGAAGTATGATTGTATGCAGGACTATGAAGAAGAAAAGCATGGACATGATGAAGAACAAATCGACCTAGAGCTAAGCGGCCCAAGGTGTTCCATCAATGAAGATAGTTCAAGCATGAACTCACCATGGAGGGGGAGATCTTCATCAAGCTATGAAGCACAATCAATCAACAAAGGCAAAGCAACATTGGTGGAGTTGGATGAAGAAGGTAATGAAGTTGAAGATGATGAAGGACACATGATGGAGAAAGAAGCCACGTCAAAGAAAGAGATCAAGTTCCCAAGGCAAAGGAGGTTTATTCCTCCAAAAGGTGAAGAAAGGAAGTCTTCTAGAGTTAAGTATCCAACTCAAAGGTTTACTTATGATTCATACATGGCAACACATTATGCATATATGAACAAAGTAGTAGAAGATCATGAGCCCGATTGCTATGAAGATGCAAGCAGGTACACCGAATGGAAAGAGGCAATGCAAGAAGAGATCGATGCACTTGAGGAAAATCAAACATGGACTCTAGTGCCCAAGAAGGAGAACATGAAGGTAATAGGTAATAAGTGGGTGTATAAAGTAAAGAGGAATTCAGATGGATCTATTTCTAGGTTCAAAGCAAGATTGGTGGCCAAGGGTTTTGCACAAACCTATGGAGTGGACTTTGAAGAGACATTCAGCCCCGTGGCAAAGATGAGCACCATTAGGACACTCATTGCAATGGCTGCTAGCAAAGGATGGAAGCTTTTCCAATTGGATATCAAGAATGCCTTTCTCAATGGAGACTTTGAAGAAGAGGTATACATGGAGCAACCACTAGGTTTTGTTCATAAAGAGTTTCCACATCATGTTTGTAGGTTGAAGAAGGCACTTTATGGCCTAAAGCAAGCTCCAAGGGCTTGGAACCAAAGATTGGTGGACTATTTGATCAAATGTGGTTACAATCAATGCAAGGCGGATCCATCTCTCTTCATCAAACAAAGAGGAGAGCTTGTGGTCTACATGTGTGTGTATGTAGATGATCTTAGGGCATTGAGGAGATCAAGGCAAAGCTTGGAAACGAGTTTAGGATCTCTGATCTTGGAGATCTTAGGTATTTTCTTGGCATTGAAGTTGTATACAAAGAAGAAGGTATTATGCTCATACAAAGGAAGTATATTCTAGACCTACTTGAGAGGTTTGGGATGCTACATTGCAA
>CM035412.1:117604478-117711978 GCA_020310875.1 Ceratopteris richardii | reverse complement strand
TATATACATATGTATGTATGTATATACATATGTATATTACTGTTTTATGTGTGCATGTATGTATGTATGGATGCATTTATGTATAAACTGTATGAGCTTTTCCAACTATATCAAGTTTAGGATTGTTGGATCACATGATATGAGCAAAAGCACAAAGAGGCTCGAACTTAAGTTCGAGCCTCTGAGCTTTTCCAACCATATCAACTTTAGGATTGTTTGGTCACATGATATGAGCAAAAGAACAAGGAGGCTCGAACTTAAGTTCGAGCCTCTGAGCTTAACTTAAGTTCGAGCCTCTCAGCTTTTCCAACCATATCAAGTTTAGGATTGTTGTGTCTTATGTCCAAAAGAACAAACAGGCTCGAACTTAAGTTCGAGCCTCTGAGCTTTTCCAACCATCTGAAGTTTAAGATTGTTGGATCACATGATATGAGCCTCAGCTTTTACAGCCATATCAAGTTTAGGATTGTTGTGTCTTAGGTGCAAAAGAACAAAGAGGCTCGAACTTAAGTTAGAGCCTCTGAGATTTTCCAACCATATCAAATTTAGGATTGTTTGGTCACATGATATGAGCAAAAGAACAAAGAGGCTCGAACTTAAGTTCGAGCCTCTCAGCTTTTCCAACCATATCAAGTTTAGGATTGTTGTGTCTTATGTGCATAAGAACAAACAGGCTCGAACTTAAGTTCGAGCCGCTGAGCTTTTCCCAACCATATCAAGTTCAGGATTGTTGGATCACATGATATGAGTCTCAGCTTTTCCAGCTTATGTGCAAAAGAACAAAGAGGCTTGAACTTAAGTTCGAGCCTCTGAGCTTTTCCAACCATATCAAGTTTAGGATTGTTGGATCACATGATATAAGCCTCAGCTTTTCCAGCCATATCAAGTTTAGGATTGTTGTGTCTTATTTGCAAAACAACAAAGAGGCTCGAACTTAAGTTCGAGCATCTGAGCTTTTCCAACCATATCAAGTTTAGGATTGTTGGATCACATGATATTGCAAAAGAACAGAGGCTCGAACTTAAGTTCGAGCCTCTATCTTTTGCAACCATATCAAGTTTAGGATTGTTGGATCACATGATATGAGCAAACGAACAAAGAGGCTCGAACTTAAGTTCGAGCCTGTGAGCTTTTCCAGCCATATCAAGTTTAGGATTGTTGTGTCTTATGTGCAAAAGATTAAGTTCGAGCCTTTGAGCTTTTCCAACCATATTAAGTTTAGTATTGTTTGGTCACATGATATGAGGAAAAAGAACAAAGAGCATATCAAGTTTAGAATTGTTGGATCACATGATATGAGCAAAAGAACAAAGAGGTTTGAACTTAAGTTCGAACCTCTCAGCTTTTCCAACCATATCAAGTTTAGGATTGGTGTGTCTTATGTGCAAAAGAACGAAGAGGCTCGAACTTAAGTTCGAGCCTCTGAGCTTTTCCAACCATATCAAGTTCAGGATTGGTTGATCACATGATATGAGCCTCAGTTTTTCCAGCCATATCAAGTTTAGGATTGTTGTGTCTTATGTGCAAAAGAACAAAGAGGCTCGAACTTAAGTTCGAGCCTCTGAGCTTTTCCAACTTAAGTTTGAGCCTCTCAGCTTTTCTAACCATATCAAGTTTAGGATTGTTTGGTTGCATGATATGAGCAAAAGAACAAAGAGGCTCTGAGTTCGAGCCTCCGAGCTTTTCCAACCATATCAAGTTTAGGATTTTTGTGTGTTATGTGCAAAAGAACAAAGAGGCTCGAACTTAAGTTCGAGCCTCTGAGCTTTTCCAACCATATCAAGTTCAGGATTGTTGGATCACATGATATGAACAAAAGAACAAAGAGGCTCGAACTTAAGTTCGAGCCTCTAAGCTTTTCCAACCATATCAAGTTTAGGTTTCTTGTCTCTTATGTGCAAAAGAACAAAGAGGCTCGAACTTAACTGAGCTTTTCCAACCATATCAAGTTTAGGATTGTTGGATCACATGATATAAGCCTCAGCTTTTCCAGCCATGTCAAGTTTAGGATTTTTGTGTGTTAGGTGCAAAAGAACAAAGAGGCTCAAATTTAAGTTCGAGCCTCTAAGCTTTTCCAACCATATCAAGTTTAGAATTGTTGGATCACATGATATGAGCAAAGGAACAAAGAGGCTCAAACTTAAATTCAAGCCTCTCAGCTTTTCCAACCATATCAAGTTTAGGATTGTTGTGTCTTATGTGCAAAAGAACAAAGAGGCTCGAACTTAAGTTTGAGCCTCTGAGCTTTTCCAACCATATCAAGTTCAGGATTTGTTGGATCACATGATATGAGCCTCAGCTTTTCCAGCCATATCAAGTTTAGGATTGTTGTGTCTTATGTGCAAAAGAACAAAGAGGCTCGAAGTTAAGTTCGAGCCTCTGAGCTTTTCCAACCATATCAAGTTTAGGATTGTTGGATCACATGATATGAGCCTCAGCTTTTCCAGCCATATCAAGTTTAGGTTTCTTGTCTCTTATGTGCAAAAGAACAAAGAGGCTCGAACTTAAGTTCGAGCCTCTGAGCTTTTCCAACCATATCAAGTTTAGGATTGTTGGATCACATGATATAAGCCCCAGCTTTTCCAGCCATATCAAGTTTAGGATTGTTGTGTGTTAGGTGCAAAAGAACAAAGAGGCTCGAATTTAAGTTCGAGCCTCTGAGCTTTTCCAACCATATCAAGTTTAGAATTGTTGGATCACATGATATGAGCAAAAGAACAAAGAGGCTCAAACTTAAGTTCGAGCCTCTCAGCTTTTCCAACCATATCAAGTTCAGGATTTGTTGGATCACATGATATGAGCCTTAGCTTTTCCAGCCATATCAAGTTTAGGATTGTTGTGTCTTATGTGCAAAAAAACAAAGAGGCTCGAACTTAAGCTTTTCCAACCATATCAAGTTTAGGATTGTTGTATCACATGATATGAGCCTGAGCTTTTCCAGCCATATCAAGTTTAGGATTGTTGTGTCTTATGTGCAAAAGAAAAAAGAGGCTCGAACTTAAATTCGAGCCTCTAAGCTTTTCCAACCATATCAAGTTTAGGATTGTTGGATCATATGATATGAGCCTCTGAGCTTTTCCAACCATATCAAGTTTAGGATTGTTGGATCACATGATATGAGCAAACGAACAAAGAAGCTCGAACTTAAGTTCGAGCCTCTGAGCTTTTCCAACCATATCAAGTTTAGGATTGTTTGGTCACATGATATGAGCAAAAGAACAAAGAGGAGTTAGAGCCTCTCAGCTTTTCCAACCATATCAAGTGGAGGATTGTTGTGTGTTATAGGATTGTTGGGTCACATGATATGAGCAAAAAAACAAAGAGGAGTTCGAGCCTCTCAGCTTTTTCCAACCATATCAAGTTCAGGATTGTTGGATCACATGATATGAGCCTTAGCTTTTCCAGCCATATCAAGTTTAGGATTGTTGGATCACATGATATGAGCAAAAGAACAAAGAGGCTCGAACTTAAGTTCAAGCGTCTGAGCTTTTCCAACCATATCAAGTTTAGGATTGTTGTGTCTTATGTGCAAAAGAACAAAGAGGCTCAAACTTAAGTTCAAGCCTCAACTTTTCCAGCCATATCAAGTTTATGATTGTTGTGTCTTATGTGCAAAAGAACAAAGAGGCTCGAACTTAAGTTCGAGCCTCTGAGCTTTTCCAACCATATCAAGTTTAGGATTGTTGAATCATATGATATGAGCCTCTGAGCTTTTCCAACCATATCAAGTTTAGGATTGTTGGATCACATGATATGAGCAAAAGAACAAAGAGGCTCGAACTTAAGTTCGAGCCTCTCAGCTTTTCCAACCATATCAAGTTTAGGATTGTTGGATCACATGATATGAGCCTCAGCTTTTCCAACCATCAAGTTCAGGATTTGTTCGATCACATGATATGAGCCTCAACTTTTCCAGCCATATCAAGTTTAGGATTGTTGTGTCTTATGTGCAAAAGAACAAAGAGGCTCGAACTTAAGTTCGAGCCTCTGAGCTTTTCCAACCATATCAAATTTAGGATTGTTGGCTCACATGATATGAGCCTCTCAGCTTTTCCACCCATATTAAATTTAGGATTGTTGTGTCTTATGTGCAAAAGAACAAAGTGGCTCGAACTTAAGTTCGAGCCTTAGAATCAATTCAATTTTAGGAGCTTCGAACCTCTTATATGATATGAGTCTCTCAGCTTTTTCAACCATATCAAGAACAGGGAGGCTCGAACTTAAGTTCGAGCCTCTTAGCTTTTCAAGCCATATCAAGCTTAGGATTGTTGGTTCCAATTCGAGCCTTAAATGTCAGTTTTCTTAGTTCCACCATATCAAGTTTGGGATTGTTGGCTCACATGATATGAGGCCTCTCAACTTTTCCACCCATATTAAATTTAGGATTGTTGTGTCTTATGTGCAAAAGAACAAAGAGGCTCGAACTTAAGTTCGAGCCTTAGAATCAATTCAATTTTAGGAGCTTCGAACGTCTTATAGAGTCTCTCAGCTTTTTCAACCATATCAAGAACAGGGAGGCTCAAACTTAAGTTCGAGCCTCTTAGCTTTTCAAGCCATATCAAGCTTAGGATTGTTGGTTCCAATTCGAGCCTTTGTCACTTTTCTAAGTTCCACCATATCAAGTTTGGGATTGTTGGCTCACATGATATGAGGCTCGAACTCAAGAACCGGGAGGCTCGAACTTAAGTTCGAGCCTCTTAGCTTTTCAAGCCATATCAAGCTTAGGATTGTTGGTTCCAATTCGAGCCTTTGTCAGTTTTCTAAGTTCCACCATATCAAGTTTGGGATTGTTGGCTCACATGATATGAGGCTCGAACTTAAGTTCAAGCCTTTCGATATTTCATCATCAGGTTCGAACTTAAGTTGGAGCTTTTGAATCATATCAACTCTCAGTCTGTTCAGTCATAGGATGTGACACTTGAACTTAAGATCAAGTCTCTTATCTTTTTCAGCAAAAGGAATAGTATTTTTAACTCAAATATATTTTCAAATTTAAACACAACGGGAACGAACTTAAGAGGCTCGAACTTCGTAAATTTGATTATAATCTATAATCTAAAGTATAATAATTAGAGAGAATAGTATTGATAATAAATTTGATGACTATGAATGAGAAATTTGATGTTATTATATTCATATTGTTTGTTATTATGTTGATGTGATAAAAAAAAAAGTTTTTTGTTGACTTTCAGGAGCAATGGAAAACACAAATGAATTTCAAAGCAATGTGATCGATAATGTATTTTCATTGGAAGATTTATCAAAAACAAGTGGGATGAAGGTTCCTTCAAATAGGATTAAGGTTCAGAAATCTTTTGATTTGACACACAAAGAAGACATGAAATGGTTTGCTAATACTTATGATCATGAAGGAAACTTCAAAGGAGATGTACATTTATTTATGACAGATGCAGGATCTATATATGGTGATATGGGCAATATTGTTCATGTTAAAGAAGATGTAAATGCACAAGGCACACCATGTTTTACTTGTAAAGTGCTTCCAGATGGTGAGAATATTAATGCGAATAAGTTCTTATCATGGGAGACTTTGTGTTTGGATGATATGAAAGATAGTATCTCAAAGTCTGATCGATCATTAGGTTCAATTGGATCGATTGAATCAATAGAAGAATTAGTGAAAATTATAAAAGAAGCCAAAAGATTAACGCAAAAGTCAAAATCTTTGAAGAGAAGCTCAGATGAATTTGAGAGATCTAAGAAACGAAAGTTGAAAGGTTCTTCAAATAAAGATTTAGGATCATCATCAAAGTCTGTACAAAATGATGAAGGTTTATCAATCCGACATTTAGATAATAGGAGTGAAGAAACAGAAGATACAATAGTGCAGCCACAAGAAAATAAAAGGATGGATTTACTACTTCAAAAACAAGAATACTATGCTTTTGGTTCTGATGCAGTATTTAATGTTGATGTAAAAAGATGTTTTCCAGCACCATCGAATTATGTATATCGAAAATTAAACAGAGATTGGGTGCGTACATTAATGAATGATTTTGTCTTGGCTCCGAAAGAGAATGAAGTTCTTGTAGTTGTTATGCCTATTGATCCAAGTGTGAGAATACCTCTAAAAACTTTATCTCATGATGATATTGATAAAGTTGAGTATTGGATAATATCTGGACAACATTCAATTAGTGCAGCGAAAACTTTACAAACTGTTAATTCTCCGATGGTGACATTACAATTACGACAACAATTTAGATATAGAAAAGCAAAAATTATAGTAAATTGTCCTCCAAAAATTTCAAGGGAGATATCTAAAGAGGCTAATTTGATGGTAGCAAAGTCATTACAGAAGGAACCATTTGTGGATCAACTTTTACAAGCTAGATCTCAATGGAAAGCCAATGGATGTCCATCCAAACCTCCTCCAGGTGTTAATCAGAGTAAAAGAGAATTTATATCATGGCAGGTATGTTTATATTCTTTGTATTTTTTGTGTTTTAGTTACTATATATTATTATTTTTTAAAACTTGTATTTATTTAAACGATATACGTTTTTTTTTTCAGAATTTTGTAGAAACTACAGAGCAAACTTTACAAAAAGGATTTATAAAGAATGATTTACATCTTCTTTTATGTAATGATGAGGAATGGAAGAATTGGATATCAATAATGCGTTTGTATAGTCAAGGGGCACTGCTTAATACAAAGGGTGAAGTGCCAAATAGCAAAAGAGATTCAACAAAAGATGTTATATCGACATCTGCAAAGATGGTAGCAATGAAAGGTGGTCAATTGAAGCAGGCACCAGGGACGGTTATATTAGGTCCGACATTATTCAGATGTATTGCAGGTTTGGACAATAAAGAAATTTTAGAACTTCAAAAGGTAATTTTAGAGAAGAAAATTTTGTTAAAAAAGGCAAAATCATTGAAGCACATGGTTGACATGGAAGAAATGGCATGGAGATTAAAGACAGATCATAATTGCATTTTTTATTGATTTAACAACAGAGGTTTTGACTTGGGAAAAGCTCTGTGAGAAATACAATATCACAGATGTACAATATGAAAAAGTTAAAAGTTATAGTGAAACATTTGTGAAAGACTCATTAAACAGGGCAAAGAAGTCTCCTCCTTTACCAAAGGCTGCCATAACTTTGTTGAGTCATTTGTATATAGTTGCAATGGGAATAAAGACCACATCAAATGTTATTCCATGGTCAATCTATGGATTTGGTTTCGATTTGAACAAGGTGGAAAGTTATTGTGCAGAGCAAGTTCTTCCATTCAATATTGTTTTCTTTAGGTGTGATTCAGAACTGTACAGTTTACATAGTCGGGAATGCATTTCAGCAACGTTCTTTTCCAGATTGATTTTTGCACTCAACGGGATGAACTCCGAGACAGAATATGTTCTAGTATCTTTTATTGATTTCCTCTATGTCCATATGCTTGTGGAAGGAGTTCAACATACAGCTACAAAAATGACTTTCAAAATTGGAGCCACTGAGAGTAGTAATCCTTCCATCAAAGGAGAGATGGATTTTGCAATAGTGCTTATGTACATTAGCAAAGAGGATAATTATCAGATGATTGATAGAATAGATCAAGCAAATCTAAATATTTTTGCTCATAAAGGTCTGGATGAATTCATAGAAAAAAATTTCATTGATGATTTCATCAATAGTTTTGCTCGTGAAGACAACTATGTTGTAGAGTTGTATTGTCGAGGAGTTGTTCTTCAAAGAAGTTTATCTAAAAAACGCAGATGTTTTGGTATATGTTTAGATGTTGAAGAAAAACAATTAGAATCAATTTGCTCTTCAGTTTTTGAGAATGACCCTGCTTTGCATTAATGGTGTGATATCAGTAATCAAGATACAGATATCAGGAATCAAGATACAGATAATACAAATGTGTTCGAGAATGTTGATGCTGAGATTGATGTACAACCTAGTGGAGAAGAATCAGAAAGTAATCAGGATGATACAGAAACCGATGAACATATTGTATGAGGAAAAAAAGCAGGTTGAGAAAATATTGATTCCATGTAATGTAATAAATACCATAATTTTCAAAGTATATTTTTCTTTATATGCTAGTGATGATTGCATTTCTTGAACAATAGATTTTTATTTTGAATATATTACCTTGTTGAATAAAGTGATACTTCAAATGTATGAGGAAAAAAAGGAGGTTGAGAAAATATTGATTCCATGTAATGTAATAAATACCATAATTTTCAAAGTATATTTTTCTTTATATGCTAGTGATGATTGCATTTCTTGAACAATAGATTTTTATTTTGAATATATTACCTTGTTGAATAAAGTGATGTGAATCGATTATATTTAAATCTTTTTATTTATTGTTAAGATCATACGTTTGTGAGTTAAAATTCGATATCTCTTGTCTATTCGAGTAATTTAAAAATTATTGTCAATGATGCATAAATTCACATGTTATAATTTTTAAATTGATATGCATGATTTATGACTCTTTTGTTTGAAAAAATCTGAAACATATTGTTTTTAAAATTATGATGCATTTGATTAAATACAATTTCGAAATGTACGGTTAAGATGCAAATATTGAATTGTGCAGTTTTTAAAATCGAAAGCTTATTGTTTGACGTAGATGCACAGAGAAATTAATTATAAATGTTTAGATAGAGAAATTAATAGATAGATTTTTATCATAAAGAGAAATTAACTGAGAAAATAAGTATTGATATGTCTGCATATTGTATTGATTATTATACATCTTTTGGATTTCTTTTTATTATAGATGTTAACAAAAATAAACATTTCATAAGTGATGATGGTATTGGAAACCTTATT
Source organism: Ceratopteris richardii (assembly GCA_020310875.1). NCBI lineage: Eukaryota > Viridiplantae > Streptophyta > Polypodiopsida > Polypodiales > Pteridaceae > Ceratopteris > Ceratopteris richardii. The sequence continues at coordinate 117,703,168 of CM035412.1, read as the reverse complement.
GGCCACTTTGAGGATGAAATGAGTACTCTACATGAGCAAAGCTCTTTTCAAACATCAGATAAGCTATCTAATGTTATGGAGAAAAAACATGCTAGGCCTTTTTGGATTTTACGAGGTATATTGTGTAATATTATGATTATTTTATTCATATTATAACTCATTTATTGAAGATATATCAATAAGTTATCTTAAAGCACTCTTTTTAGTTATTGTGTATAATAAACCTCATTGTTTGATATATGCAGAGAATATCTATCATCCACTTCATATAAGCAACAATTTTCTCCTTCTCGATCTAAATGCCCTTTTGTTCAACAAAGATATAAGATGGAACATATCAGAGAAAGATTATGTCAAAAATCATTCAAATATTGACGACAAAAGATATTCTTTTCTTATGGTGAGGAGCCAAGAAGATTATTATATGGATCACATTGAAGAAATATATAAACCAGATCAACTTATCATTAATGCTAGTTTCTTCAAAGGTTCTATCCCAATAGAAAATTGTAGCGACATTACCCCTTATCAAGCAAGACATGATCATTCAGTACCAAGTGATCTTCTATCCTATATTTTGAGCTTCATCCAAAGAGATGATATTTTGCTCAATCGAATCAGACAACCACATATCATCAAAGAACATCTTATATTTCCTATGTTTCAACTTGCAATGGAGAATTCATCGCCTATGTTAGAACATGATATCTTGAGTGAATCAAATGATCATTCAAATAACTTGAGAGTATCTTCTTTTGATGACTATGAAGTACATAATAATAGTGAGAAAAACGTAGATGTTCCATTGATTTGCAACGAAATTGAAAAGGAACATACAACAATAGCATCGACAAAGCTAGAGGTTCCATTGAATTGCAAGGAAATCGAAAAGGGAGATCTAGCAACAATAGCTTCAACATTTGGTGTTCCACTTATAAATAAAGAGCAGCTAAAACTGTTACAAATGTGATACAAAAATAAAAGCATGAGAGAAAATCATGCAATAGTGTATGCTACAAGGTTGGGCTATCGACAAAGTCGTTTCATAAGTGGAGTTGCAGCAAAAGCATACATAAAAAGGTTATAAAAGGCATACCTTAATTTAATAGGTAAAGAAATTCGTCATACAATATTTATGTTTTTTTTATATCTACAGTCAAATATTTATAAAATTTTTCTTTTGCAGGATAAAGAAAAACGTTGACGGCAAGGTGGATTATTAAATTTTCTCAAGATCTTTTGATTGGTTTGAAGATAACCCATTTTTTTAATGTTAGTTTCTTTGTTTCATGAAAGATTGTTTTTCTTGACAACTAAACACACACACACACACACACACACACACACACACACACACATATATATATATATATATATATATATATATATATATATATATATATATATATATGATAACCCTTTTTTTTAATGTTAGTTTCCTTCTTTCATGAAAGATTATTTTTCTTCACAAATAAACACACACACGCACATATATATGAAGTTTTTTCTAGGCTTAGTCTACTTTTGATTATATTGATTCTAAGAAAAACTATAAAAGGAAATTGGAATCCCCATGAATATAAAATCATGCATTTAAATCAATTTTCCTATATTTTCTTATGTATTATCAATTTTAATTTACTATAAGTTGTAACTATGAAGTAATATAGAATGTAAAACAATTTAATTGATTTTTATATAAATCTAATTAACTTCAATTTTATTTTGTAGAACAAAATGCTGATTTGCATATGAACTACAAAGAAAACCCAAGCTTGGCATTGATGTCTTGCTGGTCTTCACACATATATGAATCTTCATCAAGAAAGCAAGGATTTTCTTCATTCCCAAGAGATGAAAGAAGGGTATTGATACTGGATATGAATGACATTTTGCTCAAGACAATTGATAAGGAAAGGGGTGATCTATTACTTGAATCTTTGCAAAACCATATGAATTTTATTGAAGAGAACACAAGAATTGCGCATTACATTCGCAAGGATGCATTATATTTCTTGGATTTTTGTATGGATCTTTTTGAAGTGTGGATTTGGACCACAGAAAGAGTGTCGATAGCTCAAAGAACACTTGCAGTATGTTTTCCAAAACACCATCAAAGATTTCATATTATAGCAGGTCAGGGTGCATGCCAAAAAACTGATATCCGTATCGGATATAAGTTTGTGCATCATAAAAACTTGGACACAATTTGGAAAATTTTTCCAGATTTGGATGGAAATAATACCATTATTTTTTATGATACATTATATCATGTGATTTGGAATATGAAAGGCACTTATGTAATTCCACCGAAGCTGTGGAGGCAATCATCGGAGGAGTTGGAAAACTTTTTATCCAAGACAATGATTCCGTGGCTTTATGGATGGATTTGCTCAAAGAACAGACGTTCTTATACATGTAATACAATTGTAAATCAGAGACCTTGTGATAGAGAAACATATTATGTACTTGAACAATATATTTAGAAACGATATCAATGATTTTAAAATATTTGAACATCATGTATTTTATTGGTGTTTTTAAACACCACATATTTTTGGGACTGTTCAACCAAGTGAAAAATTATTGAAAGCCTAAATTGCATATATTTGAGTAATTACTGAATTCGATTGTTTTTCAAAGCTCTAAGTTAGTATGATAGATTTATTATAAAATTATATGAAACAATCTATAGTACTGACATAATTTTCATATCATTCACCTAAATGAACAATTATTAGTATGTCAAATTGCATATTATTAAGTATTGTTAAATTAGATCTAAATTCATGTGGTTGCTTTTTTTTATAAATGGAGGTTCAGCCGAGGCCTACTCCTCCGGGCTTTAACTTTCAAATTGCAGCTGTATAAGGAAGGGCATAGTATCCGTGGGACCCACCTTATCCCACAAGATACAACTTTCCATGTTAAACATGTCCCTTACATGTGCTGATGGGGGTTGAACCCCCGTCCCCGCCTCAAGAGGCGAGAGGCCCAACCACCCGAACAAGTGACCCCCAATTTGAATATATTTATTGTTTATATTAAATTGTAAGCTCTAAATTCGTATTAGGATAGATTTGTTATACAATTAAATTGAAATCAATTTATTGATTTTTATAACATCATATTTTGGGATATTTACTTTAATATGAGCATTTATTGATATATCAAATAATTAACCTATTATTATTGAATTGGATAGTAATAGACTTCATATTTTAAAAAAATTCAAGGCTGAATGCTTTTCTTTGTTTATTCATACTCCTTGGTGTTTTTTTGAATAAGCTCATCAACTAATATTATTTTTTATCTATTGAAAGCTTAAAATATTTTAACAAAAAGAAGATGTATTCATGAATTGATCTTTGTAAGAAGAATATAACATAGAAAATATAAGTTAATTCCATTACTAAACCAAATGATTTGAAAATGTATAAGAAAACAATAGACACTAATACTTTCCAATGAGCCATCTTAGACTCAATTTGGACCTTTGGAGAGAGAGCAGCAACCTCTGCAAGATTACTGTTGGCGAAGAAGATGATGCAAAAAATTGAAGGAGCAAGACAATGATGGTCACAAGTGTATGTACATTGCTTCCATGTATTGTACAAGTGATTTCAAGTCTTTATATAGAATCTTAGAGTGTTCCAAGACTTCTACAAGTGCAATTTGAATTCAAATGAAGGTGGGAATGCTTGTTGGAGGGAATCAATTCACTTTCCTACAATCTAGAAAAAGGGAAGATCTAGTTTGATCTACTTTTAGGTGATTGATTGCTTGATTCAATAAAACTCAACCACCACAAAATCATGGGATTTAGGCTCTATCTTTTTACTTTTACATGTTTAAAGCTCAAGGATTTTAGAATGGTAAAAGATCCATGAAAAATCGTTTTTTAAAAATACAATAAATGAGCATAGTAAAAGAACTCTCCAACGGATATTCTTTCGACACGATATCATTTTATGTAGATCAAAATGACCTCAAGCATAGTGTAAGCTTGATGTTCCAACAACTCCCCCTCAAGCTAAAGTATGCTTGAGTCTTCATTCTCGAATAGATTGAATGCCTACCATAGTTTTGAATCTACAAAGCTTTATTCCATCAAGTGCCTTCGTCATCATATCTGCTACTTGCTTTTTTAGTTGGAACAAAAGAAATGTCAATATCCTTTGCCATGAGATTCTCCCTCATGAAGTGGTAATGGACTTCTATGTGCTTTGTCCTTGCATGAAAAATAGGATTTGTTGCTAGATGCTTGGAACTTACATTATCTCCAAATATGTGAGGTTTGAAACTTACAAGTCCCAAATCTATATACACTGCCTTTAACCATATTGCCTCTTGAGTTTCTATGGTCAAGCCTTTGTACTCTGCTTCAATCGAGGATAAAGCAATTGTTGGTTGCTTCTTGGAACTCCATGACACTAGCTTTGAACTTGCAAATGCTAAGTAACTAGAAGAACTTCTTCTATCATCCTTAGCTCTTGCCCAATCTACATCGGAATAGATTATGATACCCAAATCTGAAGAGTAATGATAGAATATACCTTCGTTGTTTGTACCTTTGAGATACTTAAGTATTCTCTTAGCTACATCCATGTGTGGTCTTCTCGGTGAGTGCATGAATTGACTAAGAACTCCAACACTATATGAGATGTCTACCCTTGTATGAGTGGCATATATCAAGATATGTACCAATCTTTGATACTCTTTAATGTCTTAAATTTTCTCACCTTCATAAACATTAAGTTTATGATTCATCTCCAAAGGTCTACCTACAGGTTTAGTGTTCTCCATTTTGTTCTTGAGATCTAGATCCTGAATGTATCCTCTTTGAGTCAAATACATTCCTTCATCTGTGTATATCACCTGCATACCTAGGAAATATGTGAGTTCACCCAGGTCACTGATTTTGAACTCCTCTTGCATGTGTCTCTTGATCCTTTGAATGCCATTTAGATCATCACCTGTCACAATAATATCATCTACATATACACATAGATAGATAACCTCAAAGTGATTCCTTTTGATGAATAGAGAAGGATCTGAGTTGCTATCTTTGAACCTATGATCTTGAAGATATGTAACCAACCTGTAATTCCAAGCTCTAGGAGCTTGTTTCAATCCATACATTGCTTTCTTAAGTTTGCAAACATAAGATGCATGATTAGGGTTTTCAAAACCTCGTGGTTGTGACATGTATAGCTCTTCACTTATCCAACCATTTAAGAATGCATTTTTCACATCAAGTTGGAGGAGTCTCCAATTCCTTGCAGCAACTACACTTATCAATGTTCTAATTGTAGTCATCTTTGCAACTGGTGAGAATGTTTCCTCATAGTCTATACCATGAGTTTGTGAGCATCCTTTGGCAACTAATCCTTTGTGCTGCACTGTTGCAGGAATTAGAGGGACGTGGTGCAATCATTTCATGGGAGAATCTATGATTAGGTAAACTTATAGCTTGGTTTTGTATTATAAATGTCATGTCAAGTTGTCTCATTTTACACATATGCTTTGTTGCACGATTGTAGGTTTAAATGTTTTGATCCGCTTGCATATATGTATGGTAGTGCTTTGCCACAATTTCATATTACACTCCTATGTGGCAATGATGTACCATATATTTGTATTCCATTCCTACATGGAAGTGCTTTATCACATTGCCACAATTTTGTATTACACTCCTATGTGGCAATGATGTACCATAACTTTGCATTCGATTCCTATATGGAAGTGCTTTGCCACACTCTTGTACATCCTTCATTTATGGAAGATACAACTTTTTGTACATGATTCATGGTTCATTTTTGCTCATATAAAATCATGTTTTGGTTGCCATTAGAGTACATAACACATGTGGGTAGAGTGTATTGTCTTTTGCTAAACAACATCATGCTGTAGCAAAAGACAACACACTCTGCCCAAAAAATTTATGCAGATATGGTCGTCGGTATTAGCGTTAGTACACCCAGTAGAGGCGTCTGTATGGGCATCAGTACACCCAGTAGATCGTCGGTATGAGCGTCGATACAATCGTTAGTAATACCGGCGCTCATACCGATGCCCATACCGACAACTATATCGACCACTATACCGACGACTATATCGACGTTATGTTTTCGATGCGCATACCGACTACGACACGGACGTCGCGGAAAAATAACACCCATTCATTTTCCTCGGTAACCCATTCATTTTCCTCGGTAACAGCCTTGGTATACCCTCGATATGTTGTAGCGAGTTAGCTTAAGCTTGTGAGAGACACTTTAATTCAATTTTTGAATCTGCACAATAGTGTTAGAGATGACCTAGGTCCAAATCCACCTCCCAGTACCACTTTTGAGCCTAGAAAGTTTAGAAATTCTAGAGAGAGAATAAAATCAAGTCATTTTCTTATAATGAAATAAATGTAGATCCATAAACGAGATACTTAAAAAATGATTCAAAGAAATTTCACACATGCACTTTTATTCTCTTAAGCATGCCCTACCTTTCTATCATACAAATGTTTTCCTAATTCTTTCATCTTTACAATCAATTTTGAACTAGAAAACATGATGTAGATAATGTCTAGAGAGAGAATATGAAACTTGTAATCCCAAAATTGTTCCTACATGAATAAAATGACCTAGTTGTTCAATCTAAGCATTATCCACACAATGAAATTCAGAAAATTAATAATGAATTATTTCACTACCAAAAGGCCTATTACAATTCCTCCCCCATTTAAAGATCTTTGTCCTTAGAGTTGGAAAGAACGATAATGCACTAGAAAATCATCTAAGTTCACCCAAGTCAAAAATTCTACTAGATATGTGTACCATCTCACCAAAATCTCTACCATAGATCTATTTCTAAGTAATCTTTCTCTTGTATCTAATAATATTCCAGGTCGAAGCTCAAAAGAGCCATCATATTTTACCTTAAAGTTGTCCTTAAAAACATGAGCAACATTAGGCACATATCACTTAAGTAGGCGAACATGAAATATAGGATGCACATTTAAATGTTAAGATAATCTCAACAAATAAGAAAGAGATCCAATCTTTTTAGAAACTTTAAAAGTACCTACATATGGAGGAGAAAGTCCATGATCCTTCCCTAGCAACAAGTTAGATCGGTGAGGATTGACTTTAAGAAATACCATGTCACCTATTTGAAATTCAAGTGGTCTTCTTTTAAAATCATAGAATATTTTTTGTCTTTTATGAGCTTCTTTTATGTGTTGCATAATTTTTCTAAGTTCTTCATCCATCTTATCAAGCATTTCTTTAGAGAATTCTACATTATATGGAACACCCAAAAAGGAAGGTGGAATCAAACAATTATAACCATACATAGCCTCAAATTGATTCATTTTTATAGATGCATGCCATGCACTATTGTATGCAAGCTTGAATAAGGGCAAATAATCACTCCAATTATCCTACTTTTCATTCACCTACATACACAACATATCTTCAAGTACTCGATTAAGCCTCTTGCTTTCCCCATCAATTTGTGGATGGAAATCTGTACTCATATGAAGTTGAGTTCCAACTGATTCAAATGTTGCTATCCAAAAGTTTTAATGTGTACCTAGAGTCTCTATAAAAAATTATGATTTTTGGAATTTCATGCAATTGGAAAATTTCTTTTACAAATAGTTTTCCAACATTCAAGGCAATATCAATCTTTTTCATAAGGAATAATTATGACATCTTAGTAAGTCAATCAACTACCACAAATATGTATCATGTTTGCTTCTGGTCATGTGTAATTTAGTGATAAAGTTATAGAGATAGAGTCCCACTTTTGATTTTGAACATCCAAAGGTTGAAGCATTCTGAGCATTCTCTTAAACTCAGATATCACCCGTTGTCACTTCAAACATTCACTAACATATTTTCTAATATCCCACTTCATACATGGCCAAAAGTAAGAATATTTTATTTTAACATAGGTCCTTAAATAACCTAGATGTGTAGAAAACGATGCATCAGGACAATAATATAATATTTGAGCTTTCAATGTAGACTCAGAAGGTATGCATAATAGATTGTTACAATACAAAGATCCATTCTGCAAATGAAATTCATCTTGCTACATCGATCCCTTCTTTGCATGCAATGATTTCAAAATACATGCATAAAAAGAGTGATGTTCCAATTCTTATTGAATTTTATTGAGAAAATCAAAATTTATTAGAGAAAGGAGATTACATAAAGGTATCTGACGCAATGCATCAACAACCTTATTTTCCTTAATAGCCAGATACTTAATGTCAAAATCATACTTGCTTAATAATTCAATATATTACTTCTGCTTGTTGTTAAGTAATGGCTATGTGAAAATGTATTTTAGACTCTGATGATCTATTTTTAATTCAAACATCACTCCTAACAATAAATGTCTCCAATGTTTAAGTGCATAAACAATAGCAAGCATTTGTAGATCATGACTAGGAAAATCAAGTTCATGTTTTCTTAATTTTCAGGATGCATATGCAACCACCCTACCATCGTGTGTAAGAACACATCCTATTTGACTACCACTTGCATTATAGGAAACCACCAAAGGCTTTCCCATTTTAGGTATTTTTAGAACACAATTTGATTCGAATGATTTTTTACAAACATCACTTGACACAAATCTTACATTCTTTTTTGTCAATTCTATGAGGGGGAGTGTCTATCTTAGAAAAATTCTTAATATATGCTATTGTTTTCACTTTATCCTCGTCTATAAGAATTCCCTCTTTAGATATGACTCTCGCTAGATACACAAGTTTATCCTTAGCAAAGAAACATTTACTCTTCTTTCCATACAATTGTGTTCTCTAAGAGTTTGCAAAGTGCTCCTGAGATGTACAACATGTTTAGGATCATCTTTAGAGTATACAAATATATCATCATGAAATACTATGATTAATTTGTCTAGGTAATCATGAAAAACATTGTTAATCAAACAGATAAATGTGGGAGGAGAATTTCTTAGTTCAAAAGGTAAATCATAAAATTATACTGACCATAACATGCTCAAAAAAGTGTCTTGGGTATATCCCCTATTTTGATCCTATTTCGGTGATATCGAGATCTTAAGTCAATCTTAGTGAATATAATCACTCCACCTAATTCACCTAATAAGTCATCTATGTGAGATAGTAGTACTTATTTTTCATTGTTGTTTTATCCAACCCCCGATAGTCAATACATAATCTATAAGAGCCATCTTTCTTCTTCAGAAATAAAACAGGTGCACCTCAAGGTGAAACACTAGGTCTTATCAAGCCTTTCTTTAAAAGACAATCTAATTGAATCTTAAGCTCCTTCATTCATCTATGTTAATTCCATAGGTTTTTCTAGAATATGGTTCATTCCCTGGATACAAGTTAATGGTGTGGTCAATTTGCCTAGGTGGAGGTATACCAAGTGGGTCTTCTAGAAACACATCTGCATGTTCTTTTAAAAACATAATTTAGAAAATCTCCATCATTATCTTCCTCATGGAAATTTTTCACATACACTACAAATGTTCTACATCCATCACATATAGCTCTAGTTATCTACATAGCAAAAATGAGAATAGGCTTAGGATTATGCACATCACCTAGAATGTGGATAGATTCACCCTCTACATTTAAAGTGATTGTTCTTTGTTCACAATCAATTGTTGTAGAATTCTAAACTAACATGCCTATGCTTGTATCATTGTCTTTAATCTCAATCACATGAAAATTTCTAGAAAAAGACGTATGGGAAAAAGTAAATTCAAGGTTTTCACCGTATCCTTTTGTATAGTGTAGTCATCCATTAGACATCTCTACAGGTCTTGTTATCTCCATATCTAGGGGTATCCCCAAATTCTGTATCAACTTGAAAGATAGAAAACAATGTTTACTACCGGAATCAATAAAAAATCTAATTCCATGCGTAGAAATCATGCCTCAAATCCTTATTACAGAAGCCTTTGGAAAAGAAATAACCACCATGCAATGTAGAGTTAGGGCACTTACCTCCATAATCTTCTTTCTAAATTGTGTGTACCTTACGTGATGATGTTTATCACCTTCTATTGTGCAAGCTGAAAGATTTCCTTTTTCGGGCACTCGTATGTCCGATGACCTCGCTCAGTGCAAGGAAAATAGAGACCAAGCCTTTTCGCTCACTCAGTAAAATCAGAGTCTTGTTGCCAATAAATGGGTTGATGCCTCCTTTGATTTACCACTTTAGGATTCTTACCTTGTTTATTATAAGGTGGAGTCTTCTTTTAATTGTTCATGTTCATTTCAACATGTCTCTATGGCCTACGTCCCATTGCAATAAATCTAGTTCTATTCACCTTCTACAAATTGAAATTCTCCATATTTTCAAAATTATTTGACATTGCAACACCATTGAGAAAATTGACACATCCACATTCCTTGACTTGATAGCACATTTCATCATGAAGCTCTTCAATACACTTGCTCTTCAAAGCACCACAACTAACCTCCAATGCATATTTGTGGGATTGCATGAACTTCTCTTTCTACTCATCAAGAGACAAGCTATGCTTGTCACTTGTGTTGTCAAAAATTCTAGAACTCCATCTTCTTCTCCATTGGGTAGTGTGGAAAACAATAGCGTTTCTCTGCTTGCTCTCTAAATTCCTTCCATAGAGCCATACCACAACACATTCGATTCTGCATATAGGATTACCACCATAGCTTTGCCATGTCACGCAACTGCAGGATCCCAACTTTTGCATTGGACTCTTCACTAAATTGGTGGAGATCAAAGAAATCCTTGAGATCTTAAATCCATGCCTCTAGATGTTTTCCACTCTTCTTCATCAAAGTCTTTCAATTTTGCCTTCTCGAAGACTAGGTTAAGGGAAAACACACCTCACTCCATATCTTCATAAATGCATTTTTGTTCTCCTCTAGGCTCACCAGATGTTCATTTACCCTCATCCACTTCATCATTCAGATCCACAAACAAGTTTGTTGCACCTTCTAGTTGCTCTCCACCATATTCTTTGTGTAATTCTCTAGGACGCTTCTAAATAAGCTACTCTTGCTCATGGACCTTTTACATCAAACCTTCCATCATTCTAGAGGATCAATTCTGGTTTCATACCACTTGTAGCGTTCCCTCAATCACAATCTATCCTCAATCACAAGCTTTCGATCATTCAAGAATAGTGGAGAGAAAAAGAGAACTTGCACAAGATAAGGGAAAATTCGATGCAAAAGAGTAGAAAAGATATGAATCAGAGAAAGAGAAATTTTGATATCGTAGATGTGAATCAATCGACACAATAGCTTTGGAAAATAGCTTCTTGATGAAGCCTCTACCTCTCGACCACCTTGGGGCTATCACAATCTCATTTACCATCACACTTTCAATCACACTCTCACTCTCACTCTCACTCTCACTCTCAATCGCAGGGTAATTCTATGATTTATAGCTTCCTTCTCTTTGATGTGTAGGCCTTTTTATAAAAGAGTTGACTTCCACTGAAAGAAATGTGTGATCTACCAATTTTAGAAAAAGTTGATTCTTGGCAATCAATTTCACAAAAGCATGCATTTTTAGTAGTCAAGCACTTTCTTTAGCGATACCTATCCAAAATGAGAAGGAAAGCACCAAAAATTAATATCCAAAGACATCCATCATTAAGCATGACAACAGATAAGCATCAAAATCACAAATTCAAATAGAAATAGAGAGGAACTTTTGCAAGGCTTGTAACTCAAAAACTATGAGGAATTAGCCTAAGTTTGTGAGAGACACTTTTATTCATTTTTTCATTCTGCACAATGGTGTTAGAGATGACCTAGGTTCAAATCTACCTCTGAGTGCCACTTTTGAGCCCTAGAAGTTTAGAAATTCTAGAGAGAGAATAAAACAATTTTCTTACAATGACCTGAATGTAGAGCCCCAAATGAGGTACTCAAAACACGATTCACAGAAAATTAACAAAGGAACTTTTATTCTCTTAAGCATGCTCTACCTTTCTCTCATACAAACATTTTTATAATTCTTTCATCTTTACGTTCAATTTTCAACTAGAAAACATGATACAGATAAGGTCTAGAGAGAGAATATGAAACTTTGAGGTACTTAAATACTCTCTTATTTGCATCCATATGTGTTTTTCTTAGTGAGTTCATGAATTGGCTTAGCACTCCTAGACTATATGAGATATCTACCCTTGTATGAGTACCGTATATCAAGCTACCTACCAAGATTTGATACTCTTTAATGTCTTCAATTTTCTCACCTTCATAAACATAGTTAATGATTCATCTCCAAAGGTGCACCTGGACATTTAGTGTTTTCCATTTTGAACTTAAGAAGTAGATCGTGAATGTATCTTCTTTGAGTCAAATACATTCCTTCATCTATGTATATGACCTCAATACCTAGGAAGAATGTGAGCTCACCTAAATCACTCATTTAGAACTCCTCTTGCATGTGTCTCTTGATCCTTTGAATGCCATTTAGATCATCAACTATCCCAACTGTTTCATCTACATATACACATAGATAGATAACCTCATTGTGATCCCTTTTGATGAATATGAATGGATCTACTTTGCTAGGTCTAAAACCTTGATCTTGAAGGTATGTAACCAACCTATAATTCCAAGCTCTAGGAGCTTGTTTCAATCCATACAATGCTTGCTTAAGTCTCCAAACATAATATGCATGATTAAGGTTTTCAAAACATGGAGGTTGTGAAATGTATACCTCTTCAATTATCCAACCATTCAGAAATGCATTTTTTACATCAAGTTGGAGTCTCCAATTTCTTGTTGTAGCTACACTTATTAATGTTTTGATTGTAGTAATCTTTTCAACTAGTGAGAATGTTTCCTTATAGTCTATACCATGCATTTATGAGCATCCTTTGGTAATTAATATTTCTGTGTTCCTGCAAATTGATCAATCTAAATTTCTTTTGAGTCTATATACCCATATGAAACTAATCACCCTTTGACTGGGTGACATTGGGACCAAATTCCAAGTGTTGATCTCCTTCAATGCATGTATTTCTTCTTTCATGGCCTCTTCCTAGTTAGGGTTCTCCTTTGCCTCCTCAAAGGTTGAGGATTTTTTTGAAATTGAATCTTTTTCCAAGTAGATTGAATGCATTGCAACAAATGTCAAATCATATCCATACCTCTCAGGTTGTTCCTTCTCCCCTTGTTGATCTTCTAAGGGATTTCTTAGAGCATTCTCCACACTCCTGCATCTTTAATTTGCCTCTTGACTTCCATAGTTTCGAATCCTTTTCTCTTTCATAATGGTCATCATTTGTATCACTTCTTGGATCTTGGACCTATGTATCATGCCTGCTTCCTAGTTGATGAGAATTGGAATTAAGATCATATGGTAGAATTACCTTTTGTATATCTTCATCACACCAAGATATGTGTTCTTCAAACACAACATCCCTACTTATAGTGAATTTCTTGGTTGAAGGATTGCAGAAAGTGTAACCCATCTAGGTTGATTCATAACCAATAAACAGTGCCTTTGTTGCCCTTTCATCTATCTTACCTCTTATTTGTGATGTTATATGAACATAAGCTAAACAATCAAACACCTTGCAATGTCCAAGACTATGTCTTCTTACATGCCATGCTTCATGAGGATTCATTACTTGAAGTTATTTGGATGGCAGTCTATTGACAAGGTACATACCACTTGAAATAGCATCTACTCATAGATAATATGGCAACCTCTTCTCTTCAAGCATTGTTCTAACTGACGCAACCAATGTCTTGTTTCGCTTTTCTGCAATTCCATTTAGTTGAGGAGAGTACCTAGTAGTCACTTGCCTCTGGATACTTTTATCCTGCAAGAAATCATCAAATTCCTTGAAGACATATTCTCCCCTCCATTGGATCTGAGCTGCTTAAGTGATCTACTTCTATGGTTCTCCACATGTGTTAGATATTTTTTGAATCAATCAAACACTTCATTCTTACTTTTGATAAAGTACAGAATACTCCATCCAGTATGGTCATCAATAAATGAGACATAATACCTTGAGCATGCCAATGATGGTTTTTGACTTGGTCCCCACACATTAGTGTTAACTAAGTCCAAAACATTATTGTGTATGTAGCCTTTGTGGTTGAATTGTTGTCTTTGTGCCTTTTTTATCTCACATGCATCAGATATATTGATCATGTGTTGCTCTGATATGTTTGGTAGCCCTAGAACAATTTTAAACATGCATATATCCTTCAAGGTTCTTTCATTCACATGACCAAGTTTCTTATGCCACACTTCAAGCTCACTTAGGGTTTGAGACCCAAAGTTGAATAGGGCTATGTCCGTGGTCTCTCCTACTTCCAAAGTAAACAAAACACCATGATTCTCACCTCTGGCTATCTTCTTCAAGTCTTGGCATGGATCTTCCACAAAAGCTTGATGTTCAGTGAACATAACTTGCAAGAAAGTTTCAACTATTTTTCCTAAATTTATTAGGTTTTTAGTGACAGTGAGTACATAGAGAACATTACTCAGAATGTCTATCTTTCCATTGGAAGCTTTGACATTACCAATATGCTCCTCATTATGCTTAGTATCATCCCCTACTTGTACGTCATGTCTATACTTTGGAATTTCCAAGTCAAATAGAAGAGCAAAGTTTCCTACAACATGTTTTGAACATCTCAAATCTATGTAAAACAAATGATCATCTTCTTTACCTTATTTTTTGGTTTAGATTCATTAGAAGCAATGATTATTTATGTGGTTAATCTTTTGAATAATTTTTGAAGTCCCTTCTATTGTGACTTCTTTTTTTTTTTGTTGAAGAGGTATCCACCTCGGCCTCCAGTGTTGCCATATCCACCTCTTCCACTTCCTTTCTAGGTCTTTCCATTGAACCAAAAATATGAGTGGTGTGGTTGGACTTATCACATATGGCACAAGGTTAAACATTCTAGCCTTTGGTTTCTTCATGCTTTGGTCATTTTTTCTTTCCTTTCCACTTTCTCTTGCTTGCAAAGTTGGCTTGGGAAGTATTCTCTTCATCCTCTTCCTTCTTCATACCTTTGAATTTTTTGTGCTTCTTATCTGCATATAGAGCACTAATTGAATTACCATGATAGGAGTTATCTTAATTTTTGCTATTTTTGGCCTCTTGATTTCCAAGAAACATGTTGAAGTGTGGAGTTTGCACATCCATTATGAGATCATAACCCATGGTGAAGGATTGCCATTGTTTATGACTTCTAACTCCATTTAGAATTTGCCTCATGATGGCCTCTTCTTCAATCAGATCTCCAATGGATTCTAACTGATCTACAACCTCCTTGACCTTGGTAACAAACTCTCTGATATTTTGTTAATGTGTCTTCTTCATTTCTTTGAACTCATTCCAAAGATGATTCTTTCTTGCTTTGATACTAGCAGAAACGAATTTCTTTAGGGCATCCTAAGTCTCTTGAGATATCTTGCATCCTCTAATATGTGGTAATGGAAAATTAGAGGTATATTTTAGTATGTATGACCTTGCATGAGCATCTCTTGAACACCAAAGTGTGAGCTTATCTATCTCCTATTATGTAGGTCCTCCTTTGGACATTGGAGTAGGCATAGCTTCATCACCTGCTAAATTCCATAAAGCTTTCTACCTTGCAAATAGGCCTCCATTTTGATTTGTCAAGCCACATAGTTGTGTCTATCAAGCTTCTAAATCATTGAGAAAAAGCCATCACCCATCTTGATCTAGCTCTTATACCAATGAGAGAACTTGGAGAAGCTTGTAGGAGGTAGAAAAGCAAGTTGCAAAATGATGAAGTTTGGTCTAGCCAACAAGTAGAGGACCAACTCTTCAACATATGGAGACTCAAATAGACCTTATAGGTATGTGATTAATGCAATAAAATCCACTATGTATTGAGCATCAGGGAGAAAGGTTTGATGCAAAACAAATAGGTTTATGCATTGACTAGCTCAAAAAACTTGTTATGTTCGGATGAAACAATCAACTTCAAATGCTCATAGAAACCAACATGCTTACAATTGAAAAGGTTTGTTTTGTATTAATGATACACATAGGGTTGAATGTCTAAAATGAACAGGAATACAAGTCATAAGCAACATATGCTTCTGGAATGAACTTGACACTCAACAGAGGCACCCCTTATTTTTTAGGGTTGTGTAGAGATAGACCTTGAGATAGTGAAATTCCGACTTATCTTAATCTATGAGTAAATGCTTTTAAAATTTGTATACATAACCTAGACACTAATTTCGTTCCAATGAATTCTCACACTTCCAATTTGGAGCTCCGTCGAGAGAGTAACAGCCTGAGAAAGTTCACTATGGTTGAAGACGATGGTGCAGAGAAATGGAGCAAGAGAATGATGGCCAAAAGTGTATGTATATTGCTTCCATGTAATGTAAAAGTGATTTGAAGTCTTTATGTAGACTCTTGAACTGCTTCAAGACTTCCAAAAGTGGATTTTGAATTCAAATGAAGGCAAGATAGGTTGTTGAAGAGAGTCAATTCAGTTTCCTACAATTTAGGAAAAGTGAAGATCTAATTTGATTTACTTTTAGGTGATTTATTGATTTATTGATTGATTTATTGTCAAGCTCAACTACCTCAAATTTTTGGAATTCAAGATCCCCTTTTCTCCTTTTACATGTGTAAAGCTCTAGGCTTTTACATTAGTAAATTACTGATTAGAAACTTTAGAAAAAATACAATAAATGAGCATAAATAAAAGAAATCTTCGATGGATATTTTTTTATATAATCCAAACAATGGCTTTTTTATGTAGATCAAATCCACCTCAAGCATGGTGTAAGCTTGATGTTTCAACACATTTGATGCCTTGTGGTGATACACATCACCACATATGTTTTACAGCTATGTGCAAAACAACAAATGTTTGTGTGGGTGAATGTTACACCAAGTTCCCCCTTGGCTTCATGAAGCGATTCTCAAGAGGGTACAAATTATACAATGTAGCTCAAATCAAGACCCAAGAAGATAATCTCATAATCTTAGGGATTTTTTATAGCTTATAGTTAGTTATCTTTAACCTAATATCTCTATCTATTAGTTAGCATTATTAATAAGCTATCTTGTAGCAAACACCTGTATCTCTCAACTAGCGGTATTACTTAATATTATTTGATGAAATCAGCTTATCCATCCTCTTCTATTTGCCTATTTAGTTGTTAAGTTAATGGTATATAGCTAATATAGTTTGCTATTAGCTCTATATAATTATTCTATAGATAGGATAGTTGCCTAATACTACTTAGCTTATAGCTGATATTGATTAGCTAATTTGGGTTTTTAGTACTTAGCTATTTCTTAGGTAATAGTTCTTAGCACGTAGATAATCGCACCATGCCAAAAGCTGATAACAATAAACTAAAATCTATGTAAAACAATTTACTTATATAGATATTTCAAAGTAATTAAACATATTTCTCTCTAGCTAATACTTAACTATTTCTAAAATAATAGTAATTAGCTAAAAGGTGATAATAGTTAGCTTAAATATTTTTAAATTGTTTACTTAGATAGCAATTCCTTATCTACTTTGTATTAGCTAAAAACATTATGATTTAGCTAATACATAGCTATTTCTTAGCTAATAATACTTAGATAATAGGTTATAACAACTACCTAATTGGTAATAACACTTAGATAATACTTAGGTATTTTTTCCGCTAATACTACATAGCTAATAGGTGAAAAGAGTTAGCCTAAATCAATGAAGATTAGTTATTTACACAACTATTTGTTAGCTACTTTTTAGTAGCTAAACACACCATAATCTAATTAATACTTAGCTAGTTTTTAGCTAATTGTGCTTAGCTAACCAATGACAACAATTATCTAACACTTAGGTATTTGCATACTTAATAGTACTTAGCTAATAGGTGATAACAATTGTCTAGTTAGAAGGCAAACATTATCTCAACAAATAGTACTTAGCTTATAGGTGAAAATGAATAGCTTAAATTGATGTAAAGTAGTTACTTACAAAACTTTTGCTAAGCTAATAGGTAGTAGCTAAACACATTTTGCTTCAGTTGATACCTAGCTATTTCTTAGTTAATAGTAGTAAGCTGATTGGTGAAAATAATTAGCTAATATTTAGGTATTTTCTCAATTAATATTAAGTTTCTAATAGGTAATAACAATTATCTATCAAATTTGAATAGTAATAATTGATAACTCTACCTATTTCTTAGCTACCTAGCTATTTCTCGACTTATAATACTTAGCTAATAGGTGACAATAGATGACTTAAATCAATGTAATGTAGTTACTTACACAAATATTCATTAGCTACTTTGTAGTAGCTAAACACATTTTGCTTTATCTAGTAGTTAGCTATTTTGTAGCTAATAGTACTTAGGGAACTAGTGATAACAATTAGCTAATACTTACATATTGTCTCAATTAATATCATTTCCCTAATAGGTTATAGACACTAGCTATAAACTTTAAATAATTACTTTCTACTATTTCTTATCCACCTAGCAATTTCTTAGCTACTAATACTTAGCTAATAGGCTAGAAGAGTTAGCTTAAATCTATGTAAAGTAGTTTCTTACACCATTATCTCTTAGCTACATTGTGGTAGGTAAAATAATTTTACTTTTGCAAATACTTAGTTATGTGTAAGGTAATACGGCTTAGATATTTGGTGATAACAATTAGCCAATAGCCACAAGGTAAATCTGATGAGCATGGTTTCTACATAGATTCAAGTTGCTCCAATCATGTGGTAGGAATTGTGGCACTCCTATCAAATTTAGAAGATCCAAGGAAAAAGCATGAGGTACAAACAAAACATGATACAAGACACCTTGTGGAGAAAATAGGAAATGTCAAAGCACTTGATGGAAACATCAATCTACTCACTAAGGTACTCTATGTCCCTAGCATTACAAAGAATTTGATAAGTGTTGGGTAGATAGTAGAGAAAGCGTTGCAAGTCAGGTTCAAAAGAGAAGGAGCATTTGTTGAGGATCCAAGCCAAGGATTTAGGGGAATTGCAAAGGGTGAAAAGATAGGTAGATTGTTCACGTTTGAATTACAAGACACTAGAAACATTGCTTTATTTAATTATGGTAGTTAGACACTCGCAAAATTGGAAGTATGACACAAAAGGTTAGCACATATTGGTGAAAGATTATCAACGCAAATTTATAGGGACCAAAGTGTACTTGGAATTCCTAACTTGTCAAAACAACACATGTTTTATAAGTGTAGTGCATCTCAATTTGGAAAGTCTCATAGGTTACCATTTATGAAGAAAGGATATATGCATGGAGATCTCTTAGATTAGGTTCATACAGATGTATGGGGACGTAGCAAGGATGCTTCAATATCTGGATCAAGGTATTATGTCTCGTTCATTGATGATTGTAGTAGATGGACTATATTATATTTTATGAAACACAAAGATGAAGTATTTTCATGCTTTTAAAGATATCAGGCTCTTTCGGAGAATCAAACAGGTAAGACATTAAAAAGGCTAAGGTCAGATGGAGGGGGAGAGTACTTCTCCCATGAATTTGATTCCTTTCTTCAAGAAAGAGGAATCAAAAGAGAGATCACCACAAGGTACACTCCTAAGCAAAATGGAGTGGCAGAAAGAAGGAATAGGACAATTGTTGAAGCTGCAAGATCTATGCTAAATGAGAAGCACTTACCTAATTACTTATGGGCTAAGGATGTATCCATAGCCACTTATTTGATTAACAGGTTACTTTCAAAATCATTTGATGGCATGACACCATATGAGGCTTGGAGTGGAAGAAGACCAAGCTTGGATCATTGTAAGATTTTTAGATGTATTGCTTATGCTCATATTCCTTCACAGGTTAGAGGCAAGATGGATCCCAAAGTAGAGAGGTGTGTATTCATTGGATATGACAACAATCAAATGGGCTATAGGTTATACAACCCAACAAGCAAAGGATTCTTGGTGAGTAGAGATGTACTATTTGATGAGAATAGTTCTTGGTATGAAGATTCATGTAGAAAGGTCAACCTACCTTATGATCTTGAAGAAGATTTTCCAAAACGTGTTAAGGATAATCCTTCTAAAGTTGAAGAGCAGGATACCTCAGAAGATGATGAAGCAACTCAGTATGAAAAACTCAAAATATGGAAATCTAAAGGTAAAACAAAAAATACAGGAACTTGGAGAAGAGGCAGAATCATCACATCATGGCCCAAGAAGTTCCATGAGGGAGAAAAGAAAACCAAAAAGTTATGGGTTTGATACTTCTCTAGTCACTAAACATTCAATCTATCTAGCACAGGACATAAATCAAGAGGAATCCTCAACATTTGAGGAAGAAAAGAAGAAATGAGAATGGAGGCATGCAATGGAAGAAGAAATTGAAGCTCTTGAGGAGAATAACACTTGGGAGCTGGTTCCCAAGTCTCCATCAATGAAAGTGTGTAGGCTCAAGGTGGGTTTACAAATTGAAGAAGAACTCAGATGGCTCCTTTAACAGGTATAAGGCAAGGCTTGTGGCAAAAAGCTTTGCACAAACTCAGGGAGTTGATTATGAGGAGACGTTCTCTTCTATGGCAAAGGTGCCTACTATTAGGGTTTTTCTTAGCATTGCATCTTCCAAGAATTGGAAGATATTTCAATTGGATGTAAAAAATGCATTTCTTAATGGATGGATAACAGAAGAGGTATATATAGCACAATCACCTGGTTTTGAGAATCACATATATCCTGATTATGTGTGTAAACTTAATAAAGCTTTATATGGACTCAAAAAAGCCCCAAGGGCTTGGAATCATAGGCTCGCTTCATTCTTGCAGGACAAGGGATTTCAATCGAGCAAGGCAGATCCAACACTATTCATAAAAAGGAGTAATTCTGAAGTCATCTATTTGTGTGTGTATGTGGATGATATTATAGTTACAGGAAATGATACAGATTGCATGAAGAAAATCAAAGAACAGATGAGAGAAGAATTCAAGATAAGTGATTGGGGTTCACTTACCTACTTCCTAGTATTGGAAGTTGTCTACAAAGATCATGGTTTGTTTCTCACTCAAAGAAAGTACATTGAAGAAATGTTGGAAAAAATCAAGATGCAAGATTGTAGGATTGTAGGTACTCCAATGGAGGTTAATCATAAATTGAGCTCACATGAAGGTGAACTCATAGACGATGTGACATGTTATCAAAGCCTTGTGGGTAGCTTGAACTATGCCACATTGACAAGGGTTGATATATGTTATAGTCTGAGTGTGCTAAGTCAATGTATGCACACACCCAGGAAACCTCACATGGAAGCTGCCAAGAGGATACTCAGATATCTAAAAGGGACCATGAATGAAGGGTTATAATACCCTTATGTATCTGATTTAAGTTTGAAATTGTTCTTTGATGTAGATTGGGCTAGCTTCAAGGAAGATAGAAGGAGCACCTCATGATATCTTACCTTTGTAGGTTGAATACTTGTCTCATGGTCATCCAAGAAGAAACCCAAAGTTGCTCTCTCTACCATTGAAGCTGAATACAGAGGTCTTGCCATAGCTACTCAAGATGCAATGTGGATGAAGACACTATTCACAGATCTTGAATTGGAGATTGGAACTCCAAATATTTTTGGTGACAACATGAGCTCCATTCACTTGGCCGCCAATCCAATTTTCCATGCAAAGACCAAACATATTGAAGTACATTATCACCATGTAAGAGAGAAGATTGTGAGCAAGGAAATTCAGTTAACTTATGTGTCCACTGATCAACAATGTGCATATATTCTAACCAAAGCATTGGATGGTACAAAGCTTTGCAAATTCAAGGCTATGATTGGATTGAAGGTAATTCTTGAAGATTGAAGACCTCAAGCATACTTTGCTTGAGGGGGAGCTGTTAGAGCAAGTCTATAACAAGCCTAAGTATTGGCAGAAATTCTGAGAAGGTCATAAGAGAAGCTTTAAAGTGAAGACAGTGTATGAAAATTGAAGAGTTCACTTGTGAACTATCTCTTGTAATTTTGGAAGTCTTTACTTGATGTAAAAGTGAAAGCATTAAAGTGGTTGAGTCCACTTGATGAAAAAAGGAAAAAGAAGCAATGAATTTGTGATTGAAGTGGTTGGAGAATCAATCAATCACTAAAAGATAGGAGATTTGTTTTAGGTGAGCAAGTTTCAAATTCAAATCTTGGCTCCAAAGATCACTATAAATACGTGGATTTTAGTCACCGCTTTAGATCTCCAAGAGCAGAGCTTTATGCCATATCAAAGTGTGGAATCAAGGCACACATATGTATCAGTAAGTCCATTGTACTTAACAATCAATATTCATTGAATCTCATGATCATGTGAATTCATATCTTCATGCTTTTGTGAGTATACTATTCACTATCATATCTCTTAGTTTTCTCAATCAGATTGCAGAGATGCTTTCTCTAAGCTTGGTGCATCCTTTTCAGTGATTTACATTGTTAAAGTTTTCACCTTCAGTCTACTACATACTCATAAAATTTCATTACAATTCGGTTTTTTAATCTTGAGATATGTTCATTTGAAGTCGACTATATCTCTTCATACTTTACTTCTCTGTCAGCACTCCATCAGAACAGTCATTTTCTCAGAGATTGTTCTCAGTGTGTACTTCATCATTTACCATGATTCAAAGCTTGATAGAATTATCATAGATCTTCTATATGCCTACAAACTTTCATAAGCATTGCATCATGGAATCTCAAGATATTAACATTTCTCTGCTCACGGATCTGAGGACTGCTACATCTTGTGAAAATCGGGATGGTGCTATAACTTGCTAGACTTATTTCTCTTTATTAGTCCATCATTTTTTATGAAATCACTCATTTATTGTTAGCTTAATATGTTAATAAGAGTTCCCCAAAAGGAATTAAGTTGATTGCTACTGTGGCGAGAGAATTGTTCAAAACATTGGAGAGGTGTATAAACAGAAATATCAAGTTTTTTACTGTTGGTTCAACTCCTACCTATCTGTTTTGAATTATCTTTTTGGGAGTGATCTTCCAAGGTTTATAGGGTGTCTAGTACATTCTTTGGCAATCTAAAAGGGCCCACTACATATCCCTGGAGTTTATTTGGCTGGTGTAGTGCAAGTGTTTTGCAGCACCACTTCATCTTCTCCAAGTTCAAATCCATCTCTTCAAAGATTGCACATAGTAGCTAGACAATCATAGACCAATCTTCAATCTAGCATGCTTTTCTAAAAGAATAATAAAAAAATGAACGTCCAACATGGCTTAAATTTTGACCACTATAATGGATATCTAAGGATACCAAGATTATGAAAAAAATAGAAACGTGGATAAGTGATTAAAACTTAGAGCAAAAATAGTTTTAGCACAACTCGTAGGGAGGAAGATATCGATCACCATAGTTCACTATTTTGAGGGTTTCTCCCACGAACGTTACTTAAATAGTGCTTCCTAGACTTGGGGCGAGGAAATACAACTCTAATAGATATCGCATGACATAGATATTGTTGGTGTAAATTACAAGCCTACACATTTGGCTCAAAGGATGCACTGAAGTTTATACATACATGAAGAAGCATAGGAACATATGCTAGTGGTTAATTACCACTTTACCTCATTGTAAAAGTCAAATTGACTTGGAATCTCTTGTAATCACCTACCGAAAGGATTCGTGGAAAATTAGTTGTTTGATTGAAAGAATATCTCCAAGCATTTAGGAGCTTGATCATAGGGAGCCAAAAGTTTGAATTTGAATTCAAACTTTTACTCATTACTTATAAAAATGGACATGAAAAGTCGCAAAAAGAGAGAGCACTCTCGAGCCTAGCATTAATGATTTTTGAGTGTGTGTGAGGTCTACACTCTAGCCCACACCTCTCTACACCATTTGGCAATGATATTCATGCCAATGGAGTTAGCCTCTTTGTAGCAAGAAGGCTCACCGGCATCTGTTAGCATAACAAAATCTAAACCTGGAACATATCTATCAGGTGGATATGAGACACGTGCAGAACGTCTCAATGGTTGCTGAACAGGAACATGTGCAGACTGATCTGAATGGACATTCTCTTGAACATCCCTATGTGCAACATTTTTATGCATGCTAACCGGAGGACTAGTATCCTCAAACACCAATCTTCTCACTTCAACCTCCTTAATGGGTTGTTTATGCATCTTAGACTCATTAAAAATGACATCACTACTTCTGATCACTGACCGTGTTTCAGGATCCCATAAGCGATATCCAAATTTTCCTTCTCGACCATATCCAAGAAAAATGCATTTCTTTGACTTATGGTCCAACTTTTGTCTAAGATTCTTGGGTATATAAACATATGCTTCACACCCAAAAACTCAAAGATGATCATAATATGGTGGTTTCCCTGTCCATAACTCTTGTGCCACTTTCAGACCTTTGGCAGTACTAGGTGAAAGGTTAATCACATGAACTGCAGTCAATACTGCTTCTGCCCAAAAACCTTGTGAGAGGTTTGCATGATGCAACATAGAGACTAATCTATCTTGAATAGTTCTATTCATCCTCTCAGCTACACCATTCTGCACTGGGGTATAAGGAGCTATAAACTCTCTACAAATCCCTCTAGACTGACAGAAAAGGCTGAATTCATGTGAGGTATACTCACCCCCATTATCTGAATGTAAAGCCTTAAGCTTAGTTCCTTTTTCAGTCTCAACTGAAGCAAGCCATTTTCTGAAAGTAGGGAATACATCATCCTTTGATTTGATAGGATATACTCAGACTTTTCTAGTAGCATCATCTATGAAAGTGACAAAGTAAAGAGAACCACCTAAGGACCTAGTGGGCATAGGACCACACACATCTGTAAGAACGAGATCTAAAGGCTGAATTGAAGATTCAATGTGCGTTCTATGCACATTTATGGTTTGCTTTCCATATTGACAATGCTCACAAAATGAAAAATCAGAGAAAGATAACACAGGTAAGTAGCCAAAACGAGAAAGATTTTCCATTCCACTACGTGATATATGGCCCAAACGACCATGCCAAATACAAGCCATAGGCTGTTTAGTAACAGCTAACAAGTGTTCTTTCTATGATACAAATAAAGGATAAAGTGAGCCAACTTTGTTTCCTTTTGCAATAACCATATTTCCCTTTGATATACGAAAGGACTGAGAATAGAAGACCACCTTGTAACCAAGGTCATCAAGTTGACCAACTGACATCAAACTACGTGATAACTGAGGTACATGGCATACATTATGCATAGTAAATTTTGAACCATCAATGAACTGCACAACCACATCTCCAATCCCCACAACATCACACTGGTAAGAGTCACCAAGTCTCACGGTACCAAGAGACTTTGCTGCATAAGTAGAGAACCATTCTCTATGTGCTGTCACATGGAAAGAAGCACCAGAATCTAGCAGCCAGGTGTGGGAAAGAGAATCATCCATAAGTGCCTCAGATGGCACAGTACTATCAAGTGTCAACACATCAGCATCATCAGAAATAGCATTGATTTCTTCAATCTTCACAGTCGAAGTAGATGGTGCAGGTAACTGTTTAACAGGCTCATCAACATTCTGTCCTTTACCTTTAGCATTCTTTGATGCATAACAATCTTTCTTCATGTGTCCTTTCTTAATGACAATAATGGCATTCGATATCCCTCTTCCTTGATTTACTTCTACTCTTATTCCGTTGACCATTCTTTTCCTTGTTCTTGCTCTTGCCATGTTGCTGATTCTTTCCTTGGTAAGAATCACGAACATTATATGCATCTCCACTCTGAGTGCCAACCATAGATTTTCTACGAATCTCCTCACTCTCGAGTTGTCCACATATGTCATCATAGACGAGTTTACCACTAGGTGCACTGTTGCTAATAGCTGTGCAAAACGTATCCCATGATGATGGCAGGGTGCATAACAACAATACTGCTTTCATTTCATTATCCATATCCATTTTCTGAGCCTGTAACTGGGAGAATATAGCATCAAACTCATTTAGATGAGCAGCAACACTATCTGTGTCCTTCATACGAAGGTCATATAATTTTCTCATCAGATACACTTTATTTGATGCCGTCTCTTTTTCATATGTATTGCATAACTTCTTCCAAAGCTCCTCTGCACTTTCATAGTCTAATACTGTAAAGTAAACATTATCTGCCAGGTGCAAGCAAATGGTAGACCTGGCCATTTCATCTAGCTCATCCCAATCATCTTCATCCATGTTAGTAGTCTTCTTTGAAATCCCATTTATTAGCTTCCATTGCCTCCTTTGAATCAGCACATCTTTAATTTGATTCTTCCATAGAGCAAAGTTTGTGCCATCAAATTTTTGGATTTCAAAATGGTCTTTGCCCTACAAGTTATAGCTCCTCCTCGGAACACTAGCACTAGACCCTTATCCGCCGGATGTGCCTCAGACCTCTGATGCCCTGATGGTAGAGAACTGAATAGAATGATAATGGAGCTAGAGGAGTCCAAACACCAACAAATAAGTGTATCAAGGAGTAAATCGACCACTGTATAGTTGACTAAACCAAAAATCTGGAAAAATTTTGCCAGAGTATCCTCTACAAAATTAGCATATGACCAGTGTCAAAGTATCATAAAACTGCAAGTACTCACATGTCTACCTGCATAGTGAACCACTCACTCCACTGCATATAATCAGTTACCCAATAGAAGCCAACTAGGCTTATCGAGCACCTATGAACAACTATCATACATCTCCTATGGCGAGGCTGGGTAAGTCTTCCACCTGCATCACCGAAGAGGCCCCGACATCTAGGTGTCTCCTAGTTAAGAAAACCTCACCACGACCCTCTTTATCAAACATAAAAGGCTTTATGCAAAGAACGTAACCGCTATATCAATAACCACATGGACGTACATAAGCGGTATCCACAAAAGCGTACATGCTATGTATGTGCTCAATATATGCAGTAAAATAACACTAAAAGGCTGAATACATAGCCCAAAAACTAGCCAATAACACCTGCAAGTGTCTATCAACTCTGATGTTTTAAGCTTAAAAACCTGCATAAATTTGCAGTGGCTGCTCCCACCAAACCTGAAAACCTCTCGAGAAACCTGTAGTTTTACGAGTGTGACTGAAAATACAACCCCAAAGGTTGATATTTATTTTCTGAGAAGTACAAAGAACACTCTTCTTGATGTTCTTCTTGGACCTGTTACACTTATGTGTTCCTCGAGTAGCTTTGATGTGAACCTTTTCCCTATACATGGGCACTTTTTACTCTAGTGCTGGCTAGAGGTTTTTTCCCCATGTTACCACATACTTCATACTCTCATATGTGGTGGTACTTTGTACTTAGGGATATTATTCAGCTCTTACTTCAGTTCAGTTCATCGATCAATAGAGAGAGCTATTCCAGCCATCATCTTCTTCGTGTGTCTTGCTGCGTTTGTGCTCTTTGTGTGTGCTTCTCATGTGTCTCTCACACTTCTACACACACCCAACAGTGGTATCAGAGCAGGTTCAGCTTCTTCTGAAGTTTTGGTTTTTCACGTCGCGGCGCGTGCACACTTTAACGGTGCAAATCGACTTCAGAGCATAGAAGTGTGAATTTCAGCAGCCCGAAAACATTTCCATCAGGTGCGCTGGGGTTTTACCCCCATTTCAAAGCGATTCGTGCAGTCAAAATCGCCATCAGAGTGACGGTTTGTGAGCTGAAATTTCAGCACTCATTTTAGTTTTCGTCGAAGTGAAGATTTTGTCACATTCTTGTTCCTTAGTGAAATGGCGGGCAGCAATGACTTGTTTGGCATGCTTCAAGCTGAAGATAAGCTTGATGGGACCAACTATCCGATGTGGTCTTACATGATGAAGCACGTTCTTGTTGCAAAACAACTTTGGAACATAGTGGCAGATGTAGATCGAAGACCGGTAGGTGCTTCTACTTCACAGTCTACTGTCACAGATGGAGCTTCTTCTTCGAGTACTGTGGTTTCTCCTTCTCCACCTACAGAGGAGCAGCTTAGATGGGATGGAAAAGATGCTCAAGCTCATGCTTTGATTGCGCTTTCAGTGAAGCGTCATATAGTTCCACACATTCGGTCATGTTCTACATCACGACAAGCATGGGACACTCTTGCTTCTTTGTATGTCGTGCGTAATGAAGCACGTGTTGCATACTTGAGGAAGCAACTTGAGGATGTATGTATGGCTGAAAATGAGTCAGTGAATGTGTATGTGACACGCATCAAGGACTTGAAAGAGCAATCGGCAAACATAGATGAGATCATTCCGGATGCATCACTCATTTCTACATTGTTGAAAGGATTACCGGAATCCTTTCAAAGCTTTGCTACTACACTCCGTTTGGTTCCAAAAGGAAATCCTAATATGTATGCATTTGATGAGGTCGTGTCTCTTCTTTTGCAAGAAGAGCAATCTAGAGTGAATAGGAGTGGTTTGACTGAGGGAACGCAAGCACTTGCTATCTCACAAAAGGGGAAAATCAAGTATGGTTCAGCTTTTGGTTCATCAAAACCAAAGCCTCAAGCTTCCTCTTCCACTCATTCCTCTAATGATGTTGATTTGCAAAAGAAGAAGAGATGCAAATATTGCCGGAAGGCTGGTCATACTATTGATGAGTGTAGAAAGCTTGCTAAATGCAATGAAAAGAAGAAGGAATCTGGCATGTCTATTGCTGAAAATTCAGCAAATGCAAAGAATGATGAAGCTAACATGGCTCAAGATTTTTGGGCATGTGTTGTTACATGTCATTATGATGCTTTTTTACATTCTAAATGCATGGTTGTGAGTGAGGCTGATTCGGATTGGTTCTTTGATAGTGGTGCTTCAAAGCACATAACATCATGCAAAAGATTTTTTGCCTCTTTGAAAGATGTACCTAAAGGAGGAGATGTGGTGTGTGCAAACAATGCCTCTTATCCTATCATTGGAGTAGGAGAAATTGAGCTTACGGCTGCAAATGGAGGTGTGATTCTCTTGAAAAATGCATTGTATGTGCCCGGTATCAAGAAGAACTTAATTTCAGTTTCGTTGATTGCCAAAGCAGGACTTCATGTACACTTTGTTGATGATAAGTGTATGGTTCATGATTTCAGCAATGGCGATGTTATCGTGATGTCCGGTACATTATGTGATGGTTTGTATCGTATGGATACATACAAGAGGGCTGCCTCGAATGCCTTGGTTGCTCATACTTCTTCCATGGCTGAAATGGAGCTTTGGCATGCTCGTTTTGGTCATTTAAACTTCAATAGTTTGCTCTACTTGCAAAAGAAGGACATGGTTATTGGCTTGCCTACACTTGAGTCCATTGAAAAGCATGCATGTGAAGGTTGCATTCTTGGAAAAATGCATCGTGCTTCTTTTCCAAAAGATAGTCACACACACACTACAAGAAAATTGCAACTTGTTCATAGTGATGTATGTGGTCCGGTCAAGACTCCATCTTTTGGGAAGCATGTATATTTTGTTACCTTCATTGATGATGCTACTCGCCATACATGGGTGTATCCTATGAAAGCAAAGACTGAGGTATTTTCTTGCTTCAAAGCATTTTTAGCTATGGCTGAAATTTTTTCTTCACAAAAGCTTTTGACTCTACGCACGGATCGTGGTGGTGAGTACATGTCACATGAGTTTAATGCTTTTCTTCGTGAAAGAGGTATTTCACACCAATGTACGGTGCCATATACACCTCAACAAAATGGTGTTGCCGAGCGTAAAAATAGAACTTTACTTGAGATGGCACGATGTATGGTTAAAGGAAAGCATCTTCCTCATAAGTTTTGGATGGAAGCGGTCATGTGTGCAAATTATGTGTTGAATCGCTGCCCTACAAAAGCATTGGGAGTCATCACTCCTTATGAGGCTTGGAATGGTCATAAGCCTATGGTTAGTCATATGTGTGTGTTTGGTTGTTTGGCATATGCTCTTGTGCCATCACAACAACGTCATAAACTTGATGACAAGGCAAAGAAATGTATATTTGTTGGTTATAGTGCTGAAAGTTGGTATTTGCTGAAAATTCAGTTTTCCCTCTACTTGAATGCAAAAAACTACCAACAGTTAGCTCACAAGATGTGTTCGATACACTCATGCCTTTGTTCCAAAATGGTGCGCTTGACTATGGCCATGTAGACCAGCCAACTGAGGTTCAAAGGGCTGAAAAATTCCAGCCAAATAGGGTTAAAAATGTGGATAATTTTCAGCCAAACATGGCTGAAAAAATTCAGCCAAAAAATGTCAAAACTGTTGGAAATTTCCAGCCACATATGGCTGAACATATGCGACAAAATATGGCTGAAATTGAGCATGAAATTCAGCCCACGCATGATGTACATATTGAAGATGTTTTACATAATGAACGCATGTCTATCAAGAGTGCACAATCTATGCCAAAGTGGCTGAAACAAACTTTGCAGGACAGCAAATTGAGTGCACCTTTACTTGGTAGAACAAGGTCAAGCTCTCACCATGCATCAAGTAATTTTGTGGATTATTCTCTTATTGCTACAACATGTAATGAAGAGCCACTTTCTTTTGAAGATGCATGTGACGATCCACAATGGATGAGTGCTATGCAATCAGAAATGGATTCCATACATATGAATGGTACTTGGGAGTTATGTGAATTGCCAAAAGGAAAGAATGCCATTGGTACAAAGTGGGTTTACAAGATTAAGAGAAAATATGATGGTAGCATTGATCGCTACAAAGCTAGATTGGTTGCCAAAGGATATGCGCAACAATATGGCATTGACTATGAGGAAACTTTTGCACCTACTTCACGCATGACTACCATTCGTACCGTGGTTGCATTGGTTGCCCAGGTTGGAAAGTGCATCAATTGGACATAAAAACAGCCTTCTTGAATGGAGATTTGCAAGAAGAGGTCTATGTGAAGCAACCTCCTAGATTTGCTATGAAAGGGAAAGAGCATATGGTTTGTCGCTTGCATAAAGCCTTGTATGGTCTCAAGCAAGCTCCACGTGCATGGTATGACAAAATGCATAAGCACTTGATTGCTCTTGGCTTCACATGTTGTCCGATTGAAAGCACACTCTATGTACGCAAAAATGGGGCTGATCTTATAGTGCTTGTTCTTTATGTCGATGACATACTCTGGACTGGGTCATGTAATGCAAAACTTGACATTCTTATGGCTGATTTGCAGCATACTTTTGATATCACTTATCTTGGTCTTTTGAGCTACTATCTTGGCATCCAGTTTGTATCCGTTGAGGGGGGAATTGTTATGCATCAAGGAAAGTATGTTGAAAAACTACTTCAGCGTTTTGACTTTGAGGATTGCAAGCCAGTTTCCACACTAGTTGAGACAGGATTTAGATTCTCAGTTGAGGATTCCAGTGATGCATTTGACACTTCTCTTTATCAGCAGGCTGTGGGATGTCTTATATATGCATGCAACACAAGGCCGGATATACAGTATGCAGTTTCCCAGTTGAGTCGATTCATGCATAGCCCTGGCACTAAGCATTGGCAAGCGGTGAAACGTGTGTTTAGATATCTTCGAGGCACTTTGAGCTTAGGTATCTTTTATGGCAGAGATGTCCAGCCATGCTTGCATGCTTTTACAGATAGTGATTGGGCTGGTTGTTATGATACTCGTGTGTCCACTAGTGGTAATTGCTTTTTCCTTGGAGACTCATGCATATCTTGGTTGAGTAAGAAGCAACCTACAGTGGCGACATCGAGTTGTGAAGCTGAGTACAGGGCAGTTTTCACAGCTACAGTGGAGTGTATATGGCTGAGACGCCTATTGATGGATCTTTGCATGGAGATTGATGGTGCTATGCATATTCTCACAGATAGTCAGAGTGCTTTGGCTGTTGCACGAAACCCAGTGTTTCATGCACGGACCAAACATATTGAGGTGCATTATCACTATGTGAGAGAGCTCCTTCATGGAGGAGATATTGATTTGGTATATGTGCCTACACAAGATAATGTGGCAGACATATTCACCAAAGCTCTTCCATGGGAAAAGTTTGAAGCTTTTCGCAAAGCTTTAGGCTTGTTACCTTGTGGGGGCTGATCTGTCACTCTCTGTATGTGTTCACATCATTCGCTCCAGGGGGGTTCGTTACACTTATGTGTTCCTCGAGTAGCTTTGATGTGAACCTTTTCCCTATACATGGGCACTTTTTACTCTAGTGCTAGCTAGAGGTTTTTTCCCCATGTTACCACATACTTGATACTCTCATATGTGGTGGTACTTTGTACTTAGGGATATTATTCAGCTCTTACTTCAGTTCAGTTCATCGATCAATAGAGAGAGCTATTCCAGCCATCATCTTCTCCGTGTGTCTTGCTGCATTAATGCTCTTTGTGTGTGCTTCTCGTGTGTCTCTCGCACTTCTACACACACCCAACAGGACCTGTGTGAAGAGAACTATGTGCAAAAGTACTCCAAAATGGTTCCAAAAGACACCCCAAAAATGCTTGAGAAATAGGCTTTGAAAGCAAAGAATGAAGCTTTGAGGGACCAAAACTTGTTGAAGGTAATGTCAACCTTAGTCTTTCCCCTTCTTCAATCACCACAAGAGTGTAGCTTAGTGGCAAGAGATTGCCACGGTTAAGCGAGCTCTGGGGGGAACAGTACTGGGATGGGTGATCTCCCGGGAAGTACCGGGAACCTCTATATTCCTTGATCGTTGAGGTCCTCCCTCGCGCACAGCCAAGGGCGCCAACGGTGACTTCGGTGACTTGGATGACAAGGTATGCCAAGGTCTATGCCTTGGTTGCCGCCTTAGTCGTAAGCCTTGGAGAAAGCCTTGGGGGGGCGGGGTGCTCACTTCCCTCGCACAAAAGGAACAAAGCTTCTACCTCAAAGTGCTCTGATACCAGTGAAGTATTTTCGATGGCGATGCACCACAGACCGCTCTCCTTCTCGAGAGCTCTACGACGACATGCTCGGGGTAGAAAATTGAGCTCCTGAAAGCCGCACGCAGTACTCCGCACAGAGGTTGCAGAATACGCAGAAAACATAGTACACAGGGAGCACGAAGACAGACTTCTTAGGTCTTAGGAATGTGGTCGAACTTTTTGGATTGTGAATGACCAGGCCACTATATGTTTTATTAAAGAACATATACAAAGAAGTGTCCGGTGGCCATTTGACCTTTCACATGGACACTAATGGTAACAAGCTACATTTATAGAAGAAATGTTGCCCCTAAGATATAAGACCCACACTTTCTAAAACCATCGCCTTCTAATATGTAGGACTTAGTTTGAATGCTTTCAAGAGTGTTTGGTTATGTTTTGGTTTTTTAATTGAATCACATGATTTTAGTCTTCTATAAGTTGTTCCACGTGTCCATGAATTATTTCCCAGTAATTTTTATTGAGTCTTGACTTTTAACACTCTCCCTAAAGCTTCAAATCTTTCCTTCATCCACGCTCCTTCATAGTTATGCATTGCTTAAACTTTGAGATCGTCACCACATCCAAAGACTTCTTAAAAATATCATCAAATTGGTCCTTGGTACCTATACATTGTATTAAAACTTCATCGCAGATCACCTTCTCCCTTATGAAGTGATACAACACTTCAATAAGCTTACTTATAGCATGATAGGTAGGATTCAATGCTAGATTAATGCAATACATATTGTCAAAAGAGATTAGATAAGTGTCAACATGATCAATAACTACCTTCTTAATCCACATTATATTACATCTAACTTTAGCTAAAGATCTATACTCAGCCTCTCTCGAATATAATGATACTAATCCATGATATGATCTTGCTACCTATCATGACTAGGTAACCAATTGTACTCCTTCTATCTTCCTTTGACTGGCCCAATCACCATGAGAGTAAGTAGTGACCTAAAAAGAATAATCAAATTATTAGAGAAATCCTTCATTTATATTAGCCTTGAGAGATCTTAACATTCGTCTTGCAACTTTCAAGTGTGTAGCTCTTGGACTATGCATAAGTTATGAGAGCAGTCCAACACTATATGCTATGTTGAACCTAGTTATTTTGGCATATTTGAGAGAGCGTATGATAGATTGATACAAAATTAGAGCCTCTATTAGTGATGTATCACTGTCAGCTTAAGATTAACTTCCATGGAATTTGAAATAGGCTTGCAATGTAGCCTCCCAAACCTCTCAAGTAGTTCTAGAATATAGTTTCTTTGTATACCATAATACATTCTTCTTTGTCCACAACTTCATGTCCAGAAACTACCTAAGATCTACAAGATTGAAAATCCTAAAATCCTTTAGAATATTTGGCTTGATCTCTTTAATTCCATTTTATCATTATTAATGATAAAATCATCTAAATACACACACATGTAGACTACAAGTTTTGCTCCTTATTTGATGAAGATAGATGGATCTACCTTGCATTGATTGTTAAAACACTTGATCAAATACTCAACTAAGTTTAAGTTTCAAGCCCTTGGAGCTTTCTTTAGGCCATAAAATTCCTTTAGAACTACAAACATGATGTGGAAAAATTTTAAGAGCAATATCTAGTGGTTGCTCCATGTATACCTTTTCATCCAAGTCTCCATTGAGAAAGGCATTCTTGATGTTGAATTGGAAGATTTTCCATATTTTTCTTGAATCCACTACAACAAGGGTGGTTTGGTGCTCATGTTTTCCGTGAGGTTGAATATCTCCTCAAATTCCATTGCATAGGGTTTTGCGAAACCCTACGACCAAATCTTGCTCTGAACCTAGAAATAGATCCATCAGAATTTTGCTTAGCTTTATACATCCACTTGTTATCTATTACCTTGCATCTTCGTAGCAATCCAGATCATGATCTTCAATTATTGTGTTCATATATGCATAAGCCGTTTCCATGTAAGAATCATAAGTATACCATAGAATTTGATACTTAACCCAAAAAGACTCACATTATGCAACTTTTGGAGAAATAACCTTCCTTTTCCTTGGGCGCTTGATATCTTTCTTTGATGTGACCTCTCTCTACCATGTGTCCTTCATCCTCTTCAACTTGATGACCATCTTTATCCAAGTCCACCAATGTTTTTTTCTTTTCTTGATTGATTTTTCTTCATAGGTTGATGAGGATCTCCCCCTCCATGATGGGTGCATTCTTGAATCATCTTTATTGATGGAACTCTTTGGGTTGCTTAGCTCTATGTCGTTTTTTCCTTGATCATCTTCATATTCCTATAGAGAATCATGTTTCTTATACCAATGGACTATCTCATTAGAGGAAACATCCCTTGATAGCATCAAGGCATTTGTGTTTGGGTTGAAGCAATTCTAACCTTTATGATCGTTTGAATATCCTAGAAACACACAGTTCTCTATCTTTGGTTGTCATATGTCCCTCAATTTACTTGGAACATATACATACGAAGTACATACAAATCTTAGGACAAAAATATTAGGTTTCTTACTATAGTATGCTTGACATGGTGCCAAGCCATGGATCCATAAGGTAGGTTCTATATTCATAAGATACATGGTATTTATTGCATTACTCCAAATCATGTCAGGTCCATTCATCTAGTTACGAATTGCTCTAGCAATACCCATAATGTATATATTCTCTCTACTATTGCATTTTGATGGGGTGCGTACAAGCATGTACTTGCCACTTAATGCTTTGATCCCATGAAAAATTGCAAAAAAAACATTGGAGAAACGTTTTTTGCCTCCATTTGACCTTCTGTTCTCGATATATGTACCCGCCTCCTTCTCTTTCATTTTCTTAGTTTTTTGAAACATGTAAACACATACGATTTGTGTTTTATAAAATAATCTCAAACCATTCTTGTGCAATCATCTATAAAATTGAAGATGTACTTGTTACATTGAATGGATTTCTCATTGATGGCCGCCACACATCTGTATCTATCAACTCCAATTGGTGCTGGCTTATGTACCCACACTTCTTGAATGGAAGCATAGATTGCTTCCCTAATTGACAAGATACACATAAATGCTTCATACCTTGGCATTGGAATTTGTGTAGCCCTTCCACCACCCTCTTGAATGGCATTACCTTCATTTTTTGTATGTTGATGTTGCCTATCCTCTTGAGCCACAAGTCCAACTCTAAAATCTTCTTCTTGCCATATATGTGAAGTAAACATGTTGAGTGGAATAAGAGTTTACCGCTAAAGTGAAGAGTCTCACTTGCTTTCTTTGTCTTGCTACGAACTTGTAACTTTATTTGGGCTTTTCCATAGAACGCCCAAATTTGTTGAACATTATTGGATACCTGTCAACAATTTACTATATTAACACCACGTTCT
This sequence comes from Ceratopteris richardii, assembly GCA_020310875.1. Taxonomy (NCBI): domain Eukaryota; kingdom Viridiplantae; phylum Streptophyta; class Polypodiopsida; order Polypodiales; family Pteridaceae; genus Ceratopteris; species Ceratopteris richardii. Next base: position 117,666,902 of record CM035412.1, on the reverse strand, counting down.
TTGTGATGGTAGCTGCAAGCAAGACATCCTTGAGGCATCTTCTTTCTTCTTTATCATCCAAAGCTACATTTCCAACATGGGAGATGTCATGGTTAGCTCGCAAGGTTTTTTATGGCAATATCTAAGCCTGATACAATCGAATAGCTACAAATATGGAATACTAAATGGTTATTGCACTATTCTATTTATAGAAAGAAACCTAATTAGATTTCAATATGATAGTATAAGGAAATGAATCTTTCAATAGATTCACGGTGAGGATTTTTCTTCCGTAACAATTCAGAAAAAAAGGGAGAATGGAATGTATGCTCTGTGTGTCCTACATTTACTAATAATGGTTATCATCTACAAAGCGATTTTATATTAAAAACTGCCTAATGGGCATGTGCATTATGGATCATGGTATACTAAATGTGAAGCCATTTGCATGAGCTTTGAACAAGTGAAATATAATTCATGCAATGCTACTGGAATTGAGTTTTTAGATGTGAGAAAAGAAAAAGTTATTCTGATTCGACGTTCATCTATTGTACATTCATCTTCTTCACCACGTAAAGGGACTTCTTTTTGTAGTGGTAAATAAAAGTGATTTTCAATTCGCAACAAAATAAGGTAATGCGAACATCTCCATCGAAATTGCATCGTCAACGTCGCACAACTAAAATAACAACTAATCATGAATGAGAATGGTACAAAATACAACAACAAGAACGACAAAAAAAGAAATATTCGGATCACATTTCCACGGAGAAATCAATGAATAATCCATGTTGAAGGAAAGCTACAGAAAAATGGTCTAACGATATAAGACAAAAACAGAAAAATCTCCGTATTAACAAACGAATAAAAATTCTCTAACTATCGCGTTTCATATATACTAATCTCTGTGAGTGTGCTAGGCAAGTACTCCATTTAAGAATCTGAACAAAGGCCATTGAAAAAGTAACAAGTAAAAGAGTTCATACATCGACGCTGTGGGACTTGCAATGTAGAATAAATGCGGACTTGCAATGTAGACTAAATGCTAGAAACCCGGTGTTCTACCCTTGCAATCACTAAGCCTTCATAAACCGTTTATTCAATAGTTCAAGGATATGGTTTCACCTTCTCCAAATCACGTTAGCATCATCTTATTCATGCGGAGAAATCGCTTAATTTTCTTTTCTTCATTTCTCCATTGAACACTAATAAAAACTAGAATTAATTACACTAATTGGACACGAACCTAGAAGGCTTCGTTGATGTGAGATGAAGAAGGAGAAGAAGCCCTAAGGGTATTATTTAAAGGAGCCCATCTCGCATGACTCTGGAAACAAGCATTTTTTAGAACTTGGAGAAGGAGGTCAATGACTTGGATCACCGAGGGTGAATGAATCACTATGATGATCACAATCATTGGGAAAATCTAGACGATTCCACTAGCAAGGGATACAACCAAGAAGGATACACGACTAGCAAAGAGGATGGATTCAACACCAACAATTAAGATAACTAGGATAGCGAGAGCTGGATCATTGGATCCACTAAAAGAATACAAGACTCCTTTATGACGAGGACTTCTCACAAAAGAAAACAATCGGATCAGATACCTTGGAAAAGACACCTTACGGTTAAACTCCTATGTCAGGACCCCTCCACCTCAAACAAAAAATATGATGAGAAAATGAAGGAAAAGAGGGACAAGGCCCCCCTCCCTTCGGTCAAAGAACCTAACCTCTTATAATGATAATCCTATCTTTCAATGTGAACGGTTTGTCTAACCCCTCAAGAGCAGCCCTTATTGGCCAATGGATCTATGATTAAAGCCTAAACCTAGATTGAAACGTATTTCATCATCCCATGTTTGGCTCTCCACTACGCACACTAGGGAACATGGTGGCTAAGCTATCAGCATTAATAGCCATTGGTTTGCTATGTTGATCTTAAAAGAATTTCCACATGGAAATCTTTGGAATTTCTATCCTTGAATGTCATTCTCTGTGGGGACTTTAATATGTTGAGACTCTTTCTGATAGATGGGGAATTAGAGGGTGGATGATTGATAGTCATGAGAAAGATGATTGGGACTAAGTCAAGCTCCACCTCGATCTAGTGGAGATCAAAGATGAGGTTGGCTTTTCTTGGTTCAACCTCTAGTCTGGAGTCAAGTGAATAGGAGCTATACTGCGTGGAATATAATTAGTAAGTAAGGCGACCCCTCCCTCTCCCAATGAGTGTAGATCGTTCTCTTTGATCACTACCCTATTGTGCTTACCTTCAAGCCCATCATGAATCTCAACAAATCCCCTTGGTTTCATGCCAATCTAGCAAGAGTCTCTTTCACCTTGGTCTAGCAAGAGATTCCTTCTACCTAGAATTGGGCCTTTGCAACCTCCTCCTCGCCGGCCAAGTAATGGAGGATGGCATTCATAAAGACATGACACATCTTGGTCGTGACTCTAAAGAATCTTCAAATCATTCATCAGGTTAGAAGGGAGAATCTTTTTTGAAGGCTGAGGTTCCTTGAGGAAGAAGTGAACATAGCCCACTCTCAATACCAAAGAGGGCTCCAAAAAATAAGAAACATGTTGAGATACAAATAAAAAAAAAATCAAAGAAAGGATCTACAAGTATACTTTAAAGAATATTTGTGGGTAGGAAAGGCAAATAAACCTACTAAAGAGATGTGTGGCCTCCTTAATAGGAAGCAATACAAGGAAGTGATGCCTTTCATGATGGACATCAATGGGTTGAGTGAAACACGGATGAAGAAATTAGTATGTTGATTGTCAATCACTTTACCCAAAGTTTGAGGGTTTACACACATCTTTCTCCTCTCAAGTGTGATTGGATGGCAGCCATCTAGAGTGAGAATGTAAAGAATTCCACAAAATATGAATCCTCTTCTTGAAGCTCCCCTTTTAGCTGGTGAGATTCTTGAAGTTATTGATTCCCTTCCTAATAACAAACCCCATGTCTAGATGGCCTCACCAATGCATTTTTCAATACCTTCAAGCACATGGTAACCCGTCCATTACATCTAGTGTGGCAAGAGGGCATTTCTATTGGTGCGCTACCCGAATGTCTCAATAAAGGCATTATCAAGCTTATTCTCAAAAAAGGAAACAAAAATAGGATTGAAAATGGGCATCCAATTACAATGTTACAAACACATTACAACATCCTTGCTAAAGTTATTGCTAATCGAATTGCCTGTCACTTACAAAACTAGATTAGTGAGGATAAAAAAGGGTTCATCAAGGGGAGATCCATCCTCAAGGATATCATTGATGCTTTAGAAGTTCTAGTTTTTGTGGAAGATTCTACTCAAGATGTTCTCTTCCTTTACATTGACTTCCACAAAAATTATAAGAGGCTCAAGTGTAACTTCATTCTCCTGTCTCTGAAAACCTTGCCTATGGCATGAAATTCAATAAGATTTTCACAACATTGCTAGGTAATCTCGCAGCATAGGTAAACATCAATGGACAACTTTCTCAAGATATTAATTACAATGCTCTATTAGGCAAGGATGCTCCTTGTACCCTCTTCTCTTTACAATTGTTTCCAATGGTCCTAGTTGCCTTGTTGAACATCATGCCCATTTAAGTCTTATTTGAGGCCTCTTTCTTCCCCTCAATCAAGACTAGAGGATCATGAGACTCTTTGTCGATGACACGAATGCTTTTGTGCATAATTCTTTGTCCAACATTGATACCTTTTGGTGTTGCCTAAATATCTTTTGTGAAGCATCTCATTCCAAAATAAACCACTCTAAAACCAATTTTACGGTTGTTTTTGGGCATCCACCTCAAATTTTGATTGGCCATGGATCTTAGTTGATATGAAGGGGACAAATCTTCTGCCTATTAGGTATTCCAATGGGATTTGATGTTTTTATGGGTAGGTGATGGGATTGGGCTCTTTCTACGCTCACTAACATGCTAGCATACCAAAACATATGTAGATCAACCTGACGAGCCGAGCAATCATGGTCAACATGTTTCTTCTCTCTTATAGTATTTACTTTCTCTCTTGTTGGAGACCAAAGGAACAAGAGACTGTCAAATTGGAAAGAATTTTCAAAAACTTTCTATAGATGGGAGACCCTAAGAGAAGGAGTGTCCCCAAAATTAAATGGGCTACTTGCATAAGCCAAAAAGATCAAGGTGTTCTTGGGATTCTAGACATTTAAGGAATGTCCAATAAACTGGTGGAAAAATAGTTAATTAAAGCTTGGGGCTATAGGGAGGGTTCTTCTGCCAAACTAATTTTTAGAAACAAGAGTGCTCTTAGGCTAGTGGGTCTTTTAGGGAGGAAGGTGTTGGATCTTCTAACTCTTTCCTTCTCCCCTATCAAGTGACTCCCAAAGGTGCAAGCTTAATTTGCTCCTTATGGAAGAGTTGGAACACAGTGAACCAATTTGTCGAGATCAAAGAAGATTGGAAACGGGTAGATGTTATTGGACAAAACAATTTGATTTGCTCCCCTATGAAGGGCATCAAAGGCGTTGAGCCTTGAAACCTCCAAAAACCTAGGAAGCTTTGGAATGAATGTTTGCATTTGTGCAAACACCTCTCCAATTGAGAAACATGCCAATAGATTAGATTTGGGGACATTGACTCGACTCGGAGAGTGGTGCCTATTGTGGTGCAGGATCAATTCTTGGGAAGACTCAAGGACTCACCTCTTTATTAGGCATGACCCCCTCACTTTGAGGGTCCTAGATTGCACAACAACAGGAGTCTTGATAAAATTCCTAGATTCAAGAAGAATGTGGATTTTCATGTCACAGTTAATAGGAGATGGTGTCTCAATTGGCCGAGTCTTAGGTGGAAGTTCAAGTTCCAATCCCTTTGGCATCCCCTCATTGAGGTTTTTTAAAATCGGTTCTTATGTGGCAAATTCTCGACCACGTAATTAGGACCAATGTAAAAGATAACAAAATTTGTGGTGCCTCTCCATGGTGTAAACAACTTGCCTTCAGGGTAGTGAGGACTTGGGACAACTCTTCTTTTCTTTGCCCAAGTCACTTTCCATCTAGAAGGCCCTCGGGAGAAGAATGTTTCTACAAGGAAAAATCAATTAGAAGCAAGCATTATTGGGTGAAGAGAAGGATTGGTCCTCAGCACTATGGAATGCTATAACAACTAACACCCTTTAGAAGATCTAGAAAGGAAGGTGTGCCACAAACTTTGGTAGCCCTCCTAAAGAATGGTCGATCGAAAAATCTTTTTTCTTTTTGGGCAAAAGATGTTCCAATTGTATCAAGTGAGTGCCTTTTAGACATCATAGAGTGATTTTCCTTGAGAACAACAAGATTAAAAGCAAGTGGGCCCCCCATGAGAGAGAGGAAAGAGTTATCAACCTTCTTTGTAATGTCTTTGTAATATCTTTGTTATCATCCTTCTTTGTAATCTCTTCTAGCAAGTTTTAAGGAACCCCTACTTTGTGGAATTTGAGGGGTCACATGGGTGCTAGGCCCATTAACTTTTTTTTTTTGTTGTTTCTATTAATTAAAGTTTGGACAATAAAAAAAAAATGCCAATACATATACATACAAATAGACATGCGTATGTGTGTACAGGTCGAGATATTCATATAAATACAAGCATGCACATGTACATGTGTATATATGGGTTTGTGTGTCTTCTTATACACATTCTTCCACTAATCGGGGCATAGCTATCCTGATAGCTATTGGCCTGATTTGTAGTCGTTATTTATTCCGGCTCAATATAGATATAATTCCTCGACAATCATTGAACATAACGGTTCTCACTTTCCTCACCTCTTCGTTAAGTTTTGACCGAAAACGAAGTTATTCTTCATATGGATCAACTGATTTCGCTCTCTATTTACGAGCATTTCTATTAGAAAGAAAGTACTAGTAGTTTTAACATGACTAATTGTGTGACTACATTTACCTGCGGTGAGATTAACAGCCCTTTTCAGTTCTGTCAAGTAAAACGAACGACGTGAACAATGGCTCCATTGACATGATTGACTGACGTCCGCATTGCATAGTAAATGACGTCATAAGGGTTGTGAAGGCTGGGGGCATGGCTCTTACAACAGAACAAGTGTACTGAATGCTTCTGCTTTGTTTTTCGGTGTTCAATGTTTAGGAATGAAGGACCAAATTTCTCGCTTAATGGTCTCATTTTCTCAGCCGTCATTGTCTTCGCAAGGCATGACGCACTCTAATGACGTGCGATTGAGGTTTCTTACTTTGCAGGCAGCTTGAAGAAAAGAAGCTGAGGAGGAATCGAGGATGATAGAGTACGGAAAAGCATGAACAGTGGAGCCGTAAGTCACTGTTTTTTATAGAAAAGTCGACTATTGCTTTTGCTTTTTATCGCGCCACCCTAGAGAGAGAGAGAGAGAGGCCTCTCCTTTCCTGATGTTCATCGTGCTTAAAACCATAGCATGTTTGTCGATTTCAGTACCACCGGTGTGACGTTCTCACTTAGCAACGAAATATAAAGTGAACAAAGGGCTACACGTGATAGAAAGTACAGGGATATTCAGCTATGAGTATCTCAAGCTGTCAAAGTTGCCGCTTGAAAGAGTGACACTAAGTGATAAGAATGAGCCTAAAAGTTGCACATAAAAGCAGCCATAAAAGCTTTGGTTTTTCTCCTGGTCAATGAAAGAGTATCTTTTTTGCTTTTCTGTTTGCTTTTTCTAGACATTATTTTGTCTACGATTTTGGAGAACGTTGCCATTTGTTTGGATTCTGAGCCTCCTCCTTCATAACTTTCCACCTTCTTGATAATAAAACCCTCTCAGCAACATGCTTTCCTTTGTGAGGATAGAGAGTGTCTCTGCTTCTGTCTAGAATGCCGTTGTGGAAAATGCGGCAAAGACAAACTCGCAGATCGTTTTTTAAAGGGATTGCATTAAAACAAATTAAGAAACTAAGTATACACAGACAAAATGTGAAGGGAAAGGCTGCAACCTACATGCGAATGATAGAGAGAGTTAAGGGATTAGTAATAACATCATCAATGGGGGAATCATCATAGTTTTTTAAGTTTACAAAATCTTGTCCATGTCTCTTTGTTCTAGTCGTTGAGTTTTTGGTCTCTTGAGGTGGAGGTCTTAAATTCAATCTCCCGATTCGACATATAATGGCTTTGGTTAATTTAAATCAAGTGAAATGAGTTCTAATCTTGTCTAACCCTTGCTTTGTGGGATATAGGAGGTCTCACGGGTACTATGCCCATTCACATGTACAATCACATGTACAATTGTTCCTTCAAAGTTAAAGCTCAGAGGAGTAGGTGCTTTTCGAACCTCGATTAAAAAAGAAAAATTACAAAATTAGAGCTGAAAAATAGGCCCAACATTATGAAAGTAAATATTTACAAATATAGAGGAGAAAAACCTTCTTGGTTAATTTGTGAGAGTTACGTTTATATAATGAACTATTTACTGAAATGCATAGCCAATCTTATGAACGTTAGGGTCTAACAATTGGGCGACGTACGCTGCAATGATCAAACTTGATGACAGTAAAATCATTTTGGGAAGTCGAATTCCGCATGACTTTTGTTTGACTAAGTTCTCGTTTTTAGATAGCTATAGACAATGGAATTCGTCCCATCTACTTATAATTCTTGAGATGTTAAAGTTATGTAATTTTCCATTTAAGTTTTCGGCAATGGAACTTGGTTTTTGTTTTAAATAAATTACGCAAGCACCTACTCCCCCGCTTTAATTTTGAAAGTACAACTGTACAGGTAAATGGACATAATATACGTGGGAACCCCCCCCTCGTATCTCATTAGTCAAATGTTAGATAGGATGACAATTGGTTTAAACTAGCAAGGGTCATTACATGTTCAGTCTCGAAGTCGAACTTTGCACCTCCGACTCAATAGTCCGAATCGAAGGATGAGGATTTAATGGAACTTCTTGAAAGTCAGCATATCTCCCTTATTGATAATGAAAGATGGGATCCAATCGAATACGTTAATCTAATGTATAATGTCTACATGAATGACTTCTCCAAAAGGTTTATCTGTGCAAGAAAAGCGTTTTGAGTGCTAAACCCATCCCTTCTTATGGATGAAATTAACATGGATTAGATAATTGGGGTGAAAATTCTATCAAATTGACTTGATTTGACTAAAAGTAGGCCCTTAATCTTTTGAACTTAAAATTCTTTGGTAAAACCATTTTACGTATGGAAAGTGTCTTTCAACCATAGAACAGCTTTATCCAAGTAGTGAAGCTTCAAGAATTCCTTTTTCTTTGTATCTTCACAAGAGAAGGGATCATATGTTTTTCAAGAGTTTGAGAAGCTTCTTAAAATATCCTTGGCTTTTTGCCCAAATTCTACTATAATTGTCCAAAAACATCTAACTTATACGTAATTATTGTTCCACTTCTAATCAACATAGATCCTTTTTTACATGACTAGACTACTATGTCCAAATGGGTTTTAATGTTCTAGATAGAATGTTGATAAAAAATGTTCTCTTTGTCTTTTGTGAAACCTCACTTCAATTACAAATCAAATATTTAAATGAATTCTTCAAGCACTTTCTCAAAGAATTGAACTTACGCTTGGGCATCCATGAATCGTACTTTGAACTTCTAAGAGACTTTCTTAAAGAGACTATTCACAAACCCTTTGACTTAATTACAAGTTAGAATTTTTTTTAGGTCTTTCAAAACTTGAACCAAATCTAACTCACAATTAAGACAAAGTTTAGATTTGTTTTAACTTCTTTCCTAAAAATATCTAACTTCTAAAACATAGTCGAAAACTTGAAAGTTAAACTTGGTTTCAAAGATCGAAACTACTTAAATTATCTTCAAGGAATTGGGCAGAGCTTCCGCACTAACCGTCGTTATATGTATGTCTATTTCTTGACTTATTGTCCTTTTCCACATAGATGATATTCTTCTGACTTATTAATCACACTATGTCCATCTATGGACTTATAACATTGATAACTATTTCGTAGAAACAGTACTATCATCTTTGGAGTCTTAGCTTGCATCAGGAAAGGAATAAATCAAGCTCAAGTTGACTCTACAATTCTTTTCTTAACCTATGGCTTATTCTTGAACTTTATGGATAATATTTTAGGCTCTCTTAATTCTGAACTTTACCTAATGTACCTTTTTGGTTCCGACCTCTATTAGAATTCCAATACCGTGTTCAGTTCTAAATTGGATTTTTTAAGTTCTTCTAAGTAATCCTCTCGAATACTCATATCTCATAAACATTTAGTAAATCTCGGCAAGACATCTCTAAGAGTATGCAACTATAAAACACACCACAAGGAATGCAAGTTGTATGCAAATAGGGAACACAATGTGTAATCAAATAAGCGCATAGGCAATTAGTATTTTATGCATCCACCTACAAAAAATGCCAACATACATACACTTCGAAGAAAAAACATAGTAAATATACGTACAAAAAGACATACATACACCTGCGAAAAAAACATTCTACATACACCTATAAAAGAGCATACCATATACACCTAGAAAAAATATATGTGTTTGTATGTAAGAAAGTATGTGTGTATGTACATAAGAATGTAAATATTATGTATGTATGTATGTAAGTATGGTATGTATGTAAGTATGTATGTATGTATGTACATACGTATGTATATATTTATGTATGTATGTGTGTATCTATATAAGTAAGTATGTATCTATGTAAGTGTGTATGTATGTATGTATGTATGTATGTATGTATGTATGTATGTATGTATGTATGCATGTATGTATGTATGTGTGTAATATATATGTAAGTATGTATGTATGTATATATGTGTGTGTATGTATGTATGCATGTATGTGTGTATGTATGTATGTATGTTTGTATGTGTCTATCTATGTATGCATGTATGTATATGAGTCGATACATATGTATTATGTATGAAATAAGTATTAATGTATGCATGCAAGGAACAATGTAAATATGCATGTATGTATGTATATATATATATATATGTATATAAGTATGTATATTTGTATCTATTTGTGTATGGGTATAAGTATGTGTGTATATTTTATCGATGTATGTATGTACGTATGCATGTATTGTATGTATGTATGCATGTATGTATGTTTGTATGTATGTATGTATGCATGCATGTATGTATGTATGTATGTATGTATGTATGTATGTATGTATGTATGTATGTATGTATGTATGTATGTATTTATGTATGTATATATGTATGTATTTGTCTATGTATATATTTATGTATGTGAATAGGTATGTATGTATCTAAGTATGTAAATACATATGTTCAGATGTATGTATATATGCATGCATGCATGTATGTATGTATGTATGTATGTATGTATGTATGTATGTATGTATGAATGCATGTATGTATGTATGTATGTATGTATGTATGTAACTAAGTATGTATGTATGTATGTATGTATGTATGTATGTATGTATGTATGTATGTATGTATGTATGTAAGTATGTATGTATGTAAGTATGTTTGTATGTATGTATGTATGTGTCTATGTATCTATGTATGTATTTATGTATGTAAGTCCTTGACCATAAGCATGGACTACTTATGTCCTTGAGAAGAAAATTTATGTATGTTCATTTATCGTTAGTTGAGAGCTAAGAAGAACTTTGAAATGATTTTATCTAATGTAAAAGGGTCTAAGGACCTAAAGTCGAGGTTTAAAGTGATTCTAAAAGGAGCAAAAAGCCACGAGATATATTTGAATTGAATTCAAATAAATAGCTCAAATGTTGATTTGAATCTTTGGTAAATCTTCCAACACCTACCAAGTAGAATCATGAGACAAGGCTTATATATACTTTAGTGTAAAAGACAACATTTTTATGAGTGACTTGTTCTATAAATAGAAGCTTTAACCTTCATGCTCAAAATTCGGCAGTAATCTCTCTAAACTCAAACGTTTGAGATCAATGCTCCAATGTAATATGGTGTTATGTATGTATCAAGTTCAAGATAATAGAGTTATAGTGTGTCCAATCAAGAAATAGGTTGTTCTAGAGTAAAGAACCTCTCATCTCTATACCCTGCCATCACCTCCTCATAATGGTATTTGAGCATCATTATTATATATACATTGTGGGTGATGGTTTTTTTTATTCAATTGGAAAAATGGATCAAAATAACTCCTTAGCATGATCTCTAAGGATGGAAGCATATCTAAAAGCTATAAATAGTTAAAATCCAATCTCCAAACTTTGGAGCATTTGAACCATCTCAATTGTTGATACTACGAGCATTATTAGGCTAGGTGTGGAGCAAGAGTATATGTGCACTCAAATTTGAATTTGAATCATGTCATGAGCCTCAATCAATCACCTACCTCACTTCAATGTGATGAATCCTATTTTCTAGGAAAAGATCCTCATGTTATTTAGGGATTGTTTTTCCAATTCATATCGACATATCATGTACTTTGAACTAATAGATTTCATGTGTGTTATCACATTTAGAATTTTTATTAAGCTAGCAAATCCCTTACTAAGCAAGCCCCTTTCATGTTTGATATTTTTTTCACACTTAGGGTAGCCGTAGATAACACTCTTATTTGAGTATCTCCATGCTAGTTAGGTCTATGTGTTGAGAAATGTTCCCTATTCATAGTTTATCCATTTCCTCTAAATTTTGGCTTGTCAAAAAGGTAATAGGTTCTTCTAAGGTTGGCATGAAGATCAAGTCAAAGCTCATCATATTTTCATAGAAATCAAGTCTTGAGTGAATAGTAGTCCATGTGAACATGTCTATTGAAGGCATTAAGCAGAATATCTTGGAGACATTGGTTCTCATACTAGAAGCAATTATTTTTAGCTATATAACATGAATTAGAACTTTCTAATAGTTTACTTGGGATTTCCAAAAGCTCTTGAGTTCATCCGATATGAAATCAAAGAATCATTATTTTGAGTCTATAGAGGTATATATGAACATGTATGTGAGACCATTCATGCTTCAAGTTGGATAGGGAAGGAGTACTTTCTTCTGTTACTGATATCATAAGAATTTTGACATATAAGTACATTGAAAGAGACCATAAGGATCTTTTGAGGGCCTTGGAAGAAAAGGAGCTATTGATTCGAGTTCAAGGGCATACATGCAACTCAGAGAAAATCTACTATTTAGGAAGCAAGGTATCTGACGTATTTATTTTGGCACTTTTTGAAGTATAGAGGTAAATTTCTTATTTTCCATCGCTCTCTATCACATAATCCTCATAGGAGATGGTTGAACCATGCCTTAAGAGAGAGGATTAGGAAGTAATAGTCAACCATGGCTTTTGGGGCAAGTGGCTAGCTCATCACACTCCTAACTAGGAGATTGTGAGTTTAATCCCAACATTCGTATTGGAGCCTAGTTGAGGAGCTTGGGCTAGATGGACGTAAGGTGCTTCATTTGGTGGGAACTTGGAGGAAGTGCTTGTACTTGGCTAGTGTGAAACTAGCTTTAGATGAAGGAGCATGGGCATTTGGCTACCCAGAGAGGGTGGGATAGGTCCAAATTGTTGAAAGTGTGAACTATGCAAGATTTAGGTGGAGAAAGGGGTCAAAAGAACTTAATGTGGAGAAAATTCATGACTCAAATCAATTAGGGTGGTCTCAAGCTTGTGCAAGGTTGGGCAAGGCAATCCTAAGGTGATGAAAAAGGTGGGAGAGGCATCCAAAAGCTATAAAAGGAGGTGAAGAGACAACAAATGCATGGAAGTCTTATAGGTCACTAAAGACTAAGAGGCATATACTCAAGGAAGCTCAAGGACAGAGTCATCAAAGGCTCAAGGAGAGGACATGGAGCAGCCCAAGCTAGGAAAAAGAGAGAGAGGAGGGCATTACATGTACAGAGGAGGAGTAAGGAAGAGCTATCAAGCCCACATCCCCTCTAATCTCTTGTAGGTGTAGACATAGTCTGCTTATTATAGTTGTAACTCGTGGAGTACATATTCGATTCAAAAGATTTAAATTGCATTATGTTCTTATATAGATCTATTAATTTCAGTAGAGGGATTCTTGAAAATCAATTTTTTTTGTAGAGAAATTGGTGTATCTCTATAACCCTAATTTTTGCATATCCTACATCTCACCATACTCTATTTTGTATAGAGTTGTTGACTGATTTAAAGAGGTCCATTTGAGGTGTTATGTATCTTCTTGGAGAGCTTATGAGCCATACTAAGTGCATTGAAAAGCTTAGGTGATTTGTATTAATCTAAGGCAGGTGAAGGAAAGTTTTGCCATAAAATAGTAGAAAAGGTGTATGAAGGGACCTAGGTATTAGGTTCATTTCTCTTCTAGTGTGCAAATATGAGGGATTAAATTTCATCACTTTGCATCAGAGCAGTAAACATCCTTTGAAGACTCTAAGAGAAGGACACATAAGCTCGGACATCAAGATAAAGAGGTACATTTTTGTGTAACCCTAATTTCCCATTCATTATGGTAGATCTAGGTCAAAAGGTGGAGTTGCTTGATAAAGAAAACTATCAACCATCGAGGCTTAGAGTCATGAACTACCTCATGAGCAAAGGTTTATGACATATTGTGTGTCGAAATGAAGATAAGCATGATGTGGATCCCAAAGATCCAAAGATCACCAATGAAGAACTGAAGATATCAAAGGATTAGGAGGAAAGGAATAGGAGAGCTATCTTCTATATATCACAGGAAATCTCTAACACTATGATTGGTCATATATACAAGCTTGATCATTCTAGAGATGTTTGGGAGGTCTTAGAGAAGATATATGCCACTTCCACAATAAGAAGAAAGATGCAGCTTAAGAATGAACTCCATTCCTTGAAGAAGGGTAGTGGTCGATCTATTGTTGACTATATCTTGAGGGTGAAGAAGTTGAGGGAGCAATTGGCATCCATTGGTTGCAAAGAGGATGGGGAAGACCTTGTGAAAATTACTCTCAATGGGCTGAGAGGGGAAGACAAGTGAAAACCCCTCGTTACTACCATCTTGTATAGAGATCCTCTACCAATTGCTAAGGAGTTGATCCCACACCTAGTGGTAGAAGAGGTTGCCATAGAAGACACATCCAAGAAGGATGGTCACTAAAAAGTCCTATATGCTAGCAAAGGCAAAGAAAAGAGTGGAAAGAAGGGGAAAGGAGGAAAAAGCAAGTAGAAGCAGTCCAAGGAAGAAGATTCAGATTCAAAAGGAGATAGCTAGGAATCATCTTCAAGGAAGGGCAAGAATGGCAAAGAGAAGAACAATCATCATCGAGGTAAAACTTGTTTTATATGTGGTAAAGAGAATCATATTTCTTCAAATTGTTGGTTCAATGATGTCGAAGGCAAGAAAAAGAAGGAGCAAGATAATTATGTTAACAACTCCAAGAAGGATGATGAGAAGGAGGCCCTACTAGCCATGAAACATGGCTACACTAGTGATCCCAAGGACACAAAATGGTACATAGACTCTAGATGTGCTCTAATCACGTCATGTATGGAGGAATCATTTGTTCATATGTAGGTCCCAAGCTCAAAAGGTTTTGTGGAGACACGAGATAACACTAAGCATCCCATTACACATGTGGGGCTAGGTGAAGGTAAAATTGTCAAGACTCTTAAAAATGTTCTCCATGTTAAATCTATTTCCAAGAACATTATCTCTATAGGAAAGATGGTAGAGGTATGAAGGTTATATTTGATGCAAAAGGGAAGGAAAGAAAGCAGATTGTTCACACTAGATGTTGCTTCTACACATAACAAGGTACGTTATGTGATGATTGGTAACAAGAGGATTGCAAAGATTGATCTTTGGCACAAGCGAATATGACATATCAATGTTCCCAAGTTTAAAATCATGTGCAAAGTAGGTATAGTGCAAGGACTTCCAAATCTTGGAGTCCAAGGTCTACAAGACTTCTGTGATGCTTGTCAGCTACGTAAGCAAGCAAGGAATCCATTTCCAAAGAGTGAGTACAGATCCTCTAAGATCTTGGAGGTTCTACACTCATATATATGGGGCCCTAGCAGAGAGGCTTCATTAGGAGGAGCTAGGTACTTTATCACTTTCATTGATGGCCATTGTTAGCCATACAAATGGTTGATTTTTTTGAACGTGAGGAGTTACACCTCATAAATGTCAATCCATGGAGACGTGAGGACTGGTATGAAGACCGTGAGCAAGTGATGGCACAAGTGCGTGAGTGAAAGCACACAAGCATGCACACACATACACACACACGCGTACAAGGTAAGAGCAAAGAGTGGAACAATGGAAGATCTTCAATTACACAAGAGCTCTCTTACAAAGCTGAAATCTATAACAAGATAACCTCAAAAATGAGCTCTCGAGCCCTTTTTTATAGTTTTTTGAGTGGTTTTGGCCCTGTCCAGACCTAGTGTCCGGCCTAGTTAAAAAATAGGTTCCAAGGCTTATTTGGGGGCTCAAACGGAGTCTAAAAATTATGAAAATTGGTAGGATGATAGTTCTAATACTCCTCAAGCTCGAGGACTCCTCGACTTGAACAAAAGGGAGTTGCAAAAATGGACAATGGTATTTACAATGGTTTTTAGTGATAAAATTCACTATTTTTATAGGGATTTCTCTTGAAAATTTGACAGGTGCTTCTTGGAGCTCCCCATTTGCTCCTTCTTCTTGTGTGTCCACTTCCTTGATGCGCTTCTATGCTTTGTCCTTGACCGTGGGCTGCAACACTCCCCCCCCCCTCTTGAGTCTGTCGTCCCTCATAGACCCTTGTTGTAGTGGTTGTTTCATGTAGTACTTTGACAAGTAGAGTTCTGCATGTCTCCACCAGAGCGGTCTGTCTTCGCTTGTCCCATTCTTCATGTTCTTCATCCGTGACACCAGCGTGAGAGTGTATTGATGAGCTTTCAGAAATTGTGAGGTGCTCCAAAGAGGTTATCATAGTTGATTGTGAGTAGCTCTTAGCAGTGGATTCCTTCTTTGCTCTTTTTGTTGTCACCTTGATGTCCTATGGATTTAAAAGATGGCTCCCCTAGTTTTCATGTCAAGTACTCGTGACCCATAATGACTGATGGGTATGTGCATTGATGCATGGGTTGGAAGAAGAATGTGCCTTGTGCATGGCCTTGTAATGTGGCCCTACATATGCGTACTTGGAAAATGCATGATAAGAAGTATGGTGCAAGAGATTGGGTCTTGAGCTAAGTGCTCAAGGGTATGCTGATGAAGAGGTTTCCTAATCTATCATGGTTATAGTGTTGTTGAAGCATACACGTCTTACCATGGTGAAAGGTCCATTTATCTTCATCTCTTCGAGTTGTAGTTCCATCATGGTGTTTGAGCATCAGCTTGTCTATTTTTTGCTGGATGTCCTTGCTGATAGTTTGCTAATGAGCATCTTCAAGCACATAGTCCTCTCCCTCTTTTTTGTTTTACAATATCGCAAAACAGGAAGAAAGAGGTTAGTACCAACAAAATATTGTACATATGTCATATGTGTCTCATGTGCCTAGGATTTCCCAATGGTGTCTATGCACGGCCGTGTGATGTGGCCCTATGTGGATGCATACTTTGGAAGTGCATGACCTCAATGGTGCAAAAGACAAGGTTATGCCAAAGGCACATGGTTGTTGCACGTGGAGGTTTTCAATATTCTTGCAGATGTTGATGCAGCCTTTGTTGTAGGTATCCATTAGATGTCAAAAGGACAATTGATTTTAGGGCCCCATTTCATAAAAGGGGTAGGTTGTGTACAAGTCCTTGTTGACTTCTTCATCTTTGGTTGATTGCTTAAATTTTGTATTCGGAGTGGTTTGTTCTTTGTTGTTGTGGATGCCACTGGTGCCTTAGGCTTCCAAACCCATATCCTTGATGATTGACTTAGCTTTAGATTGACCTCCATTGGAGTAGTAGATACCTTAGCATCCTGCAAGCCAAACTTCTTGACCATATCCTGCACATACTTCTTTTGAGTGATGTAAATACCTGTATCTGTATAGATCAATTCAAGACCTAGGAAATACTTTAATAATCCAAGATCACTAATCTTGAATTCTTTCATCATCTGTCCTTTGATGTGTCTAATCCCATTGACATCATTGCCTGTAATGATAATGTCATCAACATAGACACAAATATATTACTTCTGTACTACTTCTCTTTATAAACAGAGAAGTGTCTGCTTTACTCATCACAAATCCTTGATCTATAAGGTAGGTTGTCAACCTGTAATTCCATGCTCTGGGTGCCTGCTTTAAACCATACAGAGCCTTCTTCAATTTACAAACATAATGTACCTTTTTTGGATCTTCATAGCCAGGTGGTTGTGACATGTAGACTTCTTCAGATATCCATCCATTCAAGAATGCATTCTTCACATCCAATTGGTACATGTTCCAATTCTTGGATGCAGCTACACTCACCAATATTCTGATAGTTGGCATCTTGGCCAGAGGAGAGAATGTCTCCTCATAATCAATGCCTTGGGTTTGTGCAAAGCCCTTGGCTACCAACCTAGCTTTGTACCTGTTTATTGTTCCATCTGAATTCTTCTTTAGTTTGTAGATCCATCTGGATCCTATCACCTTCATAGAGTCCTTCTTGGGTACCAAGTCCCAAGTATCACTTTCCTTGAGAGCTTCTATCTCTTCATCCATGGCTTCTCTCCATTCTGTTTTGGTAATTGCTTCTTCATAGGTACCTGGTTCTTCATTCAACAAGTCTTTTGCTAGATATACAGAATGTTTAGTTACAAGTGATGTGTCATACCCAAATCTGATAGGCTTCTTCTTTTCTCTTTGAGATCTCCTCATTGCTTGAGTTGAAGTTTCTGGCTTATCTTCTAATTGCTTCATCTTCATCTTTCCTTTGGACTTCCAAGCCTTGAACTCTTCAAGGTTTATTGTATCATCATCATCTGAGCTTAAATCTTCTTGCTGAGTTGGTTCTTCCTTAGTGAGCTTTGGGAAATCTTCTTCCATGTCATAGGGTAGACTCACTTTCCTGCATTCATTCTCATACCATGAGTCATTCTCATCAAATATGACATCTCTGCTTACCTTGAACCCTTTGTTTGTTGGGTTGTAGAATCTGTATCCCTTTTGGTTCAAGTCATAACCAATGAAGATGCATTTTTCAGCTTTAGGGTCTAGCTTTCCCCTTACCTGTGAGGGAATATGCACATATGCCACACAACCAAAGATTTTGCAATGATCCAGAGAAGGTCTCTTACCATGCCAAGCTTCATATGGTGTCATGCCATCAAGTGATTTGGATGGCAACCTATTGATGAGATAAGTGGCAGTGGATACACTTTCTGCCCAAAGATAATTTGGCAACTTTTTCTCATTAAGCATAGACCTAGCTGTTTCTACTATAAGTCTATTCCTTCTTTCTGCTACCCCATTTTGTTCAGGTGAGTACCTTGTAGTGATCTCCCTTTTGATGCCTCTTTCCTGCAAGAAATCTTCAAACTCATTGGAGAAGTACTCTCCTCCACCATCTGACCTTAGCCTCTTCAAGCTTCTTCCTGTTTGATTTTCAACAAGTGCAAGATACTTCTTGAAACAATTAAACACTTCATCCTTATGCTTCATAAAGTATAAAATGGTCCATCTGCTATAGTCATCAATGAAGGACACATAATACCTTGAGCCAAAAATGGAAGGGTCCTTGCTAGGTCCCCAAACATCTGTATGTACCAAGTCTAGGTAGTCTTTATGCATGAAACCTTTCCTTGAGTAGGGTAATCTGTGAGACTTACCAAATTGACATGATCCACACTTGTAAATCATGTGTTAAGCACACATTGATCCCTGCACATTTGCTTTAGAGTTCTTTCTCCTATGTCCCCTAATCTCTTGTGCCATATTTCTAACTCTGAAAGTGTCTGATCCTTGTAATTATACAAAGCAATGTTTTTTGTATCTTCTAGCTCAAATGTAAATAATCTACCTGATTTCTCCCCTTTGGCTATCCTTCTGAATCCATGTCTTGGGTCTTCCACATATGCTCCATGTTGTGTAAATCTGACCTGCAAACCTTTCTCCACAATCTGACCAACACTCATTAGATTCTTAGTTATTGTTGTTACATAGAGTACTCTGCTCAATAGATTCTGGTTACCATCACATGTCTTCACATTTCCAATTTTGACAACAGAGTGTTTAGTGTCATCACCTGTTTGTACCTGATGTTTGCCCTTGGGCTCTTCCAAATCAGAAAGTAGTGCCACATTGCCAGCTACATGGTTAGAACATCCTGAGTCGATATAAAATAAATGATCATCATTTGTACCTATCTTGGAGGTCATATTCATGATCAATAGGGAGTCATCTTGCTCCTCTGTGTAATTGTTGTAGTCTCTTCTATTTCTGAATCCACCTTGGTAGTTACCATTGTGGTTGTTGTTGTAGTTGTTGTTGTATTGATTGTTGTATCCATTGTAGCCTTGGTGTTGATTGAATTTGCCTCTCCCTTGAGAGTATCCACCTCTTGAGTAGCCTCTTCCTCTCTGATTCTTGTAATTCTTGTAGCATTCATCTGTGGTATGATTAGACAATCCACAAATGTTGCATGGTGATGAGTTGTAGGGTCTCCCCCTACCTGACTTACCTCCTCTGCCTCTTCCTCTAGATGACCTACCTCTCCCTGCATAATTAGCTTGAGAGGTAGAGCCTTCTTCATCCTGTTTCTTCCCTTTACCTTTATCTTTAACTTTCTTATCAGTATAGAGAGCAGAGGGGTTGTTACCTTTTGATTGATCTCCAGCCTTTGTAAACTTTGCTTCATGTGTAAATAGTTGGCCCATGAGTGTTGTGAGATCAGGGGTATGCATGTCCATGTAGAGGTCCATTGCAGTGGTGAAACTTTCCCACTTATCATCTGCCTTGAGTCCATTTGTTACTTGCCTGACTATTTTTTCCTCTTCAATCTCCTCTCCAATGCTTGCTAATTGGTCTGCCACATCTTTGATCTTTGTCACATACTCTGAGACTGATTGCTTGGGCTGCTTCCTAAGGGTTGTGAACTCAATCCATAATTGATTCTTCCTAGCCCTTGTGTTGGAAGAAAAATAATTTGACAAGGTTTCCCAAGTCTCTTGGGAAGTCTTACAATTCCTTACATGAGGTAAAAGAAAGTCAGATATAGAGTTTAGAAGGTAAGACCTTGCCAAAGCATCCTTTGCACACCATTGGTTGAGTCTTTCATGTTCATCCTTTGTGGGTAGTCCTCTGGTCTTGAATGAGGGCAATTCCTCATCTCCTGATATGTATCCAAATAAGCTTCTCCCTTGTAGATAGGTCTTCATTCTCAATGACCAAGCCTGATAATTGTTTCTGTCCAATTTGTCAATGAAGGAAGGGAAACCATCACCCATGATTACCTTATTTGCTCTGATACCATTGTTGGGAGTGATGGTTGGATGCACTCAAGAAATGAGTTGATGCTGCAAAACCTGCTTCACACCTGCCCTCCTTTGATTCCAGATATACTTAGTACACTTGCTTAGCTTCCAAATGACACAAAGAAACCATATATGTACTTTGGAAATGGTTTGTGTAATGATCAAACCAAAACAGATAACTTGGTTCCTTCACAAACCCAAAAACTTACTATTTCTGTAATGATACCTGCTCAGACTTTCACTCAGTGTGACCAGCACACTAACAATTGATCTAATTCCTTTTGGGAGTATTAAAGTAACTTAACAAGCTACCAATCACAAGTGGAATCACTCAAATTGATAAACTATGCACTGAGAAATAAGTTTAGCAAAATTCTAATTACCCCCGACTTTTTAGGAACTCTGCAGACACAGACCAGTGTGCACTTCGAAGCGGATTTCTCTCAAATGGCTGAATGAAATCCTCTGAGATTTTGTATGCTTGTAGTTGACCTTGAGCTAGTTCCAATGAGCTATAGATCTCTTGATTTGATTTAGTAGATCCAGAGATATGCTCCTTTGAAGTTGACAGACTTGAAGAAGATAACACAGAGAACCAGAAATGATAAATGTGTATATATCTATTGATTGATAAGATTGTACAAGCTCAATAGCATGAAAAGCATAGCTAATTGAGGTGTGGTGGTGTAGGCTATGGAGTAGCACTAACACACACACAGTTACACTGACAATATGCCTCGGGGAGTGAGCTGAAGTGACTGGACTAACCGCGACTTTTCAAATGTAGTTTTTATAGGAGTTGATGGTGATTTGAATTTCAAATTCAAACTTAGGCTCCCTAGAATCTCTCCTCTAAAAGTAGGGAGATATTCTCTCCACTAAACTATTCTCTTTTCCACGACTTAATCAGGTAGGTAAGTGATTACATGAGATGCCAAGTCATAAAAAACTTTTACAAGGGGTAAAGAGGTAAGAACTTATAAGCATATGTTCATATGAACCTTGGTTCAAGTGAAGCCTTGATAAATCTTTGTCCATGCCAATCTTCCATGAGTCCAAGCCAATGTGTGAAGGCTTGATATGCACCAACAATCCCCATCAATTGGGTAATGCACGCTTGGCTTCTCCTCATAATGGGGGCCTTACAAAATGTGCATACAATCATGAGGGGTAGACATTGATCATATACTAATATGTATATCCATTACCATCTTGTGCTTCAAAGATGATACGGACCATATATCAGGTTTTGGCCACTCCAAGCTAAGAAGAGAATGTACTTCAATTTTCTCTAACCTTCCAAAACCATTCATTGTAGAGGGTACAACATATCTATGTGTGCAAAAGAAAACTCTAGCATGGTAAAGTTGAGGAGGAGATATTTCAGGAAAGACTAGTGCACCAACATCTGCATGCAATGCCTAGAAAGTACATGTAAGACTATGAAGTGGTTGCTCTTCCACCAAAGTAGAAGGAAATATATCTGAAACAAACAAAAACATATCTAAATAATTCAGAAATATATTCAACACAAGAAAAAATACAATATTGTAGAGTAATACTTACAATTCATAGGATATCTCATTCTACTAGAGTTTTCAATTTTCATAGTTGCCACTGTAAAAACATGTTGTACAATAGTAACCATCCCATTGTCTCTGTGCTTCTTGAAGCCAAGTAACTTTCCCTTCCAATGAAGATCTAAGTTTCCACGATCTCTAACTAGATGAGGCCCAACTCTAGAGGGTTGCATGTACACCCATGCACCTTTGGAGTACTCATGTGATAGCCATTGTCCATCTGTGGCTTTGATTTCCTCTTTCGGTCACCTAGAAGCTTTAGATGTTGCCATTGAAGGTAAAGTTCTTCAAGCTACAATAGGAATTCGAGATAGGAGATGTAGGTAGGTTGGAATGTAGAAACAGGAGCTTCAATGGTGTGCTATAGAGTGAAAGTAGTTGGAAAAGATGACTTTTTGGGACTTGGGTATGAAAATGTGAGGTTTCGGAGGGAAATAACTCTTCTTTGAGTATTAGAAAAAAAAAAAGCAATTTTTTCAGCTCAAAACATGCACGGATTTTGAATTTGGGGTCAAAAAGAGTACGTTTGACCCTAAAAAGTAATGGGGTCCACTCATCACCTTGCTTCTATCTGCAATCCTTGATGGCATGGCCTTTCTTTTCACAATAGAAGCAACTTCCTATGAACCTTTTCTTCTTTGGCTTCTTCTTTGATCCATCAGAAGAGCCTTTACCTTTTGCATTTGCTGAGAATGCAGCATCACTTTAGTTTGCCAATTCTTCAATTGCATCTCTTCTTCTAAAAGCATAGCACAAAACTCTTCAAATGTGAGGGGAGTTGGTCTTACCTGAGTGTTAAGGTCTATTACTAATCCATCATACTTTGCTGGAAGAACACATACACATCTTCGAGCCAACTCTTCTGGTGTTATAACAACACCAATTACAACCAATTGATCTTGAAGGTGTTTTATCTATTTGATAAAATCTTCAGCCTTTTCAGAATCAGAATGTTTTTCATTTGCCAACTGATTTTCTGAATTTTGTATCCTAGTGTAGTTCTTGGTCTTATATTGACGAGCCAATATGCCCCAAGCCTCATTTGCTTTAGTATTATGTTGAACTAAAGTAAGCATAGAAACACTTACACTAGTGACAATTGCACATAATGCATCAGCATTCTGCCTCTTCCAAGCTCGTAGAAGATCTGGATCTGGCTGAATCATCAATCTTGAATTTGCTCGATCTTCAACTGGTATAGGTTCTGGATCCAATCCCATCCGTCCCATGATAGTCTCAAGTAATTCATAGGAGTCCAAAATTGCAGAAATTTTGAACTTCCAGAGTGTATAGTTGGTTCCATCCAGCTTCCCTTCAGTGAATGCAGGTGGGCGAACTCAAATAGGTGCAGCATTAACATTAGCAAAAGCACCAAGAACAATGTTCGACGATGATTCCATCATGTAATCACTCGAATAATCTACTGATATTCTAGTATGCTAGTAGGCTAAAATAGTGATACTTCTCAAGCTATTCAAACCTTATGGCTCTGATACCATGTAAGACAATAGTTACGCAATATAAGACAGGAGCAGTAGCAGAGAAGATAATAGATATAGGAGAATCTCAACAATTTTCTACTAACAGCAAGTACAAGGATGATGGCGTTGTCCACCCGTGCGCTCTCAAGGTAGAGCTTAAATGGTGATCTAGACAACTCTAGATAGGGAGATACAAGGTATAGATATGCTGGCTCAATTCTATGTCTCAGGTAGTGTAGAAGTCATGTATATATAGGATCATGGGTGGCCTTCCATGGATAGCTATACATGGGCGGTAGAGCATGGGCGGCCACCGCCCGCGTAATTGCCATACATGGCTTAGCTGATTGAACTGACTTAAAAAATATAAATGATTTCTGATTCCAAAAGGGAATATTCCATGGAAAATTCCCTTTACCGTCGCGTCGGGGGTGCTACCCCCGGATCCCCACTAGGGGGCCCGCTGGCCCCCTTGGAACCCCTAGTGAGGGCTGCTCCTCGCTACCCCATACCCCACAATTGGGGACCCTGGTAACTCCCTTTCCTCACAATACCTTACATGGTCCAATATGACCTCCATCCAACATGCAAGTGGGGATCCCCATCAATTGGGTAATGCACGCTTGGCTTCTCCTCATAATGGGGGCCTTACAAAATGTGCATACAATCATGAGGGGTAGACATTGATCATATACTAATATGTATATCCATTACCATCTTGTGCTTCAAAGATGATACGGACCATATATCAAGTTTTGGCCACTCCAAGCTAAGAAGAGAATGTACTTCAATTTTCTCTAACCTTCCAAAACCATTCATTGTAGAGGGTACAACATATCTATGTGTGCAAAAGAAAACTCTAGCATGGTAAAGTTGAGGAGGAGATATTTCAGGAAAGACTAGTGCACCAACATCTGCATGCAATGCCTAGAAAGTACATGTAAGACTATGAAGTGGTTGCTCTTCCACCAAAGTAGAAGGAAATATATCTGAAACAAACAAAAACATATCTAAATAATTCAGAAATATATTCAACACAAGAAAAAATACAATATTGTAGAGTAATACTTACAATTCATAGGATATCTCATTCTACTAGAGTTTTCAATTTTCATAGTTGCCATTGTAAAAACATGTTGTACAATAGTAACCATCCCATTGTCTCTGTGCTTCTTGAAGCCAAGTAACTTTCCCTTCCAATGAAGATCTAAGTTTCCACGATCTCTAACTAGATGAGGCCCAACTCTAGAGGGTTGCATGTACACCCATGCACCTTTGGAGTACTCATGTGATAGCCATTGTCCATCTGTGGCTTTGATATTGTGACATCTTAATGTGAGGATTTCCTCTTTCGGTCACCTAGAAGCTTTAGATGTTGCCATTGAAGGTAAAGTTCTTCAAGCTACAATAGGAATTCGAGATAGGAGATGTAGGTAGGTTGGAATGTAGAAACAGGAGCTTCAATGGTGTGCTACAGAGTGAAAGTAGTTGGAAAAGATGACTTTTTGGGACTTGGGTATGAAAATGTGAGGTTTCGGAGGGAAATAACTCTTTTTTGAGTATTAAAAAAAAAAAAGCAAATTTTTCAGCTCAAAACATGCACGGATTTTGAATTTGGGGTCAAAAAGAGTACGTTTGACCCTAAAAAGTAATTGGGTCCATTTTTAGGTGTTATGATGTTTTTTTAACTTTTTAGAAATTTTGAATTTTTGGGCCCAACTAAGTTACAATATTCCTTCTCTCTCTAGAGGGAGCTCATTAAATAAGGGAGAAATATGTCCCCTCTCCCCCGTTTAGCCTAGTATTTTATAGGGCATAGATTGTGGCCACCACCCTCTTCTGATTGGTCCATCACTAATCACTCCTTAATCTAAAAGGCTCATTCAGGGTTCATTTTTTTCCCTAATGGTAACTCTTATTAAGGTAATGCAAATAAGAAAGAAAAGAATCACAAAGGGAAGAAGAAGGAAGATGATGATGAGGAGATTTCCCTGGCCAAGTATGGAGGCAAGAGCAAATAGAAAGGGAAGAAGAAATGAGCAAAGCATGACAAGTCAAAATCATAGGATGTTCAACCTTGTGCCATTTGTAACAAGACCAACCATACCACTCAAAATTGTTGGTTCAGTGGAAGAACTTAGAAATGAAGTGGAAGAGGTGGATTTGTCAATAGTATAGGTAGAAATGGACAAAATTTCAACAACAATAATAAAAGTGACAATAGAAGGGACTTCAACAACTACTGAGAGGATGAGTCACATGAATATTTATTACTTCTCATGAAATTGAGCCACAAAAAGGTAAGAAGATGAAAATTTGTTCTACATAGATGAAGGTTGTTCAAACTATTTTTCATGCAATTTTGCTCTTCCATCTCATTTGAAAAATCAAAAGCATAAACATGCAGTACAAAAATGGGATGATATCAAGCACAATCTGGAGAAGATTGGTAATTTGAAAGCTCCCAATGGCTAGAAAAATATTGTGCATAAGGTTCTTTCTATACCCACTATCAATAAAAGCCTGATAAGTGTATGCCAAATAGTTGAAGAAGGCTTGCAAGTTAGGTTCACTCAGTATGGACCTTTTGTGGAAGACCCATTTCAAGGCTTTAAGAAGATAGCCAGAGGTGAGAAGCATGGTAGACTTTATTTTTGAGGTAGGAGAAATTGAGAACATAGCTCTTTCGAAATTTGGGTCTCAAACCCTAAGTGAGCTTGAAGTGTGTCATAAGAGACTTTTTGATGTGAATGAAACAACCTTATAGGATATGTGCAATAATCAAAGTGTTTTAGGGCTGCCAAACATATCAAAGCAACACACGATCAATAGACGTGATCCTTGTTGAATTGGGAAGGCATAAAGATAACCTTTCAACTAGAAAGGCTACATCCACAAAAATATCTTGGACTTAGTACACATTGATTTGTGGGGACCAACTCAAGAACCTTAACTGGCAAGCTCAAGGTACTATGTAGCTTTTGTTGATGATCATAGTAGATGGAAACTCCTTTACTTTATCAAGAATAAACATCAAGTGTTTGAATGCTTCAAGAAGTACATAGCAAAAATCATAGAGGTGGATCATTGAAGAAAATCAAATCTGATGGAGGGTGAAAATACTTCTCCAAAGAATTTTATGAGTATTTGTAGGATAAATGAATCAAAAGCAAAGTGACTACAAGGTACTCTCCACAACTGAATGGTATTTCAGAAAGGAGAACCAAGACTCTAGTTGAATCAGCAAGAATGATGCTTGAAGAAAAGAAGCTATCACACTATCTATGAGCATAAGCCATCTCAAGTGTTGTGTATCTGGTGAATATACTTCCATGTAAATCTCTTCAAAGTATGAACTCTTATGAAGCTTGGAATAGTAGAAAACCAATTCTAGGTTGTTGTAAGATTTTTGGTTGTTTAGCATTTGTTCATGTACCTTCATGAATCAAAGGTAAACAAGATGAAAGGGAAACCAAGGCAATATTCATTGGCCATGATTCAAGTCAAACGGGAGACACATTTTACAATCCATCCACAAAGCAACTTACCACAAGCAGGGAAGTTTTTTTTTTAGGAACATAGATCATGGTATGATGAGGACAAACAAGAGGTAAACTTACCCTATGATCTTGGTCCAAATTTTCATCCATGAGGTAGCAAGCATGATACACAGGTGCATGACTCAAGAAGTAAATCAAGTGATGATCAAGATAAGAAGGAAAGAGACTATAAACTCTAGAAATCAAGCCAAAAGGCCAAGATGCAAGAATGTGGAGAATCCTTCAAACACACTCCTAGAAGATCAAGGGAGAGAAATCAAGCTAAAAGATATGGATATGATTCTACATTTGTAACAAAGCATTCCATTTATTTGGCCAAATAATTAAGCTCAAAGGAAACCTCAACATATGAAGAAGTTAAGGGTAACCCTAATTGGAAAAATCCATGAAAGAGGAGATAGAAGCCTTGAATGAAATGCACACATGGGAATTAGTGCTCAAACTCAAGGCATAGAGTATGACGAGACCTTTTCACTAGTTGCCAAGATGGTTACCATTAGGACATTGCTCAATGTTACAGCTACAATGAATTCGAAGCTACTTCAACTTGATATGAAGAATTATTTACTCAATGGGTGGATCAGCAAAGATGTATACATGTCACAACCCCCAAACCCTAATTTTACATCTTCTATATGTAGGCTCAAAAAAGCATTGTATGGATTAAAACAAGCTCCTAGACTTGGAATTTCATATCCATAACATACCTACAAGAACAAGGTCTCAAGTCTAGCAATGTAGACCCTTCTTTGTTCACCAAGAAGGTTCACAATGAATGTATCTATTTATGTGTTTATATAGATGACATAATTGTGAAATTTGATGACTTGAATGGTATAGAAAAGATCAAAAGGCACATGCAAGAGGGATTCAAAATCAATGACCTAAGAGAGCTCACATTTTTCTTAGGTATGTAGGTCATATACACGGATCAAGGAATGTACTTGAATCAAAGAAGATACATTCAAGATCTACTAAAGTTCAATATGGAGAATGCAAAACCTATAGGTATGCCTTTGGAAATGAATCTTGAACATAGTGTTTATGAAGATTAGCAGATTGAAGACATTAAAAAATGTCAAAGCTTGGTAGTTAGCTTGATCTATGGTACTCATACAAGGGTAGATATCTGATATAGTCTAGGAGTGCTAAGCCAATTCATACACCCTTCAACAAGACCACATATGGATGTAGCTAAAAGAGTACTCAAGTACCTCGAGGGCACAATCAATGAAGGTATATTATATCCTTATTCATCAAAATTGGATCTCAAGCTATACTAAGATGCACATTGGGTAGGATCCAAGGATGATAGGTGAGGACTTCCAGATTCTTAGCATTTGCAGGTTCCAAGATTGTGTCATGGTCCAAGAATCAATGAAAACCTTCTCTTTTTGTTCACACACCTATTGCTTGTTAAGCTCAGTGCTTCTAGTACAGTAGGAATTCGAAAAAAATCCTTTTATAGATATCAAATTAGCTTAATGAGCTAATGATTCCAAGTGGAATCACTTAAAATGATGTACTATACATAGAGCAATCAATTTCGCAATCAAATCATTACCCTCGATTTTTTAGGACCTCTACAGATTTTGACCACTGGGTACTTTGAGGTGCTTTTCTCCAAATCTGATGAATGGATTATCTTCTGAATTTTTGAGCATGTAGAGCTGATTCCAACAAGCTATAGAACATTGAAAATGGTGAAGGAATGACTGAGATATGAGCAATGCAAAATGACTATTCTGAGTAACTATGACAGAGAGACCATAGATGAAAGAATTGATCTATTGTATTATAAGACAATGTTGTACATAATCATTGGCATGATAATCAATGCTCAATGATCATGAGTAGTGTAGTCTATGAAGTGAGCCTCACTCTCTTAAAATTTGATCAACAAAAACTCAGGATTGGAGTGTTTTCTATACCACGAGTTTTTACACTCATCTTTTATAGATGTTCTATTCAAAATTTGAATTTTTAATTCAACTTTGGCTCTCTCTAGAAAAGTGATCCTCTAATCTAGGAGATATTCTCTCCAAATAAAGTCAAACTCCACGAGTTTAGTGGTAGCTACAAATATTCCTCCAAGTCAAATAGACTTTTACAAGTGGTAAGAAAGTAAAGTATACATAGCAATGGTTCTCATGGAACTTCAAACTTTTGCACATGAAGTCTATCCAAGTGTGTAGGCTTGGTATTTGCACCAACAACTCCCCCTCAAGCCAAACATCTTGGCTTGGTCTTTGTCACTCTAACACAATGGCAAGTACCAATGTGAGGAGATTCACCTCATAAATGTCAATCCGTGGAGACATGACTAGTACAAAGAGTATGAGCAAGTGATGGCACAAGTGCGTGAGTGAAAGCACACAAGCATGCACACACATACACACACGCGCGCACAAAGTAAGAGCAAAGAGTGGAACAATGGAAGGACTTTGATTACAAAAGAACTCTCTTATAAAGTTGAAATCTACAACAAGCCAACACCAAAAATGAGCTCTCCAGCCCTTTTTATAGTTTTTTGAGTGGTTTTGCCCCTGTCTAGACCTAGTATCCGGCCTCGTTAAAAATTAGGTTCCATGGCTTATTTGGGGGCTCAAACGGAGTCTAAACATTATGAAAATTGGTAGGGTGGTACTTCTAATATCCTCAAGCTTGAAGACTCCTTGGCTTGAGCAAAGTGGAGCTACAAAAATGGAAAATGGTATTTATAATGGTTTTTAGTGATAAAAATCACTATTTTTATAGGGATTTCTTCTTGAAATTGGACATGTGCTTCCTCGAGCTCCCTACATGCTCCTTCTTCTTGTGTCTCCACTTCCTTGATGTGCTTCTATGCTTGTGCTTGACCTTGACTATCAACACTCCCCCCTCTTGAGTCTGTTATCCCTGATAGACCCTTGTTGTAGTGGTTGTTCCATGTAGTACTTTGAGAGGTGGAGTTTCTCATGTCCCCACCCGAGGTCTATCTTCCACTTGTAGCGGCATTGCTTGTCCCATTCTTCATGTTTCTTCCTCCTTGATGCCGGCATGCGAGTGTATGGTTGAGCTTTTGAAAATTGTGAGCTACTCAAAAGAGGTTATCACAGTTGATTGTTAGTAGCTCTCGATAGTGGATTGCTTCCTTGCTGTTCCTCTGGTTGTCAAAGATGGCTTCCCAAGTTTTGATGCCAAGTACTCGCGACCCATAATGACTGATGGGTAAGTGCGTCATTGCATGGGTTGGAAGAAGAATGTGCCTTGTGCATGGCATTGTAATGTAGCCCTATGCATGCATACTTGGGTAATGCATTGGAAGAATTATGGTGCAAGAAATTGGGTCTTGAGCTAAGTGCTCAATGGTATGCCGACGAGGAGGTTTCCTAATCTATCATGGTTATAGTGTTGTTGAAGCATACACTTCTTACCATGGTGAAAGGTCCGACGATCTTCACCTCTTCGTGTTGTACTTCAATCATGGTGTTTGACCATTGGCTTGTCGTTTCTGTTGATGGATGTCCTTGCTGATGGTTCACTGATGAGCTTCTTCAAGCACATAGTCTTGTTCATTTCTCTCTTTTTTTTGGAACAATGGAAGGAAACAAGAAAAAAGAGGTTAGTATCAAGAAAACATTTTACATGCGGAAATTGTGTCTCATGTGCCTGGGATTTCTCCATTGTGTCTATGCACAACCCTGTAATGGGGCCCTATAGTAATGCATACTTTGGAAATGCATGACCTGAATGGTGCAAAAGACAAGGTTATGTCAAAGGCACATGGTTGCTGCACGTCAAGGCTTTCAATGTCGTTGGTGGACGTTGATGCATTCTTTTTTGGAGACCCAGTGGATCTTGAAATGATGTGATAAATCGATGGTTAAATGACAACTGACCATTCCTCCCTTTAGGGATCCATTTGAGAATAGTGTTTGACTGCGTAGAGATCAACTTAGGCTTCTTTATCTCTGGATGGGTGCTTGAATTTTTTATCCCTCGTGGTTGGCTCTTTGGTCTTGTGGATGCAATTGATGCTATTGGCTTCCAAACCCATATCCTTGATGATTGTCTTCTTACTTTTGCCGAAGGGTTGAGTTTATCTTCCTTTGGTCTCTGTGCTCGGTTCATACCCTTTCCTCTCCCTCGCTTCTTCGTTGAGACCTTTGGCATGGTGGAGAGCATAGGAATTTGTGCATGTAAGAGTCCTTTGGGAACCCACATGTGCAATCACCCCTATTGAGATGCAACTAAATTTTTAGGCACCCAAATTTGTCGGATTGATTAGCAATTGTAGATCTTGGTAGTATGAAAGCCTAACTGCACTAGTTGCTGCACCTGAGTCAATCAAGGCTCTCATAGTCCTTACACTCTTTCCTTGTCCTATCTCCACAGTCACAAAGGGGCGTCGATCGATTATGCAAGAAGTAATTATGCCTGATTTCTGGCACATGTCCATGTGATATTTTGGGGATTTCGAGTTGACATCAAGGCCTAGTCACCTTAACCTATTTCGCCTAATTCACTCTCTAGCCTCTCCCTGTGCTTCTTCTCTGAACCTCAAGTCTTCCTCTTTTTGCTTTTTAGCTGTGTTGAGTCTCATTAGCATATCCTCTGTAAGAGTTTCTTGATACAGATTGACTCGACATCCACTAATATAGTTTGACAAGATGTCACCTTCTAGAGTGGCCAATCGAACTGCACTGCTAGTGGAAATTCCATTAATGATCATGGGTCCATATCCTCTTTTTTCCAATTTACGAACATGTTGTTTTAGCATGTAAACTAGCACTAGATCTCCTTCTTTCAATCCTTTATCTTTTATATGGGCATCAAAGTATACCTTTTTCCATTTCTTTGCAGCATAGATGCCTGCTGTCGCTCGTAGCCTCATCTCACCCAAACATTCTAGATCAAAGATCCTGGAGGACAACTCATGTCCATTCCACTCGTGCTCTTGTGCTACTTTTAATGGTGGGATTAGGAAGTCCAATGGTAGCACAACATTCTGTCCGAAGACCATCTGAAATGGGGTGGCATTGAGTACCATTTTGTAGGCAACTCGGTAAGCCCAAATGGCATGATGAAGCTATTTGTCCCAATCAAAGTGTTTATTATTTACTAGTTTTGTCAACACATTACATAGGATCTTATTCGTGCTCTCGGCTTGTCTGTTGGCTTGTGGATGATAAGGGGCACACTACTTATGTATCAACATGAATTCTTGAAGGAGATTTTCAATGACCTTGTTCAAGAAGTGCATACCTCTATCACTGACCAACTCTATTGGTAATCCATATCTGGTAAACACATTCTCGAATAAAAACTTAGCCGTCATTTGAGCATCATTCTTTGTTGTGGCTTTTACTTCCACCCATTTTGTGAGGTAATTTGTGGCTACAATAATGTATTCCGCATGGGAGTTCCTAGCTGGAGGATTAATGGGACCTACAAAGTCTATACCCCACTTCATCATTGGCCTCAAAGGCATCTCATCTTTTCTTATCGGATATTGTGCATGTTGGCATGTGTCACATTTCTTCACATAAGTATGTGCATCCATATGAAGAGTAGGCCAACAAAGTCCTGAGAATAGAATCGCCTTGATTATTCTGTCAGGCCCGAAGTGTCCACCGACAACACTGCTATGAGCTGTTTCTAAGACTTTCAAATAATTTGATTCATGAACGCAGAGTCCTAGGTAACCATCTTTTCCTCTTCAATATAGGTTTTCTCCAACTAAGGCATAGCCTTGAGCCTCTTGCTCCATGCTCCTTTTTCTTGCTAGACTAGCCTCGTTTGGTAGTGCTCCCGATCGCACGAATTCTACCAATGGAGTGTTGCAATCTGGAATTAATGACATGTGATAAAGAGTAGCATGCTCCACTGGGGGGTCTCTCTTTGCACACTGGACAAATTCTAATCCACTCATTTATTTCTCTATCGATGCTAGGCCAATACACTCCTAAACATCTTAAATTTTGCAATATTCGTTGTTTAGAGTAGTGATTTCCTAGCAGTCCCTCGTGGGCTTACTGCAACCAACTAGTATGTTCATCATCCTTGACACAACAAGCTAATACACCATTTGTATCTGTTTTGTACATGCTTCCTACCAATATTTGATATTTTTGTGA
Source organism: Ceratopteris richardii (assembly GCA_020310875.1). Lineage (NCBI taxonomy): Eukaryota > Viridiplantae > Streptophyta > Polypodiopsida > Polypodiales > Pteridaceae > Ceratopteris > Ceratopteris richardii. Next base: position 117,633,826 of record CM035412.1, on the reverse strand, counting down.
TCTTACAATTTCCTCTTTGTGCGTTTTCACATTCTTGTTAGCCGTTCCAAAGGTTAGGACTGGTACCAACTTATTTGCCCATTTATGAACAACTTCTGAATTGAACAGATAAGCATCGGGCAGTTCATCAGACACTCCTTGTGGGGACTCTCCTGAAGTGATGCGAGAAAGATGGTCTGCCCTAAGGTGGGTTCTACCTTTCCTAACAATCACTTCAAAATCATATTCCATTAGTAAGAGAAACCATCTTACTAAGCGTCGTGTATTGCAAGGTTTATTCACCAAATATAATAAAGCTTGAAGATCAGTGAAAAACTTAAATTTGTTGGCCAATAAGTAGTGTCTAAACTTCTTCATAGCATATACCATGCCTAAACCTTCTCGCTTGATTGTGATATAGTTTCATTCAGCAGTGTTCAATTGCCTGCTAGCATATGCTATAGGTGAATCTAAATTTCCTTCACTTGTTGGTTGTGACAACACACATCCTATTGCATAATTGGATGCATCCACATGGACATGGAATGGTTTATTCCAATCAGGAGTGGTCAGTATTGGTGTTGAACACAAATGTTTCTTCAGCTCATTGAAGGAATTCTCGCATTCATCATTCCATTCAAAAATTTTCAACAACCCATAAAGAGGTTTAGCTATGATGGCATACATGTGGATAAACCTGCGGTAATATCCAGAATGGCCCATAAAGGCTTGTACCTCTTTAATGTTCCTTGGTCTGGGCAGCTCCGCTATTGCTCTTACTTTGTCCTCATCTGTTGAAATTCTATTTTTAGAAACAATGTGACCTAAGATTTTACCTTGTCGTACAATCGTAATTTTCCATTCTTCTTGGGCACCACTACAATGGGAGACATCCATTCAGTATGCTTAATCTCAAAGATAAATCCAGCTTCAATCGGCTTGTTGATTTCTTCTTTTATTTTAGCTGCATAAGTGTCATTGTATGTGTAGGGCTTTTGTTTGGTGGGTTTGACATCAGCAGTCATGGGGATAGTATGAGAGCAAATTTTTGGATCTACTCCCTTCAAATCGTTATAGTGCCATGCAAACACGTCCCTATATTCCCTTAATAGAGCTACAAGCTCTGCTTCTTCTTTTGCACTTAGGTCATCTCCTATGTATGTGCATCGCTCTTCATTCTCTTCAATGATTACTACAATTTTTTTGGTCTTTTCTTTGTTATCATATGCTTCTCCTATGACGGCCTCTCTCTTAGGCATTGGTACCAAAATTTTTCAGTCTTCCACTTCATATTTCTTGAAATTTTCTGGTACTTCGAACAATGATTCCTCCTCTTCTTGTTTCACTGCTTTTCGTCTCTTTTTCTTTTGACCTCCTTCGCTTTCTTCCTTTGAATGTATAGTTTTAATGCTTGTGAGAGGTTCTTCTTCTTTTTGGGTTAACACTCCTATGTCTTCTAAATAGTGCTCCTCTGAGTCAAAGTAAGTATCCATCACAATGGATTCTAGATCATCGTCATTCTCTTCTTCTTCTATGACCTCACTAGGATCACACTCTTCTAGCAAGGGCTGACACATGAACACAGAGATATCATAATCCTCCTCATCACAGTGAGGCGTGCATTGTTCTTCATTAACAGCAATGTCCATGGTGGCCAGAATTTTTGCCCAACCATGAGGCTCAAATTCCTCATCTGGAAAAATCATCGATGTATAGGCTAGGTCTTTAACTGGTCTATCCCCTGGGGGAGTTCCTTCTTCTCTTGCTTTTAGGTGCTTTTCATCTTCCTCCGCGGCCTTGCACATCCACAAATGAGTATCTTCATGCAGCCATGTTGGATCCAGCAAACTTCCAGAATGCATAGAGATAGAATCTTCTTTCGCTTTGTGGATAGGATTCCACTGTACGAGTGGTACATCTCTGAAGGTGTAATCCTTCAAATTGAACTTGGTGGTGGCCCCTAAGTGTTGTAAGTATAAGGCTTTGGTTCCCTAATCGTGTACTATTTGCAATTGATGTAGGAAGGGCCTTCCCAGAATCATCTCATAGACATTATTTTTCTCAAAGTCACATATAGCAAATGTGTGTTCAAACTCTATACCACAAGTGGTTAGAGTTGTCCCTTCAAGCAATCCTAGAGGTCTTTCAAAATGACCATCTGCCATTTGAAGCTTCATTCTAGTTAGTCTTAATGTGGGTTTGCCTCATCGCTTCCACAAGGAGGTGGTCGCAATAGCTACACCAACACCTGAATCTACAATTTCTTTGGTTGTGTAACCTTGGTAGGTGATCAAAAGATAAGTATTACCTTCTTCACCTTCGCTCATGTCTCCTATTTTATCGAGAGGTATCTCTAGAATTTTTCGCTTAGAGCCTACTTTTGGCATTTTGGAATCAAGTTCTGGAACCTGATCCTTTACATGATTCCATACCTTAGGTTTTGCTTTGATCAGCTCTTCTACAGTGAGATGACAGTGTACTTTAGTGTTCTTCATGATGTCAGTGTTTCTTTGAACCATTGAGTCTTCATTTCTTACCAATATTGTGGGAGCTGTGATCTGAAGAGATTCGGATTCCCATGGGCCTGTGAATTATGGCAACTCTTGTAAAGAATTAGATTCAAAATCTAATCTCTCATCCTCTTGTAGCTCTGCTTGGTCTCTATAAATGGAAGGAATGTCTTGGGGAAATTGATCATAAAGCTCATCAATCTCAGGAATAGGAGGGGGACTACCCTTCTCCTTGGCCATTTTTCCTCTTGTATTTCCTGCAACAACTCTTGAGAGTATTTTTGAATTGAAAGAGGTGCACCATCATCTACGGAATCAAGAACATAAGCTTTCATTGGTGGTAAGCTTTCTCTTTCAACAACTGGTTGAGCCTATGGAGGTAAAGAAACCTAGGGCTTGTTTACCAACTACTCTAATCTTTCTAATAAGCCTTGTAAGTGCAAATCCGGTTTGACATAGTTTGACTAATTGAACTTTTGACTAATCTCGAGCATAGCTTGAGCTAGTTCTACCATTTTCATGCACATTTTTGTCAGTTCAATCTCTAAATCTGCTCTAGGGTAACCTCTTGTCTAGGTTTGCAATTGTTGGTACTTCTTGAAGTCGAGCCTAATAGGCCTTGAACATCATATCCAAGCCTTTTAGGGTTGGATCTGTAAGAATAGACCCTGGTTTCCGTCTATTTACAATGGGTGGTGGGATGGGATGAGGTGGAGTGGACCGAGCTTCGGCATACGAGGGGCTTTGAGATGCAATGTCTTCTATTTTTGTTTTTTTGTCTTTTAGGCTTTCCTCTAGTTTAGATGACTTTTTATTCCACTTATGATTGGTTCTCTCCCGGGTATCTTTCCATGTTCTTGTTTTCCTTTTGCTCAGGTCTCCTGATTCAGTTGGCTCTTATTGCTCACCTAGTTTATCCTATTTTAATGCTTGTGCCCTAGTAACTACCTGCACAAGAGCCACATTACTGCTACTCAAACTTGAATCCACCACTAAGCCTACCACATTGATGGGTGTAACCTTGGGTGCACTAGAGGGACTCCTAGGACACTCTCTCGGAAGATGTTCCTTGCCGCACTTAGGACAAAAGCCTTGTATTGTGATGTTTTGTCCTTTTCCCAGAGTAGATGGGTGGGGACATTCACGAATGAAATGGTCACCCTAACATCTAAAACATGGTCCTCTAGGGGCTTGTGGTATTACTTGTCTCAATTGGGGCCTAGGATTAGGATTCGTGTACATGATACTCGAGTATTCTGGCTCCCAATTTTGTTCCATAAGTGGTGTCTCATATTGATATGGAGAAGTCTCACTTTTCTCTGGTGACTCTGTGTAATAAGCTGGTGGACTGTCCTCATGGGAGTAGTCTGAACTATGAGCATGAGAGTAATTTTCTGAGACCAACGGGGTTAGTGGCACCAATGCTCTATTAAGGTTCTCCTCTGCCACTGCATACTTAACTGGATCACATTGGCAGGAGCTGGTGGTTGGTTTCCTAGGACTAGTTATGGCCTATATGGTGCCTGATATTATTGTTGTGGCCTATAATATGGCTGTTGGTATTGATTCTGATACCTACCTTGTTGGTAAGGTTGTTGATAATTTTTTCTGACAGCCTACTTGTTGTATGGATAATCTTGAGCCGCATGGTTCGTGTATTTTCTCTCAATTGTGCAATATGGAGCATTACGTTTTCCTTCGTTTGATCCATCATCGAGAAAACATTAGCCATGTGGTCTCCTCTGTAGTTGTAACATCGCTTCAATGAGGTGACCCTTGGTGTTTGTCTATTTGAACTCCTAGCTTCTTGGCAACTTGCTCAGCTATCTTATCTATCTCAATAGAGGTTCTTGAGGTATTACTAGTAGAATAGTTTGAATCCTTATAGAGTTTAGATAGTCCTAACTCCTCACCCAAGTTGTCTTCTATGTCTATGCACATGTGCACACACTCTTCTATGGATCTAGGCTCTTTCAAGTACACATATGATCTCAACTTGGTGCTTAACAAGCCATCTAAAAACGATGCCACTTGTTTGGCTAATGTGGGTAATTCTGGCACAGGGCATCTTTCTAAGTATTGTCTGAATCGTCTTCCTGAAAGTCGCACTGTTTCTTGAGGTGTCTACTTGAAGTTCTGGATCAAGGATGATGTGTTATGCCTGATGCCACTCTTTGAAAATTCTACAATGAATTCCTTTAGAAGTTGACCTATCTCTTGATAGTTGCGACTACTCAGGGGCTGAAACTGTGCTAAGGCAGTACCCTTGAGAGTCAAACCAAATGCCTTGAACTGGGTGAACAAATCCTCAACATGTTCAGCTCTTAACACTTGTTTGAACTCGATCACATGATCATAAGGATCTCCAAACCCATCAAAATAGTTCTTCATTGCCTTAACCACTTGAGATGGTCTAAGGGTTCTTGAGAGCTCTCTGGGTCTAGGCAATGGAAACTCATGTTCATCTCTTTGATGCCTATGTGCTCGATGTCTCTCTCTTTCAGGTCTTTCACCTTCTAGTCCTGATCTATCTCTGCCCACAATGTGCGCAAAAATTACCTCAGGCCTCTCTCTAACTCTTTCCCTATAGTTTTCATGAGCTTGGGATGATCTTGCTCCTTGGAGGCCATGAGAAACACTAGATCTTAAAGGAGGAAAATCAATTCACTCTTCCAGGTGTATGCGTGCCTATCATGTTTTTTTACCAAGAACATTTCTCAGATGTGTTATCCAGATATACAACTTTGCTTGGTGTCTCAGGATCTTTGAACTCATAGATGGTGACTGTTGGGCTAGGTTGGTGTGGCTTGAATCTCCAAAAGGCTTCCTCGGTTTCTCTATTCAAGAACAATTCTATGTTTTTGTTGTCTTGGGGAATCCACTCTCGAGTACTTACCCTCGTCAAGACAGATTTAACTCTAGGCGTCTGATATTTCCAAACTCATCTATCCTATCAGGTAAGCTGCTAACCACATACATGGTTCCTTCCTTGTCAATGTATGACCCCTCTTCGAACTTGACCACTGGGTATTCAAGTTCAAAGGGTTGATCTTGATTTTTTGAGTTGAACAAGTGATCGTCTTAGACCATCCTCATAGATGAGGGCACCTAATCAGTTGGTCCTGATATATTCCAATTGTGTCTTATAGGGACCTTCTGGTGTTGGTAAATAGGCAGTACCTGAGGTGCGTGTGGGTCTTTCCATGATAAAAGACATTTCGGAGTCACTTGTTTCAGAACTTAATGTGTAGGGATGACCACTAAGTTGTTGAGCCCAAGACTTAGCTGTATGGTTGACACTAGCCTCAGATGATCTAATGCTTTGTCTATCTTTGCTTAAGTGTCTGCCAGATCTTAGGTTCATAAGCTTTGTCTACAAGTCCAAACCTTTCCCCTTGTATTGCTCAAATTCCTTTGGAACTCCTTGGTTTCCTAGTCCATCTCAAGGTCAACTTCAAAATACCATATCTAATAATCTGCGTATTAGTTTTACGTTACTCCCCACGAGCTTTCCAACAAACCCAAAATCACAATAAATGGATTTCGTATGAGAAAGTTATGCTAGTTCAGGGTTCTGGGGCTTAAAACAAGAAAACAAGATCTCTTTGGGAGTACCTCAAAACAGGTGATACGATACCTCTTTTTCCACGATACACGATACCACTTCAGACGATATGATATCACCAAGGCAATACCAACTGCCACGATACGATACCGGAAGTTAGGACGATAAGGTACCAATCTGTAAACGATATGATACCACTTGATCTCGCGATATGATACTAGAATAAGAGGCGATACAATACTGAAGTAACTCACGATAGGATACTAACTCTTTGACTGATATGATACCAAAGGATCAGACAATATGATACCAAAACAAGAGGCAATACGATACCAACTTCGCTGACAATACCATACAACTCAGTCAACGATACAATACCACTCAAACTACGATACGATACTTCTTGTGCTACATGATACGATACCACAAGGTAACGATATGATACCAGAATAAGAGAGGATATGATACCATGACCGACACGATACGATACCAGGTGGACCACGATACGATACCACTAGGGCGACCGTGATCGCGATACCAGCACTTGACGATACGATACGAGAATGGTATCATGATACCTCAAGTGGGTATGCACAATACGATACCTCGATAAGTATCGCGATACACGAGAGTTTTGGTATCACGATAGCAAAACTCAACCGGACATGATACTTGGAGTTTTTGACATGCAACTTCAAAAACTTTTGCAGATATGTGTACTTTGTTCCTCCTTGTCACTCCTATGTGCCTGTAGATGCAAGGTCACTCTCCAAATCCACGATACTGCACTCCCGATACCAAATGAAGGTCTTGTCACTCCGCGATATTATCACTCAGATTTTGGTGTTTTGAGGGTGTGAAACTCAGTTTTTCTTCTCCACGCTTTAGCTCTAACTCTCATTGAACTCCTCACATAGCCAAGAATGAAGAAAAAGAGGCGAAAATAGAGAATGTACAGTTAAAAAGCGAAAAAATCAGAGAAGGTGAAGGTGGGAGGAGATGACGGTGATGGTGAATATGAAGATGAAGAAAATCTCAGAAACTGAACTGAAATAGTGATTTTTTCCCCTTCCAACGTCGCTACTCTACGTCTTACCATCACATGCTCGTCCTCCAAGCTCTCTCCCCAACAACAATGCCAAATTCGGTGTTAGTCTAGCACAATGGCAAGTACCAACTTGAGGAGATTCACCTCATAAATGTCAATCTGTGGAGACATGAGGAATAGTATGAAGACTATGAGCAAGTGATGGCACAAGTGCGTGAGTGAAAGCACACACGCATGCACACACATACACACACACATGCACAAAGTAAGAGCAAAGAGTGGAACAATGGAAGGACTTTGATTACAAAAGAACTCTCTTATAAAGCTGAAATCTACAACAAGCCAACCCCAAAAATGAGCTCTACAACCCTTTTTATAGTTTTTTGAGTGGTTTTGGCCCTATTCAGACCTAGTGCCCGGCTTAGCTAAAAATTAGGTTCCATGGCTTATTTGCGGGCTCAAACGGAGTCTAAAAATTATGAAAATTAGCAGGGTGGTACTTCTAATACTCCTCAAGCTTGAGGACTCCTCGGCTTGAACAAATTGGAGTTAGAAAAATGGAAAATGGTATTTACAATGATTTTTAGTGATAAAAATCACTATTTTTATAAGGATTTCTTCTAAAAATAGGACATGTGCTTCTTGGAGCTCCCTACATGCTCTTTCTTCTTGTGTGTCCACTTCCTTGATGTGCTTCTATGCTTGTGCTTGAGCTTGACTGTCAACAGTCTTCTTCTTCAATCCTCTTGTATGTCCTGCAATCCAATCATAGACTTAAACCTACAAAGTTTAGTACCATTAAGCGCCTTGATTAATAAGTGTGCACATTGCATATTGGTTGATACATATGCCAATTGAATTTCCTTGCTCAATAGCTTCTCTCCCACATAATGATAGTGAACCTCTATATGATTGGTCCTAGCATGGTAAATAGGATTTGCTCCAAGATGTAATGAGCTTATATTATCTCCAAAAATAATTGGAGATGTATGCAAAACCAAATCTATATACAACAATCTAATCCATATGGCCTCTTGAGTAGCATTGGCCAATCCTCTATACTCTCCCTCTGTGGAAGATAAAGCAACAGTAGGCTGCTTCTTTGAAGACCATGATATAGGTTTTTCACTTGCAAAAGATAGGTAGCCTGAGGTACTCCTTCTATCATCTTTGCAACCTGCCCAATTTGCATCTGAATATATCTTGATGTCCAAATTTGAGGTATATGGAGAGTATAATCCTTGATTTTGAGTTCCCTTAAGGCACTTCAAAATCCCTCTTGCACCTTCCAAGTGAGGTGTCCTAGGTCTGTGCATAAATTGACTTAACACACTTACTCCATAAGCAATGTCAATCCTTGTCAATGTAGCATAGTTCAAGCTTCCCATTATGCTTTGGTATCTTGCAATATTATTAAGCACATCACCTTCATGAGCACTTAATTTTTGGCTTACCTCCATTGGAGTGCTTGCTAGCTTTGCGTCCAAGTGCTTAGTAACTAAAGAAGTGTCATACCCATATCTGATTGGCTTCTTGCTCTCCCTTTGTGATCTTCTGATTGCTTGGTTGGATGATTCAGGTATGTCTTCTAACTTCTTCATCTTGACTTTGCCTTTGGACTTCCATGCCTTGAATTCTTCTAGGTTGATACTGTCCTCATCATTTGAATTGAGGTCTTCAATCTGGTTTGGTTCTTCCTTAGTGAGGTTTGGAAATTCCTCTTCCAAGTCTCTCCTACATTCACTTTGAAACCAAGAGTCATTCTCATCAAAGACAACATCTTTACTGATCATAAATCCTTTGTCAGAGGGATTGTAGAACCTGTATCCTTTCTGATTCAAGTCATATCCTATGAAAATGCACTTCTCTGCCTTAGGGTCTAGCTTACCTCTGATTTGAGAAGGGATATGCACATAAGCAACACATCCAAAGATCCTGCAATGATAAAGTGAAGGTCTTCTACCATGCCATGCTTCATATGGGGTCATCCCATCAAGAGATTTGGATGGAAACCTATTTACAAGATAAGTGGAAGTAGATACACTCTCTGCCCACACCTAATCAGGTATTTTTTTCTCATTTAACATTGACCTAGCTGTTTCAACAATTAGTCTATTTCTTCTCTCTACCACCCCATTCTACTCAAGGGTATACCTTTTTGTGATTCCTCTCTCCTACAAGAATGCATCAAACTCATTTGAGAAGTACTCAACTCCTCCATCTAACCTTAGTCTTTTTAGACTTCTTCCTGTTTCATTCTCAACAAGTGCAAGATACTTTTTAAAGCAATTGAGTACTTCATCTTTGTGCTTCATAAAATATAAGATAGTCCACCTACTGAAATCATCAATGAAAGATACATAATACCTTCATCCAGAAATTGAGGGATCCTTACTTGGTCCCCAAACATTTGTATGGACAAGCTCTAGGTAGTCCTCATGCATGTAGCTTTTCCTTGAGAAGGGTAACCTGTGAGATTTTCCAAACTGACAAGCACCACATTTATAGATCATGTGTTGCTTGGATACATTAGGTATCTCAAGCACACATTGATCTCTACATATTTTCTTTAAGGTTCTCTCACAAATATGCTCTAATCTCTTATGCCAAATTTCAAGCTCTGATAGTGTTTGGTCTTTGTAACTATAAAGTGCAATATTCCTTGTAGCCTCAAGTTCAAAAGTGAATAATCTACGTGTCGTTTCTCCTTTGGTAATTCTCTTGAATCCTTGTTGAGGATCCTCCACAAATGATCCATATTTGTTGAACATGACCTACAAACCCTTTTCCACAATTTGTCGAACACTCATCAAGTTCTTGGTAATTGTAGGTACATATAGAACTTGGCTCAACAGATTTTTATTTCCATCAGAGGTTTTAACATTTCCTACCTTGATCACTGAGTGCTTGGTGTCATCACCTATTTGTAACTGATGCTTACCCTTTGGTTCCTCAAGATCAGAGAGAAGAGCTACATTGCCTGCCATAAGGTTTGAACATCTTGAGTCAATGTAGAAGAGATGGTCGTCATTTATACCTGGTTTTGAAGTCATATTCATAATCAGAATAGAATCTTCTTGCTCCTCTGTATAGTTTTTGTAATCTTTCCTTGATTTGTAGCCTCCTTGGTAGTTTTTATTGTAGTTGTTGTTGTAGTTGTTATTGTAGCCTTGATGGTGATTGAATCTTCCTCTTGATTGTGTATATCCACCTCTTTGAAATCCTCTACCTCTTTGATTCTTGAAGTTCCTATAACACTCATCTATAGTATGATTTGACAATCCACAAATATTACATGGTGAGGAGTTATAAGGTCTCCCCCTACCTTGCTTACCTCCTCTGCCCCTTCCTCTTGAGTTTCTACCTCTCCCTCCATAGTTGGCTTGGGAGGTAGCTCCTTCATCTTCAATCTTCTTGCTCTTTCCTTTCTCTTTAGACTTACTTTTATCTGTGTATAGGGTAGAAGAGCTATTACCTCTTGATGAATCTCCATTCTTGTTGAGCTTTGCTTCATGGATGAAGAGTTGTCCCATGAGAGTGGTAAGGTCTAGAATCTGCATTCATGCCCATTTGTCATATGCTTTAATCCCATTGATTACTTGTCTTACAATCTGCTTCTCTTCAATTTCTTCTCCTATGCTTGCCAATTGATCAGCTACATCGTTGACTTTGGTCACATACTCTAAGATGCCTTAAGGCCTATTCATAAAATTTGGGAATTATTCAAGTCCCATTTATAATACAAGTGATGGTATTAACTTATAATTTCTATATTATATTCTTCTTACAAAGATCAGGTTGATGAGCTTATTTAAAAAAGCACCAAGGAGAATATGAATATACAAAGAAAACGATTCAAACTTGAATTTTTTTTAAATATGAAGTCTGTTATTATCCAATTCAATAATAATAGATCAATTATACATTATTTGATATATCAATAAATGCTCATACAACCAATATCCCAAAATATGATGTTTTAAAAATCAATAAATTGATTTAAATTTAATTGTATAACAAATCTATCGTAATATGAATTTAGAGCTTACAATTTAATATAAACAATAAATATATTGAATTTGGTCCCAGGTCGCTTGTTCAGGTGGCTGGGCCTCTCACCTCTTGAGGTGGGGGTGAGGGCTCAACCCTCATCAACATCATGTAAGGGACATGTTTAACATGGAAAGTTGTATCTTGTGGCTGATGTGCCACCGTTTGTCCTACTTTGCGATAGTTGTGACCGCAATTTAACCCAGCTATGTAAACCCCTATTCTTGTGGGATACGGGGGTCCCATGGGTATTATGCCCTTCCTTGTACAGTTGTTGTTGGAGTTAGACGTCAACGGGAGCACGCGAACAGCACAAGGAAGAAGAAGAAGCTTGGAGCACAACACACAATACTGAATGTATTACTAGAGAATGTACAAAGATAAGTGGGAAAAGAACCTCCTAAAGAGGGAAAAAGTGCCCCGACAATCCTAGTGTGTTCACACACATCACTACCTAAATATATCAACAAATCCCCCCTGGGAGTGATGCGGTGAACAAGGAGCTGGCACTCATGTATAAGGAAGTGCCAAGCTATGGTGAAATCACTCCACAAAAGGAAGTAAGCCCGAAGTTTTGCGGAAAGCTTCAAACTTCTCCCTAGGCTGAGCCTTCATGAAAAGGTTTGCAATGTTCTCCTGTGTGGGCACATATGCCAAGCTCATCTCCCCAGTAGAGAACCTCTCCCTGACATAATGATAATGCACCTCAATGTGCTTAGTGCGAGCATGGAACACAGGGTTCCTCGCAACTGTCAATGCGCTTTGACTCTCAGTGAAGATGGTGGTGGCAGAAGATTAACCAACACCCAAATCAGCCATAAGGCGTTTGAGCCACACACACTCAATAGTAGCTGTGATAGCTACCCTATACTCAGCCTCACAACTGGAAGTGGCCACAGTAGGCTGCTTCTTGCTCAACCAAGATATACATGAGCTACCAAGCATGAAGCAAAAGCTACTAGTGGACACACGAGTGTCATAGCAACCAACCCAATTAGAGTCAAAAAAAGCATGCAAATCTGGCGGTAGTGATCCCCCCTTGGGATAAAACAACCCAAGTAGCCGAGTACCACTCAAGTAGAAAAAGATGCGCTTAACCGCCTGCCAATGCTTGACACCTGGGCGATGCATAAATTTTTTCATCTATGAGATAGTAAACTGAATATCTGGCGGAGTAATGCATAAGTAAATCAGGCATCCAACAGCCTGCTGATAGAGGACAACATCAAATGCATCTCCAGCATCATGAAGACTCAATCGTAAGCCTATCTCCATACGAGTGGCAATAGGCTTACAATCTTTAAGGCCAAAATGCTGCAATAATGTGTCAATATATTTCATTTGACACAAATCCATTCCACCATCAACTTGCATAAACTGAATGCCCAAATAGTGATGCAAATGCCCCAAATCAGACACCTCAAATGAGGCATGCAAATCAGCCTTAAAATCAGCAGTATGCTTCTCAATAGGATCAATGAGCAGCATGTTATCAACATAGACAACAATGATCAGAAGCACATCATTAGCACGCTTAACATATAAGGTGCTTTCAGTTGGACTGTTCTCAAAACCATGTGCAATCAGATAGGCATGTATCTTCTCATACCAAGCACGTGCTTGCTTTAAACCATATAATGCCTTCCTGCACACCATGGGGCTGAAAAACATTCACTTCTTCATGCAAATCACCATTCAGAAATGCAATTTTAATGTCCAACTAATGTACACTCCAACCATGATGGGCTGCAAGTGCACAAATGATCTGAAAAGCCATGTCGGTGCAAAGTTCTCATCAAAATCAATGCCTCTTTCCTACGCATAACCCTTTGCAACAAGCCTAGCCTTATACCTGTCAACTGTACCATCAAGTTTACACTTCAGCTTGTATACCCACTTAGTGCCAATGGCCTTCTTGCCAGGTGGCAAGTCACATAAAGACCAAGTACCATTCTTCATTATTGCATCATATTCAGATTGCATAACAGCCATCCAATTTTCTAAATTTTGTGCTTCATCAAATGAAATAGGCTCATTCTCATCATAGAGACTAGCCATTTCATAGCAATCTGATGCAAAAGAGGCACTATGAGAGCCTGATCGAGTACGATATGATAGAGGTGCATCTAATTTGCTGTCACGCAAGGTTCGCACCAGCCATTTTGGCATAGTTCCTGCCTGCTCAATATCAACTCTTTCATCAATAAGTGCATCATGTACATCTGCATCAGAAATGGAATTATCTGCATCATCACATGAAACCTACAAAGGCTGAGAAGTTGCCTCATTAGGACCAACACTAGACTGTCCACCTGTAAAAAGAGGCAGCAAAGTATCATACATGTCTTTGGAGCTAACAGATATCTCCTTAGTACATGAAAGCAATGGTTGAATAACATCTTCCACAAAAACAACATCACAACTAACTAGAATGCGTTTAGTCTGTGGATGATACAGATGATAGCCTTTACTTTCAGAACTGTACCCAACAAAAATACATTTTATTGCTTTATCATCCAATTTTCTGCGATGTTGTTCAGGCACTAATGCATATGCCAAACAACCAAAAACATGCAGATGAGCAGTAGATGGTTTGTGTCAATGCCAAGCCTCATATGGAGTGATAGACTACAGTGCTTTAGTGGGACACTTGTTGAGTACATATGTTGCACACACGACAACCTCAAGCCAGAAACTATGTGGTAAAGCCTGACTCTTGACCATACACCTTGCCATCTCCATGAGTGACCTGTTCTTTTGTTCAGCAACTCCATTCTGTTGAGGTATATATGGCACTATAAATTGGTGTTTTATCCCACGTTCAGCTAGAAATGCATTAAAATCAGAAGACATATATTCCACCCCTCGATCAGAACAGAGGGTGCCCATTTTACATGCTGATAGATTTTTAGCCAAAACCAAAAACTGTTTGAGGCACATGAGCACTTCGTACTTTGCCTTCAATGGATATACCCATGCATGCCTAGAAAAATCATCGATAAAAGTCACGAAGTAAAGATACTTCCCAAAAGAAGATGTCTGCATAGGACCACAGATATCACTATGTACAAGCTACAATTTTTGAGCAGCCCGAACTGAACCATCTTTTGGAAAGAATGAACGTTGCGTTTTTTCCAAAAGACAGCCTTCACAAACATGTTTTCAAGGTGCCTCAAGTTTGGGCAAAGAGGACACCATTTCAGATTTCTGCAGGCATAGCAATTTAGCAAAACTCAGATGACCAAAGCGTGCATGCCAAAGCTTTGCATTTGGCATAGCCTGAGAATCATTTACTGCACATGCCAAATCATTTACAGATCTTTCATAGTCTATGAGCTTATAGAGACCACGACATAAAATGCGAGAAGCAATAATCACATTGCCATTTGACAGATCATGAACTCTACATCTGTCATCAACAAATTTCACAACCAAGCCAATCTTGGATAATGCAAAGACTGATAACAGGTTCTTCTTGATCCCTAGCACAAATAAAGCATCTGACAAAGTGAAAGAACTACCATCAGCAGTAGTCAAAATGATCTTACCAACTCCCATAATAGGATAAGAGGAGTTGTTGGCACATGTAAGAGTATTCCCTGTAGGGGCAGGCTCGAGTGAAGAGAATAAACTGCGCTGTGAGGTAATATGTTTGGTCACCCCACTGCCAAAATACCAAACATCTGAGTCTACTATAGACATGCATTGCTCATGAGAAGATGGGTCAAACTCCAGACAGTAGTAAACGCCCATTCTTCTTCCTGCACAAGATTAACAGACTCTCTTTTTGGTGTAGAGGCCTCTGCAACAACCATTCTAGCCTCTTTCTTCTTTGCCTCTTTAGCAGCCAGCTTTGGACAGTTCTTTATGATATGATCATTCCCTTTACAGTACTTACAAAACAATTTCCGCTTTTCTGATTTCTTCTCATCTTTATCTTCCTTCTTCAAATATGCAAAATTAGCAGATTTTTGCTTACTAGTTGAAGAGCTCCATTTTCCTTCGCCCTTCAAACTAGCCAAGAAAGCTTGATCTGCAACTCGCATAATGGACATGTTCTGCTTGGATTGATCTTCCTACAATAGAACAGAGACTAACTCCTCAAATGATAAGGCATTTGGATTGCCTTTCATCATCAACCGAAGAGTAGAAGCAAAACTCTGATATGAATCAGGAAGACCATTCAGAACGGTCTGCACAAGTGAGCTATCTGGTATAACCTCATCAGCAGAAATCAACTGTTCCTTCAAGTCTTTGATCTTCGTTAGGAAATTGTCCATAGAATCACCTTCCTTCATATGCTCACTCTCCAACTATTTTCGGAGGTAAGCAACACGAGCCTCATTCCTAGCTTGGTACAATCTGGTAAGTGTATCCCAAGCATCCTTAGCTATTGTGCAAGAGCGAATGTGAGGAATAATGGCACGTTTGACAGACAAAGCTATGAATGCATGTGCCTGGGAATCTCTGCCATCCCAACGAATCTGCTCTACAGTAGGTGCAATAGAAATCGTAGCACGAACAGGAATTTGCAGAATATCATCATCTTTGACACCTTCTGCATCAATTTGAGTACCTACAGTTATAATAGTTGCAAGTGTGATAGGACGTTTTTCCACACCCTGCATAATGTTCCACAATCCTTTTGCAACCAACACATGTTGCATCATATAAGCCCATAACGGGCGGTTGGTACCATCCAACTTATCCTCAACAACCAACATATAGAATACATCACTGCTTTCATCCATGGCCAGTGACTAAAATACCTTGATGCAGAAAATTGACTATATCTCAAAAAGTTGAACAGAACTGCCCAGACAAATTCTGTTAAACCTGTAGCAGACTTTGAGATGCTTATACTGGAGAACAGAAACTGGTATATATCTTTGGCACAAAAAGATGAAATAGCCTACACAAGCGCTATGATAGTGCGTTCGGAGGCCAAAACGAGCTCAGATCGCGATTTGGGCACCATAGAGCAAAGTTGTTTTGATCTCAAAAACACCCTGAGTATGCTCACTAAAATTCGTGTGATTCTGAGACTGCAAATGGAGGAGTGTCAACGGCACCCTAGATGAAGCGATGACCTACTCTGATACCAATTGTTGGAGTTAGATGTCAATGGGAGCACGTGAACAACACAAGGAAGAAGAAGAAGCTTGGAGCACAACACAGAATACTGAATATATTACTAGAGAATGTACAAAGATAAGTAGCCCATTAGGGCAATAGGTGTATATACAATCCGGGGGAAAAAACCCTCCTAAAGAGGGAAAAAAGTGCCCCGATGGTCCTAGTGTATTCACACACATCACTACCTAAACGCAATTTCAAAGTTAAAGCCCGGAGGAGTAGGCCTCGGCTGAACCTCCATTTAAAAAAAAAACAACCACATGAATTTAGATCTAATTTATCAATACTTAATAATATGCAATTTGACATACTAATAATTGTTCATTTAGGTGAATGATATGAAAATTATGTCAATATTATGCTGTTTAAAAACATGAAAAGATTTTTTCATATAATTTTATAATAAATTTATCATAGTAATTTAGAGCTTTGAAAAACAATCGAATTCAATAATAACTCAAATATACGCAATTTTGGCTACCAATAATTTTTCACTTGGTTGAACAGTCCCAAAAATATGTGGTGTTTAAAAACACCAATAAAATACATGATCTTCACATATTTTGAAATCATTGATATCGTTTCTTAATATATTGTTCAAGTACATAATATGTTTCTCTATCACAAGGTCTCTAATTTACAATTGTATTGCATGTATAAGAACGTCTGTTCTTTGAGCAAATCCATCCATAAAACCAAGGAATCATTGTTTTGGACAAAACATTTTCTAACTCCTCCAAGGATTGCCTCCACAGCTTTGGTAGAATTACGTAAGTGCCTTTCATATTCCAAATCACATGATACAATATATCATAAAAAATAATGGTATTATTTCCGTCCAAATCTAGAAAAAATTTCCAAATTGTGTCCAAGTTTTTATGATGCACAAAATTATATTTGATGCGGATATTAGTTTTTTGGCATGCACCCTGACCTGCTATAATATGAAATCTTTGATGGTGTTTTGGAAAACATATTGCAAGTGTTCTTTGAGCTATCAACAATCTTTATGTGGTCCAAATCCACACTTCAAAAAGATCCATACAAAAATCCAAGAAACATAATGCATCCTTGCGAACGTAATGCGCAATTCTTGTGTTTTCTTCAATAAAATTAATATGGTTTTGCAAATATTCAAGTAATAGATCACCCCTTTCCTTATCAATTTTCTTGAGCAAAATGCCATTCATTTCCAGTATCAATACCCTTCTTTCATCTCTTGGGAATAAAGAAAACCCTTGCTTTCTTGATGAAGGTTCATATATGTGTGAAGACCAACAAGACATCAATGCCAACCTTGTGTTCTCTTTGTATTTTATATGCAAATCAGCATTTTGTTCTACACAAAAATTGAAGTTAATTAGTTTTATATAAAAATCAATTAAGTTGTTTTAGATTCTATATTACTTCATAATTAAAGTAATTAAAGATATGTTTAATTAAGCCATTATTATTTCTCTCAATATTCAAAACTTAAAGTGAATTAAAATTGATTATACATAAGAAAATATACTAAAAATGATTTAAATGCATGATTTTATATTCATGGAGATTCCAATTTCCTTTTATAGTTTATAGTTTTTCTTACAATCAATATAATCAAAAGTAGACTAAGCCTAGAAAAAACTTGTGTGTGTGTATATGCACATATATAAACACACACACACACATACATACATATATATATATATAGATATATATATATATATATATATATATATATATATATATATATATATATATATATATATATATATATATATATATATATATATATATATATATATATATATATGTGTATGTGTGTGTGTGTGTGTGTGTGTGTATGTGTGTGTATGTATATGATGCATTTAAAATATATTACATGAGCTAAATGCATGATATTATATTCCAATAATAATGAACTGTAATATAAAAAATATATAAAGAAAATATGAACAATGAAATAGTGACAAGGAAGTATAATCCAATAACAAGAAAAATTCACAAACCAACCTTCCTCTTCATTAGGAGCTATCTACATGTTTTTTACTTATCTACTTTTTATGATTATAAGTTTCTTTATGAAGAAAAACAATCTTTCATGAAACAAGGAAACTATCATTAAAAAAATGGATTATCTTCAAACCTATCAAAAGATCTTGAGATAAAATTTAATAATCCACCTTGCCATCAACGTTTTCCTTTATCCTGCAAAAGAAAAAATTTATAAATATTTGATTGTAGATATAAAAAAAACATAAATATTGTATCAAGAATTTCTTTACCTATTAAATTAAAGTATGCCTTTTGTAACCTTTTTATGTATGCTTTTGCTGCAATCCACTTATGAAACAACTTTGTCGATAGCCCAACCTTGTAGCTTACACTATTGCATGATTTTCTCTCATGCTTTTATTTTTGTAGCACATTTGTAACAATTTTAGCTGCTCTTTATTTAAAAGTGGAACACCAAATGTTGATGCTATTGTTGCTGGATCTCCCTTTTCGATTTCCGTTCAATTCAATGGAACATCTAGCTTTGTTGATGCTATAGTTGTATCTTCCTTTTCGATTTTGTTGCAATTCAATGGAACATCTAGCTTTTTCTCACTATTATTCTGTACTTCAGAATCATCAGAAGAAGATACTCTCAATTTATTTGCATGATCATTTGATTCACTCAAGATATCATGGTCTAACATAGATGATGAATTCTCCATTGCAAGTTGAAACATAGGAAATATAACATGTTCTTTGATGATAAGTGGTTGTCTGATTCGATTGAGCAAAATATCATCTATTTGGATTAAGCTCAAAACATAGGATAGAAGATCCCTCGGTACTGAATGATCATGTCTTGCTTGATAAGGGGTGATGTAGATGCAATTTTCTATTGGGATAGAACCTTTGAAGAAACTATCATCAATGATAAGTTGATCTAGTTTATATATTTCTCCAAGGTGATTCATGTAATAATCTTCTTGACTCCACACCATAAAAAAAGAATATCTTTTTTTTTGTATGTTTCTCAATGAATCTCACATTGCTTAGAACATTATTTTTAAATGTGGATGACCAAACACCAACATGAAAGTGTTGAAAAATAGAATCTAAAAATTCAAAACATCTTCGACTTATAAATATTCTTTTGTCATCAATATTTGAATAATTTTTGACATAATCTTTCTCTAATATATTCCATCTTATACCTTGGTTGAACAAAAGGGCTAGATTGAGAAGGAGAAAATTGTTCCTTATATGAAGTGGATGATAGATATTCTCTGCATATATCAAACAATGAGGATAATAAATATACAATAATTAAAAACAATGCTTTAAGATTACTTATTGATATATAATCAATAAATGAGTTAAAATATGAATAAAATTATTATAATATTACACAATATACTTGGTAAAATCCAAAAAGGCCTAGCACGTTGTTTCTCCATAACATTAGATAGCTTATCTAATGTTTGAAAAGAGCTTTGCTCATGTAGAGTACTTGTTTCATCCTCGAAATGGCCAATAAGCTTTCCAATACCATCATCAATTATGAAATTTTTATTTTTGTTAACATCTATAATAAAAAGAAACACAAAAGATATATATGAATAATCAATACAATGTGCAAAAATATCAATACTTATTTTCTCAATTAATTTCTCTATAAAAATCTATCTATTAACTTCTCTTTCTATCTATTAGTTTCTCTTTCTAAACACTTATAATTAATTTCTCTATGCATCTACTTCAAATAATAGATTTTCTATTTTGAAAATCTCACAGTTCAATCTTTACATCTTAATCGTACATTTCAAAATTGGATTTAATCAAATGCATCATAATTTTAAAAACAATACGTTTTAGTTTTTCTCAAACAAAAGATTCACAAATCATGCATATCTATTTAAAAATTATAACATATGAATTTATGCATCATTTAAAAACAATATTTGTACACTACTCGAATAGACAAAAAATATCTAATTTTAACTCACAAACATATGATATTAACAATAAATAAAAAGATTTAAATATAATCGATTCACATCACTTTATTCAACAAGAGCTAATATATTCAGAATAAAATTCTATTGTTCAAGAAATACAATCATCACTAGCATATAAAAAAATCATACTTTGAAAATTATGGCATTTATTACATTACATGAAATCAATATTTTCTCAAGCTGCTTTTTCTTCTCATACATTTGAAGTACCTGCAATATCTTCATCCATTGTAACAATATCTTCGTCGGTTTCTGTATCATCCTGATTACTTTCTGATTCTTCTCCACTAGGTTGTACATCAATCTCAGCATCAACATTCTTGAACACATTTGTATTGTTTGTATCTTGATTCTTGATATCTATATCTTGATTACTGATATCACACCATTGATGCAAAGAAGGATCATTCTCAAAAACTGAAGAGCAAATTGATTCTAATTGTTTCTCTTCAACCTCTAAACATATACCAAAACATCTACGTGTTTTAGATAAACTTCTTTGAAGAACAACTCCTCGACAATACAAATCTATAACATAGTTGTCTCCATGAACAAAACTGTTGATGAAATCATCAATGAAATTTTTATCTATGAATTCATCCCGACCTTTATGAGCAAAAATATCTAGATTTTCTTGATCTATTCTATCAATCATTTGATAATTATCCTCTTTGCTAATGTACATAAGCACCATTGCAAAATCTAGCTCTCCTTTAATTGAAGGATTACTACTCTCAATGGCTTCAATTTTAAAAGTCATTTTTGTAGTCGTATGTTGAACTCCTTCCACAAGCATATGAACATAGAGGAAATCAATAAAAGATACTAGAATATATTCTATCTCGGAGTTCATCCCGTTGAGTGCCAAAACCAATCTGGAGAAGAACGTTGCTGAGATGCATTCCCGACTATGTAAACTGTATAGTTCTGAATCAAACATAAAAAAAGCAATGTTGAATGGAAGAAGTTGCTCTGAACAAAAACTTTGCACCTTGTTTAAATCGAAACCAAATCCATATATTGACCATGGAATAACATTTTTTGTGGTCTTTATTCCCATTGCAACTCTGTACAAATGACTCAACAAAGTTATGGCAGCCTTTGGTAAAGGAGGAGATTTCTTTGCCCTGTTTAATGAGTCTTTCACAAATGTGTCACTATAACTTTTAATTTTTTCATATTGTATGTCTGTGATATTATATTTCTCACAGAGCTTCTCCCAAGTCAAAACCTCTGTTGTTAAATCAATAAAAAATGCAATTATAGCATTTTTCAACACACGATCTGTCTTTAATCTCCATGCCATTTCTTCCATGTCAACCATGTGCTTCAATGATTTTGCCTTTTTTTATAATATTTTCTTTTCTAAAACTGCCTTTTGAATTTCTCAGAATTTCTTTATTGTCTAAACCTGCAATACATCTGAATAGTGTCAGACCTAATATAACAATCCCTCGTGCTTGCTTTAACTGACCACCTTTCATTACTACCATCTTTGCAGACATCCGTATAACGTCTTTTGTTGAATCTCTTTTGTTATTTGGCACTTCACCTTTTGTATTAAGTAGTGCTCCCTGACTATACATACGCATTATTGATATCCAATTCTTCCATTCCTCATCATTACATAAAAGAAGATGCAAATCATTCTTTATAAATCCTTTTCGTAAAGTTTGCTCTGTAGTCTCTACAAAATCTACAAAAAAACAATATATATAGTTTAAATAGATATAAGTTTTAAAAAATAATAATATATAGTAACTATCTAAATATATAAATGAATATAAGTTAAAAAAAAAAGTAAAAATACCAAGAATATAAACATACCTACCATGATATAAATTCTCTTTTACTCTGATTAACACCTGGAGGAGGCTTGGATGGACATCCGTTTGCTTTCCATTGGGATCTAGCTTGTAAAAGTTGATCCACAAATGGTTCCTTATGTAATGACTTTGCCACCATCAAATTAGCCTCTTTAGATATCTCCCTTGAAACTTTTGGAGGACAATTTACTATAATTTTTGCTTTTCTATATCTAAATTGTTGTCGTAACTGTAATGTCTACCACCGGAGAATTAACACTTTGCAAATTTTTCACTGCACTAATTGAATGTTGTCCAGATATTATCCAATACTCAAATTTATCAATATCATCATGAGATAAAGTTTGTAGAGGTATTCTGACACTTGGATCAAAAGGCATAACAACTGCAAGAACTTCATTATCTTTCGAAGCCAAGACAAAATCATTCATTAATGTACGCACCCAATCTCTATTTAATTTTCGATATACATAATTCGATGGTTCTGGAAAACATCTTTTTACATCAATATTAAATACTGCATTAGAACCGAAAGCATAGTATTCTTGTTTTTGAAGCAGTAAATCCATCAGTTTATTTTCTTGTGGTTGCACTTATGTATCTTCTGTTTCTTCAATCCTATTATCTGAATGTCGGATTGATACATCTTCATTGTTTTGTACAAACTTTGATGATGATCCTCACAACAAACTTAAAATTCAAAGGCTTGAACTTAAGTTTGAGCTTATATTTAAGTTTGAGCCTAATATTATGTGACACAATAGACTCAAAATTTAGAGGTTCAATATGACACTGAGAGGTTTGAACTTAAGTTTGAGCCTCATATCATGTATAATCTCAAACTTTATGATTCTAAGGCTAGACCTTGAGAGGCTCGAACTAAAGTTCGAGCCTGACTGAGTCGAACTTGAGAGGCTCGAACTTAAGTTTGAGCCTCATATCATGTCACCTAATTGCTAAACTTGATATGGGTGGAAAATGTGAGAGGCTCGAACATAAGTTCGAGCCTCATATCATGTGTCTCAATAGACTGACTGTTGATATGATTCTAAGGTTCGAACTTCAGAGTTGAACCTCAAAGACTCGAACTTAAGTTCCAAGCTCATATCATGTGACCTAACAATCATAAACTTGATATGGTTGGAAAATTTGAGAGTTCGAGCCTTGCATAATTGAATTGATTTTGAGGCTCCAACTTAAGTTCCAACCTCATATCATGTGACCTAACATTGCTAAACTTCATATGGCTAGAAAAGCTAAGAAGCTCCAAGCTGGTTGACCTTGAGAGGCTGGAACTTAAGTTCCAGCCTCAAATCATATGACTCAACAATCCGAACTTGATATCGGTGGAAAAGGTGAGAGGCTCAAACTTAAGGTTGAGCCTCATATCATGTATAATCCCAAACTTTATGATTCTAAGGCTCGACCTTGAGAGGCTCGAACTCAAGTTTGAGCTTGACTGAGTCGATCCTGTGAGGCTCGAACTTAAGTTCGAGCCTCATATCATATCATCTAATTGCTAAACTTGATATGGGTGGAGAATGTGAGAGGCTCGAACTTAAGTTCGAGCCTCATATCATGTGTCTCAATAGATTGACTGTTGATATGATTCTACGGCTCGAACTGAAGTTCGAGCCTGACAGGGTCGAACCTGAGAGGCTCGAACTTAAGTTCCAACTTCATATCATGTGACCCAATAATCATAAACTTGATATGGCTGGAAAAGTTGAGAGGCTGGAACTTAAGTTCGAGCCTCCCAAAAGATTCTGAGGCTCCAACTTAAGTTCGAGCCTCATATCATGTGACCCAACATTGCTAAAGTTGATATGGCTGGAAAAGCTGAGAAGCTCAAAGCTAGTCGACCTTGAGAGGCTCGAACTTAATCATGTGACCCAACAATCCGAACTTGATATGGGTGGAAAATCTAGGAGGCTCGAACTCTCAGATCATGTGTATCAATAGACTAATTGTTGATATGATTCTAAGGCTCGAACTGAAGTTCGAGCTTGATAGGTTCTAACTTGAGAAGCTCAAAATTAAGTTCCAACGTTATAATGTGACCCAACAATCATAAAATTGATATGGCTGGAAAAGTTGAGAGTCTCGAACTTAAGTTCGCGCATCCCAAAATTGAATTGATTCTGAGGCTCCAACTTAAGTTGGAGCCTCATATCATGTGACCCAACATTGTTAAACTTGATATGGCTAGAAAAGCTGAGAAGTTTGAAGCTGGTCGACCTTGAGAGGCTCGAACTTAAGTTCGAGCCTTAAATCATATGACCCAACAATCCGAACTTGATATGGGTGTAAAAGGTGAGAGCGAGCCTTAGATCATGTGTCTCAATAGACTAATTGTTGATATGATTCTAAAGCTAGAACTGAAGTTCGAGCCTGACAAGGTCAAACCTGAGAGGCTCGAACTTAAGTTCGAGCCAACAATCATAAACTTGATATGGCACGAAAAGTTGAGAGGCTGGAACTTAAGTTTGAGCTACCCAACATTGAATTGATTCTGAGGCTAAAACTTAAGTTTGAACCTCTTTGTTCTTTTGCACATAAAACATTGTTCAATTTGATAGGCTCAAACTTAAGTTCGAGCCTCAAATCATGTGACCTAACAATCCGAACTTGATATGGGCGGAAAACCTTAGAGGCTCGAACTTAAGTTCGAGCCTCATATCTTGTGTCTCAATAGACTAATTGTTGATATGATTCTAAGGCTCGAACTGAAGTTTGAGCTTGACAAGGTCGAACCTGAGAGGCTCAAACTTAAGTTCGAGCCAACAATCATAAACTTGATATGGCTGGAAAAGTTGAGAGGCTCCAACATTGAATTGATTCTGAGGATTGAACTTAAGTTTGAGCCTGTTTGTTCTTTTGCACATAAAACATTGTTCAATTTGATAGGCTCAAACTTAAGTTCGAGCCTCATTTCATATGACCCAACATTACTAAATTTGATATCGGTGGAAAAGGTGAGAGGTTCGAACTTAAGTTCGAGCCTCATATCATGTGTCTCAATAAACTGATTGTTGATATGATTTTAAGGCTCAAACTAAAGTTCGAGCTTGATAGGATTGAACCTGAGAGGTTCGAACTTAAGTTCGAGCCTCGTATCATGTGACCTAACAATCATAAACTTGATATGGCTAGAAAAGTTAAGAGGCTCGAACTTAAGTTCGAGTGTTCCAAAATTGAATTGATTCCCTCTTTGTTCTTTTGCTATCGATTCAAACACTCAAATTTTAGTTCGAGCCTAATATCATATATAGAGGTTGGATCCTGGAAGCTTTGATTCTAAGTCTCGAAATTGACAAGCTCGACCATGAGAGGCTCGAACTTAAGTTTGAGCATCATATCATGTGACCCAACATTGCTAAAGTTGATATGCGTGGAAAACCTGAGAGGCTCGAACTTAAGTTCGAGCCTCATAAGGCTCATACCATGTGTACTAATAGAGTGACTATTGATATGATTCTAAGGTTCGAACTGAAGTTCGATCCTGATAGGTTGAGCCTGAGAGGCTTGAACTTAAGTTCGAGCCTCATATCATGTGACCCAACAGTCATAAACTTGATATGGTTGAAAAAGTTGAGAGGCTCGAACTTAAGTTCGAGCCTTCCAAAATTGAATTGATTTTGAGGCTGAAACTTAAGTTCGAACCTCTTTGTTCTTACTTAAGTTCAAGCCTCATATCATGTGACCTGACAATGCTAAGCTTGATATGGTTGGAAAAAGTTGAGAGGCTGGAACTTAAGTTAGAGCCTCATATCATGTGACTCAATAACTGATATTTGATATCGATTCAAAGGCTTGAATTGTAGTTCGAGCCTAATATCATATATAGAGGTTGGATCCTATGAGGTTCGAACTTAAGTTCAAGACTCATATTTATGTATAATCCCAAACTTTATAATTCTAAAGCTCGATCGTGACAAGGCTTGAACCTAACAAGCTCGACCTTGAGAGGCTCGAACTTAAGTTCGAGCCTCAAATCATGTGTCCCAACAATCCAAGGTTGATATGGGTGGAAAAGGTGAGAGGCGCGAACTTAAGTTCATATCATGTGTCTCAATAGACTGACTGTTGATATGATTCTAAGGCTCGAACTAAAGTTCGAGCCTCACAAGGTCAAACCTGAGAGGCTCGAACTTAAGTTCGAGCCTTATATCACGTGACCCAATAATGATAAACTTGATATGGCTAGAAACGTTGAGAGGCTCGAACTTAAGTTCGAGCCTCCCAAAATTCAATTGATTCTGAGAACCACTTTGTTCTTTTACACATAAGGCACTGTTCAATTTAAGAGGCTCGAACTTAATATCATGTGACCCAAACAATGTTAAGCTTGATACGGTTGGAAAAGCTAAGTGGCTCGAACTTAAGTTGAAGCCTCATATCATGTGACTCAATAACTGACAGTTGATATCGATTCAAAGGCTCAAATTTAAATACAAGTCTGATATAATACATAGAGGTTGGATCTTGAGAGGTTCAAACTTAAGTTCAAGCCTCATATTCATGTTTATGATTCTAAGGCTCGAACCTGACAAGTTCGACTTTGAGAGGCTCGAACTTGAGTTCGAGCCTCAAATGATGTGACGCAACAATCCAAGCTTGATATGGGTGGAAAAGGTGAGAGGCTCGAACTTAAGTTCGAGCCTCATATCATGTGTCTCAATAGAAGTGTTCATATGATTCTAAGGCTCGAACTAAAGTTTGAGCCTGACAAGGTCGAACCTGAGAGGCTCGAGCTTAAGTTCGAGCCTCATATCACGTGACCCAACAATGATAAACTTTATATGGCTAGAAATGTTGAGAGGCTTGAAGTCTCCCAAAATTGAATTGATTCTAAGGATCGAACTTGTTCTTTTACACATAAGACAATGTTCAATTTAAGAGGCTCAAATGTAAGTTCGAGCCTCATATCTTGTGACCCAAACAATGCTAAACTTGATATGGTTGGAAAAGCTGAGAGGCTCGAACTTAAGTTTGAGCCTCATATCATGTGACTCAATAACTGACAGTTGATATCGATTCAAAGGCTCAAATTTAAATACAAGTCTGATATCATACATAAAGGTTGGATCCTGAGAGGTTCAAACTTAAGTTCGAGCCTCATATTCATGTATAATCCCAAACTTTATGATTCTAAGGCTCAAACCTGACAAGTTCGACTTTGAGAGGCTCAAACTTGAGTTCGAGCCTCAAATCATGTGACGCAACAATCCAAGCTTGATATGGGTGGAAAAGGTGAGTGTTGATATGATTCTAAGGCTTGAACTGAAGTTCGAGCTTAACAGAGTCAAACCTGAGAGGCTCGAACTTAAGTTCGAGCCTCATATCATGTGACCCAACAATGATAAACTTGATATGGCTGGAAAAGTTGAGAGGCTCGAACTTAAGTTCAAGCCTCCCAAAATTGAATTGATTCTCAGGCTTAAACTTAAGTTCGAGCTCTTTGTTCTTTTGCGCATAAGACAATGTTCAATTTAAGATGCTCAAACTTAAGTTCGAGCCTCATATGTGTGACCTAAACAATGCTAAACTTGATATGGTTGGAAAAGCTGAGAGGCTCGAACTTCATATCATGTGACTTAATAACTGACATTTGATATCGATTCAAAGGGTTGAATTTAAATACGAGTTTGATATCATACATAGAGGTTGGATCCTAAGAGGTTCAACTTAAGTGTGAGCCTCATATTCATGTATAATCCGAAACTTTATGATTCTAAAGCTCGAACCTAACAACGCTTGAACCTGAGAAGCTCAAACTTAAGTTCGAGCCTCAAATCATGTGACCCAACAATCTGAAATTGATATAAAGTGAGAGGCTCAAGCTTAAGTCTGAGGCTCATATCATGTGTCTGAATAGACTGACTATTGATATGATTTTAAGGCTCAAACTAGAGTTCGAGCCTGATAGTCAAACGTGAGAGGCTCAAACTTAAGTTCGAGCCTTATAGTTGAACCTGAGAGGCTCGAACTTAAGTTCGAGCCTCATATCATGTGACCCAACAATCATAAACTTGATATGGCTGGAAAAGTTGAGATGCTCGAACTTAAGTTCAAGCCTCACATAATTGATTTTGAGGCTCGAAATTAAGGTTCAAGCCTCTTTATTCTTTTGCACATAAGAGACTGTTCAATTTGAGAAACTCAAACTTAAGTTCGAGCATCCTTTGTTCAAATTTCAAAATTGTTTCAAGTTAAGAATACTATTGTAATCTAGTAGGTGTGGTTTAGCGGGTGTGCCTTGTCCTCCTACGCAGATGGCTAGGGTTCAAGTCCCGCCTAGGGATGTATGCCTCAAAGTTCCCTAAGATGGGTGCCTCTACCTTTCAAGGTCGGGTGTGTGTGTCTTTTCAATTCATTGTACTCTCAAAAAATTTGAAAGAAAAAAGAATACTATTATTTTCGCTCGAAAAGCTGAGAGGCTCAAGCTTAAGTTAGATCCTTATATCACAATAAGACTTGATATGATTCAGACGCTTGAACGTAAGTTTGCGCGTAATATTATGTGACACAATCAAAATTTAGAGCCTCGAACTATATATTGTGACACAACAAACTCAAACTTCATATACTTTTCTTTTCACTAGAGAAGCTTAGAGGCTCGAACTTAAGCTCGAGCCTTATTTCACATGATCCAACAGATTGGAAGGAGCTCGTATACATACAGACATACACAAAAAAATGTCAGAATAGCACAAATATGTAATTTTTAACAACCCTTATAGTGGATTTAATAATGTATCATCACCTAGTTCAAATGAATCTATTTCAATAGATCCATATATTTCAAATGACACCAATAATTTAATCCACATGATTCAAATGAATCCACATCATTTAATCTATCTATTACAAATGAGTTTAATTCATTCAATCCACATAATTTAAATGATACCACTTTATTTGATCCACACAATTCAAATGATACCACTTCAATTAATCCGCTGAATTCAAATGGTGATACCATATAGTTTAATCCACATAGTTCAAATGAATCCACAATATTTACTCCACTTAATGTAAATAAATCTATATAATTTAATCCATATAGTTCAACTGAATACAAATCCTTTTCAATATGGTCTTAATCCATCTATCATGGATATTTTTAAACCATATCAAGTAAGATTCAAAAATACTCTAAGAAGTTCATGTGTGTCTACTCTTTTTGATACATCTTTGTCACAAGCTAGTTCTAAAGCATATTTGAACTTGTAAATC
>CM035412.1:117404738-117554738 GCA_020310875.1 Ceratopteris richardii | reverse complement strand
CGGACTCCCCAGTGTCGGATGATTGAAATCATGTAGTTGATTGTGCGTTGTCCATTAGGAGGTGCTAGGTACACATAATTTAACCACTTTTCACATCCTTTAATCGTCAAAACTGTTTTTGTGTACTCCGGCCAAGACCTTCTTCGAAAGACAGGGCAGTAGCAGGGATTATACTTGATATATAGAGGCATGTTATTCCACGTGTGTACCATCTCAGGGTAGGTTTCAAGCACGCGGATCCTCCAAGTAGGATGATGTATATTCCCTTGCTTGGCACTTGTAGGGATATCATCCGGTGCAAACTGTGTCATCGAGGTTGGTTCTTTTGTTGTGCGTTGCTTGATTTCAGCATTGTAATCTGCCATTAATACACAGATTGGAACATATAGATCATCAGACGTGCCAATCCACCTATGATGGGAGAGGTTTCTAAAGTAATCCGATTTTATGACGACTTCTTCCAATCGTGACATAGACGCTATCTGAACTGCAACTCTCTCATCATGGGTGGTAGCAACCTTCTCCAACCTTTGCATCCATTCAGGCGCTTCTATCTCAATCGTGTCCATGCCTTCTTCTGTTTGCTTACCTCCGAGTGTTGGCATGGGAACATATGGGTCTTCAAAGATCTCCTCCACTTGAATTGGCACTAAGTCTTCAGGTTCTAGTTCCGCCAGGGGAGAGGGTTGACGCTCGTATTGTAGAACTCTATTTCGTAGTTCTTCTAGTTCTGCTCTGAGTTTTGCGACTTCTTTAGATGTGTCGGCTTCAGTTGTGAGTTTGCTTGGAGACTCCTGCTGGGTTGTCAGTTGCTTTAATAAGTCATCTCTTTCTCTTTCTAATGCTGCGTGGGCTTCAAGGAGGTCGGCATGGGTTTCCAAGACGATTTGCATATTTTCAGATGGGATAGCCTTGAATTTCTCTGGGTCGATTTCCTGTGGTGAACCCTCCATTGCTGCTTCCAAGTTTTCTTCGTTCTGTCTCTGTAGTCGCTTATTTTCCTCGAGTGCTATGGACATGTGTTTCCGTAATAGGGTCAGGTTGCATTGAAGCTTGAGATTCTCTGTTATCTGGGAGTGTAGCAGATCATCAAGTTGTTGCTTTTCTTCTGCGTCTCACTGGGGTGGATTGGCGACTAATTGGTCATGTTGCACTTGCAATGAATCATACTGCTGTTGTAAGATCCGCTTCTCCTTCTCTAAATCAATGAATCGTGCTTGTAGCGCTTCATGGCTTCAAAAGAGGCTCGTATGCTGGTTATCCAGATGCTGGTAGTGCTGTTGTAGTTGAGACATACACTGGTACATATTATTAAATACATTATTAATGGGAGTGGATGCGGGAAAGGTGTTGAATGCAGAAGGGAAGGGAAAGGGGAATGGGAGCGTGTATGCTGTGCTCGAAAAGGGTGAAGTTGGTGGTGGGGGAATGGGAGATTGTGGACGTATGGGGGGAGGGAGAGGTGCGGAGGTGGGTGATATGTCCATGAAGACAAAAGTGGATGCAGTCGTGGGAGTGATTGTGAACATGGGAATTGTGGGTGGAGTGATGGTGGTGAAGGTGTAAAGTGGTGTGTGTAGCTGTGAATATGAACCGCCAGGAAGTGTGATCGGGGGAACGGGGTTTTCTGTGGCTGCAGTTAGAATTACAGTGTCAGTGGTAGTGTATACTGTTGGAGCAAGTCTATGACAAGCCTAAGTATTGGCTTGAGTCTCACAAAGTCTTAGAAGAAGCTTTAAAAAGAAGACTATGTAAAGTTCACTTGTGAACTACCTCTTGTAACTTTTGAAGAGTTTACTTAATGTAAAAGTAAGAGAATCTTAAGTGGTTGAGTCCACTTGATCAAGAATCACGAATTCGTGATTTATGGTAGGTAGAGAATCAAATCAATCATTGATTGATTGGAGAGTGATTGAGGGAGGTTAGCCTCCCAAACTCAACTATAAATAGATGGCAATTTTAGTCGTGGTTAGAGAGACCTATGTGAAGACCTCCAAGAGCTGAGCTTTATGCCATATCAAGGTGTGATTACAAGGCACACATATGTATCAGTAAGTCATTGTATTGTACAAGCAATATACTTTCATTTTCATCATTATTTGAGTTCATCTTTCCATGTTCTTGTGAAGTGTACTACTCACTGCCATTACTCTCAGTTTTCTCAGTCAGCTTGCAGAGATGTTTTCTCTGAGCTTGGTGCATCATTTTCAGTGATTTAACTTGGTAAAGTTAGCTCTATAAGTCTACTATATGCTCATAAATTTTCATGTCATTTGAATGTTGCAATCTTCAGTTATGTTCATTTGAAGTCAGCAGGGTCTGTTCATCTTCACCTCTCTGTTAGGTACCCGACTTTTTCACTCATCTTGTCAGAGGTGTTTCTCAGTGGTTACTTATTAAAATTCCGTGATTTAAAGCTTGTTGGATTCAACTTACTGTCTACTATAACCATAAAAATTTTCATAATCATTGGATTTCTACATATTGAGTTATGGTGATTTGTCTGCTCACTGGTCTATTTCTGTAGCAGCCCGTGAAAATCGGGATGATGTCATCACTTGTTAAAACTCATTCTCAGTGTGTGCTTTGTTATTTTTGATGAGATTACTCTTGAAAGTTAGCTCTTTAAGCTATCTAGACTTCCCAAAGAGGAATTAAGCTAATCGCTGCTATGCTCAGAGAAGTATGTAAAACACTGGACAGGTGTATGAACCAAGAATAGCAAGTTTTCACCTCTGAGCTAACTCCAACTTATCTGTTTTGATCTATCTTTTTGAGAGTGATCTTCCAAGGTACATAGGGTGTCTAATACATCCATTGGCAAGCTAAAAGGGCCCACCATATACTCCTGGAGTTCATTTGGCTGGTGTAGATCAAGGATTTTGCAACACCTCTTCATCTTCAAGCACATACCTATCCATCTCTTCACAGTGGTATCAGAGCAAGGTTGGACAACATGGCAGATGGATTTCCTTCATCAATTGACAAATTGGACAGAGGTAACTACTCAGCTTGGTCATTAAGAATGGAAGCTTATCTCCAAGGTAGAAGTTTATATGGTTATGTGGCTGGAGATGAAGTTATGCCAAGTTTCAGGAACAAAAGTCAACCAACACAAGAAGAGCAAGAAAGATTGAGCACATGGTGCTCCAAGGATGCACTTGCAAGGTCTTATCTCCTCAACTCTATCTCAGATTTTTTGTTGCCTCACATTAGAAGTTGTAAGACATCTCAGGAAGTGTGGTATGCACTTGAAGCTTTCTTTTCTTCAAGTACTAAAGCTAGGAAGCATCAACTATGGCTGGATTTCACAACTCTCAAGAAGGCTCCCAAACAAAATGTGACTGATTTTGTCACAAAGCTCAAGGACATAGCGGATCAATTGGGAAGCATTGGAGAGGTAATAGATGAAGAGCAAATTGTAAGGCAGGTCATCAATGGCTTGAAGGCAGATGATAAGTGGGAAGCATTCACCACAGCTATGGATTTGTACATGGACATGCATGTACCTGATTTCAACACACTCATTGGACAACTACTTACTCAAGAGGCAAAGCTTATCAAAAATGGAGAAAGCTCTAAAGGTAATCAATCTTCAGCTTTATACACGGATAAAAGCAAGTCTAAAGATAACAAAGGAAAGGCAAAGAAAGTGGATGATGAAGCAGGTACATATCAAGCTAACTATGCAGGTAGAGGAAGACATGGCAGAGGTAGAGGAAGAGGAGGTAGACAAGGCAGGGGGAGATCCCAAGACTCCAACTCATGTTCTATTTGTGGATTAACTAATCATACAACTGAAAATTGCTTTAGGAATTCCAGGAATCAAAAAGGCAGAGGATACAATAGAGGAAGTTATGGCTACTCAAGAGGAAGGTTCAATAACTACCATGGCAACTACAACAACTACAATCATTCAAACTATTAAGGAGGCTACAAAGGAAGGAGAGACTACAATAACTACACAGAAGACTCAAACAAAGAGGATTCATTATTGATCATGAACATGGCTATGCCACAAGGTAAATATGATGAGCATGTTTTCAACATAGATTCAGGTTGTTCAAATCATGTGGCAGGAAATGTGGCACTCCTATCAGATTTAGAAGATCCAAGGAATAAGCATGAGGTACAAACAGGAGATGATACAAAACATCCCGTGGAGAAAATAGGCAATGTCAAAGCACCTGATGGAAACATCAACCTACTCAGTAAGGTACTCTATGTCCCTACCATTACAAAGAATTTGATAAGTGTTGGGCAGATAGTAGAGAAAGGGTTGCAAGTCAGGTTCACAAAAGCAGGAGCATTTGTTGAAGATCCAAGTCAAGGATTCAGAAGAATTGCAAAAGGTGAAAAGACAGGTAGATTGTTCACATTTGAATTACAGGCCACTAGAAACATTGCTCTCTTTAATTATGGTAGTCAGACACTCACAGAATTGGAAGTATGGCACAAAAGGTTAGCACATATTGGTGAAAGGTCATTAAAGCAAATCTGCAGGGACCAAAGTGTACTTGGACTTCCTAATTTGTCAAAACAACATATGATTTATAAGTGCAGTGCATGTCAATTTGGAAAGTCTCACAGGATACCATTCATGAAGAAAGGTTATATGCATGGAGATCTCTTGGAGTTGGTTCATACAGATGCATGGGGACCTAGCAAGGAAGCTTCAATATCTGGATCAAGGTATTATGTTTCCTTTATTGATGATTGCAGCAGATGGACTATCCTATTCTTTATGAAACACAAAGATGAAGTTTTTTCATGTTTCAAAAGATATTTGGCTCTTGTGGAGAATCAAACAGGTAAATCACTAAAAAGGCTAAGGTCACATGGAGGGGGAGAATACTTCTCCCATGATTTTGATTCTTTTCTTCAAGAAAGAGGAATCAAAAGAGAGGTAACTACAAGGTACACTCCTGAGCAAAATGGAGTGGCAGAAAGGAGGAATAGGACAATTGTTGAAGCTGCAAGGTCTATGTTAAATGAAAAGCATTTACCTAAATACTTATGGGCTGAGGCTGTATCTACAGCCACTTACTTGATTAACAGGTTGCCTTCAAAATCCCTTGATGGGATGACTCCATATGAGGCTTGGAATGGAAGAAGTCCAAGCTTAGATCATTGTAAAATTTTTGGATGTATTGCTTTTGCTCATGTTCCTTCACAGGTTAGAGGCAAGATGGATCCAAAGGCAGAAAGGTGTGTATTTATTGGATATGACAACAATCAAAAGGGCTACAGGTTATACAACCCTACCAACAAAGGATTCTTGGTAAGCAGAGATGTAGTTTTTGATGAGAACAATTCATGGTATGAAGATTCATGCAGGAAGATCAGTTTACCATATGATCTTGAAGAAGATTTTCCAAAGCTTGGTAGAGAACAATCAAAGATTGAAGAACAAGACACCTCAGAGGATGATGAAGAATCTCACATGGAAAAGATCAAAGCATGGAAGTCTAAAGGTAAAGCAAAATTGCAGGAACTTGGACATGAGGCAGAATCATTACATCATGGCCTAAGAAGATCTATGAGGGAAAAGAAAAAACCAGAAAGGTATGGGTTTGACACCTCATTAGTAACTAAACATTCTATCTACATAGCACAGGACATAAACCAAGAGGAGCCATCATCATTTGAAGAGGCCAAAGCAAAAACAGAATGGAAGCATGCAATGAAGGAAGAGATTGAAGCACTTGAGGAAAACAACACTTGGGATTTGGTGCCCAAGACTTCCTCCATGAAGGTAATAGGCTCAAGATGGGTCTATAAACTCAAGAAGAATTCTGATGGTTCCATTAACAGGTATAAGGCAAGGCTTGTAGCAAAAGGCTTTGCACAAACTCAGGGAATTGATTATGAGGAGACCTTCTCTCCTGTGGCAAAGATGCCTACTATTAGGGTTTTGCTTAGTATTGCCTCTTCCAAGAATTGGAAGATACTTCAACTAGATGTAAAGAATGCATTTTTGAATGGTTGGATAACAGAAGAGGTATATATGGCACAACCACCTGGTTTTGAAAATCAAGTTTATCCTGATTATGTTTGTAAACTTAACAAAGCATTGTATGGTCTCAAGCAAGCTCCAAGAGCTTGGAATTTCAGGCTTGTTTCATTCTTGCAGGACAAAGGCTTTCAACCAAGCAAGGCAGATCCTTCACTCTTTATTAAAAAGAGTAATTCTGAGGTCATCTACCTATGTGTATATGTAGATGATATTATATTGACAGGAAATGATGCAGATGGTATGAAGAAGATCAAAGATCAGATGAGAGAAGAGTTCAAGATAAGTGATTTGGGTTCACTTACCTACTTCCTAGGTTTGGAAGTTGTCTACAAACATCATGGTTTGTTTCTCACTCAAAGAAAGTACATTAAGGACATGTTGGCAAAATTCAAGATGCAAGATTGTAAGATTGCAGGTACTCCAATGGAGGTCAATCACAAATTGAGCTCACATGAAGGTGAACTCATAGAGGACATCACATCATATCAAAGTCTAGTGGGTAGTCTCAACTATGCCACATTGACAAGAGTAGATATATGTTACAGTGTGAGTGTGCTAAGCCAATTTATGCACACACCAAGGAAACCACATATGGATGCTGCCAAAAGGATTCTCAAGTATCTCAAAGGAACCATAAATGAAGGACTTTATTATCCTTATGTATCTGATTTAGGTTTGAAGCTATTTTCTGATGCAGATTGGGCTGGCTCCAAGGAAGATAGAAGGAGCACTTCAGGTTATCTTACCTTTGCAGGTTCAAAGCTTATTTCATGGTCATCCAAGAAGCAACCCACAGTTGCTCTCTCTTCTACTGAAGCTGAATATAGAGGTCTTGCCATAGCTACACAAGAAGCTATGTGGATGAAGACATTGTTCAAAGATCTTGGATTGGAGTTTGGAACTCCAACTATTTTTGGTGACAATATGAGTTCTATTCATTTGGCTGCTAATCCTATTTTTCATGCAAGGACTAAACATATTGAAGTTCATTATCACTATGTACGAGAGAAGGTTCTAAGCAAAGAGATTCAAATATCATATGTGTCCACTCATCAACAATGTGCAGATATTCTAACCAAAGCATTGGATGGTACAAAGCTTTGCAAATTCAAGGCTATGATAGGTTTGCAGGTAATCTTGGAAGATTGAAGACCTCAAGCATACTTGGCTTGAGGGGGAGCTGTTGGAGCAAGTCTATGACAAGCCTAAGTATTGGCTTGAGTCTCACAAAGTCTTAGAAGAAGCTTTAAAAAGAAGACTATGTAAAGTTCACTTGTGAACTACCTCTTGTAACTTTTGAAGAGTTTACTTAATGTAAAAGTAAGAGAATCTTAAGTGGTTGAGTCCACTTGATCAAGAATGGAAAGAGGAGCCAAGAATTTGTGATTTGTGGTAGGTAGAGAATCAAATCAATCATTGATTGATTGGAGAGTGATTGAGGGAGGTTAGCCTCCCAAACTCAACTATAAATAGATGGCAGTTTTAGTCGTGGTTAGAGAGACCTATGTGAAGACCTCCAAGAGCTGAGCTTTATGCCATATCAAGGTGTGATTACAAGGCACACATATGTATCAGTAAGTCATTGTATTGTACAAGCAATATACTTTCATTTTCATGCTTATTTGAGTTCATCTTTCCATGTTCTTGTGAAGTGTACTACTCACTGCCATTACTCTCAGTTTTCTCAGTCAGCTTGCAGAGATGTTTTCTCTGAGCTTGGTGCATCATTTTCAGTGATTTAACTTGGTAAAGTTAGCTCTATAAGTCTACTATATGCTCATAAAGTTTAATGTCATTTGGATGTCGCAATCTTCAGTTATGTTTATTTGAAGTCAACAGGGTCTGCTCATCTTCACCTCTCTGTTAGGTACCTGACTTTTTCACGCATCTTGTCATAGGTGTTTCGCAGTGGTTACTTATCCAAATTTAGTGATTTAAAGCTTATTGGATTCAACTTACTGTCTACTATAACCATACAAATTTTCATAATCATTGGATTTCTACATTTTGAGTTATGGTGAGTTTTCTGCTCACTGGTCTATTTCTGTAGCAGCCCGTGAAAATCGGGATGATGTCATCACTTGTTAAAACTCATTCTCAGTGTGTGCTTTGTTATTTTTGATGAGATTACTCTTGAAAGTTAGCTCTTTAAGCTACCTAGAGTTCCCCAAGAGGAATTAAGCTAATTGCTGCTGTGCTCAGAGAATTATGTAAAACACTGGACAGGTGTATGAACCAAGAATAGCAAGTTTTCACCTCTGAGCTAACTCCAACTTATCTGTTTTGATCTATCTTTTTGAGAGTGATCTTCCAAGGTACATAGGGTGTCTAATACATCCATTGGCAAGCTAAAAGGGCCCACCATATACTCCTGGAGTTCATTTGGCTGGTGTAGATCAAGGATTTTGCAACACCTCTTCATCTTCAAGCACATACCTATCCATCTCTTCACATATACAAGTGAGGTGGTGATAGGGTGTGTGGGTTGTGTGGATTGACTGATAGTCTGTGCTTTGGTATGGGCAGTGGACTCTGAAGCGGTAACAGTAGTGGTTACACTGGTAGTGGGAGGTGAAGTTGGTGGAGTTGGAGGTAGGGGTGGTAAAGGGGGTGATGGGGGTGAACTGGATGTATGGGCTTCCTCAGTTTCTTGAATGATGTGAGCTGTGCCCGTGGTTGTGGATGTGGTGACCTGTGGTTCTGATACTAATATATTCATTTGTTTTCCTGATCAAGGGGGGCGTCTGCCGTATCATCGCTCCGATCTTCTCGAGTGTGCAAGAGCTGTATGCACCGTCTCAGGTACCCCCAATGCATTAGAAATCATATCAAGGGTTGCACGGTATTACTCATCCACACCTTCCTCTTCAAGGATTTGATTCATGAGGGCTTTTCCTGCTGCCAGGGACAGTTTGTGCTGTTCTTGAACTCTGTTGATGGTATCATACAGCTTTTTCAATTCCTTTGTATAAGCCAGGGCACCCTCAAGTTCCTGTAGAACTTCTTGTTCATATTCCTGCTCTTATTCTTCTGTTTGTCCACCTCGTTCCTCCTCTTGTTCTTCTTCTTCTTCATCCACTTCAACTATGTCTGGTTGTCTAGGATAGGGTTGGTCTGTAGTAGTTTGTTGCCCACTAGCTTGCTCTGCCTCGACTTCCGCGTTAACAGCCTCAATTATTCTGGCTACCTCCTCATCAGTTAGGTCTTCTAATGTGAAGCCGTGAGGAAACTCTAGGTCGGTTGGTACATGTGGAAACACCAGATTCGGTCCATCAGTGCTCTGTCTTGGTAATCTGATAGTGAAGGGTTGTACACGCCTCGAAAGTCGTGGAGTTGTCTCTGGTGTCAGTGTCGCACCGCGGGCTTATGCACAGGGCATCTGAACTACGCCTCTCATTTTCTTTGATGGAGGCCCTGCGGTTGATAGTCTACGTTGAAATTCCTGTACCCTGGTCCAAATTAATGCCCTTTGAACTCGCACATCATAAGCCAAACATCTATACACAATCCTGGTCAGGGCACAACATCCATACAGTACCGACTTTTGCTTTTTATACCACCGTTGATGTGCCAAGTGGATTTGGTCGATAATCCAATGTGGCA
Source organism: Ceratopteris richardii (assembly GCA_020310875.1). Classification (NCBI taxonomy): domain Eukaryota; kingdom Viridiplantae; phylum Streptophyta; class Polypodiopsida; order Polypodiales; family Pteridaceae; genus Ceratopteris; species Ceratopteris richardii. Next base: position 117,545,119 of record CM035412.1, on the reverse strand, counting down.
TGTTGATTGTCAAATTGAAGGCATCTGCTAAATATAGACTGAACCATATTTTCTTGGGTGGCATTGTGAACCGCTCTTGAGCTGGGAACGCGAAATGTTGCATGACCATTCGCAAGTGAATGGCGATTGTGGGTGTCATTGCCACCATGTGTTTGAGCTTAGTGAGGTTCCTGTTCTTCATGTTATCCGGGACCTTCGTCTCTTTTTCGGTGGGGATATGCATGCCTTTCATGTCAAGTGCTTCCCTCACCAAATTGTTCGTCAGTTTGAAACGCTTTAATTCATTACCTCTGGTAAGTGATGGTAGAATGAAGGTACTATATCCCTTTTTCTCTTTACTAGGGGTCAGAGTGCTAATTAAGTAGGTGTGAAGAGATGGATAGGTATGTGTTGAAGATGAAGAGGTGTTGCAAAATCTTTGCTCTACACCAGCCAAATGAACTCCAGGAGTAGATGGTGGGCTCTTTTAGCTTGCCAATGGATGTATTAGACACCCTATGTACCTTGGAAGATCACTCTCAAAAAGATAGATCAAAACAGATAAGTTGGAGTTAGCTCAGAGGTGAAAACTTGCTATTCTTGGTTGATACACATGTCCAGTGTTTTACATAATTCTCTGAGCACAGCAGCAATTAGATTAATTCCTCTTGGGGAAGGCTATGTAGCTTAAAGAGCTAACTTTAGAGAGTAATCTCATCAAAAATAACAAACCACACACTGAGAATGACTTTTAACAAGTGATGACATCATCCCGATTTTCACGGGCTGCTATAGAAATAGACCAGTGAGTAGAAAAAGTAACATAACTCAAGCTGTAAGAATCCAATGATCATGAAAATTTATATGCTTATACTAGACAGTAAGATGAATCCAACAAGCTTTAAATCACTGAATTTGGATGCGTAACCACTGCGAAATGACTCTGACAAGATGACTGAAAAAGTCGGGTACCTGACAGAGAAGTGAAGATGAACATACCCTGTTGACTTCAAATGAACATAACTGAAGATTCCAACATCCAAATGACATGAAAATTTGTGAGCATATATTAGACTTATAGAGATAACTTTACCAAGTTAAATCACTGAAAATGATGAACCAAGTGCAGAGAAACAATCTCTGCAAGCTGACTGAGAAAAACTGAAGTAATGGCAGTGAGTAGTACACATCACAAGAACATGGAAAGATGACCTCAAATAATCATAAAAATGAAACTATATTGCTTGTACAATACAATGACTTACTGATACATATGTGTGCTTTGTAATCACACCTTGAAATGGCATAAAGCTCAGCTCTTGGAGGTCTTCACATAGGTCTCTCTAACCACGACTAAAACTGCCATCTATTTATAGTTGAGTTTGGGAGGCTAACTTCCCTCAATCACTCTCCAATCAATCAATGATTGATTTGATTCTCTACCTACCACAAATCACGAATTCGTGGCTCCTCTTTCCATTCTTGATCATGTGGGCTCAACCACTTAAGATTCTCTTACTTTTACATTAAGTAAACTCTTCAAAAGTTACAAGAGGTAGTTCACAAGTGAACTTTACATAGTCTTCATTTTGAAGCTTCTTTAATGACTTTGTGAGACTCAAGCCAATACTTAGGCTTGTCATAGACTTGCTCCAACAGTAGGAACACCGTAGAAAGTCTGGTTTGGGTAATTGAGACTTGAAGTAGTCGTATAGTCTAGCCTTCTTCCAGATGGGTTTCAGACCTTCATCATTTTGAAGCCTCTCAAATTCCCTGGTGAAAAAATGATATCTGCCCCATCGCCCGTTGAACTCTATCTCGGCCTCCCACATGTAAGTGCCTTCACCCAGAGATCCGGCCACATCACTGAACCAATGTGAGTTTTTGCTGACCGGCATTGTGTGCCCCTGTGGAGGATTCTGAATCGGTATGGCGTGTAATGCCCTCAAAGCCACTGGGCGTTCCTTCAATTCCTCTTCAATGGGAAGACTTTCAATGTCCACAATTTGGGGGCTGGTGCCTGCCTAGGAGCTAGTTCCTGCCTCGGCCATGGTGAAGAGACTGGTCACCGGTTCTGTGAGAATAGACAAATGAATGTTAACATTGCAAATGGACACCAAGCGTTCATGCGTCCCCATTACAACATTAACATGATTTTAGTGAGAGGTTAGTAGGTCAATAAGTGCTTGGGGATCGTGTGTGTAGTTAGTGAATGGATATTTCTAAGAGCTAAATGGAAAGATGCTGTGTATGAGTGATGTAGTGAGTAAGTGGATATGAATTTACAAATGAGGGTCGGGGGTTTAGTACACGTTTTGGGCTTCCAAATAAACTGATTTGTTGTTGGTCTTGATTTTGTGGAGACTCTGGAGGGCTTTTCAGGAGTGTCTACTTGGAAATGAGGCTTTTTAAGGACCCATTTATAAGTGATTCTGCTTGTGCTCATGGACCAATGTGTGTCCTTGCGTGTTGTATAAGAAAGTGTATCAGATGTTCGAGAGAGTGAACCATGTTGTACAGGGTGTGGCCTCGGTGTAACTATTTGAGCCCGCAGGCAAGCCTTAGGCACCCAAATTTTTCGTGATTGTGGGATGGCCTTCATCGACTTCTTGGGTACCCAGATAGACTTTACTTTCGCAAAAGAATTTCTGAAAGACTTCTTATTAGTGTCATGTTGTTGATTATTAATAAGAAGTTTTGCCCGTGTGGTTGGCTTGATCGCAATAGGGTGTTCGCCTTTCCGCACCCACACTTGTTTCAATGGCTGAGACATTCTGTGTCGCACGTTCTTTTGCCCTCCAGCATAGGTATTACTCTGCTCCATCTGTATTTGATCTGCCTTTGGTTGCTTCATCCCTCTGGTCTCTGGAAAAGAAGGGAGTTCCGTTGTGCCCCTGACTTCTTGATTGAAATCATCATTCCTCTGCATCACATAGTTTTGGACAAGAATAACATGGTCATCTTCATGTGTACCCCTAGAAGGACCAGGAGTGTGTGCCTTGTCTAATTCCTTGAGTGCTTCATTTTCTAACTCAATTGTAACGCGATTCTGATTTACCCAGACCTGAAGGAGTCCACTTCTTAGGTTTAGGTTGACTGCATGATCATAGATCCAATCTTGACCCAAGACAAGAGGCTCCGTGAGGTCCTCATCTTGACACACTAGCACTTTAACTGTCATTACTTCGTCTTGAATGTAGAGGGGAAGTTCCACCTCGCCCATGCAAGGGGTTTCCACACCTCCCAATCCTATGAGATATGCTTCTATAGGTTTGACAGTTAATTTCAACTTTTGACAGTAAGAAAATTTAACAGCACTAGTGGCTGCACCTGAGTCAATCAAGGCTCTTACAGTCCTTTCACCCTTTCCTTGTCCTATCTCTAAGGTTAAAAAAGGTCGTCTATCAATTATTCTATGAGAACTTATTCCTGAGACTTCACACATTGTCATATGATAACCTGGGTCCGCATAGTCATCTACCCTGGCATGATCTCTACCCAGTCTTCGCAACCTCATCCTTCAGATGCGTTCCAAGGCTTCTGCCTGTGCCTCTTCTCGAACTCGTTTTTCTTCTTCCTTGCATTTTTTGGCAGTGTTGAGTCGATTTAGCATCTCCTCTGTCAGGGGTTCTTGATATAACTTGACTCTGCATCCGCTTATATAGCTAGGGAGAACATCACCTTCCAGTGTAGTGAGTTGAACTGCTCCACAGGTTGAGATCCTATTTATGATCATAGGTCCATAACCTCTCTTTTCAAGCTTTCTTGCATGTTGTTTTAGGGTATACACCAACACTAAGTCTCCGGCCTTCAAGCCTTTATCCTTAACATGGGCATCAAAGTATGCCTTCTGTCGTTTCTTAGCTGCATATATCCCCGCATCCGCCCTCAGTCTTGTTTCTCCTAACCATTCAAGGTCAAAGAGTCTAGAGGAGAGTTCATGACCCGTCCATTCATGCTCTTGTGCTACTTTTAATGTAGGTATTAAGAAGTCCAATGGTAGCACTGCATTTTGGCCAAATACCATCTGAAAGGGGGTGGCTTGGAGTACCGTTTTATAGGCAACTTGGTATGCCCAAACAGCATGGTGTAGCTGTTTGTCCCAATCAGAGCGTTTATTATTCACTAGTTTGGTCAACACATTGCACAAGATCTTGTTTGTGCTTTCGGCTTGTCCATTAGCTTGTGGGTGATAGGGGGCAGACTTCTTGTGTACAACCAAGAACTCTTGGAGCAGATTTTCAATAACTTCATTCAAGAAGTGAGTGCCTCTATCACTTACCAACTCTATAGGTAGCCCGTATCTTGTGAACACATTCTCAAATAGGAACTTAGCAGTTGTCTGAGCATCATTCTTTGTCGTAGCTTTTACCTCTACCCACTTTGTTAGATAGTCTGTGGCAACAATGATGTATTCATCATGTGAACCCTTAGCTGGGGGTTTAATAGGACCTACGAATTCTATTCCCCACTTAGAGAATGCACGTCCACCCATCATAGGTTTCAGTGGCATCTCATCTTTGCGTATAGGGTACTGGTTTCTCTGACAGACATCACACAGTTTCACATAGGTATGTGCATCCATGTGAAGGGTCGGCCACCAAAAGCCCGCAAATAGGATTGCCTTGATCACTCGATCTGGTCCAAAGTGTCCTCCTGCTACACCTTGGTGAGCAGTTTCCAAGATCTTGATGTATTCACTCTCATGGACACATATTCTCAGGTAACTATCTTTACCACACTTGTATAGATTATCACCAATGAGTGAGTAATCTAGGGCTTCTTGTTCTAGACTTCTTTGTCTGGCTAGTGTCATATCTTGAGGGAATGTTCTCATCCTCAGGAAATCTACTAATGGTTCACTCCAATCTGGCACTATGGACACTTGATAAAGAGTGGCATGCTCCATAGGTGGTTTAGTGCAACAGATTGGGCATTCCTTGCACAACTTGTGGACATCAGCCTCCATAGTCGGCCAATGCACTCCGAGTCTCCTTAGAGTCTATAGGGTTTGTTGCTTTGAGTAGTGTTGCTCTAATGCACCTACATGTGCCAATTGCAACCATTTAGCATACTCATCCTCTTCCACACAACAAGCTAGGATTCCTTGATCTGTGTGCTTGTACATAGTTCCTGCCATGATCTGGTATTTTTGGGCTTTTATTATCTCCCTATCTTGAGTGTTTATGACTGGGTGATTGGGCCCGTATGTCAATACTGGCACTAATGGCTTAGCCCACTGAGGTACAACTTCCAAATTAAACAAGTAAGCATCAGGAAGGTCATCTGACACTCCTTGTGGGGCTTCGCCAGATGTGAGCCTTGAGAGATGGTCTGCTCTAAAGTGAGTTTTCCCTTTCCTCACCACTACTTCAAAGTCATATTCCATTAGTAAGAGAAACCATCTTACTAATCGGCATGTATTGCATGGTTTGTTTACCAAGTACAATAATGCCTGATGATCAGTAAAAAAATTTAAACTTATTTGCAAGCAAATAGTGTCTAAACTTTTTAACTGCATATACCATGCCTAATCCTTCTCGTTCGGTGGTGGTATAGTTCCGTTCAGCTACATTCAACCGTCTACTAGCATAGGCAATTGGAAGATACATATTACCTTTGCCCGTAGGTTATGCGAGTACACATCCAATAGCATAATTGGATGCATCCACGTGAACATGAAATGGCTTATTCCAATCTGGGGTGGTCAAGATTGGTGCTGAACACAGTCTCCTTTTGAGCTCATTGAAAGATTCCTCACATTCATAAGTCCACTCAAAGTTGGTCAAAAGTCCGTACAATGGCTTGGCAATGATAGCGTACATGTGTATAAAGCGTTGGTAATAACCACAATGCCCCATGAAAGCTTGTACTTCCTTGACATTCTTTGGCCTAGGTAGCTCGGCTATGGCTCTTACTTTCTCTTCATCGGTGGATATGCCATTCTTTGACACTATGTGTCCTAGAATCTTGCCTTGCTTGACCATGAAAGCGCACTTTTTTGGGTTCAGGCAGACTTGATACTCTCTACACTTGTCAAAGATTTGCCTGAGTTCTGATATATGTGTCTGTCTAATGTTGGAATGAGCACAGAGATCATCAACATAGACCTCTAAATTCTTCCTCAAGAACTCTTTAAGCACGTGACACATCAATCTTTGGAAAGTTGTAGGAGCATTGGTAAGCCCAAATGGCATTACTCTAAAAGCAAATATGCCCCACTCTGTGGCAAAAGCTGTCTTATGCTGATCTTCTAGAGCTATGGCTACCTGATTGTAGCCTGAAAATCCATCAAGGAAGCTGTACACTTCCTTGCCCGCTACCCTTTCTAGTAGATGCTCAGTTATAGGAAGCGGATAGTTGTCTCGAATAGTGGCTGCATTAACCTTCTTCAAGTTAATGCACACGTGTAGCTTTCCATTCTTCTTGGGCACAACTACAATGGGGGATACCCACTCTGTGTGCTCGATTTCATAGATAAATCTAGCTTCTACCAGTCTATCTATCTCCTCTTTGATCTTGGCAGCATAAATATCATTGTATGTGTATGGCTTTTGCTTAGAAGGTTTAGCATCTGAGGTCATGGGGATTGTGTGTGAGCATATGTCCGGGTCTACACCTTTCAAATCCTTGTAACTCCAAGCGAATACATCTCTGCATTCTCTTAGCAAGGCTATTAATGCATGCTCTTGTTCCTCTGTTAGGTCATGGCCTATGTACGTGCATCTCTCCTCTCCTTCTTCTAGGGCTACCACTATTTTCTTGGTGGTTTCTTTGTTATCATAGGCCTCTCCTGATTGTGCCTCTCGTTTAGGCATTCTTATCATGACTCTCCTATCGTCTATCTCATACTTTTTAAAGTTTTCCGGGACCTCAAACAAAGATTCTTCTTCCTCTGGGGGGGCTTCTTTCTTCTTCCATTTCTTGCTATCATTATTAGCAGTCACTTGTGTGGTTAATCGTACATCGTTTGTTATCTCTTCGTGTCTCTGAGGCTGGAATTCTACTTCATAGAAGTATTCTTCATCTAATGCAAAAGGTGGGTCCATAATGATTGACTCTAGATCAGAGTCACTTGCATCCTCAAATGCATCAGGGCTAGGTTCGCACTCTTCTAAAACTGCATCTCCCATGATTGGCTCTATGGAGAAAACTGAAATGTCATAGCCATCCTCATCACAATGGGGTGTCCATTGTTCTTCATTGATGGCTACATCCATTGTTGCTAAAATTTCTGCCCAGCCGTGAGGTTCAAATTCTTCGTCCGGAAATACTACAGGTGCATAGGCTGGGTCTTGAATTGATCTATGTGTTTCCTTCGCACCTACCTCTCTGGCTTTTTCTCTCTTCTCTTCTTCTACTGCTACTTTGCACATCCATAAGTGGGTGTCTTCATGCATCCATGAGGATCCTGATCCTATGGAATGCACAGACTCCGTATCATCTTTAGCTCTATGGATGGGGTTCCATTGGATAGGAGGGACATCTCTATGAGAGTAATCTTTGAGATTCACTTTGGTCGTAACACCCAAGTGTTGCAAGTACAAGGAATTGGTTCCCCAATCCTATACTACTTGCAACTGTCGCATAAATGGTCTTCCCAAAATCATCTCATAGGCATGATTTTTGCTAAAGTCACATATAGCAAATGTGTGCTCAAACTCTACACCACAAGTAGTGAGAGTTATTCCTTCAAGTAGTCCTAAAGGCCTCTCTATGTGACCATCCGCCATCTGCAATTTCATCCTCGTAGGCCTGAGTGCTGGCCTGCCCCAACGTTTCCATAGGGAAGTGGTAGCAATTGCAACTCCTGCACCAGAGTCCAGAATTGCCTTGGTTGTGTATCCTTGATGGGTGGGGAGATAGGTGTTTCCTTCTTCTCCTTCACTCATGTCTCCTATCTTGTCTAGAGGAATTTCTGGCACTGTCCTATGAGAACCTACCTGGGAACGCGGTTTGGCTATCTCTGGTACCTGTTTGGCTACATGTTTCCACAGTTCTGGCCTAACTTTGAGCAACTCTTCTAAGTGAGATTGCACTGCACTTTAGTATTCTTTACTACCTCCGTGTTCCTAGGTATGACTGAATCTTCGTTTCTTACCATGACCATGGGTGCTCTCATACACGTGGACTTTGCTTCCCATGGGCTTGTGAAGTGGGGTAATCCATGTAAAGAATTAGACTCAAAGTCTAGTCTCTCTTCAGATTGGGTGCTCTCCTGCTCTTCATAAATGGATGGGATGTCTTGTGGGAATTGGTCATGTGCATCATCCACAAGTTCAATGGGAGGAGGGACTTCACTTTCTTTAGCCCATTTGTCTTCTTGAATCTCTCGTAGGAATTTTGGTGTGAACCGATTCATAGAAGAAGATGTGTCTAGCTCCGAAGAGTTAGGCACATAGGCTTCCTGGGCAGGTAGGCTTTCTCTTTCACTTGCCTTGCCCTTATTTTGAGAGACAGGCTCCTTTTCTAATTGTGCTATTAGCCTCTCCAACCTTTCTAGCAGTCCATCAAAGTGCAACTGCGTCTTAGCTGAACTAGAGATGTTAAAGAGGCGACTGGCTTCAAACATGGTTTGAGCCAATTCCACCATCTAAGCACAAATTTTGGTTTGTTCAAGTTCTAGTTCCGCTCTCGGGTAACACTTTTCATGATCTGTCACATTTGGCCCTTCTTGGATTCTGGCCTGATATGCCTTAAGCATCATATTTAGGTCCTCAGGAGTGGGATATGCTAAAACTAATCCTACTCTAGGGGGTGGTGGAATTGTGTGAGGTGCGTTGGAAGGCGTTGGATCGGATGGTGATGGGAATGGTGGGGGTGGAGTAGCGTGAGAGGGAGTTTGAGATGTGAGTTCAACTATCCTGGCTTTTGTTTCTCTTAGGCTTTCCTCGAGTTCACTCATTTTCTTAGCCCATTGCCTCTTCATTCTTTCTCTACTATCTCTCCAGGCCCTAGTCCTCTTCTTGGTTATGCTCTCAGTTTCACTAGCCTCAACACTTTTTTCCTGGCCTAAAATTTGGTTCTGCTGCAGGGCTTGAGCTCTAGTGACCACTTGCACTCGTGCAGTGGAAGTCACACTCCCTGTGGAGTCCACAACTAATCCAATAACATTAATAGGAGTGATTTTTGGCATATTATTGGGATTCTTTGGGCAATCTCGTAAGAGATGCTCCTTGCCACAATCTTGGCAAAAGCCTTGGATTGTTACTGATTGGGGTTGTGTGGGTGCCGGCATGGGGCAATCACGAATGAGGTGATCTCCCTGACATTTGTAGCATGGCCCTCTGGGGAATGGGGGTCTTACCTACCTAGGTTGAGGTCTAGAGTTGGGGTTTGCGTACATGACATTTGTGTAATCTGGCTCCCAACTAAGTTCACTCGGTTCTTCACTATAGTACGACTCATCATGTTCAGGAGACTGCATGTAGTAAGCCTGTGGACTATCTATGTGAGTGGAATCAAAACTATGATCACTCGTGTCACTTTCTGAAAGCAATGGAGTCACTAGGACTATGGCTCTATTCAAATTTTCCTCAGCAGCTGCATACTTTACAGGAATCACGTTTGCTGGGGTTGGAGGTTGTTGAGCTAACACAGGTTGAGGCCTTTGTTGGTTTTGGTAGGGTTGTTGTGGCCTACCATATTACTGTGGAGGGTACTGGTTCTGGTATCTTCCCTGTTGTGGATAGGGCTGGGGGTAGGTTTGCCTAACTGCTTGCTGATTGTATGGGCAGTCTTGTGCTGTGGATTTGTGTATCTCCGTTCTATGGTGCAATACTGGCTACTAGGGTTCACTTGGGGTTGAGCCATGATGGGACATACGTTCGCCATATGGTCACCACCGCAAGTATAGCACCTCTTTACTGGGGCAAACCTTGGGATTTGTTTGCTAGTGACACCTAGTTTTTGAGCTACTTTCTCTGCAAGTTCCTCAATTGATGTGGATTGCGAGGAAGAGAGGCTAGAGGCACTATCAGAATCTCTGTAGATTTTGGAAAGCTGTAACTCCTCCCCTAGGTTATCCTCGATGTCGATGCACATGCATACACACTCTTCTATCGTCCTAGGGTCCTTCAAGTATACATATGACCTCAGTTTGGTACTTAGCAATCCATCCAAGAATAAAGCCACTTGTTTGGCTAGTGTGGGTAACTCAGGAACAGGGCATCTCTCAAGATATTGCCTAAATCTTTTTCTTGCAAGTCTCACTGTCTCTTGAGGGGTCTGCTTGAAGCTATGTATCAATGAGGAAGTATTATGCCTTATGCCACTTTTAGAGAATTCAGTGATGAAGGCCTCTAAGAGTTGGTCTATGCTCGTGAACTGTCTCTCATTCAATGGTTGAAACCACGTAAGGGCTGTGTTCCTAAGGGTTAGACCAAAGGCATTATACTGCGTGAATAGGTCCTCAACTTGCTCAGCTCTCAAGACTTGCCTAAACTCGGCCACATGATCATATGGGTCTCCTGTGCCATGGAAGTAGTTCTTCATGGACTTAACTAGCTGAGTCGGTCTCAATGTTCTGGTGTGTTCCCTAAGCCTTGGCAGAGGGAAATCATCAGCATTCCTTTGGTTCCTTGGGGCTCTAAGTCCCTCAGGTTCCGCTCTATTTGTTTCCATTCTTGTTCTTTCTCTTCCCACTGGATTCAAGTCTATCTCTATGTCTGTTTCTTTGAGCTCCATGAGCTTGGGATGTTCCAACTCCTGGGTGACCAAAGGACACATTCAATCTTGGTTGGGGGAAAATAAATTCACCTTTCCAAGTGTAAGTATGCCTATCATTTTCTGTAACCACAAAGATCCTCTCTGAAGCATGATCTAAGTAGGTCACTCTGCCTGGGCTATCAGGATCTTTGAACTCATATATCATGGTTGTTCCTACCTCATTTGGCTGATCAGATCCATACCTCCAAAAGGCTTCATCAGTCTCTCGGTTCAGGAGTAGATCTATGCTCTTATTGTCCTGGGGAACCCACTCGGGATTGAGGATTCTAGTAAGAACAGATTTTCCTCGAGGGGTCCTCGACTCTCCTCCTATGTTCCCTTGCTCTAGGTCACCTATGTCCATCTCAGGGATCACATTCCCGAATTCATCTGTCCTGTCTGGGTGACTAGTGACCACGTATATGGTTCCTTCTTTGTCCAAGTAAGCTCCGTTTTCAAACTTGACTGCTGGGTGTTCGAGTCCAATGGATTGATGTGGAGTTTTGATCTGTACCATAGACCTTCCTAGGCCGTCCTCATAAATGCTAGCACCTAATCGATTGGTCCTAAGGTATTCCAGCTGAATCTTGTAGGGGCCTTCCACCCTATACAAGTATGGCACACCTGAACTCCCCGTAGGTCTCTCCATACCTTGAGACATCTCTGATTCACTAGTCTCTGAGCTAGGGTAATGTGAAAAGTGGCTCAACTGCTGGGCCCAAGACCTAACAGTGTGATTAACACTAGCCTCTGAAGACCTAAGACTTTTTCTATCCCTCCCTAGATATCGTCCTGATCTAAGGTTCATATGCTTTATTGAGCAATCCCCAATTGAACCCAAGTACAACCTCGTTGCTGAGTTCTTTTGTATCAGTTACTTGACTCCTTTTAGTCGATTATCATGTTTAGGATCTTGTCTGATACCACATCGTCAGGAATACTTGAGTTAATTTCTGCACTTGAAGTTGATCGTTCCACGTTAAGTCTTTTCCTTTAAAGTTATCGACCGTACAAAGATTATGTTGTTAGCTTGAACTTGAGTATTTAGGTAGTCTTCAACTTGATAAATGCCTATCATCGCCCTGACTTACTTCTAGCACTATTCGTACTTAGCCTAAGCTAAGAATTGACAGAGGGAGTTGAGAGTATTCCAACGTCGCTTGCTGATCCCTTGCCCTTTGGTGCTCAAGAACCCGGTTCTCAAGCTTGCAAATCACCCTTGCTTTGGATGCCCTCAAGTGCTCTCAGTGGACCTGTAAAAGTCCCAAAGTTAGCTCAAGACTTCAATTCAAATGACAGATAGGTCCATTTCATGCATGTAATTCACAGACCAAATTTCCCTTTGCGTTTATGGAAAACAATCCCAAGGATCCTTCAGTTTTCCTACCCCGGGGTACGGTCAACTTCAAAATACCCTACCTTATTATCCTACCCCACGAGCTTTCCAACAAGACAAGAAGCACAACAAACGGATTTCGTATGAGGAAGTTATGACAGTTCAGGGTTTTGGGGTTAAAACAGGGCTCAAACAGGCTGACAAATCCCAGGATTTTTCTCAAAACACACTTGTAGGGACCTCACAAATCACTAATTGGTTGATAAGTATGCCAAAAATTACCCCAAAACTTGGTATTAAAAACCCTAGAAATTTGGCCGAAAAAGCCTGTCAATCGCGATCGATAGGTCTGTCAATCGCGATTGATAGAGGTGTCCGTCGGGCCTGTCGGTCGTGATCGACACGTCAGTTGCGATTGACAGTGTCAATCGCGATTGACAGAGTCGATCGTGGGTCCTGTCAATCGCGATCGATGGTGTCAATCACGATCGACACTTTTTCTGGGATTTTTGCCGTGATTTCAGTCAATCGAGGATGTGTTCGTCGCGATGGACACGTGGCAACGTGAGAAAGTCAGTCAATCGTCAAAATTTAGTCGGTCGCGATCGACGGTGTCAATCGCGGCTGACAGGGGTGTCGGTCGTGGCTGTCGATCGCGATAGATGGTGTCAATCGCGATTGGCAGGGTCAGTCGGTCGTCTCTGTCGGTCGCGATCGATAGAATCTATCGATCTTGGCTGTCGACCGCGATCGACGGTGTCAATCGCGATGGATAGAAAAACACGGAATTTTTTAGTTTTTTCTAGTGATTTGGAATGTGCTCCTTGTGCATGTCATTGTGGTGTGCTTTGTTTTACCAAATGAGCGATTTTTCTGTCGATCGCGATCGAGAGAGGTCTGCGACACAAAGACAGTTTCGAGCTTGTCCGTACCTGCGCAGTGTGCTGGAGGGAATGATACAGCTGTACCTGCAAGATCACTCACAAAACAGACAGAAAAACAATGCACACAATTCGCTCTCTCGCTCTCTCTCACAAGCGGAATGAAGGAAATGGAAGGGAGAAGGTGATATGATCAAAAAACTGAAATTTTTCGCGATGATGGAGATGGAGATCGGATATGGTGAGGATGATGATGGTGATGATGATGGTGAGGTAAGAAAGAGAAAAATAAGAAAAGTAAAGAAATTACCTACAACGCCAACGTCTCAATTCTACGTCTTACCATGACACGTTCGTCCTCAGAGCTCGATCCCCGGCAACGGCGCCAAAATTTGGTGTAGCTCAGTGATGAGTAGCACCTCCTTTAATGTCAATCCGGGAAGACGTGAGGATGGTATGATGACCTCGAGCAAGTGAAGGCACAAGTGCGTGAGTGAGAAGCACACAAACATGCACACACATACACACACACGCGCACACACGGCAAGACAAAGAGAAGGACAATGGTGTTCTTTTAGATTACTTCCAAAATGCTCATACAAGTTCAATTCTATTACAAGCTACCCTAAAAAATGAGCTCTCTAGCTCTATTTATAGTTTTTGACTAGGTTTTGGCCGTGTCCAGACCTAGTGTCCGGCCTAGTTAAAAATTAGGTTCTAGGCCCCATTTGAAGGCTCAAATGGAGTCTAAAAATTATGAAAACTCGTAGGTAGCTACTTCTAATGCTCCTCAAGCTCAAGGACTCCTTGGCTTGCACAAAATGGAGCTACAAAAATATGAAATGGTATTTACAATGGCTTTTAGTGATGAAAATCACTATTTTTGTAGGGATTTCCTCTAACGATTTGACATACACATCTTCGAGCTTCCTACTTGCTCCTTCTCCTTATGTGTCCACCTCTTTGATATGCTTTAGCTTCCTGAAAAAATAATGGCCTACTTGCCTGATCTTCTTTGAATACTCTATCTGCTTGTACCTTCTCTTCGCTCTGACTCCCTTCGTTGGCTTCCTTGTCTTGTTAGTCCTTCAGTTCCTTGACTACTGCTAACAAGTGTCATACCCATATCTGATTGGTTTCTTCCTTGCACTTTGTGATCTTCTGATTGCTTGGTTGGATGATTCAGGTATGTCCTCCAACTTCTTCATCTTGGCTTTGCCCTTTGATTTCCATGCCTTGAATTCTTCTAGGTTAAGGATGTCCTCATCATTTGATTTGATGTCTTGAATCTAGTTTGGCTCCTCCTTCGTGAGACTTGGAAACTCCTCTTCCAAGTCATATGGCAACTTAATTTTCCTGCATTCAAACCAATAATCATTCTCATCAAACACAACATCTCTATTGACCATAAATCCTTTGTTGGATGGATTATAAAACCTATATCCTTTCTTATTCAAGTCATATCCTATGAAGATGCACTTCTCTGCCTTAGGTTCTAGCTTACCTCTGATTTGAGATGGGATATGCACATAAGCAACACATCCAAAGATCTTGCAATGATCAAGTGAAGGTCTTCTACCATGCCATGCTTCATATGGGGTCATCCCATCGAGTGATTTAGATGGCAACCTCTTAACAAGATAAGTGGCAGTAGATACACTCTCTACCCACAAATAATTAGATATTTTTTTCTCATTTAGCATTGACCTAGTTGTTTCAACAATTATTTATTTCTCCTTTCTGCCACCCCATTTTGCTCAGAGGTATACCTTGTTGTGATTTCCCTTTTGATTCCTCTATCCTGCAAGAATGCATCAAACACATTTGAGAAGTAATCTAACCTTAGTCTTTTTAGGCTTCTTCCTGTTTGGTTTTCCACAAGTGCAAGATACTTCTTAAGGCAACTGAATACTTCATCTTTGTGTTTCATAAAATATAAGATAGTCCATCTATTGAAATCATCAATGAAAGATACATAATACCTTGATCCAAAAATTCACGGATCCTTACTTGGTCCCCATACATCTATATGGACAAGCTTCAAGTAGTCCTCATGCATGTAGCCTTTCTTGGAGAAGGGTAACCTGTGAGATTTTCCAAACTGACAAGCACCATATTTATTTATCATGTGTTTCTTGGATACATTAGGTATCCCAAGCACACATTGATCTCTACATATTTTCTTTAAGGTTCTCTCACCAATATGCCCTAATCTCTTATGCCAAATTTCAAGCTCTGACAATGTTTGATCTTTGTAGCTATAAAGTGCAATATTCTTTCTATCTTCAAGTTCAAATGTAAATATCCTACCTGTCTTTTCTCCCTTGGCAATTCTTTTGAATCCATGTTGGGGATCCTCCACAAATGCTACATATTTGTTGAGCTTGACTTGCAAACCTTTTTCCACAATCTGCCCAACACTCATCAAATTCTTGATAATTGTAGGTACATATAGAACCCTGCTCAACAGATTTCTATTTCCATCAGAGGTTTTAACATTTCCTACCTTGACCACTGAATGCTTGGATTCATCACCTGTTTGTACTTGATGCTTTCCCTTAGGTTCATCAAGGTCAGATAGAAGAGCTACATTGCCTGCCACATGGTTTGAACATCCTGAGTCAATGTAGAAGAGATGGTCATCATTCATACCTTGCTTTGAAGTCATATTCATAATCATATGGGAATTCTCTTGTTCCTCTATGTAATTGATGTAGTCTTTCCTTGATTTGTAGCCTCCTGTGTAGTTGTTATTATAATTGTTTTTGTAGTTGTTATTGTAGCCTTGATGATGGTTGAATCTTCCTCTTGATTGTGTGTAGCCACCTCTTTGGAAACCTCTACCTCTCTCATTCTTGAAGTTCTTGTAACACTCATCTGTAGTGTGATTTGATAAACCACAAATATTACATGGGGAAGATTTGAAAGATCTCCCCCTACCTTGCTTACCTCCTCTTCCCTTACCTCTTGAGTTTCTACCTCTTCATGCATAGTTAGCTTGAGAGGTTGTACCTTCATCCTCAATCTTTTTGCTTTTCCCTTTCTCTTTAGACTTGCCTTTATCTGTGTATAGAGTAGAAGAGTCATTACTCTTGACGAATCTCTATTTTTGTTGAGCTTGGCTTCATGGGTAAAGAGTTGTCCCATGAGTGTGGTATGATCTGGAATTTGCATGTCCATGTACAAGTCCATGACAGTTGTGAAGCTCTGCCATTTGTCATTTGCCTTAATACCATTTATTACTTGTCTCATAATTTTCTTCTCTCCAATCTCCTCTCCTATGCTTGCTAATTGGTCAGCCACATCCTTGAATTTGGTCACATACTCTGAGATGCCTAGCTTGGGTTGCTTTCTTTGATTGGTAAACTCAATCCACAATTGGTTCTTCCTAGCCCTTGTGTTGGAAGAAAAATATGATGAAAATGTATCCCAAGTCTCTTGGGATGTCTTACAATTCCTAAGGTGTGGAAGAAGAAAGTCAGAGATAGAGTTAAGTAAGTATGACCTGACCTTGCTAATGCATCTTTGGAACACCATGAATTGAGTCTTTGATGCTCCTCTCTTGTAGGTTGTCCTTTGCTTATGAAAATGGGCATCTCCTCATCTCTTGAGATGTATCCATAGAGACTCCTCCCTTGCAAGTATGTCTTCATCCTCAAGGACCATGCCTGGTAGTTGTTTGTGTCCAATTTATCAATGAGAGAAGGAAAACCCTCTCCCATTTTACCTTAGCTTTGCTTTGATACCACTGTTGGGAAAGATGGATGGGCACTCCAAGAAATGAGTTGGAATCGCTAATCCTTGCTTTGTACCAGTCCTTTCTCACTTCAGGGTTGATTTGTAGGCCCTTTTAGATTTCCAATGACACTAAATAAGTGCCTATGTACTTTAAAGATGATCCATGTAATGATTGATTCAAAATAAATAACTTCACAATTCACAAATCATCAAAAACCTTCTATTTTGGTTCACACACCTGCTACTTGTTAAGCTCAGTGCTACTAGGACAGTAGGAATTAGAAAAATTCCTTCTGGAGGTATCAAATTAGCTTAGAGAGCTAATGATTCCAAGTCAAATCACTTAAAATGATTGACTATACACAGAGTAATCAATTTAGCAAGTGAAGCATTACCCTCGATTTTTTAGGACCTCTGCAGAGAATGACCAGTGACCACGTCAAGCCACTTTTCTCCCAATCCACTGTATGGAATGTCTTCAAAATTTGATAAGCATGTAATAGACTTAGAGCTAATTCCAACAAGCCATAGAACATTGAAAATAGTAACGTAATGATTGAGATATGATCAAGACAAGAACACTATTTTGAGTGACTATGATAGAGAGATCAACAGATATACTTAATGATGTATATGTATTATGAAACATGAATTTACAACACCATTGGCAAGGGAATAATTCCAAATGATTGTGAGGTGAGTGAGTAATGAAGTGTTCTACTCAACCTCTACTAATGATCAAATGAATGGCTCTCTCTTTTAGCTGCATCCATGTGTGGTTTTCTAGGAGACGTCATAAATTGACTAATTACTCCTACACTATTGGGAATATTTGCCCTTGTGTATGTAGCATAAATTAGACTACCCACAAGGTTTTGATATTCTTTCACATCTCTTATGTGTTACCCTTTATATGCATTACATTTATGGCTCATCTCTATTAAGTACTCTTGTAGGTTTGGCATTGGCCATTTTGAACTTTAATAGTAGATCCAAAATATACCTCCTTTGAGTCAAGACACCCCTTGATCTGTACAGATAACTTGCATGCCTAAGAGGAATGTAAGTTTTCAAAGATCAATGATCTTGAACTTCACCTACATGTGCTTTTTAATTATTTCTATCCCAATCATATCATCACATGTCACAATTATTTCATCTACATGCACATAAGTGGATAACTTCATCGTGAATTTTCTTGATGAATAATGATGGATTTACGTTGCTTGATTTGAACCCTTGATCTTGCCAATAGGTTACCAACCTATAGTTCCAAGCTCTAAGAGCTTGTTTTAGACCATATATGGGTTTCTTATGCTTTCAACCATAATTATGATAGTTAGAGTTTTCATACCTAGGAGGTTGTGACATATGTACTTCTTCACTCATCCATCCATTGAGGAAAGCATTCTTCACATCAGGTTGAAGTAGCTTCAAATTCCTTGTAACTACAACTCTTAGCAAGGTTCTAATAGCGGTCATCTTGGCCATAGGTGAGAAGGTTTCTTCATAATCTATGTCTTGTGTTTGAGCACATCGTTTACCAACCAACCTGGCTTTGTACCTACAAATTGAGCCACTTGAATTTCTTTTTTACTTATACACCCATCTGCATCCTATTATCTTCTTGTTGGTCTGCATAGGAACCAACTCCCATGTGTCCATCTCCTTTAGTGTTTCTATTTCATGTTTCATGGATTTATCCCAATTAGGGTTACCTTTGGCTTCTTCATGAGTGGAGGATTCTTCTAATATTGAATCTTTGGCCAAATAGATGGTATGTTTACTCACAAATGATGTATCATAGCCTTACCTCTCAGGTTGTCTTCTATCCCTTGTTTATCTTCTAGTAGCATTTTTGGAACATTCTCCACATTGTTGCATCTTGGTCTTCCCTCTTGATTCCCAAAGTTTGTAATCTCTCTCTTTCTCCTCTTGTTCTTCTTCTAAATCACATGTAGAGTCTTGCACTTGTGCAAAATGCTTCTTATCTAATGGAAGAAAATGAATATCAAGGTCATAGGTTAGCTTTAAATTTTGCTTATCTTCTTTGTACCATGACCTATTTTCTTCAAATACAGCATCCCTGCTTGTTGTGATTTTTTTTGTTGTTGGATTGTAAAATACGTAACCCCTTTAAGTTGAGCCATAGCCAATGAGTGCATCCTTGGTTGCTCTTTCATCCAACTTCCCTTTGATTTACCTTCCAATGATAGGAGCTAGGCTTTCTACCATTCCAAGCTTCATAGGGAGTCATACCTTTAAGATATCTAGCTGGAAGTCTACTGACAAGATATACTATAGAAGGCATTGCTTTTGCCCATTAGTAGTGTGGAAAATTCTTTTCTTCAAGAATAGTTCTAATTATCCAAACTATGATTTTACTTCTCCTTTTAGTAACACCATTTTGTTGAGGAGAACACCTAGTGTTGAATTCTCTTTTGATGCCTTTATCCTGTAAGTATTCATCAAATTCTTTGAAGAGATATTCTCCCCCTCCATCACATGTAAGCTCCTTCAATGAAATGTCAATGTACTTCTCCACATGTGCTAGATATCTTTTGAAGCAATGAAAGATTTCATTTTTATTCTTGATAAAGTATATGATTGTCAATCTACTATGATAATCTACAAAAGATACATAATACCTTGAGCCTACAAGTGATGGTTCTTGACTTGGTAACCACACATACGTGTGTGCTAGGTTCAAGAGATTTTTGTGGATGTAGCCTTTGTTGTGGTAAGTTTGTATTTGTGATTTTCAAATCTGACAAACATCACACCTATTGATGTTATGTTGCTTTGAGATATTTGGCAACCATAGAAAACTTTGATCCTTGCATATTTCTTTCAATATTCTCTCATTAACATGAGCAAGCCTCTTATGCCACACTTCTAGCTCACTTAGGGTTTGTGACAAAAAGTTCTATAAAGCTATATTCTTAGTTTCTCCCACTTCAAATGTGAAGATTCTACCATGTTTCTCAGCTTCGACTATCATTTCAAAACCTTGGCATGGATCCTCCACATAAGCTCCATGTTGAGTCAACCTAACCTACAATCTGACCTACACATATACGTTTTTTGATAATAGTAGGTACATAGAGAACCTTAGAATGTTTTTTTTGCCATTGGAAGCATTAACATTGCCAATTCCTTTCAACATTATTCTTATCATCATCTCTTATTTGAACCTAATGTTTATGCTTAGGTTTCTCCAAGTCTGATAGAAGGAAACATTGCTTGTAACATGGTTTGAACAACAAGAGTCCATGTAGAATAACTTCTCATCCTCTTTACCTTCTTCATGGCTCAAGTTCATTAGAAGTAATGAATCTTCATGTGATTGATCCTATGCATAATTGTTGTAATCTCTATTACTATTGTTTTTGTTGTTGTTGTAGTTTTGCCCAGCTCTACCTCTTGTATTGCCAAAAGTACTCCTTTCCCCTCTTTCTGTGTTCTAAACCAACAAATATGAGTGGCGTGGTTTGATTTGTTACAAATGGCACAAGATTGAACTTCTTTTCCCTTAGTCTTGTCTTGATTTGCTTATTTATTCTTTCCTTTCCATTTTCTTTTTCCTGTTCATATATTTAGGTAGTGATGTGTGTGAATACACTAGGACTGTTGGGGCACTTTTTTCCCTCTTTAGGAGGTTTTTTTGCCCAGCTTGTATATATGCCTATAGCCTTAATGGGTTACTTATCTTTGTACATTCTAGTGGTAATACCTTCAATATTGTGTGTTGTGCTCCAAGCTTCTTCTTCTTCCTTGTGCTGTTCGCATGCTTCCGTAGACGTCTAACTCCAAGAATTGGTATCAAAATAGGTCACCGCTTCATCTAGGGTGTTGTCTATACCTCTCCGGTCAAAGTCTCACAATCACATGAAATTTGGTGAGCATACTCAAGGTGTTTCAGAGATCAAAACTGCTTTGCTTTGTGGTGCCAAAATCACGATCTGAGCTCGTTTCGACCTCCGAATGCACTATTGTAGTGCATGTGTAGGCTATTGGTTTTGGCTGAAAATTTGTCAGCATGTAAAATGAGCACCCTTTGTTCTAATCGAGTGGGGGAATATATGTCTTCTTACTTTAATGCATTTCTAGCTGAACATGGGATAAAACATCAGTGTATAGTGTCGTATACACCTCAACAGAATGGAGTTGCTAAATTGAAGAATAGGTAGCTCATGGAGATGGCGAGTTGTAAGGTCAAGAGTCAGGCTTTACCACATAGTTTCTGGCTTGAGGCTATCATGTGTGCAACATATGTACTTAACAAGTGTCCCACTAAAGCAGTGGAGTCTATCACTCCATATGAGGCTTGGCGTGGTTGCAAGACATATGTTGCTCATCTGCGTGTTTTTTGTTAACTTGCATATGCATTAGTGCCTGAACAACATCACATGAAATTGGATGATAAAGTAGTAAAATGTATTTTTGTTGTGTACAGTTCCAAAAGCAAAGGCTATCGTCTATATCATATATAGACTAAACACATTTTGGTTAGCTGTGATATTGTTTTTGTGGAAGACGCTATTCAGCCTTTACTTTCATGTACGAAGGAGACATCTGTTAGCTCTTAGGGCATGTATGATACTCCGTTGCCTCTTTTTATAGGTGGATAGTCTAGTGCTAGTCCTAATGAGGCAACTTCTCTGCCATTGCAGGTTTCATGTGATGATGTAGATCATTCCATTTCTGATGCACATTCACATGATGCCCTTGTTGATGAGAGAGCTCATATTGAGGAGGCAAAAACTATGCCAAAATTGTTGGAGCAAGTCTATGACAAGCCTAAGTATTGTCTTGAGTCCCACAAAGTCATAGAAGAAGCCTTAAAATGAAGAATATGTAAAGCTCACTTGTGAACTACCTCTTGTAACTTTTGAAGACTTTACTTAATGTAAAAGTGAAAGAATTTTAAGTGGTTGAGTCCACTTGATCAAAAAGGGAAAGAGGAGCCACGAATTCGTGATTTGTGGTAGGTAGAGAATCAAATCAATCACTAATTGATTGGAGAGTGATTGAGGAAAGTTAGCCTCCCACGCTCAACTATAAATAGATGGCAGTTTTAGTCGTGGTTAGAGAGACCTATGTGAAGACCTCCGTGTGATTCCAAGGCACACAGATGTATCAGTAAGTCCATTGTATTGTACAAGCAACATACTTTCATTTTCATGATCATTTGAGTTCATATTTCCATGTTCTTGTGAAGTGTACTACTCACTGCCATATCTCTCAATTTTCTCAGTCAGATTGCAGAGATGGTTTCTCTGAGCTTGGTGCATCAATTTCAGTGATTTAACTTGGTAAAGTTATCGCTATAAGTATACTATATGCTTACCAATTTTCATTTCATTTGGGTGTTTCAATCGTTAGTTGTGTTTAATTGAGTCAACAGTGTCTGTTCATTTTCACTTCTCTGTCAGGTACCCGACTTTTTTACTCATCTTGTCATAGCTTTTTCTCAGTGTGTACTTACCCAAATGCAATGATTTAAAACTTGTTCGAGTTAGCATACGGTCTATTATAAGCATACAGATTTTCATAATCATTGGATTCTTAAATCTGGAGTTATGTTCATTGTTCTGCTCACTGGTCTCATTACTATAGCAGCCCGTGAAAATCGGGAAGATGTCATCACTTGTTTAAACATCTTTCTCAGTGTGTGGTTCATTAGTTTTTATGAGATTACTCTTGAAAGTTAGCTCTTTAAGTTAGCTAGACTTCCCCAAGATGAATTAAGCTAATTGCTGCTGTGCTCAGAGAATTATGCAAAACACTGGACAGGTGTATGAACCAAAATAGCAAGTTCTTCACCTCTGAGCTAACTCCAACTTATCTGTTTTGATCTATCTTTTTGAGAGTGATCTTCCTAGGTACATAGGGTTTCTAATACATCCATTGGCAAGCTAAAAGCGCCCACCATATACTCCTAGAGTTCATTTGGCTAGTGTAGATCAAGGATTTTGCAACACCTCTTCATCTTCAAGCACATACCTATCCATCTCTTCACAGTGGTATCAGAGCAAGGATGGCAGATGGATTTCCTTCATCAATTGACAAATTGGATAGAGGTAATTACTCTGCTTGGTCATTAAGGATGGAAGCTTATCTCCAAGGTAGAAGTTTATATGGTTATGTGGCTGGAGATGAAGTTATGCCAAGTTTCAGGAACAAAAGTCAGCCAACACAAGAAGAGCAAGAAAGATTGAGCACATGGTGCTCCAAGGATGCACTTGCAAGGTCTTATCTCCTCAACTCTATCTCTGATTTTTTGTTGCCTCACATTAGAAGTTGTAAGACATCTCAAGAAGTGTGGGATGCACTTGAAGCTTTCTTCTCTTCAAGTACTAAAGCTAGGAAGCATCAACTATGGCTGGATTTCACAACTCTCAAGAAGGCTCCCAAACAAAATGTGATTGATTTTGTCACAAAGCTCAAGGACATAGCAGATCAGTTGGGAAGCATTGGAGAGGTAATAGATGAAGAGCAAAGTGTAAGGCACGTCATCCATGGTTGAAGGCAGATGGCAAGTGGGAAGCATTCACCACAGCTATGGATTTGTACATGGACATGCATGTACCTGATTTCAATACACTCATTGGACAACTACTTACTCAAGGGGCAAAGCTTATCAAAAATGGAGAAAGCTCTAAAGGTAATCAATCTTCAGCTTTATACACTGATAAAAGCAAGTCCAAAGATAAAAAAGGAAAGGCAAAGAAAGTGGATGATGAAGCAGGTACATATCAAGCTAACTATGCAGGTAGAGGAAGACATGGCAGAGGTAGAGGAAGAGGAGGTAGACAAGGTAGGGGGAGATCCCAAGACTCCAAATCATGTTCTATTTGTGGATTAACTAATCATACAACTGAAAATTGCTTTAGGAATTCCAGGAATCAAAGAGGCAGAGGATACAATAGAGGAAGTTATGGCTACTCAAGAGGAAGGTTCAACAATTATCATGGCAACTACAACAACTACAATCATTCAAACTATCAAGGAGGCTACAAAGGAAGGAGAGACTTCAATAACTACACAGAAGACTCAAACAAAGAGGATTCATTATTGATCATGAACATGGCTATGCCACAAGGTAAATTTGATGAGCATGTTTTCTACATAGATTCAGGTTGTTCAAATCATGTGGCAGGAAATGTGGCACCCCTATTAGATTTAGAAGATCCAAGAATAAGCATGAGGTACAAACAGGCGATGACACAAGACATCCTGTGGAGAAAATAGGCAATGTCAAAGCACCTGATGGAAGCATCAACCTACTCAGTAAGGTACTCTATGTCCCTACCATTACAAAGAATTTGATAAGTGTTGGGCAGATAGTAGAGAAAGGGTTGCAAGTCAGGCTCACAAAAGCAGGAGCATTTGTTGAAGATCCAAGTCAAGGATTCAGAAGAATTGAAAAAGGTGAAAAGACAGGTAGATTGTTCACATTTGAATTACAAGACACTAGAAACACTCACTCTATTTAATTATGGTAGTTAGACACTCACAGAATTGGAAGTATGGCACAAAAGGTTAGCACATATTGGTGAAAGGTCATTAAAGCAAATTTGCAGGGACCAAAGTGTACTTGGAATCCCTAACTTGTCAAAACAACATATGATTTATAAGTGTAGTGCATGTCAATTTGGAAAGTCTCACAGGTTACCATTCATGAAGAAAGGTTATATGCATGGAGATCTCTTGGAGTTGGTTCATACAAATGTATGGGGACCTAGCAAGGAAGCTTCAATATCTGTATCAAGGTATTATGTCTCCTTTATTGATGATTGCAGCAGATGGACTATCCTATTCTTTATGAAACACAAAGATCAAGTTTTTTCATGTTTCAAAAGATATTTGGCTCTTGTGGAGAATCAAACAGGTAAATCTCTAAAAAGGCTAAGGTCAGATGGAGGGGGAGAATACTTCTCCCATAAGTTTGATTCTTTTCTTCAAGAAAGAGGAATCAAAAGAGAGGTAACTACAAGGTACACTCCTGAGCAAAATGGAGTGGCAGAAAGGAGGAATAGGACAATTGTTGAAGCTGCAAGGTCCATGTTAGATGAAAAGCATTTGCCTAATTATCTATGGGCTGAGGCTGTATCTACAACCACTTACTTGATTAATAGGTTGCCTTCAAAATCCCTTGATGGGATGACTCCATATGAGGCTTGGAATGGAAGAAGACCAAGCTTAGATCATTGTAAATTTTTTGGATGTATTGCTTTTGCTCATGTTCCTTCACAGGTTAGAGGCAAGATGGATCCAAAGGCAGAAAGGTGTGTATCTATTGGATATGACAACAATCAAAAGGGCTACAGGTTATACAACCCTACCAACAAAGGATTCTTGGTAAGCAGAGATGTGGTTCCTGATGAAAACAATTCATGGTATGAAGATTCATGCAGGAAGGTCAATTTACCATATGATCTTGAAGAAGATTTTCCAAAGCTTGGTAGAGAACAATCAAAGATTGAAGAACAAGACACCTCAGAGGATGATGAAGAATCTCACATGGAAAAGATCAAAGCATGGAAGTCTAAAGGTAAAGCAAAATTGCAAGAACTTGGACATGAGGCAGAATCATCACATCATGGCCTAAGAAGATCTATGAGGGAAAAGAAAAATCCAGAAAGCTATGGGTTTGACACCTCATTAGTAACTAAACATTCTATCTACATAGCACACGACATAAACCAAGAGGAGCCATCATCATTTGAAGAGGCCAAAGCAAAAACAGAATGGAAGCATGCAATGAAGGAAGAGATTGAAGCACTTGAGGAAAACGACACTTGGGATTTGGTGCCCAAGACTTCATCCATGAAGGTAATAGGCTCAAGATGGGTCTATAAACTCAAGAAGAATTCTGATGGTTCCATTAACAGGTATAAGGCAAGGCTTGTAGCAAAAGGCTTTGCACAAACTCAGGGAATTGATTATGAGGAGACCTTGTCTCCTGTGGAAAAGATGCCTACTATTAGGGTTTTGCTTAGTATTGCCTCTTCCAAGAATTGGAAGATACTTCAACTAGATGTAAAGAATGCATTCTTGAATGGTTGGATAACAGAAGAGGTATATATGGCACAACCACCTGGTTTTGAGAATCAAGTTTATCCTGATTATGTGTGTAAACTTAACAAAGCATTGTATGGTGTCAAGCAAGCTCCAAGAGCTTGGAATTTCAGACTTGTTTCATTCTTGGAGGACAAAGGCTTTCAACCAAGCAAGGCAGATCCTTCACTCTTTAATAAAAAGAGTAATTTTGAGATCATCTACCTAAGTGTATATGTAGATGATATTATATTGACAGGAAATGATGTAGATGGTATGAAGAAGATCAAAGATCAGATGAGAGAAGAGTTCAAGATAAGTGATTTGGGTTCACTTACCTACTTCCTAGGTTTGGAAGTTGTCTACAAAGATCATGGTTTGTTTCTCACTCAAAGAAAGTACATTAAGGACATGTTGGCAAAATTCAAGATGCAAGATTGTAAGATTGCAGTTACTCCAATGGAGATCAATCACAAATTGAGCTCACATGAAGGTGAAATCATAGAGGACATCACATCATATCAAAGTCTAGTGGGTAGTCTCAACTATGCCACATTGACAAGAGTAGATATATGTTACAGTGTGAGTGTGCTAAGTCACTTTATGCACACACCAAGGAAACCACATATGGATGCTGCCAAAAGGATTCTCAAGTATCTCAAAGGAACCATAAATGAAGGACTTTATTATCATTATGTATCTGATTTAGGTTTGAAGCTATTTTCTAATGCAGATTGGGCTGGCTCCAAAGAAGATAGAAGGAGCACTTCAGGTTATCTTACCTTTGCAGGTTCAAGGCTTATTTCATGGTCATCCAAGAAGCAACCCATAGTTGCTCTCTCTTCTATTGAAGCTGAATATAGAGGTCTTGCCATAGCTACACAAGAAGCTATGTGGATGAGGACATTATTCAAAGATCTTGGATTGGAGTTTGGAACTCGAACTATTTATGGTGAGAATATGAGTTCTATTCATTTGGCTACTAATCCTATTTTTCATGCAAGGACTAAACATATTGAAGTTCATTATCACTATGTAAGAGAGAAGGTTCTAAGCAAAGAGATTCAAATATCATATGTGTCCACCCATCAGCAATGTGCAGATATTCTAACCAAAGCATTGGATGGTACAAAGCTCTCCAAGTTCAAAGCCATGATTGGTTTGCAGGTAATCTTGGAAGATTGAAGACCTCAAGCATACTTGGCTTGAGGGGGAGCTATTGGAGCAAGTCTATGACAAGCCTAAGTATTGACTTGAGTCGCACAAAGTCATAGAAGAAGCCTTAAAATGAAGACTATGTAAAGTTCACTTGTAAAATACCTCTTGTAACTTTTGAAGACTTTACTTAATGTAAAAGTGAAAGAATTTTAAGTGGTTGAGTCCACTTGATCAAAAAGGGAAAGAGGAGCCATGAATTTGTGATTTGGGGTAGGTAGAGAATCAAATCAATCACTAATTTATTGGAGAGTGATTGAGGGAAGTTAGCCTCCCAAGCTCAACTATAAATAGATGGCAGTTTTAGTCGTGGTTAGAGAGACCTATGTGAAGACCTCCAAGAGCTGCGCTTTATGCCATATCAAGATGTGATTCCAAGGCGCACATATGTATCAGTAAGTCCATTGTATTGTACAAGCAATATACTTTCATTTTCATGATCATTTGAGTTCATGTTTCCATGTTCTTGTGAAGTGTACTACTCACTGCTATATCTCTCAGTTTTCTCAGTCAGATTGCAGAGATGGTTTCTCTAAGCTTGGTGCATCCTTTTTAGTGATTTAACTTGATAAAGTTAGCTCTATAAGTCTACTATATGCTCATCAATTTGCATTTCATTTGGGTGTTTCAATCGTCAATTATGTTCAGTTGAATTCAACAGTGTCTGTTCATTTTCACTTCTCTGTCAGGTACCCGACTTTTTTACTCATCTTGTTAGAGCTGTTTCTCAGTGTCTACTTACCCGAATTCAATGATTTAATGCTTGTTAGATTCAGCATAGTGTTTAGTATAAGAATACAAATTTTCATAATCATTTAATTCCTAAACCAAGAGTTATGTTCATTTTTCTGCGCACTGGTCTCATTACTGTAGCAGCCCGTGAAAATCGAGAAAATGTCATCACTTGTTAAACATCTTTCTCAGTGTGTGGTTCATTATTTTTTATGAGATTACTCTAGAAAGTTAGATCTTTAAGTTAACTAGAATTCCCCAAGAGGAATTAAGCTAATTGCTGCTGTGCTCAGAGAGTTATGCAAAAAATTGGACAAGTGTATGAACCAAAATAGCAAGTTCTTCACCTCTGAGCTAACTCCAACTTATCTGTTTTGATCTATCTTTTTGAGAGTGATCTTACAAGGTACATAGGGTGTCTAATACATCCATTGGCAAGCTAAAAGGGCCCACCATATACTCCTAGAGTTCATTGGGCTGGTGTAGATCAAGGATTTTGCAACACCTCTTCATCTTCAAGCACATACCTATCCATCTCTTCACAAAAGTGGCTAGTGTAGACTTTGCGTGACAGCAAATTAGATGCATCTCTGTCATATCGTACTCATTGAGGCTCTCATAGTGCCTTTTTTGCATCAGATTGCTATGCTATGGGTGCATCTAGTCTTTGTGATGAGACAAAATCTGTTTCGTTTGATGAAGCACAAAATTTCAAACATTGGATGTCTGCAATGCAATATGAATATGATGTTATCATGAAAAATGGTACCTCGTCTTTATATGACTTGCCTCCTAGCAAGAAGGCCATTGGCACTAAGTGGGTATACAAGCTGAAGCGTAAACCTAATGGAACAGCTGACAGGTATAAGGTTAGGCTTGTTGCAAAGGGTTATGTGCAAGAAAGAGGCATTGGTTTTGATGAAACCTTTGCACCTACATGCCGAATGACTATTATTCATAGCATCTGTGCACTTGTAGCTCATCATGATTGGAATGTACATCAGTTGGACATGAAAACAACATTTATGAATGGTGACTTGCATGAAGAAGTGTATGTTTTCAACCCCATGGCTTTGTGCAAAAAGGGCATGAAAACTAGATGTGCATGTTAAAGAAGGCATTATATGGTTTAAAGCAAGCACCACATGCTTGATATGAAAAGATACATGCCTATTTGATTGCACATGGTTTTGAGAGTAGTCCAACTAAAAGCACCTTATATGTTAAGCGTGCTAATGATGTGCTTCTGATCATTGTTATGTATGTTGATGAAATGCTACTTACTAGTCCTCATGAGAAGCATATTACTGATTTCAAGGCTGATTTAATTGCCTCATTTGAGATGTCTAATTTGGGGCATTTGTATCATTATTTGGGCATTCAATCTATGCATGTTGATGGTGGAATGGCTTTGTGTCAAACAAAATATATTGACACATTATTGCAATGTTTTGGCCTTGAAGTCTATAAACCTATTGTAACTCCCATGGAGACAGGTTTACGATTGAGTCTTCATGATGTTGGAGATGCATTTGATGCTATTCTCTATCAATGGGCTATTGCATGCTTGATTTACTTATGCATTACTCGGCCAGATATTTAGTTTGCTTTCTCACAGATGAGCAGCTTTATGCATTTTCCAAGTGTGAAGCATTGGTAGGTGGTTGAGCGCATCTTTTGCTACTTGAGTGGTACCCGACTACTTGGGTTGTTTTATCTCAAGGGGGGATCACGATCACTACCACTAGATTTTCTAGCTTTTTCTAACTTTGACTCAGCTGGTTGCTATGACAATCGTGTGTCCACTAGTGGTTTTTTCTTCATGCTTGGTAGCTCATGCATATCTGGGCTCAACAAGAAGCATCCTACTATGGTCACTTCTAATTGTGAGGTTGAATATAGGGTAGCTTTCACAACAATTGTTTAGTGTGTGTGGCTCAGATGTTTTATGGCTGATTTGGGTGTTGATCAATCTTTTTCCACCACCATCTTCATTGATAGTAAGAGCGCATTGGAAGTTGTGAGGAACCGTGTCCTCCATGCTCGCACTAAGCACATTGAGGTGCATTATCATTATGTCAAGGAGAGCTTCTCTACTGGAGAGATCATCTTGGCATATGTGCCCACACAGGAGAACCTTGCAGAACTTTTTATGAAGGCCCTCCCTAGGGAGAAGTTTGAAGCTTTCCGCAAAGCTTTGGGCTTACTTCCTTTCGTGGATTGATTCCACATAGCTTGGCACTTCCTTATACATGAGTGACAGCTCCTTGTTCACCGCATCACTCCCAAGGGGGATTTGTTGATATATTTAGGTACTGATGTGTGTGAACACACTAGGACCATCGGGGCACTTTTTTCCCTCTTTACAAGGTTTTTTCCTCTGGATTGTATATACACCTATAAGCCTAATGGGTTACTTATCTTTGTTCATTCTAGTGGTAATGCATTCAAAATTGTGTGTTGTGCTCCAAGCTTCTTCTTCTTCTTCCTTGTGTTGTTCGCGTGCTTCCGTAAACGTCTAACTCCAACAGTTCCTACATAATTAGCTTGGGAAATGTCTTCATCATCATCCTCCTTTTTTTGCATATTTATTGTCCTTCTTATCTGTATAAAGAGGGTTGTAGATTTAGCTTGAAAATGGTTACCTTCCTTCATGTTCTTACAACCTCTTCATTGAAGATTTAACCAAGAAATATGTTGAAGTTAGGCGTCTACACATCCATGATGAGATCATATGTAATTGTGAATAATTTCCTTTTCCTATGATTCCTAATACTATTTAGGATCTACCTCATAATGGCTTCACCTTGAATCAGCTCTCTAATTGATGCTGATTGATCTGCAACCTCCTTAACTTTGGTAATTGTCTTCTTACACATTTTCTTCATTTGATTGAATTCATTCCACACGTGATTCTTCCTAGCCTTGGTGCTAGTAGACAAGAATGTCTCAATTTCATCCCAAGTTTCCTGTGATGTCTTATAGCTTCTAATATGTGGAAGCAAGAAATTAGAGATTGATTTTAGAATGTAAGACTTGGCTTAACCATATTTTGCACACAATAATTTCAACCTTTCTATTTCTTCCTGTGTAGGTCCTCCCTTGGATCTAGCCACAAACATGACATCATCACCCTTTACTACTCTATAGAGTTTTTTACCTTGTAAGTCGGTTTCTACTCTGATTTCCCAAGTAGCATAGTTGTTCTTGTAGAGCTTCTTGATCATGGAGGGAAATGCATCACCCATTTTGATTGATGAGAGATCTTATACAATTGAAAGTGCTTGAAAGGAAGAAGATAGTACAAAAACTTGTTGCTTTAAGTAATGAAGTTTTCTTTAGCTGATTAGCATAGAACCTACCCTTTAAGATTTGGAAACTTTGGTTGGGCTTATGAGCATCAATTTAGTGCAACAAAATACTTCATGTTCTTTCTAACATCACGATGAACAAGATGGTGCAAAGTAGACTACTTGCACATGAAGCAACTATGGGAAGTTTTTATTTATGGATGGAAGATGCTACTTAAAACATTTAGTACTCAAAACCTATTTACAATTGATCAAATACCTCTTAAGTGATGATGTATTATAGAGTTAAAAAGATTTTATGTACCAAAAAAAAAATAATTAACAAGAAATGCTCCAATTTTGAGCTTAACACTCATATGTGATCATCCAATTTTTTTAGGAAAGAACATTAACACAATTTGAGAGAAAGAACGAGCTCTATCTCATAGTAGGAAAGTCCAAATAAGAAATTCTTTTATACCATGAAATTAATTATAGATTTAAAATGAATCCTTAATCTTGAGAATTGGACTTTTGATCAAAGAGAACCAAGGTCTCCAAGTGTGCTGATTGTGAAGAAGATGCAGAGAAGGGGTAGTGAGCAAGAAGGTGATTCAAACTTGATTGTATTCACTTCTCTCTCTCTCTCTCTCCTTGCACAAGTGTGAAGAGTAATTATATACACTCATACAAGTCTCCTTGTGATGGTTGACAAGACCCATCAATCAATTTTTTCTTATAGACCTCATGGGAGTGAGTTTGGTGTGACATGTTATCTTTTCGTACAATCTAGGAAATGTAGTAGAAGATCACCTCTAATTTGTGATTGATTGTATGTTGATAGGAGACTCCAAGCACTTGACTCGTGGCCTAAGCTCTTAAATTACAACCTTGAATGAATAGTAATTCTATGTTACAAAGAATAAATGTTCAAATATGTGAGTATACAAAGGAGTATATGAAGCCACATAATTGTGCCACATGAGTAAAGATTATTTCAAAAAATAACTTTGATTTTTCTTGATGAGAGATTTAAAATCCAAGCATGTTTAGATCTTTTTTGTTCTTAAAATAGCCTCTCTAACCTTCCTCCTTGAAGTGATGAAGAGGCCTAGTGTTGAGATATTTTACCTTTATAGCTTTCCTTTATATATAGTCAAAGACTTCGATCGTATTTGATAAGACTAAAATGAACAAAGTTTTCTTAGTAAGAAATCCCTTAGTAAATCTAACTTTTTTCTAGAATGACTTTTTTAGTCATTTTAAAAGAAAAAACACTAATTTTTTATTGGATTCATAATTTGGAAAGTGAGTAAGCATCGATTTTCTTAAAGGTTGCAGTTTTCAAGGAAAAAACTCTTTAAAGAGGGAAAAAAAGGTATCATTAATATGATACTTCTAATGGAAAGATGCAATCCTTAACTATTTAGTGAAAGTTAAATAGTATGTTTGATAGAAAGTACCTAAGTGTGTTTGAGATTTAAACTCAAACAAAGTTAGCACTAAATATGCAAGGATGGATTTCATGAATGAACTCCAATTTGGTAGTAACCAAAAGATAAAACCTTGAATTATATCCATAGTAAGGTACTTAAGAAGGGATAAGATAGATAAAGAAAATTAAATAGTAAGCATGAGAACATGCCTAAGTCAAAGTGATGACATGTAGTTGTTGATCCATAGAAGAATAGCTAGAGGTGTTGCAAAAATCG
Organism: Ceratopteris richardii; assembly: GCA_020310875.1. Lineage (NCBI taxonomy): Eukaryota > Viridiplantae > Streptophyta > Polypodiopsida > Polypodiales > Pteridaceae > Ceratopteris > Ceratopteris richardii. Next base: position 117,512,466 of record CM035412.1, on the reverse strand, counting down.
ATAGAATGTTAGAAACTTAAGCAATTTGTAAGCTCATGAAGATATGAGTTAAAGATCCCAAGAAAAACTCCCATGGGTAAAAATCTAGGAAAAAGGAAAGATCTAAAGAAGAAAAGACTTGGTCTTATGTCAAGTGAACTTGGTTAGAGGAATTTTTGAGAAAGTCAAAAAGAGCTAGACTAGTCGAAGGGATCAATCCTTTTATGGTTTGACAAATCATGCCAAGGAGAGTTTAATGGTCGATTGAATAAATCTTTATAAGACTAAATGGCATGAGATTTAGACATATTAGTTCTTGCTCTCTTGTTTGTGGCACAAAACAATTCAAAGATGGAATTTTGGATCATAGAAAATGATCAAAGATCACTAAGAGGACTTACAAGCTAAAAAGGTTAAGGATGTAGTTCTATGGATTGGAGAAAGAACTCACCGATATGAGATAGTGCAAACTAACTCTCATTGAGAATTTTCTCTGATTGCTAGAAGAAATGGACTCAAGATCCATAGGAAACATCAAGATAAGCCTTAAAAGTAAGAACATAGAGAGTAAGGTATTATATTCACAAAGAGGTAAAGAGATTTACCTACTTCATCCATATAAATACACTTGGTTGTATTTACAAGAAGGTAAATGAAATAATGGTGACATTTACCTTAGAAAAAGGTTATCGTTTATCCACTTACTAACATGCATTCTTTTCAATAGAGTGCATAGGTAACTTTAGATTATGTCAGAGATATGGAAAAGATGAGGGTAAGGTTTTTTAGGGATTCTTATGAGATAAACTCCAAAAGTGAGGATCTTTCTTAATTCAAGCATATTCAAGTCTTGAATGATAGAATATGATTCTTTGAATTTTTGGATGATGAGAATATGTTATTCAACAATGGTCATTAAGTTCTTCGAATGTTGTAGAATATGATGCCAAGAAAGATCTAATTTTTTCTTACAAGCCCTTGGAAATTAAAAAAAAATAGAACTTGAATCATTCAACTCCATTCAATAGATAGAAGCTTTAGCACGAAGGTATCTTGATGGGTTGATAAGTATTGTTCCTCAATTAGTTTGAGTATTGGAAGGAATTTTTTTGGTGAGAAAAATTATTTGTTCCTCTTTCGCAAACCTTTGATGACCTTTGAGGTTAGCATACATAACCACCTTGGGTATGAACCAAAGTTGGTTCATGATGATTAGTACTAATTCTCTTTGGAAGAACCTTCAAAGCGAAGAACAAAAAAGAATTTGGGTAAAAGAAAGGCCTACCTAGTAATTCCAATTCCTAAAAATATTATATTAGTATTTGGATTTGAGTCTTGAAGATCTTAGATTTTAGAGAAGGATTGAACCATACGAGAACAAAGAAATGTTATAAGAGTTAATCTAGAGAAAAACAAAAAAGATATAGACAATGATCCACTAGTAGAAACGGAATTTCAAAATTGTGTGTATTATCTATCACTTAGTTTCAAGAAATGTTGGATGATCAATATAAACTTGTCAAGGAATAAGAAAGTATTTCTCCTCGTTTTATTGAGCATGTTTTTGTAGCGATTTACGTTTCTAACATCATAACTTTAACTAAGTCCTACCAAATACAAATATAGTATATCTTAATTATTACAATGGATCTTAAGACAGAATTGACCATGCTCAAAGTTTAGATCATGGGGCACTGCGGAACACTGCTCATATTATACACACAAACATTTTTAGGGTATGGTATTTAATCCTTAGGGAGTTCTACAAGGCCTTCAATTAGAATCCATGTGGAGGGGACATTTGGCAAGCTCTCATCACATTTTCCCCTTGGCCTAGAGGTATATATATGAATGGAGTTGGTTAAGTGGATACATGCTGTCTCTTAGGTTTGGTGGTCTGCTAGATGCTTTGGTCTTGTGTTAGTTAGATTTGTGGTGGAGGTAATAATTCTATTCCCACTTTAACCGAGAGAGTTGTGGAAATGCCTATGCAGGCAAGGAAAATAGATGACAAATAAAGAGCCACCACCATTGCGGTGAAATTAAGCCAGATGACGGAAGTCATAGAGGATGTGATGCAATGAGCGAACCTTTACAAAGCATTGGCTAATCCAAGTTGGAAAGTAGCAAAGCATCCGGAGTACCAAATCATTATGCAAAAAGGTGCTTCAAATCTTGTGGATAAAATAGACACGAAGAAGGTTACATACACCAGTTCGATGTTGAAAGTGAAGTATAGACTTTAAGGAAGTCTCGAGAAGTACAAAGCTTGCATAGGTGTAGATGGTCTTAGAGAGGTGAAACGATTTGAATTTCAGGTTATTTTGCATAAACTACCAAGATGACCACGATCCGAAGAGTATTGATATGGTCACACAAAAAAGGACCCATGTACTAGACACACATAATTAGGGTTTGAAGCCCCACATTTACAAAATAAAGTCTATCGATTAAAGAAATCTATCTAGAGATTTAAACAAGCCTTGAGAGCTTATTACTAATATGTTAACAAATTTTCTAAAAAACCGAACTTGATGCAAAGTTCAACCAATGCAAACCTATATGCTTATGAGTAAGGGGCAAGTATGTGATCATTGTACTATTAGCCACCAAACACCTATGTAAAATTATCCTAAAGAGACTCGCCGAAGAGATAGATCCCCAACATGTAACTTTCCATATATAATTCACACTGTTCGGTCTTGTGGAGAGAGAGCACAAGGATGAAATTCTCAGACATGCATCGGATATGCCAAGTTATCCATGTTCTCATGTAGAGTGATAGTTTGTTTTTGCATATTGTTGTAAATTATTGTTTTAAGTATTCTGTTCTGATGGATTCAACAAGTTTGGATGTTGTTTAGTGAAGTTAATCAAGCTAATATTTAATTACTTGGTGAGGCATAAACCTATACTTCGGAGTCAGATTAGTCTTTGTAGACTGTCTGTGCTGCATCTTTTCACTTGAAACTTTATCATTGCCAGTACCTGGAACACTATCAACCACCAAACTCTTATTGGAAACCAGAATTTTATAGAAACTTGAGTTTTTTTTATCGGACAGTGGAATTTCACCGAGCATCACCAAAAAATTCACTAGCATTTCTTGTAGACCATGAATGAGGAAATACTGTGGTTGCATCACACTTTCACTTATACCACTCCTTTTTGAACTTTTTCCTTCACCTTCCTTGCGCTTTGGTATTCCTAATGCACTACTGATTCGAATAGGGTTTTTATCACTATGATATTTGGGCACTCTTATCGGATCGCATTACCGACATGTATTTGACAATAACTAGCCCCTAGTGGGATCGCCAGCATTAACCTCTGTTTGTACCAAACTTATTAACACAGTATCACTAATATACTACGTTATCTTCAACAAAGTAGCTCCAAATAGAAGACATTAAGCCGATTCAACCTATTAATATACAACTCCCGCAAGGTTTACCTAGTGCTACTACTCAAGCATCACCTATGACCCCTGATTCCGACGAGGTAGAAGATGTTCGTAAGTATTTCAGTCCAAAGGTGATCGAAGATTTGGGGATCAAAAAAATAGAGACTAGGGAGGATAGAGAAGGCGATTCCCCACTCGTGTAACTTATCCAAAGTTTAGGGGATTTTTAGGAAAGGATCTTGATGCCCATGTTAGAACATTTGAAATTAATCACAACATGCTAGTCTACAACCCCGATGATGCAGCATATAAAGCTATTATTTTTCAATCTACCTTGGTTAATGGAGTTGTCCAATGGCTAGTTGAATTTGATCTTAAACATTTCTAACAATATGATGATGTCCAAAATGCATTTTTGCCATGATTCTGACTAAAGAAGAACACTATCAAAATTTTTTATTTCTTACAAAATAATAGATAGAAATTGAATCAAGGTGTGCAAGAATATGCCACCATTTTCTGCACCCACCTCAAGAAACTTCCACCAAGAAATGCTAATCTATCAAATGATGTCATAACACAATGGTTCATAAATGAACTAAATCCCCAACTCTGAGAGTTAATGATTATCCTATGCATCGATGGCATGACATTGGATGCAGTAATTGAAATGGCCCTACAATTGGAATAGAAAGTAGTAGAATTCACTTAAGACCCCGAATGGGCAAAGTCTAGGAAAGTAAGGCTGATGAAGCGTTAAAATAGGTTTTTTGTGTGAAGTGCAAAAATTTTAGACATGTAGCAGCCAATTGCGCTTTAAACCAAGTTTATTATGTAATTTGAGAAAATGGGAGTCACTCTATTGATATGTGCCCATACAATGCCAAGGCACAAAATAGACTCCTAGTCAATGCAGTTATACAGGAACCAGGTGAGCTTGCGACAAGCTATGTCCCTTCTTAGGCAAAATTAAACTTATTCCTCATATACAAATTTTAGAGCACCATGGACTGGCAGCTATAATTTCTCAACGATGGAATCAAGGAGAGGCAAATACCACATATCAAAGATTCAAGCCCAGATGTCACTTTTACGATGAATTGGGTCATATTTGCAGACACTGTAAAGATAGGCAAGATTATGAGAAAAGGAAGAAGGACTTCCAAAACCCCACAACAAATATGGTAGTGATTTCACTGCAAGCAATAACTATTTAGACTCGTTCTGGTAAGATTTTGCAACCAATTGTTGAAATATTTGAACAAGGAATCCAAGAGCAATAAGGAAAATTCTCTAAGGCAACTAAGTGGGCACAAGCTGAAGCTACTATTTTCCCTTATCTTGTACGAGTTACTCTTCAACAAGCAAGTTCGACTGTACCCAAATTACCCACACCAACAGTAGTGGATGTACTAAAATCATCAAGAACAATACCAAAATGACCACATTAGAGTATAGCGTGGGACATACTATTCAAAGCTCCAATTATTTTGCCTTTAGGCCAACTGCTATCGTTGGTTCCTAATATTTGACAACAATTTCAATGGAATATTGATGTGGAGCCAATTTCGATGCCAGTTGTAGCTACAATCCACCTGAACTAGACACAAATATGGACCATGTGGTCCCTTTAATTACAATATGGTATAAGAATCATAAGATCACACAAGTGCTCATTGATGGTGGATTTGGTGTTAATATCACCACTACAACCTTATGCAAGAAATTAGGCTCGAACAAGATTGAACTTGTGAAATTATTTGTTCAAGTGGTTGATCATTCTTGAGTCCACCTGGTGGGCTTAGTAAGAAATATCCCCATCACACTATAGGGTGCAATTTTCCACATGACATTTGTGGTCTTAGATTTGCCCAGGTCTAGCCTAGATTACAATTTACTATTTGGCCATCCTTGGTGAAAGCAAGCTAAATTCCTACAAGACTGGTCATCCCATGAATTAATTTTTAAGTGTAATCATAGAAAATATATTGTGGCTCTAGATGAAATTAAACCCTATGAATTGCATGTGAGACCCTACGTTGCCAAAACAGTCCATATGTTGGACAGTTTGTCAAATGATTAGGAAACTACTTTTCTCTCAGCCAATTGAGATTTTCATTCATTAGGCACAATTGACTTACATGTTTTGGATCCGTGGTCCCCGGCTTCTTGTACAGTGCAGCCTACCGAGGAAGATATCGAAATGATAGCGAGTGACTTCCTAGACCTCGTCGACCTTACGAAGTATATACGTTCGAGGATGGATAGTACTTTTAACTCACAAATGTATGTGCCTAAGGACCAATTCATCACATGTAACTTAGGTGATGATGTGAATCCATGACCTATTAAGATTAAAGCTGGCTTGAAAGAATCTTTTAAAGGAGAATTGCTAGCCTTCTTATAGAATTCATAGATGTTTTTGCCTAGGACTATAAAGACATGAAGATCCTTGACCCTAGGATTTATTAGCATAGAGTGGTCTTCAAACTAGACACTTACCTGGCTAAATACTAGAGCTATCGCATGAAACCACACTATGCTAAGCAAGTTAAAGAGGAACTAGATCATTTGCTTCAGGTTGAGTTCATAGTCCTAGTTGAAAATTTTGAGTTGATATCTCCAATTGTTATAGTTCCCAAGAAGAACAAGCAGTTACGCATCTGTGTAGATCACCCAAAATTGAACATTGCCACCATACTTAATCCTTTCCCTTTGCCTTTCTTAGATAGTATGCTTGATGAAGTCATCGTATGCAAAATGTATTCTTTTTTCGATGGATATTGTGGTGACAATCAAGTTCGGATGGTTGAAGTTCAAGAACCATTCCAAAAATGGGGCTCGAACTTCATTAGGCCAATTACTCCCCTGTCCGCTTTAACTGCTAATCGTCATATTTTGACCTGCATTGACTATGCTACATGTTGTTCAGAGGCTTCTGCATTTCGTTCTACCACTACTATGGTAGTTTCCCAATGCCTGAATAGAGATCTTTCTCCATGATTTGGTCTTCCCCTTGAACTAGTGTCGGATAGAGGCACCCATTTTGCAAATGAACTCATTGAAGCATTGATAACCTCTTTTAATATTGCACATAAATTCAGTACTCCCTATAATTCTCTTGCTAATGGTCTTGTAGAAAGTACTAACAAAATTGTTCACCGGATATGGTAGATGCATGTATGCAAAGGATGGTATATAAATGCGATCTCACAAAAACATAAAAAGAATAGAAAGAGACAAGAGACTTGACACCAGATTGGGTAAAATCCCCCCACATACCCTGATGGATGAGTCTACTAGAGCATGTGTATTTATAGGTATTTTTCATTATTTCTTGAATAGAAGATACCTTAAGGTGGCGCTTTGAAAAGCATGCATTTACAAGAATTTGCTTTATTTACAAAATCATCGCTTTCTAAGATATCTATTAATTTTATAAAAACATTGCTTTCTAAAGCGATCTATTATTTTTACAAAAAATATCTAAAATACTATCTTTTAACTGTCTTCAAAAATGTCTGAATAAGTCCATGAATGTTCACACCGTCATGAGTCTTCACTTGTTAAATCAAAACAAAAATCACATTAAAAACCTCAAGACATTAAAATCCATATAACATTCCATTATTCCATAAAGTATAACATGCCTCCCAATTGATGAGCAACTGACCTTAGTTGATAAGAATAAAATAGACATGGATAGCGAGCCACATGTCCCATCACTGAACAATCATAAGCATGCTCCGTGTAAAAACACATGCATGAAATTGGAAAATTGGGAGTTAATGTGATGGTGAATGATATGTAGGGCTAAAGTCTATTTTTGAACCTAGATTTTTAAATAATGCAACCCAAAAGTGATTACAAAAATGAAAATCTCGATATGATAGAATAACTTTTGGAAAACCATGATGTGGAAAGAAAATACATTTAATTTATAACTTACCATGATGATGAAAAATACATTTTATAAATAACTTACCAAAATAATCTATAGTATGGGTAGGATCCATGGCCTTATATATAACCAAAACCTATTACTAACCATGTGAAAACAATGTTAGCAATATTTGAATTAAAATAGAAAGGAAAGGCATTGTCTTGGAAATATAAATAAATAAATAAATTAGTATGTTAAATAAATAAATAAGATTGTTAAATAAATAAATAAATAAATAAATAAATAAGAGAAAAGATAGTTTTAGAAATTATGTTAAATATTGATTAAAAGGAATGGGGTATTAGTAAGTGAAAATAGGCCAGTGGATAAAGCATATTGCTTGTAAGTGTGAGGGTGTGAGTTCAAATACCCTACATGCTAAATAAGGAACTAAGTAAGTTAACTAGAGAAGTAAGTAGGCTAACTAGGTCAATAAGGAAGCTCTTATTGCCACCCATAGGTTAGAATTGGTTCGTGCATAGCCAAGGAAACAAAAGGGAACCAAAGTGAACCAAGAGAACCATGAGTGCAAGAGAAGCCAAAGATGCCAAAGTTATGCCATAGTTCTATGCCTCATTCGATGCCTTGGACTAAACTGAATGATAACGGAATCGATAAATGAACTTGATAAACAAACTTGATAAATGAATTGAGTAATTAAATGATAACCAAATTGATAATTACTCCCAAATGATACTCGAATTGATAAATGAACTTGATAAACAAACTCGATAAACAAACTTGGTAAACGAATTAAGTAACCAAATGATAATCGAATTGATAAATGAACTTGATAAACAAACTTGATAAACGAATTTAATAACTGAACCGAACTCAAAGAGTGAACTGTGCATAGGGAGTACAATGAGCACAATGAGTATAGTGAGTGAGTGCAGTGAGCATAGTGGGCACAATGAGTAGAGTGAGCACACTGAGTACAGTGAGTACAGCGAGTACAATGAGTACAGTGAGTACAATGACTACAATGAGTATAATGAGTAAACTATCATAGTGAGCACAAAGAGTATGTCATAGTGAGCACAATGCACAGTCTGAGAGGAGCACAGTGCATAGTAAGAAATTAAAAAAAATAAAAAAACATAGCAGCAAAGCAAAAACAAATGAAATTGATAAACGAAAACCTGGACCAGATGTTCGATATGGATACCAAATCACAAAAAAATGGCGTGAATCATGATTGGACACCAATATAAACAACTTTGTAGATGTTCCCTGGCTCCGATACCACTCTTGACCAGATCTTGTAGATGCACATATGTAGAGGATAGTACAGAAATGAGATCCTACAAAAGCATAAACAGAAAAAGAAAGAGACAAGAGACTTGACATGATTGGAAACAATCTTCCCCCACATACTTTCATGGACGAGTCTATCAGAGCATGTGTAATTATAGGTATTTCTCATACATCCTAAATAGAAGATACATGAGAGTGGTGCTTTGAAAAGCATGCATTTATGAACATTTGCTTTATTTACAAAATCATCGCTTTCTAAGTGATCTACTATTTTTTTAAAAAAATGCTGCTTTCTAAAGTGATCTATTATTTTTACAAAAAATATCTAGAATACTATATTTTAGCTATCTTCAAAAATATCTGAATAAGCCCATGTGCATTCACACCTCATGAGTCTTCACGTTCTAAATCAAAACAAAAATGACATTAAAAACCTCGAGACATTAAGATCCATATAACATTCCATTATTCCATAAAGTATACCAAAAACATTGTTGAATTTGTTGAAAAAATTAACTTTGGGTTGTCTTGACCAATGGGATCAACTGCTACTTGTTGTTCTCCCGGCATACTACACTACGTACAAGGTCACTACAGGATACACTCCGTTCAAACTTGCTTATGGAATCGAAGCTATGTCCCCCATGGAGGTCATTGTACCCAGTTTGCGACTTGCTATCGAGCACAAACTATTACCAAGTGAGCCACATTATAGTTGTATGATGATCTGTGCGCATTGGATGAACAATGGTTTGAAAGCTTTCTGGTCATGTAGGAAGTATAGCTGCGACAAGCCCGAATGCATGACTATTTCTTAAGGACTCCAATATTTGAAGTCAGTTAACTTATTTTGTTCTATAATTCTAAGTCAAATCGAACTGCAAGGAAATTCAGAGTCGGGTGGTTTGGTCTATACCAGATTTTGGCACAAATTGGTTTGACAACATTTTGGTTGGAGACCCTGCATGAATGTTTCTTAAGCACTGTAGTATTCAAAGTCGGTCAACTTGTTCTACTCTATAAGTTGGACTCAGCTATAGGGAAATTCAAAGTCCAGTGGTTCGTTCTATATCAGATTTTGGCACAAATTGGTCCAGAAACTTTCTGATTGGAGACCCTTCCTAGAACATCCATTAAAAACTTGGTCAATGGGTCAACGCTTCACCCTTTTTAGACATCTTCCACATAATATTAGTCCACCACCCATGTCTGGATGGTTTGCATGATTGTTATGATGTATTGTCCTCGACGTGCATTCATTATTACGATTGCCCTATTTTTCAATCATGATCCCATGCCACCTTTCCAAAGAGCATAATGCATGGATGAAACAAAAAATTCTTTGCTATCACCATACAACTCTAATACTTCTATCTTAGATCCATAATTTCCCCACTCCACACACACACACACATGCACACACATGTGCCCAAGACTCTTTTAAACACAATCTAACATGCACCAAAACACACTATCTTGTATTCGGCCTCTTTTGAAGAAAACACCATCATTGATTGCTTCTTACTCATCTAGGAGATGTCTCCTAATCTAGGAGAGAAGTATCCAAGAACCTAGTTTGTGCAATCAACATCTTTGGCCCAATCAAAATTAGAGTATCCCACTAGAGTGAAGTTTGAAGTCCTATAGGTTATACCAAAGTTTAAGGTGTGTTTGATATACATAAGCATACACATTACAACTTTGTAATGGTTCTTAGAATGCTTATTTGAGAATTTCACTTAGGAGAGGAATCTAAAGAGAACATGGGAGCTATTGTTGCACATGCACATTAAACTACTAGACAAATTCTTGTAATCCTTCACATTTGTAGCTATTGAAGTGTCCTCCATAGAGAAATTTGCATTGATTTCTATCAGCACAGCCACATGAGTACACTTGGTCATCTCAAATGACTTCAAGATTTCTCTGACATCCAAAAATGATAATGTTTTCACTTTTTCCCAAACCTCAACTCACTCACTACAACAGATCGATGGTATACCGAGGTTTTTACCGAGGAAAATGAACGCGGCTTTATTTGCCGCGACGCCGGTGTAAAGGTCGGTTTGCGCGTCGGTACCAAAGAGTCGGTATAGGCGTCGGTATATGCGTCCGTAAAAGCATCGGTATATGCGTCGTATAAACGTCGGTATATGCGTCGGTAATCGGCTTCTGCTACATCGCCTCCTGGGTGTACCGACGGTTATTCCGGTGACACTACTGGGAGTACGGTCGCGTATACCGACGACCATACCTGCAAAATTTTTTTTGGGCAGAGTGTTTTGTCTTTTGATACAGCAACATTACCATGATGTTGCTGAACAAAAGACAATAAACTCTGCCCAAAAAAAACCGAGTACATGTGATGTGTACTCTAATGACAACCAAAATATGATTTCATGAAACAGAGTATTATTGTACACAAAAGAGATCGATAATCAAAATGAACAATGAACCATGTACAAAAGAAGTTATATATTTCAATAATGAAGCATGTACAAGAGTGTGGCAAACCACTGTCATATATGACGCTTTTACAAAATGTGGCAAAGCAATGTATTGCCATATGGAAATCAAATACAAAATATTGGTCTTCCACTGCCATACACATGCAAAGAACGTTCCATATCAACAGTCCTGCAACAAAGAACATTAATGGAATGAGATAAATTCACATGAAAATTACAAACAAGTAAAAACCAAGTTTATAAATTAATTACCTCATCGCAAACGCTCCCATGAGACTACCGCACCGCGTCCCTCCAAGTCGTGCAATAGTGCAGTCAACCCATGACTATATCCATAAGACTCCTAGTATGATTGCCTAGGGGAACTATTGAAATATGAAATGATGGACTTGGTGTACTTTGCACTAAACCTAAATGTTTCACATGTTGATATATTTAGGTAGTGATGTGTGTGAATACACTAGCACCACCGGGGCACTTTTTTCCCTCTTTAGGAGGTTTTTTCCCTTGGCTCGTATATATGCCTATAGCCCTAATGGGTTACTTATCTTTGTACATTCTAGTGGTAATACATTCAGTATTGTGTGTTGTGCTCCAAGATTCTTCTTCTGCTTCCTTGTGCTGTTTGCATGCTTCCATAGACTTGAAATCCAACAATTGGTATCAGAGCAGGTCACCGCTTCATCTAGGGCATCGTCGACACCCTATTTGTCATAGTCTCAGAATCACACGAAATTTGGTGAGCATACTTTGAATCACAATCTAAGCTTGTTTCGGCCTTTGAATGCACTATCATAGTGCTTCTGTAGGCAATTTCCTCTTTTTGTGCCAAATATATATATGGGTTTTGGTTTGTCAATATAAGTGCCTCGAAGTCTGCTACACGTTTAGTGGAGCTCCTCAAGGTAGTTCTATTCACCTTTTTCAGATATAGTCATTTTTCTACATGAGGGTATTTTAGTCAGTGGCCATGGCTAAAAGTAGTGATGTATTTTGTATATTGGCTGCTGAGGATAAGTTGGACGATACAAATTACCCATTGTGGGCTTATATGATGTGTCATGTATTGGTTGCCAAAGGACTATGGAATATTTTGCAAGGTGTTGAAAAACTTCCTATTTCACTTGCAAACACAGTTGCTGAAGGCGATGCAGATGGCATTGAAGATGGTGATATTCTTCATGTTCCTATTCGTGTTGCAATTCCTGCTACACCTATTGCAAAGAAAATTCATTGAGATGGCAGAGATGCTCAAGCACATGCATTGATTGCCTTTGTCTATCAAAGGTGCCATTATTCCTCATATTCACTCTTGAAAAAATCTATGCATTCTTGGGATATACAACACTTTATACCAAGCAAGGAATGAGGCTTGTGTTGCTTACCTCTGAAAACAGTTGGAGAGTGATCACATGAATGAAGGAGATTCCATGGATAGTTTTCTAACAAAGATCAAAGACTTGAAGGAATAATTGATTTCTACTGATGAAGTCTTGCCTGAGAGTTCACTCGTGCAGATTGTTCTAAATGGTCTTCTTGATTCATGTGAGATTTTTTCTTCTACTCTTCATTTGATGATGAAAGGAAATCCAAGTGCCTCAACATTTGAGAAGTTATTCTTTGTTCTATTGTAGGAAGATGAGTCTGGGCAAAGCAGGTCCATTATGTGTGTTGTAGATCAAGCTTTCCTGGCTAGTCAGAAGGGCAAAGGTAAATGGAGCTCTTCTATTAGTAAGCAAAAATTTGCTCATTATGCACAATCGAAGAAGGAAGACAAAGAAGAGAAGAAAATAGAAAAGATTTTTTTTTTTTGCAAATACTTTCAAGGAAATGATCATGTAATATGGAGCTATCCAAAACTGGCTGCTAAAGAGACAAGGAAGAAAGAGGGTGGAATGATTGTTACAAAGGCCTCTATACCCAAAACAGAGTCTAGTAATCTTGTGTAGAATAAAGAATAGGCATTTACCACTATTTGCGGTTATGACCCATCTTCTCATGAATCTATAGTAGACTAATGTTTGGTCCTTTGATAGTGGGTGACCTAACATATTACCTCATAGCATAGTTTCTTCACTTCATTCGAGCTTGCCCCTATAGGGAATACTATCGCATGCAGCAATAACTCCTCTTATCCTCTTATAGGAGTTGATAAGATCATTCTAACTACTGCTGATGGTAGTTATTTTACATTGTCAGATGCTTTATTTGTTCAAGGGATCAAGAAAAATCTGTTATCAGTTTCAACATTAGCCAAGATTGGTTTGGTTATGGAATTTGTTGATGACAAATGTACAGTTCATGATCTATCAAATGGTGATGTCATTATTGCTTCTGGTATTTTATATCGTGGGTTGTATAAGCTCACAGACTATGAAAAATCTGTAAATGATTTAGCATGTGTGGTACATGATTCTTAGGCTATGTCAGATGCAAAGCTTTGGCATGCACGCTTTGTTCATCTAAATTTTGCTAGTTTGCTACACCTGTAGAAATCTAAAATTGTTTCCTCTTTGCCCAAACTTGAATACACCAAGTAAACATGTATGTGAATGCTATATTTTGGGCAAAATGCAGCATTCCTCATTCCCAAAAGATGGTTCAGTCTAAGCTAATCGGAAATTGCAACTTGTTCACAATGATGTTTGTAGCCGTATGCAGACACCCTCTTTTAGAAACTATCTTTACTTTGTGATTTTCATTGATGATTTCTAGGCATGCATGTGTACATCCATTAAAAGAAAATTCCAAAGTGTTTATGTGCTTCAAACAGTTTCTGGTTTTGGTTGTAAATCTATCAGCATGTGAAATGGGCACCCTCCATTTTGATTGAGGGGGGGACTATATGTCTTCTAATTTTAATGCATTTTTGGCTGAACATGGGATAAAACATTAGTGTACAATGCCATGTACACCTCAACAAAATGGACTTGCTAAGCGGAAGAACAAGTCACTCATGGAGATGGCGAGGTGTATGGTCAAGAGTTAGGCTTTACCACATAGTTCCTGGGTTGAGGCTATTATGTGTGCAGCATATATACTTAACAAGTATCCCACTAAAGCATTGTAGTCAATCACTCCATATAAGGCTTGGCACGGTCACAAGCCATCTATTTCTCACCTATGTGTTTTTGGTCGTCTGGCATATGCATTAGTGCCTGAACAACAACACAAGAAATTGGATGATAAAGTAGGGAAATGTAATTTTGTTGGGTACAATTTTGAAAGCAAAGGCTATCATCTATATCATCCATAGACTAAATGCATTTTAGTTAGCCGTGATGTTATTTTTATGGAAGATGCTATTCAGCCATTACTTACATGTACTAAGGAGACATTTGTTAGCTCTAAAGACATGTATGATACTTTTCTACCTCTTTCTACAGACGCACAGTCTAGTGCTGGTCCTAATGAGGCAACTTCCCAACCTTTATAGGTTTCATGTGATGATATATTTCATTCCATTTCTGATGCAGATTTACATGATGCACATGTTGATGACAGAGCTGATATTGAGGAGGAAAAAACTATGCCAAAATGGTTGGTGTAGACTTTTCGTGATAGCAAATTAGATGCACCTCTATCATATCATACTTGTTCAGCTCTCATAGTGCCTCTTTTGCATCAGATTGCTATGCTATGGCTACCTCTAGTCTCTATGATGAGAATGAACCTATTTCATTTGATGAAGCACAAAATTTTGAAACTTGGAATGCTACTATGCAATCAAAATATGATGCTATCATGAAACTGGTACCTCGTCTTTATGTGACTTGCCTCTTGGCAAGAAGGACATTGGCACTAAGTGGGTATACAAGTTGAAGTAGAAGCCTGATGGAAGAGTTGATAGGTATAAGGCTAGGCTTGTTGCAATGGGTTATGCACAAGAAAGAGGCACTGATTTTGATGAGACCTTTGCACCTACATGTAGAATGACTACTGTTCATGGCATTTGTGCACTTGGAGACCATCATGGTTAAAATGAACATAAGTTGAACATTAAAACTACATTTTTGAAAGGTGAATTGCTTGAAGAAGTGTAGATTTTTCAGCCCCATGGCTCCATGCAAAAAGAGCATGAAAACCAAGTGTGCAGATTGAAAAAGGCCTTATATGGTTTGAAGCAAGCACCAGGTGCTTGGTGTGAAAAGATACATGCCTATCTGATTGCACATGATTTTGAGAACAGTCCAACTAAGAGCACCTCATATGGTTAACATGCTAATGATGTGATTCTGATCATTGATGTGTATGTTGATGACATGTTGCTCATTGTTCCTCATGAGAAGCATATTGCTGATTTTTAAGGTTGTTCTGCATGCCTCACTTGAGATGCTTGATTGCGGAAATTTGCATCATTATTTGGGCATTCACTTTGTGCAAGTTGATGGTGGAATAGCTTTTTGTCAAACGAAATATATTGATACATTATTGCAGCCTTTTAGCCTTGAAGACTATAAACCTATTGCGACTCCTATGGAGACAGGTTTACAATTGAGTCTTCATGATGTTGGAGATGCATTTGATGTTGTTATCTATTAGCAGTTTGTTGGATGCTCTATTTACTTATGCATTACTCGGCCATATATTTAGTTTGTTATCTCATAGATGAGCAGGTTTATGCATTGCCCAGGCGTCAAGCATTGGTAGGTGGTTAAGCACATATTGTGCTACTTGAGTGGTTCCCAATTACTTGGATTGTTTTATCCCAAGGGGGGGATCACTACTGCTAGATTTACATCTTTTCTTTTTACTATGATTGGGTTGGTTGCTATGACACTTGTGTGTCCATTAGTGGTTTTTGGCTTCATGCTTGGTAGCTCATGCATATCTTGGATGAGCACGAAGCAGCCTACTGTGGCCACTTCTAGTTGTGAGGCTAAGTACACGGTAGCTTTCATAGTGACTATTGAGTGTGTGTGTGTGTGTGGCTCAGACACCTTATGGCTGATTTGGGTGTTGGTCAATCTTTTGCCTCCATCATCTTCATTGACAGTGAGATCACATTTGCAGTTGCGAGGAACTCTGTGTTCCATGCTTCCACTAAGGACATTTAGTTGCACTATCATTATGTTAGGGAGAGGTTCTCTACTAGAGAGATTAGTTTGGCATATGTGCCCACATAGGAGAACATTATAGAACTTTTCACAAAGGCTCTGCCTAGGGAGAAGTTTGAAGCTTTCCACAAAGATTTGGGCTTACTTCCTTTTCTGGATTGATTTCACATAACTTGGCACTTCCTTATACATGAGTGCTAGCTCCTTGTTCACTGCAAAACTCCCAAAGGGGATTTGTTGGTATATTTAGGTAGTGATGTGTGTGAAGACACTAAGACTACCAAGGCACTTTTTTCCCTATTTAAGAGATTTTCCCCCCAGCTGTATATACGCCTATAGCACTAATGGGTTACTTATCTTTGTACATTCTAGTGGTAATACATTCAATATTGTGTGTTGTGCTCCAAGCTTCTTCTTTTTCTTTGTGTTGCTCGCGTGCTCCATAGACCTCGAACTCCAATAGCACATATCTTCATTAAGCCACTAACCAAGGATGAGTTCCATGCTCATTTTGAGCACCTTGGCATTATTCCAAGGAGGAAGTTCACTTGAAGGTGAATATTGAGGGGGATGTTAGATAGGCTCAATGCCTCACACTAGCAAAATGCCACCAAAGTGGTGACACTCTCTTTTGTAAGGCCTACATTGTAAAGTGTCGCGAAGTCAAGAGTGCTTAACTTTAGTGGGATCCTTCACATAATGGCTAGTCTAAGATGAGGTCTAGGAGGTGTATGAAATAACACTCATATTGTTTTAAATACATTTCTAGGAGGTGTATGAAATAACACTCATATTGTTTTGAGATTTGGAGTTTTGGATAGCTTCAACAAAGGTTAGCCAAACTTATGATAATCATGCAATACCCTATCAGAGGATCCATGGGCATCCACAATGTTGGAAGTGGATCAAGATGGACTTCATCGAAAGTTCGGCTCTACTCCCTTTTGGTCAACTTGGGCTTTATGATGAGAAAAAAATAACCTTTGGAGAAATCAAGTACATCGATTTTGCCCTCTAGTGACATGTGGAGGCAAGATTATATTTGGATTTGCCAGATTAGAAGATACGGTAGTATCGTTAGACAACAATTTGTCAATCGTGTATGCACTCTCTTGTATAAACTGTTGGGAAAGATGGATGGATGCTCCAAGAGATTGAGTAGGTACTGCCAAACCTGCTTTGTACCAGCCCCCTAATGCTTCAGACTTCATAAGTAGACCTCCTTAGCTTTCCAATGACACCATAAATGTACTTTGGAAGTGATGTGTGTAATGATTGAATAAAAAAAGATAACTTTGAAACTCATAATCTCAAGAAAACCTTCTATTTATGTCTTGACACCTGCTAGATCTTTTGCTCAGTATGACCAACACAGTAGGAATTGGAAAAATTCCTTTTAGGGATATTTAATTAGCTTAGCAAGCTAACTATTCCAAGTGGAATGATGTAAAAAGATAAACTATTCTAAGAGAAATCAATTTAGCAAGTAAAGCTATACCCCCGATTTTTTAGGACTGTAGCAGACATTGACTAGTGATCACCTCGACACGAATTTCTCTGAATTGGCTGAAAAGAATCTCCTCAAATTTTGATAGCATGTAGATAACTTCAAGCTGAATCCAAGAAGATTTAGATCATTGAATGTGGTGAAGATTTGACGGAGATATGCACTTCACAAGTTGACAGACTTTCAAGGAGTATAACAGAGAACTCAAAAATGAACAATGTGAATTTATGTATTAATGAACACTTGTATACAGATCCATTGGCATGAAAATCATTGCCTAATGGTGTAGATAGGTGTGGGCTAGAGTCTACGCCTCACACACACTCAGAATCAGTAATGAGAAGCTCGGGAGTGATGAGTTCTAACCACGACTTTTTCATGACCTCTTTTATAGAGAGTGAGTAAGAATTTGAGTTCAATTCAAACTTTTGGCTCCCTATGTTTAGGCTCCTATATCCTAGGAGATATTCCTTCAATCAAAGAGCTAACTTTTTCCACGAATCCTTTTGGTGGGTGTTTACAAAGATTCCAAGTCAATTTGACTTTTACAAAGAGATAAAGTGATAATTAACCACTAGCACTAGTTCCTATGCTTCTCCATATGTGTATGGACTTCAATGTATCTATCAAGCCAAATGTATAGGCTTGTGAATTACACCAATAGCTCCCCCTCAAGCCAAACATTTTGGCTTCGTCTTCATCTTCAGTCTTCATGTATATCCTGCAATCCAATCATTGTTTTGAACCTGCAAAGTGTGGTTCCATCCAAAGCTTTAGTCAACAAATCTGCACATTGCATGTTGGTTGATACATAGGTTAGTTGAATGTCTTTTCTTAGCAACTTCTCTCTCACATAATGGTAATGGACCTCTATATGTTTGGTCCTAACATGATAGATAGGATTAGCTGCAAGGTGAAGTGAACTTGTATTATCTCCAAAGATTATTGGTGCCCTAGTATACAAACCCAATTCTGTATACAAAAGCTTAATCCAAATGGCTTCTTGTCTGGCATTAGCTAGCCCTCTATACTCTGCTTCTGTGGAAGACAAAGCAACAGTAGGTTGCTTCTTTGAAGACCATGATATCGGCTTATCACTTGCAAAAGAGATGTATCCAGAAGTGCTCCTCCTATCATCCTTGCATCCTGCCCAATCTGCGTCTGAATAGATCATGATATCAATGTCTGAAGTGTAAGGAAAATACAAACCATGATGTTGTGTACCCTTGAGATACTTCAAGATTCTCTTGGCAGCCTCTAAGTGAGGTATTCTTGGCTTGTGCATAAACTGCCTTAGCACACTAACTCCATATGCAATATCTATCCTTGTTAAGGTAGCATAGTTCAAGCTACCCACCATACTTTGATAACCTATAATGTCATTAACATCATCACCTTCATGGGCACTTAGTTTTAAGTTTACCTCCATTGGAGTACTTGCTACTTTGGCATCCTGCAAATGAAACTTCTTCAACATGTCCTGTATGTATTTTTTCTGAGTAATGTATATTCTAGAGTTAGTATGGACTAACTCAAGCCCAAGAAAATATTTTAGTAGACCAAGATCATTGATCTTGAACTCCTTCATCATCTGGCTCTTGATTTGTCTGATTCCATTGACATCATTACCTATAAGTATGATATCATCAACATAAACACAAAGGTATATTACCTTTGAATTACTTCTCTTGATAAATAGAGAAGTATCTGCCTTGCTCATGGCAAAACCTTGGTCTTGAAGGTATGCAGTTAACCTGTAATTCCATGCCCTAGGTGCCTGCTTCAATCCATATAAAGCTTTTTTCAATTTTCAAACATATGTTACCTTCTTAGGGTCCTCATAGCCAGGAGGCTGTGACATATATACCTCCTTTGAAATCCATCCATTCAAGAAAGCATTCTTGACATCCAATTGGTACATGTTTCAATTTTTTTGATGCAGCCACACTTATCAATACTCTGATGGTTGGCATCTTGGCCACAGGAGAGAATGTTTCTTCATAGTCAATGCCTTGGGTTTGTCCAAAACCCTTGGCTACCAATCTGACTTTGTACCTATTGATTGACCCATCAGAATTTCTTTTAAGTTTATAGATCCATCTGGATCCTATTACCTTCATGGATTCCTTCTTGGGTACTAACTCCCATGTATCACTCTCCTTGAATCTCCTCATCCATAGCTTCAATCTCCTCATCCATAGCTTCTTTCCATTCTGTCTTGGTTATGGCTTCTTCATATGATCCGGTTCTTCAATTGACAAATCTTTGGCAAGATAAACAGAGTGTTTAGTAACAAGAGATGTATCATACCCATATCTGATAGGTTTCTTGCTCTCTCTTTGTGATCTTCTGATTGACTGATTTGAAGATTCAGGTATGTCTTCAAGCTTCTCCATCTTCATTTTGCCCTTGGACTTCCATGCCTTGAACTCTTCAAGGTTGATAGTGTCTTCATCTTCTGAACTTGAGTCTTCATTTTGAGTAGGTTCCTCCTTTGCAAGACTTGGGAACTCCTCTTCCAAATCATAGGGTAGTTTAACCTTCCTGCATTCATTCTCATACCAAGAATCATTTTCATCAAAGACAACATCTCTACTCACCATGAATCCCTTATTGGAAGGGTTATAAAACCTGTATCCTTTTTTATTTAGATCATGTCCAATAAAGATGCACTTCTCAGCTTTTGGGTCTAGCTTACCTCTTATCTGAGAAGGAATGTGTACATATGCTATACATCCAAATATTCTGCAATGGTCTAGTGAGGGTCTCTTACCATGCCATGCTTCATAGGGTTTCATCCCATCAAGGGACTTAGATGGTAACTTGTTTATAAGGTAAGTGGCAGTAGAAACACTCTCTGCCCATAGATAGTTAGGTAACTTTTTTTCATTCAACATAGACCTAGTTGTCTCAACAATCAACCTATTTCTTCTCTCAACTACCCCATTCTGTTCAAGAGAATACCTTGTGGTGATTTCTCTTTTGCTGCCTTTGTCCTGCAAGAAGTTTTCAAACTCATTGGAGAAGAACTCACCTCCTCCATCTGACCTTAGCCTCTTCAAATTTTTTCCTGTCTGATTTTCAACAAGTGCAAGATATTTTTTAAAGCAATTAAACACCTCATCCTTATGCTTCATGAAGTACAATACAGTCCACCTGCTATAATCATCATTAAAAGATACGTAGTACCTTGATCCTGAGACTGAGGGGTCTTTGCTTGGTCCCCATACATCTGTGTGGACAAGCTCTAGGTAGTCTTCATGCATGTAACCTTTCCTTGAGAAGGGTAACCTGTGAGACTTCCCAAATTGACAAGCCCCACACTTATAAATCATATGTTGCTTGGATACATTAGGTATTCCAAGCACAGATTGGTCCCTGCATATTTGCTTCAAGGTTCTTTCTCCTATATGCCCTAATCTTTTGTGCCAGATTTCAAGCTCTAAAAGTGTTTGATCTTTCTAACTGTATAGTGCAATATTCTTTGTGTCTTCTAACTCAAAAGTGAAAAGTCTACCTGATTTTTCTCCTTTAGCAATCCTCTTGAACCCATGCCTTGGATCCTCCACAAATGCTCCATATTGGTTGAATCTAACGTGCAAACCTTTCTCCACAATCTGTCCAACACTCATCAGATTTTTGGTAATGGTTGGTACATAGAGTACCCTGCTCAACAAGTTCTGACTTCCATCACAAGTCTTAACATTTCCAACTTTAACTATTGAGTGCTTGGTGTCATCACCTGTTTGTACTTGGTGCTTACCTTTTGGTTCCTCAAGATGAGAGAGGAGTGCTACATTGCCAGCCACATGATTTGAGCATCCTGAGTCAATGTAGAATAGGTGGTCATCATTTGTACCTGGCTTTGAAGTCATGTTCATGATTAGAAGAGAATCATCTTGCTCTTCTGTGTAGTTGTTGTAGTCCTTTTTGGATTTGAAACCTCCTTGGTAGTTGCCATTGTAATTGTTGTTGTAACCTTGGTGATGGTTGAATCTACCTCTTGACTGTGAGTATCCACTTCTTTGGTATCCTCTTCCTCTCTGATTTTTGTAATTCCTGAAACACTCATCTATAGTATGATTTGATAAACCACAAATGTTGCATGGTGAGGAGTTATAGGATCTCCCCCTACCTTGCTTACCTCCTCTGCCCCTTCCTCTTGATGACCTACCTCTCCTGCATAGTTGGCTTGGGAGGTAGAGGCTTCATCTTGCACCTTCTTGGTCTTGCCTTTATCTTTAGACTTTTTATCTGTATATAGGGAAGAAGAGTTATTACCTTTGGATGTATCTCCATTCTTGTTGAGCTTTGCTTCATGAGTGAACAATTGTCCCATGAGAGTTGTAAGATCTGGAATTTGCATGTCCATGTAAAGGTCCATGGTAGTGGTGAAGCTTTCTCATTTGTCATCAGCCTTGATCCCATTGATCACTTGCCTTACAATCTGCTCTTCTTCAATCTCTTCTCCTATGCTTGCTAACTGATCTGCTACATCTTTAATCTTGGTCACAAATTTTGAAATAGCTTGCTTGGGTTGCTTCCTTTAATGTTGTGAATTCAATCCACAACTGATTTTTTCTAGCTCGTGTTGGAGGAAAAATAAGATGACAAGGTTTCCCAAGTCTCTTGGGATGTCTTACAGTTCCTAATATGTGGCAAAAGAAAATCAGAGATGGAGTTGAGTAAATAATACCTTGCCAATGCATCCTTAGCACACCATGTGTTGAGCTTTTCATGTTCCTCCTTTGTTGGTAATCCTCTTGTTTTGAATGAGGGCAATTCCTCATCTCCTCAGATGTATCCAAAGAGACTCCTTCCTTGTAGGTAGGTCTTCATCCTTAGAGACCATGCCTGATAGTTGTTCCTGTCTAATTTATCAATAAATGAAGGAAAACCATCTCCCATTTTACCTTAGTTTGCTATGATACCACTGTTGGGAAAGATGGATGGATGCTCCAAGAGATTGAGTAGGTACTGCCAAACCTGCTTTGTACCAGCCCCCTAATGCTTCTGACTTGATACGTAGACCTCCTTATCTTTCCAATGAGACCATAAAATGGCCTATGTACTTTGGAAGTGATGTGTGTAATGTGAAGAGAGATGGTGGATGCAATCCAAAGATGAGTAGGTGCCGCTACAACCAGTTTCACACCAGCCAACTAAGACTTCAGAGTTGATTAGTAGACCCTTTGAGCTTCCTAAATCCACCAAAATATCAGCCAAGTACTTTGGAACATGTATTCCAAAAGTTTAAGTCAAGACAGACTAGTTGCGAAATGACTAGCTCCCAAAACTTGCTATTTTTGGACATACACCTGCTAGAAAAAATGAACAGTGCTCTCAACCTGGAAGGAATTAGAAAAATTCCTTTTGGGCATAGCAAATAGACTTAGCAAGCTTCCCAATCCAAGTTAAAACACTTCAGATGATGGACTGAGCACTGAGAACAAGTTTCATCAATTTTTGGAACATTCCCACAATTCTAGGGGTTCTGCAGAGATAGACCAGTGAGCACTAAAATGCATATATCTCCCAAAATATTAGTTCAATGACCATGAAAATTTATAGGTTTAAACTAGACAACAAGAGCTATCCAACGCAATTTAAAACACTGAAAAAGATTTAGTAAAACTCGAGATATGACCTTCTGAAGGTACTGTTCTGAGTGAGTATAGCAGAGAACAAAACAGAGAAGTAGATGATAATAAATGTATAGATTCACATATGATTACAACCACATTGGCAATGAATCTTTGCACAATGGGAGTAGAATGATAGAGCTATGGAGTAAGCTCTTCAATCTCTACAAAATGACATGAAGTGGTCACATACAAGGCTTGCTAATCGCCTCTTCCTTCTTGCTCCTTTTATAGCTATTCTTGGAGGGAGTTTTGAATTCGAATTCGAATGGCTCCACCTAAAAGTGATCCCCAAAGTTAGGAGATATTCCCTCAGCTCAAAAATTCGTGATTTTAGTAGTTAGAGCCATGAGTTTGCTTTTACATCATGCATGAGGTAAGCCAACCTTTTCCTTTTTTCTTTTTCCATTTACAAAAGATAAAATGTACTCTTTTACAAGAGGTGTTCACATGACTACTCATGTGACTTACAAATGAGGATAATATCAAATATATCAAGCATGTAGGCTTGGGTAAAATGCACCAACATGTAATGATTGAATCAAAATAGATAACTTTGAAACTCACAATCTCAAGAAAACCTTCTATTTATGTCTTGACACCTGCTTGATCTTTTGCTCAGTATGACGAGCACAGTAGAAGTTGGAAAAATTCCTTTTACGGGTATTTAATTAGCTTAGCAAGCTAACTATTCCAAGTGGAATGATGTAAAAAGATAAACTATGGTAAGAGAAATCAATTTAGCAAGTAAAGCTATACCCCCGATTTTTTAGGACTGTAGCAGACATTGACCAGTGATCACCTCGACGCAAATTTCTCTGAATTGGCTTGATAGAATCTCCTCAAATTTTTCCAGCATGTAGATAACTTCAAGCTAAATCCAACAAGCCTTAGATCATTGAATTTGGTGAAGATTTGACGGAGATATGCACTTCATAAGTTGACAGAATTTCAAGGAGTATAACAGAGAACTCAGAAATGAACAATGTGAATGTATATATTAATGAACACTTGTATACAGATCCATTGGCATGAAAATCATTGCCTAATGGTGTAGATAGGTGTGGGCTAGAGTGTAGGCCTCATACACACTCAGAATCAGTAATGAGAAGCTCGGGAGTGATGAGTTCTAACCGTGACTTTTTCCTGACATCTTTTATAGAGAGTGAGTAAGAATTTGAATTCAAATTCAAACTTTGGCTCCCTATGATTAAGCTCCTATATCCTAGGAGATATTCCTTCAATCAAAGAGCTAACTTTTTCCATGAATCCTTTTGGTAGGTGTTTACAAAGATTCCAAGTCAATTATACTTCTACAGAGAGATAAAGTGGTAATTAACCACTAGCACTAGTTCCTATGCTTCTCCATATGTGTATGGACTTCAATGTATCTATCAAGCCAAATGTGTAGGCTTGTGAATTACACCAACATAAACTCGTGCAACTCTTTTGTAAAGCCATGAGTCCTATAGACAATGTCCCTCTTTTCTTCATGTGCCAAACTATCTATAAACCCCATCCCAATAAGTGGAGTGTCCCCCCAAAAGCGTATAAAACTATGACATGAGTAATGATTTTGTTTGAGTAAATCCGTGACATAAAGGGGTGCCTCTCTCCACACCTATGAGATTAGTTTTGGTCCTTTTAATCTCTCTTGATTAGTTTTGGTCACCTCCAAAATAAATAAACGTCTCTCCATAGAAAACGAGAGGAAATCTAATAGTTAAACCATATTCGTTCCTATTATCTACTGGGAGTCCGGACTCTCGAGGCAAGCGAGCAAGAGTTGAGAGACTCAAAAATAGGCTGTTAAAAGCTTGAGAGAGAGAGAGAGAATGGTGTTTGCGTGGATGCAGCGTGGTAGGTCATGACTAATATGTGCATTGATTGGCCCCATATGTAGACACAATAATAGGCACTAATATTCACGTATTTCGCATTCTTGGTATCTACATGGGCTTTAGTGTTACTCTCAAACAAAGGTGGGCTTGGGTCCTTGCCAGACTTAATAATAAACTTAACTATTGGAGGGGTTCGCAAATTAATCTTGCTGGCCGGGCCATGGTGAGCAACACATTCCTCATATCCTCAATCATATACTTTCTTTCATGTTGGAGATTGAAGGATCAAGAATTAGCCAAATTGGAAAGTATTTGTAGGAGTTTTCTCTGGACTATGGACCATAACAGGAGTGGAGCACCTAAAATCAAATGGTCCATATGCACTAGCCGAAAGGAGAGTGGAGGTTTGGGTATTATGGACATTGGTAGCATGGCCAATAAACTTGCGGCAAAGTGGATGATTAAGGCCTGGTGCAACAGAGATTCCTCTTGGGCCACATTAATTTTCAGAAACACGAATGTGATTACTCTGGTGGGCTACCCTGGATGGAAAAACCTCGACATCCTCACCCTCTTATTCTCTCTGATTTTGGTCTCACCCAAAGGTTCGATCCTGGTAAGATCCTTGTGGATGAGTGATTGGAACAGATTCAAAATTCACATTAGAATCAGTGAAGATTGGAAGTGGGCTGCAAGTATAAGACAAAATGACTCTATTTGGTTCTTGATCCAAGGCATGAGAAACGTGGAGCCTTGGAATGTCTTAAGTGCCAAGAGACTCTCGAATAAGGAATTCAAACAATGGAAGCACCTGTGGAAATAGGACACGAATAGATGGGTGGACTTTGAGGACCTTAACCCTAGTGTTGCGGTCACATATGAGGAATGGAATATTTTATTGTGCAGACGCCATACTTGGGACCGCTCTAAAATGCAACTACTTATAGGACAGGATGCTCTGGACCTATTGGGCCTTAAATGGTATATTGGTAATCACCTTTCCAAGCTTCCATATGTCGAAGCTCGCAATGACATTCACATCAGTCTCAACAAGAAATAGTGTCTCAACTAGACGCGACTTCGATGGGATATGAAATTTATGTCTATCTAGCACCCTCTCATTGAAAACAAAAAGTCGGTCCTCCTATGGAAAATTTTACACCGTGGAATATGGACCAATGCAAAAGCTAAGAAGATCTGTGGTGTTCCTCCCTGGTGCAAGCGATGTTGCTGTAGCAAAGAGGATATTGGTCACCTGTTATTTGCTTGCCCTAAATCCCTTCGGCTATGGAGGGTCCTTGGTTGTTCTCTAGGGCTCCAGGAACAAATCAATTGGAAGCAAGGCCTCATTGGTGAAGCGATCGGTTGCTCTGCAGCATTGTTGAATGCGATCACGGGAGAGATCCTTTGGAAGATTTGGTGGGAAAGATGCACTCATAACCTTGGAAATACCCCCAAGGAGTGGTTGATTGAGAAGTCCCTTTTCCTTCTCGGCAAAAGAATAGCTTACTGTAAGAACCCCCCCCTTCAGACATCACAAAGAGCTACAGTATGTCAACAATAAGCTTAAAACCAAGTGGGCTCCACATGATGGGGATGCGAGGTCTATCAAGCTCCTCTATATTAACTTCATGTAAGCTTTGTAAGGTCTACCATGAAGGTATGACTTCTTGACGTGTTTGTGTTGCCCTTGCGTTGTGGGACTTGGGGGGTCTCGAGGGCACTAGTCCTATTCACTTGTATTCTTCTTTTATTTAATTAAAGTCAGGGAGAGTAGGCATTGCCGAACTTCCTTTTATTAAAAAAAATAGACACTAATATTTATGCTACCAATTTCTTGAAGTTCTTGGATGTGTTTTGTCTTGCTAGTGGCTCTGAGGTCAACCATAGAAAAACGTCCTATAAGTCTTCTAATCAGCACATTCCTCAACGTATAGAAGAGCTAGGTTGTGATATTATCCAAGATGGCATTATTTTCAGATTACTTGGCATCCTCGTGGGCTTTTACGTTTCCTTTGCTCAAAGGTGGGATTGGATTGTTAATAAGTAGAGAGCTAAGATCTTCAAGTGTCTTTCTTTGCAGCCAAGTCTTTCTTGTAGGTTTGTTGTTTTGAATCACTACATCATTCCTTATAAGTTTATTTTCTTTCCTATTGGATGCCTTCTAATAAGCATCTCATGCAGGTTATTGCTTTATCTAGAAGATTTTTGTGGAGTGATGACTATCAGATTTCAAGCATCCCTAAGGTTGGAAAAGGAATGTGTGCTGTATAAAGAAAGAAGAAATCAGATTGGGATTTTTGCATCCCTCTAGCTCCTAAACACTTTTCTGCTGAATGGATTCTTAGAGCTTTAAAGTTTGATGACTTTTGAGCTTGTGTCATCAAAAGGAATATTCATAAATTCTATGTTGATGGTTACAAGACTTGGACTAACAATGATTTGTGGGATCTGATTTGTTCTCCTCATGTGTATGTTCCTACTCGCAGTAGACTAACTTGCAATATGTGGAGGACCCGGATGCAAACAACAAAAAGTTACTCCCTAAATCTTGCTTCTACTATTAATTTTTGCTTTTCTTGCACGAGTTTATTTGGACAGGTTGGCTTGCTCACTAGAGTAATGAAGAGATAAATATTATTAAAAACAAATGTAAAAATGTAGGCTCTAGAAACTAGAACAACCTGCTGCAAGATGGTGTAAATATAGAAGACACAATGATTACAAACTTAAGTTATCTCTTTGCTTCTTGCAAAGAGATCTTTTTGCATTACAAAAAGATGCTGACTGACAGGATTGAAGTCGACTCGACCTAGAGAAAGATCAGTAGTAAAATGGTGGTTGCTGATATGTACAAGAGATACAAGGAACAGAGTGTTCATGTGGCTTCCAATGTGGAAAAGCCCAACCAAAGATTGAATCTCAGATGGCCCCCAAAACAACGGAGATACATATTTACAGCTACTTGGGCCTTTCCTATTTCTATAAAGCATTCTACTTTGAATTGGTTGATTCATCACAATGGTATTTGGACTCGAAGAAAAGCTAAGAAATGCATTAGTGGTAATGGTGAATGTTGCTTTTGTCGCAAGGAGGAGGATCTTGCCCACCTCCTCATCAACTACACTCATGCTCAAAGTTTCTGGAATTTGCTCAATAGATAATGGCAAACGGTTGGTATTCCCA
This sequence comes from Ceratopteris richardii, assembly GCA_020310875.1. Classification (NCBI taxonomy): domain Eukaryota; kingdom Viridiplantae; phylum Streptophyta; class Polypodiopsida; order Polypodiales; family Pteridaceae; genus Ceratopteris; species Ceratopteris richardii. The sequence continues at coordinate 117,484,183 of CM035412.1, read as the reverse complement.
AGTTGGGAATGAAGGAGATCTTGCTAGGAAACTGAAGAAGAATGCAAATTGTCCTATGGAATCTATGGAGAGCATAGATTATGTCGCATATCTGGCTAAGAAAAAATCAAAAGGTATTCAAAAGTGGACAAAGGAATTTCCTTCACTGTTGTAGGAAAGAGCTTGGAAAGTTGTGGATTTTTGTATTCAAGCTATCAATGATGTTATCGATAGAACAACAAGGATATCATTAAGGCTCAGTCCATATGAGCACATTGTGTTGATTGTTTGTGATTTTTGCCAACATCTATTGTATTTGAGCATGAGATTTTAACCTCTTCTTGAGGTGGGGGCCTGCCCCTTGCACAATTGTAATTTTTATTCATTAATCCATTTTTTATCATTGTTCTTCTCCAAAAGATAAAAAAAAGTGGAGTGTTGCTCCCAAAAGCGTATAAAACTGTGATACTCGAAATGATTTTATCGAGTAAATCCATGATATAAAGGGGTGCCTCTCCCCACACCCACACCTTGAGATTTGTTTTCTCCTTTTAATCTCTTTGAGAGTACAAGGAAAGTTAAAATGACAAGGAATTGAAATATCCAGCCGGGCAGAAATTGAACCCAAGCATTCTACCCCACGACGTTCGATGCTATCCACTACACCACATCCATTTGAACAATACAAGCTTTTTTTTTGTGTGTGAGAGTGAAAATGGTGTGTGCGTGGATGCAGCGTGGTAGGTCATGACTCATATGTGCATTGATTGGCGCCATGTGTACACACAAGAGTAGGCAGCATAACGTGTTGAATGGCTACCTTTACAATCTGCACCCGTGCATTGAACTAATCGAGAATGATGCAGATTTCATGGCTTGCTAAGTTGGGACCGAGGCATCTTGCTGCATTCTATGTTCCTTCATTATCGGCGCTCAAAGTGCGCTGAATAAGTAAGCGACAGTTGTAACTTGTGAGCAGCCTTTGTACGGAACAAGAGCGACGGTTCCACGATGACTCTAAATGAGTTTTTTTTTTTTTGAAATTTATAAAGGGAACTTTGGTGTAGATCTACTTTCAAAGAAGAAAAAAAGTTAGAAGTGAAAGGGACTAGTGTCTTTGGGACCCCTCTAATCCCACAAATCCCTTGAATGAGCTTCTTGAAAAGCTAGCATACAGGTAGCTTTCTATCATTTAGTGGACCAATCTTTTGTGTTGTCCAATGCTATCATTTAGTGGACCAATCTTTTGTGTTGTCCTAATGTTGTGAAAGGTTCAAGAGCCCACCTCCTTGCCTACTTCTTTCCCGTTCTCCTTGAAGGTGCTTGCCATGTTCATCATGGCGCATTGAATTCCCTTGTGTGCAATTGTAAGACAGCTGGTTTACATGAAGCGACTCTTTTGAATTCCTTTGTGTGCAGTTGTAAGACAACCGGTTTACATGAAGCGACGGTTGATGATGGGATGGTCCAATGTCAAGCCAGATAATTTATTCTTGAAGCTATACTTTTATGCAAGCTGAACTTTTTTTTTATAAAGGAAGTTTGGCCTTGGCATATTCTCCCTCACATTAATTAAAATAAAGAAGAAAAGTTGCAAGTGAATGGGACTAGTGCCCATTGGACCCCCCAAATCCCACAATGCAGGGGACAAGTTCGGTAAGCTAGAGGACATTACAAATGAGGCGGACAAATCTATCATCTCCCTCATCGGGGACCCATTTGGGTTTCAGATTGTTATGTTCTAGGAGATAAATACAGTGATGTCTAAACCGTGGAGATCTCTTATCTTGGGAGATTCTTTTACCTAGAAGAAACAAGGATTTCTCAATCGACCATTCCTTTGGGGTTTGTCCAAAATTGATAGCACATCGCTCCCTCCAAATCTTCCAAAGAGTCTCACCCCTGATGGCATTCCACAGCCTTGATAAGTAGTCAACCGCCTCACTCAACAACACCTGTTGCCAATTGATTTGGTTCGTGAGCCTCAATACCCACATCACATGATGCTAGATAACACGGGACTTGGGGCAATCGAAGAAAGGGTGAACTAAATCTTCGATGCATTGATGGCAACACTTGCACCATGGAGGCACGCCACCAAATCTTTGGTCATCGAGATTGCACCTATTTTAGAAGTCACTTAACACATTTGCACATACAAATGTTCCTACTCACAATTCTCTTAGCATGTTTGAAATTGAACCCTCAAAACTTGACCATGAATGCATTAAATATGGACTTAGAGACCTACAAAAGGATTTCTAAAATGATCAAGCATAGAAGGAGAAATGGAGAAAAGATTGATGCACAATTCTTAGAAAACTTCTTCTATTCTATTGATCTTATATTTGTTGGATATTTCTCATTCAACTTGTTATCTACTCTTCTATATCTTATCTATCCTTCATCTCACACATATTTCCTAACTATATACAAGTGTATATATACATATGAGTATGGATTCGACATTACTTTAAAGTATTTGTGAACTATTTACAAAACAATATACATGTGTATATAGATCATCTCTTTCTGAACCTCCACTTCACTTCATGCTTTTAAGCTTCAAACTTTTCTTCAAATCTTCATTCCTAACCTTCATATAATCATCAATTTTTGATTTTATTGCTCCAGTAATGCCCCCTCAATCATCGATTGTGATTATCTACATCTTCTTTATCCCTACCATATCTTTAAACCTCTACAACTTGCATGCATCCAAACTCTTTGTCAACATATCTGCAAGTTGATCCTTTGTAGGATCAACTTGCAGATAGGATCAACCTTCTCACTCAAAAAATGATATTGAATCTCAATATGTTTGGTCCTGGCATGAAACACAGGGTTAGCTACCAAATACAAAGAACTCATGTTATCTCCACAAATGATAGGAGTAGTCTTGAATAATATCAAAACTCTTCATGAGAGTTTTTAGCCATATGACTTCCTTTGCAGATTCTACCATACCTTTGTACTCTGCTTCTGTAGATGATAAAGCAAATGTATGTTGCTTCTTAGAACACCATGAAATTAACTTATCTCCCACATAACACAAATACCCATGTGTTGATCTTCTATCATCAGAGTTAACTGCCCAATCTACATCACTATATATCTTGATCCTTGTATCTGAGGTAAACCCATAATACAAACCTTCTTTAAGTGTGCCCTTGATATACCTAATTACCCTTTGTCCTGCAATCCAATGTTCCTTTCTAGGACAATGCATGAATTGAGATAAAACTCCAACTGCATATGACAAATCAGGCCTTGTTAATGTAGCATAAATCAAGCTACCCACCAACTCTGATAAAGCTTCATGTCTTCGAATTCTTCTCCTCCAAATCTACTCAATTTGTGATTCACTTCTGTTGGAGTTGGTGATATCCTACAATCTTCCATTTTAAAGTTGATTAGCAAATTCGTGAAATACCTTTCTTGAGTCACATATACTCCATGTTGAGTATATGAAATCTCCATTCCCAAGAAATATGATAAATTTTCCATGTCACTGATCTTGAATTCTTTCTGCATCTTCTTCTTAAGCATTTGTATGCCTTTGTCATTTGTACCTGTAAGTATTATGTCATCAACATAAATACAAACATAGATAAACCCATCTTCACTTGCTTTGACTAGCAAGCTACTATCTGCCTTCAATGCTTGGAAACCAAGTTCCTTCTAGAACTTCACAAGCCTATAATTCCATGCCCTTGGAGCTTGCTTCAAGCAATACAAGGCTCTCTTGAGCTTACAGACATAATCTGGATTATGTTGATCTTTGAAACTATCTGGTTGATCCATGTTGACTTCATCTAAAATATAACCATTTAAAAATGCATTCTTCACATCTAATTGAGATAATTTCCAACGTTTGCAAGTAGCAATAGCTATGAGAGTCCTTATGGTTGTCATCTTTGCAGTAGGACTATATGTTTCATCATAGTACACACCATAAGTTTGTGCATATCCCTTTACAACAAGTCTAGCTTTGTACCTAGACACACTTCCGTCTACAAATCTTTTTGTTTTGTAAATGTGCTTACATCCAGTTACCTTCTGATTAATTGGTTTATGTACCAAGTCCCAAGTCTCATTCTCAATGAGTGCATCATACTCTTCCTTCATAGCTTTTTCCCAATTCTCCTTGTCTTTGGCTTCATCATATGTGGATGGGTCTTCATCTGCTTTCACTCTATAAACATAATCTTTAGTTGTCAAGAAAGAGGTATCATAGCAATACCTTATTGTTTCCCCTTTGTCCCTTGATGAACTTCTTAGTTCTCAACTTCTTGAAGTTTTTGGTTCATCATATTCTGGATCAAACCTTGGCAATTCTTCCTTTTCAACTAGCACTTCACTATTCTCTTCTTCCTTTGAAATTTGAACCTTTGATTTGCCTTTCTTCTGATTCAATGTTTCTTCAAGACCTTCATAAGCACTATTTGTACCTGATTACCAAGTACCTTGCTCATCAAATGTGACATCCTTTGACACAAGAAATTGCTTTGTTGATGGACTTCCATAAGCTGTATCTCATTTGCTTATCATCATAACCAATGAACACATATTTTTCAGCCTTTGGTTCCAATTTATGCCTTAATTAAGAAGGAACATAAGCTTAGGCTAAGCAATCAAATACTTTGAAATTGTCGAATGTAGGTCTCTTACCCCACCAAGCTTCATATGGTGTCATACCCTGCAAAGCTTTACATGGTAGCCTATTAACCAAGTATGTGGGTGTATTTATAGCCATAGCCCACAAATAGCTAGGATAATTCTTCTCTTTCATCATTGATCTTGCAAACTCAACAAGAGTTCTATTTCTCCTTTCTGCTACACCATTTTGTTGAGGAGAGTACCTGCAAGTAACTTCTCTCTTTATACCTGCATTCCACAAATAATCACTCAATTCATTTGAGAGATACTCTGCCCCTCCATCTAACCTTAATCTCTTTAATTTTTGTCATGTAACCATTTTTGCATATACATGATAGTGTTTAAATGTGCTAAATACTTCTAACTTATCTTTGATCACATAGTGATCCACCTGGTAGCATCATCAACATAAATGACATAATATCTCAAACCATTTATGCTAAAGTCCTTTGAAGGACTCCATACATCTGTATGCACCAATTCAAGTCTTTCTGAGTACATCAAACCATGTTTGTTATATGATTGCTTATGAGCCTTACCTAATTGACATGCTTCACATCTGTATGTCATATGTTGAACTGCAACATTAGGTAATCCAAGTACGGAACCATTGTTATTCATCTCTTTAACACCTCTTTCATTGAAGTGTCCAAGCCTTTTGTGCCAAAGATCCAACTCAAAAATCTTTTGCTCTTCATATGTGAACAAGGCATGTCCAACATTACCTTGCACCTTCAATGTGAAGAGCCTTCCTTCTTTCTTTTGTGTAACAATTTTTGTATACCCTTGATGAGGGTCTTCAACATATAGATCCTCTTCATAATGATCTCATAGAGTCAAGATAACACGCTGGTCATTTGATCCTCTTTTTATATCTATGTTTGGAGCCAATATTTGAATTTAAATTTAGAAGGTTCACTTAAACATAAATCCTAAATTATAGGATATATTCTCTCATTACTCAACAACCAAAAACTTCGAGATTTGATGCTTCCTATTGGTTGTAGGAAATTTTTACCAAGATAAGTGTAAATGGTTTTTACAGGAGGTTGATCACATAAGGTTCTATAAGAGATGTCCCAATTAACCAAGTATGTGGGCTTCGTTTTAATTGCACTAATAAATCTTATAAGACTTCAACCATGGTAGTATACAAGGATCCAATGAAAAGAGAGTTTTCTGTCCTATTTCAAGATCTCAAAGACAAATACACGAATCATGGAAAACCCATATTTATGAATGGTATTCCTAGGTCAGAGATAATCACTCCTAGGATCAATAACCATCAATGAGGACCTCCTAAACCTCAAGGGGATCTCAAATTCAATTAGAATCGAATGCTGATCACAAGACATGATTTGGATAGGAGGTTAAGGCCTACAAGATTTTCCAACTACATGAGAGATTTACATGATGGAGATGGAGATTCTCCTTTTGGCTCATCACTAAAGTTTTTCTCTAACATGGTTCCAAACTTTAAGTATTGATAACGTTGCAAACTTGAAGTCATGGATAGAGGAACTCATTGGAGAGTTTCCTAAGCAAGGCATAATACATGAAACCTCTTGTTTGATCCATAGTTTCAAACAATTAGGTTTAGAGGCTATGATATTAGATGTAGTAAGTCTAAACAATACATCTCAAGATGTCCTACAAGAGAATTGACTTCCAAAGAGAAGATGTTATCCTTGTTCATACATGGGATTAACAATGACAACATGAGAAACTTAGTACTCATCAAGATCCCAGGTAAAGTAGATGAATGCATTAAAGAGTGTATTGATTGAGAAGGTACTCTTGATATAGAAAAATAATCTCCAAAAAAGAGTAGTGTTTTTCATGCTCAATGAGACTCATCTCTTAATGATCTACTAGATATTTTTGCAAGGAAAATGAACTTCCCATTAAGAGCTCATAAGAAAAATGAGAGACCTAGCCCAAATAGATGGTTTTGAGAATGTGGAGGTGACCATAAAACTAGTTTTTTTCCAAGATAAATCTAGTGTTTTAGACATACTCAACCATTATAGCCTGTAAATAACTCTCTATGGTGTGACATTGAACAAAAAATGAAAAATTATACCAAAAACGAATGTTACCACAACCTCAACTTCTAATGAGGCCTCAAAACTATCATATGAATGGAAATATTGCAAAACCAATCAGCATGTCAACCAAATGTGAGCAAGAATTTGTAACATAATGCTCAAGTACCAAGAAAATATCCTAATAAGTAATTTCTCTTATGGCTAGAGACAACAATAGTTTGCTCAAGGACGAGCACAAATATTGTACGCACAAAAAGCGAGCATGACTCGTGTTAGAGCAACAACCTCTTCAACTTTAACATAGCATCATGATCAAGGAAATATTGGAAGAGAACCCTGAGAGAGCTTTAGTTCGAGGTTATCCACCAACTGATTCAGGGAGTAGTGAAGATCATATGACTCTATTTATGATACCTAGCATGAACATCAAGGGGATTACCCTCAACGACATAACTTTTTGTGGAATTAGAATCAAGGCATATCTGTTATGATATTTGAGAATCCATAGGAGTGTGGTATGCTAATCCAACATGACAAAATCCTAGACAAACTAGTTTGTATTTTAGACCTAACATTCTTGAGGGCACAAGCTTTATGTGCAAAGTTGATCACTATGTTCACCAATGTCATAACCTCTAAGCTAAGACCATGGCTAATACACATAAAAATTGGATATTGCTTGGGATGTGGTGTGGAACATGTACTTAAGGACTATCCTAAAAAATTTTCAAGCATAAAGGTAACTCCTTTGAACATGGTATCACACATTCCTTTAAGAAGTGAGAGTAATGAGCCAAAACTTATTCAAGTAGTTACTAGGGTACAAACAAAATTTTGAGGATAAGAATAGATATCTTGATTGAGATAAGGATATGACCAATTCACAAACATCAAATTCTAAGATGATTGAAGTGCAGAGACAAAGGAATGATAAGTGCACGAAGAAATCTAGGGATCAATTTCTCAGTCCAAGTTTGTCCGAAGGAGAAAAGAAGAGAAACCCTACATGGAAGGAGAAAAGAGCTAAAAGATTAAATTCATCTAAAAGAATGAATTAATGAGATGAAAATTTCCTTTTCCTTAACAAATTCTCAACTTCACAACAAAAAGCAATAATTTAGATTTAGAGCCAAAGACCAACAAAAGGTCCATCTCAGAAGGAAAGGCCGACAGCATGAGCAATAATAAGTGGGCTAGGTATTGGAAACCCAAGTACTTGAAGACGTGTGAATGCTCCCAAACATATCAAGATAGTATCCTTGCAAGACCATCAATTGATAACCATGAGAAGTGCTATTAGAGAGATGATTTAGAAAAGGAAATGTAGCCTATGTGCATAAGAATGATTAATGTGGCCAAACACTTGTTAGAAAATATACCCAATCCTCTTTCTAACACATGAGTGATAGAGCCTTGATTTTGTGGAGAAACAATCACTAATTGGACATATATTTGAAGGTCAAAGCTTTAGAAGAAAACCACATGCCTATGTGAAGGGACAAACTCACAGGTGTACTATATTTGTAAAGTTAGTTTACTTTAGTTCTAGAACTTTTTTAAAAGTCAGGAGAATAAGAAAATCTATATAAGTTAGTTTGTATCAACTGACGCGATGAGGAAAAGACAATGAGAGTGAGTTAGTACTCATTTTGTATGACTGAGAATAGTGAGGCTTCTCTACGTGAGAAAGCACCTGTGCATTTCTAAGTTTTCATAGTTATGGAAAGAGTTTATTAATTTCTGTGTATAAGTCTTCTTCTTGCATCTCCAGTGTTTGTCTTATGTGAAATGATTTCAGAAGTTGAAGTTTTCCAAGCAAGTCGATGCCTGGCATCGAGTTTATACTGATAAGTCCGTGTTTTATTCTCTGAGTATTATGTATTGCTAGAACTTCTTAAAATCATGAGGTTTGTGGAGCAACTCGATGCCTGGCATCGAGTTTCAGCATAAAGTCGATGCCTAACATCGACTACCCACATAAAAGTGGTCTTGTTCATGTGTGTTCAAGGGGGTAATTCTGGCGCTGAAAAAGTGGCTAAAAAAGCTGAAAGTCGATGCCAAGCATCGATTTTTGGTTGCAAGTCGATGTTAGGCATCGAATTTTCATTTTTAGACAGCGAAATTTACTAAAACAGGCAAAATTTCCAATTTTGGAAAGTCATACAGGGTCATCTTGTGAAGGCCATAATTTGAGTTCTAGAGATCCGTTTCTTGTATATGATAGCTTGTTGGAAAGATCTACTCTTCTAGTTTTATCTACTAAAAGATCTTGGAGAAATAATATTTGAGCTAAGAGAAATTAGCAAAATACTGAAGGTATTTCATTTCACTGAGTGGAAAAATCTAAAGAACTAAAGTTCTTGGTTTTGGCTATCATTTCTCAAAGTTTTGAGTGGCAATGAGTTAATGGTGACCATAGAGGTGTTCTAGTGTCACATTAATTCATTTCTTGTGGTGTTTTACACATCAACAGATTTCAATGAAACCTAACTGATTCCAAGTTTCTCAAGACATTGTGGAACTAATTTACTATGAAGTTCTAGATAAGGATACATGACATGAAGATACGGATCAAGAGGAGCCTAGCTCACTACAACGATTACATAGCTAGAAAAGTTGGCCGAGATCCCTCAAAAGTGAAAATAGGAAATAAAGTGAAAAAAATACCCTTGGACAAAGTGGGAGAGTACATTGAAGGAGATGAGTGGAATACTTGTATTCCTATCACCTTCAAGGATGTCCCAAGGAAAGCCATAATTGACTATGGGGTAGGAGTAGTGGTGGCTACCAAGTCCTTGTGGATCAAATGGGGTAAACTAAAATTAAGGCCAACAAGAATGAAGTTAAAACTAGCATATGGACACATAGATAAACCATTAGGATTGCCCAAAGGAATAACTTTAAGAATAGTGGTGTAGATTTTGAACAAACTCTCACCATTTGTGATTTTAAAATGGCAATCAATCATAAGCTATTGTTAGGAATACCTTTCTTGCACTAACTACAAGTGGTGTAAGATTGAGTTGGTAATGCATTATACATATATCATCAAGGCACTACAACATGGAATAGACTCGATATCCATATCATATAGAGATTTGCAACCACTTCAATGGAAGGATATCCACCACCATGCATATGACATGTAGAAAGTGAGTCCTCTAGTGAGCTATAAGTAGAAAAAGAAGATTTGGAACATGATGATACTCGCTTACAAATATGTAAATTTCACAAAGGCAAGAATCTAGGAGAACAAAGAATGAAACTTTTGCATGGGAGGAGTGTAAATTTGATAGACCTATTGAAGATACCTCCTACATGCTCATGAGATTCCTAGACAAGGATTTTGAACCATATGATTGGTCGCAAATCCTTGATGCCTTGAATGTGGTTAGAAATGAGTAAACACTCATTACATACCAAGATGAAGAAGGCTTTGATCTCTTCATGGTGCAAGTGATCTATGAAGATGAAGAAGAAGAGATAGACTATGGATTATACAAAATTCTAGCCTATAAGAGAGTAAAGGACAAAGAATACATCTTCATGAGAAAATAGGATGTCAAAGCTGTAAGAGAAGGAGGTAAATGGATTCCATACATCGTAGATGTTCCTTATACATCAAATAGAAACTATTTGTATTTCTAGATTCTAAAGGGGTACCTAATTCAATAAAATATTATAAGGAAGATATCACATGGAATAATCTAGACATAAACTTAAAGTGCACATGGACTATTAGAACAACTCTATACTTTAAGAATTAGAAAAATTAAAAACGTATTTGGTGTAATAAAGCGTTATCCAAATGCCCACAAGGATATAGCAGCATAATGCTATGAAAATAAAGAATCCACCAAGAAGGTTGCTATTATCCATTGGAATGGTGAGGATTTATGCACTCAAACTCAAAATGATCTTAATAGAGAAGAAGAAGAAGAAGTCGCCTTAATTAGTTTTTTGCATGAATATTGAGATGTATTTTCTTGGTCCTAAAAGGATTCAAAAGGCATGGAATTTAAGTCTTCGAAAAATTAAAAAAACATATTTGGTGGAAGAAAGGGTTATCCAAATGCCCACAAGGCTATAGCAACAAAATGCTATGACAATAAAGAAGCCACCAAGAAGGTTGCTATTATCCATTGGAATGGTGAGGATTTATGCACTTAGATTGAATATGATCTTAATATAGAAGAAGAAGAAGTGGCCTTAATTAGTTTCTTCCATGAACATTGAGATGTATTTTCTTGGTCCTAAAGCCTTTAAGAGAATAAAGGAAAACGAAGAAATCTTCATGAGAGAATAGGAGATCAAAGCTCTAAGAGAAGGAGGTAAATGGCTTCCATAAATTTTAGATGTTCCTTATACCTCAAATAGACACTATTTGTATTTCTAGATTCGAGAGGGGCACCTAATTGAATAAAATTTTATAAGGAAGTCTATCACATGCAAAAATCTAGACATAAGCTTAAAGTCCAGGGAATATTATAAAAACTCTATATTTTAAGTCTTAGAATTTTTTTTAAAAAAATGGTTGAAGAAAGGGTTATCCAAATGCCCACAAGTCCAATGCAATGCCCCTTTCCTAATTCAAAGAAGACATGAAAACCAAATAGAATAATTCCCCTCATTATCTTCAAGATCTTTCTTATGTTATAGGAAGGATTGGCCCATATTTGCACAAGAAGAAACCTTTCTTGACCTCCCACAAACTCTCAAGGACTCGTTTCAAGTAGCAAGGCCTCCTTGGTTGAATTTCGTCAAGAGAAAGTTGATTCCAAGATGCTTTGATGAAGCTCAAAGCCATCTTTGGATTGATGTCTTTTGTTCTTGTAAAAGAGTTAGGAAAACTCTTGAAATGTGGTACACTATGTAATCTCGAGGATCGCTTTGAGATGTGGCTTGAGGATATTCTTGAGAAGTGGATTTGAATGACCCTCATATTTGAATGTTTACATCTCCACTTCTACAAAGATAGATATTCTAGAGAAGAGGAGAATGGAAAATTCTCATCGCCTAAGAAAAATGCGGCATATAAATCCCATAAAAGTGTGTCAGATGGCCTCTAGAGAGGGTAAAAGAAGAAGGGCTCACTTCAAAAACTCTCAAAAATAAAGCGAGAGGGGGAACGACTCTCTTGGAAGGCTTGGTGGGGTTCACACCTTGTGGGCTACATGACTAGGCTAAAATGCCTCTTTAGACATCAAGGGACATGAGTGGTGGTTGCCTCTTGCCTTGGGAAACTTCCCTTCTTGGGAGGGAAAGATTCTTGTGGATCCTCCTCAAGGGCTCAAAAGAGCCTCACAAGTCAAACTTAGCACCAAAATTTTACAACTAGGGAAAACGAGGATGTACTCGAATGTAAAAGACAACAAAGAACGATATGTATGCCTTTCATGGTATGAAGATCAAGAAAGCACTCTACTAACCTGTGGTTTGATTCAAAGAAAGTCTCTAAATACAAATATTTCTAATTTCGTTACTTACATATGTTTCGCTTTTGCTTTTGTTTTGTTTTATAATGTTTTGTTATTTTATTGTTTGTTTCTAACTTTACTTTTGATATATGGTTCAACACATATTTTGGGTGAATTGCTAAACACTCATAGATATAAGTAATTTCATATAAAATCCATATGGACATGAAATGATACATAGGTACATATTTTTGAGCGCACATACGTAGGTGAGATGCACATGTACACACATGAATGCACTCATCTGTACAAACTGACCTCATATTGATATGGGTTCACCTGTAAAAGATATTTATGTACACACATTCACAAGCAATCGTTAAATGATTACACATATTCAAGGGTTCACTCATATATAAATCATAATAAGTATTAATAAAAAACACACACACAATATATATATATATATATATATATATATATATATATATATATATATATATATATATATATATATATATATATATATATATACACACACAATCACACACACACATATATATATACATATATATATATATATATATATATATATATATATATATATATATATATATATATATATATATATATATATATATATATATATATGTATATATATGTATACGCTTACATATATATGAGTATACGCGTACAACCATAGCATTCACACATAAATTATCTAATGTATCTTTTGCCTTTGTTTTGTAGGTACATCTTCAACCACATTGGATCTTCATCACCCCCAAAGAGAAGAAAGTTGGTCCAGTGATCGTAGTTAGGGCTACCCTCGACTTTACTGTTGACCTCATGTAACCGTAGTGGTTTTCATTGATCACATTTTCGCTTGGCTAGTCGTGCTCTTTCTCTCGGGGCCTGAGAGAGGTATTCTCCGCACTCTCCCCCTCTGAGGGGAGGGGGACTTGGGTCGATGGCTTTTGGTGGTCTACTGCGTGACGTCGAAGGTGGACATTTTGCTTCACAAGTACCGAACACGCTTATTGTTTCCTCTGAGGATGGGATTCCTACTAATGGCCAATATCCTCCTAGTTTTCACCCCCTGGAAAATGAGGAATACATCTGTGGTGGAGCCGGCTGTGAGGTGAGAGGAAATGAAATTGTTAACTCAATAGTTTTTAACACGGGCTTCATCCCCCAAGTAAGTTCCTTCTCATGTTGTGTTGCCATGGAGTGAGCATGGTAAAACGTTTGTTGAGGTTCTTCTATCTGGGAGTTCTCCGACGGTTGCTCCTGGTTTCCCTATGCCGTTTGCAGAGGTTGACAAAGGTAAATCTCCTCTGCATTTCACTTCTGAATGTTTTTTTCAAGGAAATGCACAATAGTGTTGGCTTTCAAGATGATGCGACTTTAGTCATAGACAAAGGCTCTTTTTCCCAATAGAAAAACCAGCTATCTGAGCGGGTCTTTATTGCCCTTTGTTACTCACCCTCACCCCCGATGGATGTCTTGAAACATTGGATTAAATCCAATTGGGACTCTAAAGACTTAACTGTTAGAGAGATTCAATATCTGCCCAATGGATATTTTATGTTTTGATGATTCGATCAATGCGCTTAGAGTCATTATGGAGGGAGAATGGATTATAAGAAATATGCCAGTTTCTTTCTTCAAGTGGTTTATGGGATCCAATCCTCGTGGTCCTAAACCCTCATGTGTTCTTGTTTGGATAGAATTGCCTGACTTACCTGTCGACTTTTATCCCTCGATTGAAGGATTGTGCTCTAGCATAGGTAAGGTGCTAGGTCAACGACCGAGGGGCTCCATTAATCCCAAATGGGATCCGTAGGTGCTTGTCAAAATCGATATTAATAAACCGCTCAAATGTTCTCTCAAAATTAATGACTCTGATAGAGGGATGTTGCATGAGCAAAACGTTCTCTACAAAAACTTGGTGAATGCCTATTTTAAATGCAATAGGTTAGGTCAGTGGGTTAGAGATTGTCCTTTACTGAAAGAGGTGAATAATAATACAGATGCTAAAAAAGTAGATGATCAGCCCATCCACAAAGGGCCTTCGACTCCTACTATAAAAAAGCCTCAAGCCAAGCAAGCGAAAAAAAAGGATAAAATGTGGGTTAATACTTTTGATTTGTTATTGGAAGAAGTTTCTAATCCGCTTTCTGTGAAAGATAAAAGAGTTAAAGCTCTTCATGCTCAAGTGAGTCTATTGATTGGGTTGGCATGAAGGATTATGTCCCTACAACCAAGGCCCTCAAGGATTCAAAAATAGGTTGGATGGTTGTTCGAAACAGGAAAAAACTCCCAATGATCTTTGCTGCTAATTCTAGCATTCATGCTTATGACTCTCGGCCCGAGACTAATGATCTTTTGGCACCTGAGGAATGCAAGTTTATTGAGGAACTTGCAAAGATTGATGATGCAGAAATCAATGGGCTTCAATGCCATGGTAGTGATGTTGATGATCTGAACCTTAGCCAGGAAGAGAACTAGGCACCGTCAGGTCAAAAAATCTCTAGAGCAAAAAGGAAAGATAGTCTATTGAACCCCAAAAAGAAGGATCTTTTGAAAAAATCGTTGTCTTTGAATAACTTCACTATAAACATTGAGAAATGAATCTATATTCTGTGACTAGTTTTTTTCCTTCTTCTTGTTTACCGTGAATAGTATAAGCATCATCTCTCTTAACATTAAAGGGATCACCAATCCAACTAGAGCTAAGTGCATAAACAACTGGATGTTTGACTTGTCTTTGATGCCTGAGAATATTTGCATTTAGGAGCTTTAGCTCTCGAGAGCTAAGTTGAATTGTCATTTAGTTAGTGTTTCTAACAAGCATTCTTGGTCGTACACTGATCACCCTCAAGGAAAGGGGGGATCTGCTATTGGGGTAGCCAATGCGATTAGTCATTTTGTCAAAGATAAAATCCAGAGCCCTTCTCATCAATGGGCTGGTGTTACCCTCTGCAAGCATTTTGACTGCACTCTGATCAATCTCTATGCTTCCAATTGTTCCCATCAGAGAACCCTCTGTTGGGAAGAGTTGTCCCATCTGGTTGGCCCCCTTATTATTGTTGGGGACTTCAATATTGTTATAGCCATTAGTGATAGATTTGATAAAAAAGGAACTATCATTTCTGGACAAAAGTGGCAGGAGTGGATTAGACTCATTACTAAGCATGAATTGCTTGATATCTCTTCTCAAACTAGCTTCATCTGGAATAATAGGCAAAGGGCCCCCAATTCTGTGCGGCTTGTCTTGACCATGCTTACATAAACCTTGCTCTATCCCATCAATTCTAGGACATGAAAGTTGATCTTGAACAATCTTTGTGCATTTCGGATCACCTCCCTATTAGAGTGTCTCTTAAGCATAAATTTCCTAATGCTAGATCAAGTTGGCCGCATTTGGACCCATCTCTCCTCAATGTCCCCCGTGTGATAGAGAAGTCCAAAAACATCATCTCCCATTGCTCCAATAAATTTGCTAACCCTTGTGTGGCTTGGGCTAAAGCTATCAAAGAAATCCAAGTTCTCTTTACCCACCATAAGTCTCTCAAGAGAGTTGTTAGAGCTAAGAGAAGTGACATTGTTAAGGAGATAAACCTGCTAGGTTCCTCTCAAAGCCCTAATAAAATGGGTTTGATTTTATCCCTTCAGGAGAGATTGAAGTATGATGAGTACATTGAAGCTACGAGCATTCTTTTCACTTCAAGAGAGTTTTGGGCAGGGAATCTTGACAAGCCTAACAATAGTATGTTTGCTTTGTTGAAAAAGAAGAAAAATAAAGATTTTGTTCCATTGCTTATGAAAAAGTCTGGTGGTTTTCTATCAATGATTATGAGAACTTGCAAGAGGCTAATCACTTCTTTACTAATGTTATCTCTAGTTCTCCCAAGTGGGGGGAGGACATCCGTGGAGCCAAGGCGTGCATCACTCTTAAAAGGAAAAAAATGATTCCTCTTGGCATGGCTGCCATGCTGGATGTGCCCCTCACTGCCAACAAGATTAAAGAAGCCATAAGTAAATTGAAACCTTGCAAGACTCCTGACCTTGATGGTATTCCTAATGAGTTTTTCATTGCTTTGAAAGATTTCCTCACTCCCTTTATTCTCTCGATTTGGAATGAATCTATTAGCAGAGGCACTCTTCTTATTGAAATCAACACTGGCGTGATAAAGTTGATCCATAAAAAGGACCAAAAGAGGATTTGAATAACTCGAGGCCTATCACCTGTCTTACCAATATCTATAAGATATTTGCCTCCTCCCTTGCTGGGAGACTCAACCCTCTTATGAAAGACATAATCCTGCCTAAGCAAAAAGGCTTCATCAAAGGTAGATTTATTCTTGATGCTATTATTTCTCTATGGGAAGGTATTGAGTATGAAAAACAACCCTTTTATTTGTTCGAAATTGACTTTGAAAAGGCTTATGATAGGATAGAATGGGACTTCGTGCTCCAATCTCTACATGACATAGGAGCTGGGAAAAGGTTCATAAAAGCTATCAGTACTCTCTTTGGCAATTCCCACTCAAGGGTGGCTATAAATGGGAATCTCTCTCCTCATTTCACACTTAGAAGGTCTATCAAACAAGGTTGCCCTTTAGTCCCCCTCCTCTTTGCCATAGCTAGTGATGCCCTTGGGTGGCTGATTAAAGATGCTATTGAGAGTAAGAAAGTTGAAGGTATTTCTATACCATGTAGTGATAAGCAGCTTTGTCTTCAAACCTTTGATGATGATACTAATATCCAGATTAAAGCTAATGAAAACTATGCCAATAGTATCTTAAAGTGCCTTAACACCTTCTGTATTGCTAGTGGATCAAACATTAATCATAAAAAAACGACTTTTTAGTCTTCCTCTAATCATTTTCCTGCTTGCATTGAGAACATTGGTTGTGAAATCATTAAAGATGGGGAAATGTTCAGACTTCTCGGAATTCCTATGGGTTTTCAAGTCATCAGTCATCAAAGATGGGAATGGGTTTTGGATAAATTTAGGAAAAAGTTGTTCTTGTGGTATACTTATCAATCTTCTCTTTCTCATAGAGTTTTTCTTCTTAACCATTTTATTCTCCCAACCTTGGTTTATGTTCTGTCCTGTTGGGTTCCTAATAAAAAACATTTTAACCAGGTTATTTGTCTTTCGAGGAGGTTTTTGCAGGGAGGAAGCTTAGTTTACAACAAGATTCCTAAAGTTGCTTGGAAAGTTTGTTGTTTGCCTAAAAAAGAAGGGGGTCTTGGCATATTTTGTCCTCTTAAGATGTCTGCTAACCTTACTGCCAAATGGATTGTTCGGTCTCTTAATTCTAATGATTTTTGTTCCTCTTGCCTTTTTTCCAAAAGCACAATATCCATCTAGGCTACAAAGAGCTGCTTCTAGGTGTCTGCAACAAATTTGATGTTGTTTTAGGGAAACTGTGGAGAGCTAACATATTATGGAGTATTTGGAAAAGAAAAAATGTGGTTGTCTTCAATAACAAGAAGCCCATTAGTGCTGTAGTTTACTCATTGCACACAGTTCTAAAGAGAATTGGCATTGAAGCTCTTGCTGACACTGAGGATGCTCCTCATGATGAATTCTCTCTGTCCAGTCATCTGAATAATACTAGACCCAACCAATGGAGGGCTTCTTTGTTGAAGTTGTACTCCTCTAGGATTGAAATGGTTGATGTATGCTATTAGTTACCCTTTTGGTGCCTTCACCTTATGTTGTATGTTATCCTCCATAAGGATCTATTCGAGTTACAGCTTGTTGTTCTGTGCCATGACACTAACAATGTGATTTTCTACTACATTAGTCAAATTGCCGAAGGCCACTAGTTGTAATTGGTGGGTGTAGTCTTGCCCTCTGTACATTGTTACATGCCATTATTAATTTACTTCTTGTTCTCTCAAAAAAAAACAAAGAGAAGAAAGTTAGAAACCCTTGATTTCTTTTGTGATCTCTCATCTAGTAAGAGAGAGAGAATCTCTACGACATTTCCCTACCAAACCTCCACATCATCCTCAATGGGCCAACCTTGAAATTAAAAACACAAAAGCATTATGAAAATATCTTTGTCATCCAAATTTCAATCCAAACATTTTTCAAATCGTGTTCAATGTATGAAAAACAAATTATGTGGTTAGCATGGAAATTTGAAATCAAGTTTAATCTGTCAACCATTTTGTTCAACAAATACTTAAAGGTAAGATAAAAGATAATTATAAACTTGGTTAGGCTTTCAAGAATCAACCATCCGTATCCACCTTTTGAAAGTCAATCATTGTCTCATATAAATATTTGCATGCAACGCTCTTACACAAATCCAAGAAATACAACTAATTATACTCATACATAAAATCACCTCTTTTTGCCCGATGTGAATATATAATTGGAAGTGATTTTGAGACCAGAATCATATCTTCATGTCTCTTCTTCATTTCACTTCTTGATTTTCTTAGTATTTCTTCAATTCAATAGCAATCATTAATGTAATGGATTATAACTTGAAACTTCTTTTTTTGGGTGAAATAAATTATAGAGTTTTTGTCATTTTTCTTATAATAGTAAGATCATTTTTGTTTATAGAGAATGGTTTAACCCCTATTCTGAGCAGAGAATCTAGAGGAATGCATAGGAAAGAGCTATCATCTCAATCATATATGCTTATCATGCACAAACATACTCCTATTCGTGCAAAACAA
This sequence comes from Ceratopteris richardii, assembly GCA_020310875.1. NCBI lineage: Eukaryota > Viridiplantae > Streptophyta > Polypodiopsida > Polypodiales > Pteridaceae > Ceratopteris > Ceratopteris richardii. The sequence goes on along the minus strand of CM035412.1, from coordinate 117,465,369 downwards.
ATAAATTTTCCTAATTGATATTTGAATTCAAATAACCCTATCATTCCTTCACCTCATTCATAATGATTTTAAACTAAGCTTCAAGAAATGTATTCCTCTTGAAGTCAAATAGTTTTCACTTATCAAATTGAGAAACTATTTAGCTAGCGAATTTAATTTCAAAATGAATGCAAATCATGAAATAAAATTAAAGATAACTTTAATAACAAAAAACAAAAATCACCTCATCATGTTGGTTCATATTCAAAATTTTCTTCATCCATCAAGTAATGTAAATCATCTCTTCTATTACTTGCAAAGTTATATGCTTATTTCTCTTAAATGAATGCAAAGTTTTGGAAGTTTTTTCATATTTTCCTTGCTTTTTTGATAATATCTTCAAGCAAATAGTTTTCCTATTCTTTCTCATCATTATTAATTTCTTGTTTTCAATTCTCATGTTCACTTTGGCTATTTTCTTGATTGATATTTTGATGGTTCAAATGCTATTTCAAATCTTTAACTTTCTCTTGTTCACATATTTCATCATCTTCTAAAAGCTTTCAATCTATATATATATATATATATATATATATATATATATATATATATATATATATATATATATATATATATATATATATATATATATATATATATATATATATATATATATATATATATATATATATGTGTGTGTGTGTGTGTGTGTGTGTGTGTGTGTGGGTGTATGTGTGTATGTATGTATGTATATAGACTCCTTCATGTTTTTTAGTTTTCATTTGAATTGCCTTTTCATAATCTAGCTTACCATCTTTCACTCTTTCTTGCCAAATTTATTTAACCTTTTGTTTATCCAATTTTATTTTTTCACTTTTCTTTCCTTTAGAAGGTTAAACTTGATTTTCAATTGGTTTCATATGCTCTTGTTCACTGTATTCTTAATCATCATATCTCTTTCACCTCCATTGTTTTCTTAATCTTTTATATGGTTTTGGTTTAGATTTTTTTTGTTCCAAATATTAAAAATGTTTCTTTCAGCTTTAGTTATCAATTTATTTCTACAAGCATCTTCATATGCAATACAATACTAAAACGTATGAAGGATCTTATCTGACCAAAAACATCTTATAGGTTGATTTTGGAACCTATTTGATCTTCTATGTGTAGCTGGAGGGGTTGATAATCTATGGTCAGTTAGATGTTTTTAATCATAAATATGAATAGGCACATTTTATGCTACTTGATGCTCATGTTTACGCTTGAATGATTGGATTTCCTTCATTTAATTGAACAATGTTTCAAAAGTATTTTTCAAAAATAGAAAATTCATGATCAATCATCTCTTTGAATAATTTAAAATGTGTATCCAATTTTTGCATAGTTTTAGAGATTTCACCTATTATTTGTGCTAGAACTCAGATTATTTCAAAGTTTGATTTTGAATATATGCATTTGATCTAATCTTCGTATCTTTGAACTGTTCATTGTATTCAAAAAAGTTTTAGTTAATCTCTTCTATGAAGTTCTTTTTGCTATGTTGATGAGAGTCATCTATACAATAGTTTTTTATTATCTGATTCATTAACTCAATCCAAGAAATAATATACTTATGTCCTTCAATTCTAGAAGCAACTGATCCTTTTTTATTTCCTTCACAATATGTGATCATCATATTTTTAGGTAGAACATGAAGTTGAGCTTGATCTTCAAAATTATTTAAATAATCAATGATGTTTGTACTCGTGTTTTTTCCTTTCTCCTCAAGAATAGCTTGAACTAATCTAGGTCCTTGCATTTTAATGATCATGTTTTTAAATATATCTGTCATCTTGTCTGTTTTTGTTTGTCCCTTTATGTGCATCATTAAACTATGCTTTGTGACAATGTAATGAGTGTTCACTTTATGCAAATCATGTAATACAAATCTTAATGTATTTTTTTTGTGCAATTTTGAATGTTTTTGTAATGCAAATATGCTATTGAAATATTGGAAACAAATATGCAAGAAAATTGAAAACAATTTGAATGTTTTTTTATGGTTTTCAATATGAAATTTTTTTATGCAACTAAAAGTTGAAATAACAAGTTCATGGATTTGGTTTGAAGAAGAAGCTCCAAAAGTGTGTGAAAGTGAGTGAAACATTTATAGAAATTTGGAAAATAAAGCTTAAATACAACTAGAATTTGTGTGAGTGAATGTGCAAAATGGATAGCTTTTGTTGGAAAAAAGGGTGAGTTGTTAAGGATAAGACACTTGCAAGATTCCATGAAGGCACTGATATCGAAAATAGATCAGCCCTCAACACCAAGGAACACTCAAAAAGTCTTCTTCAAGCAACCTCTTCTAAGGTAGAAAAGGCTACTACTTCAAACCTCCAAAAAATAAGAAAGCATATGCAAATGAATTGAAATCACATCCCCTAAAACTTATCAAGTTGCTACACAATGCTTCACATCAGGTTCAAATGTTATGAAGGTGATCCATTGGGAGGATCAATTCCAACTATCAGTGCTCAAAAATATGGTGCATATAGGGTGCTTCAAATATGTCAAAGATGAATATAGAAATTCATAGAAGCCTCAAATACATATATTACATCCTCTTAGTGATTAAAGGACTAATAAAATTAATTACATGATGTTCATTATTAACAAAACTTAAATTCTTTGTCCATGTCCCGTAGATGGGTAGGTTAAGCATTAGTCTCTTGTGGAGGAGGTCTTGTATTCAACCCTCAGGCTGGAGATATAATGTCATTCGCCAATTTAAACTAGTTGTACAAGTTGTAACCTTGTCTAACCCTTGCTTTGTGGGATATGGGGAGTCCCACGGATGCTATGGTCATTCACCTGTATAGTTGTTCTTGCAAAGTTAAAGCTCGAGAGAGTAGGTGCTTGTCAAACCTCCATTTAAAAAAAACTTGAATTCTTTTAAAGATTTTATTTTATTTATTTATTATTGCTATCATTTTATTGGTTATTGATAAATATAGGGAATATTCCTAAGTGTGAACTTATTTATTATTTGAAAATCCCTATAAAATATAATCCTTAGTCCGTTTACTTCTTTAAATTTCAGAAATAGTCTTATTAAATATTTGCTTTAATTTTATGTCATTCAATAATTCATACTAATATAAGTCGTTTCATATATCTATACATACATATATATATATATATATATATATATATATATATATATATATATATATATATATATATATATATATATATATATATATATATATATATATATATATACCTAACATATAGTTTCTCAGTATAATACTTATATGATTTTGTAGGTACTAAAACCGTTTCTTTGAAAATAGTGGCTAAGAGTTTCTGAGAAAATTTTACAGAAAAGACCTTTCTATTGCCCTTTTTTCAAGCTTTATTTATTGCATCTATACAAGTGCTCATATGAAAATCGAAGGCATCGAGGAAAAAGACTTTAGACCTCTAATGATCATTGCATTGTGCTTACTCCCCGCCCAAGAGGGTTACCACGAATTTCTACTTTTAGGACGTGTTCTTTGATTCATATAAAAGGTAAAAGAAATAAGTTGTTTTAGCTATACTATATGGCATCAGGCCATAACATAATCATATGCTCAAGACGTGTAATACAGAGCATTGTTTCGAGAGTTTCGTCATTGCAGCAATGCTAGTTATAATGAAGAACAATAAGCGATCTTCTCATCTTTAAAACTCAAACTGTTCTATGGAGAGAACTCAAAAACAAAAAGAGATTCAGATTGATATCTAGTTGAATCCAAACCATTTACATTTGGTTAAACATAAAAGCATTGTTTTGCTCACATTTTTTTTGTATTATATAAGAAATCATTGCATTGTTACAGTAGACTATGCTGTCTAACAATAATTACTTAAGATACATAAAGGGCTTATTCCAGACTTCTGAATAATCATTCCTAAATTTGTAAAAGGGCATTTCAGAAAGAAAATTTACTGAGTTCGATGGTTTTTGAAGAACAATGACTAAACAAATAGTAATATTGAACAAATGAGTGACCAGAAATTTAAGACCATAACCAAAGATCTAGCTCTCTTCTTCGGAAATATTTGGAGTAAATACATAATCATATAAGCAAATATATCCTTAGTTTTCAGATAAGGAAACCTGGGAAATAGACTTTTGCAACATTATCAGTCCGTAATTAGGATATTTGTTGAATTTTATTTTACATCTAGGCATCGGAATAAAATCCATTGCAGGATTTCATTGCTGTAACGTGTTTCATTATTAGTTTACTAAAAAAAACTTCAAGTAAAATATTAAAGGCGATCGATAGATATTCCATCCTAAAACATAACCAGAGTCCACCAAAGTTTTATCATTAGAGGTAACACCTTCCTATTCAAGAGGGTAAAACGGACTGTCTGTGCAACCACTTAAAGACATACCATCGATTGGTACCATAATTAAAATTTATATAGATTTTAAAACAACGGCTTGATCAATCAAAGGGATGTGATGGGTATGCGAGGAATAAAAGGTTAAAAGATTTAATTTTACAACATATTGTATTCATCATGTACTTAGATATTCCGAATCCTATCAATGTTATTTATTTTCAATTCCAATTAAAAAAAAATCTTCTTTTCTTTGTAGTAACTAGTGATGGTGTCTATCTCAAGGAGAAGGAATTTGCCTTTCTTCTATCGAGCTGATTAAAAATGGATTACCATTTAATTATTGAAATGCTACAAAGGTTTTCTCACTCCATTTATTTATTGAAATGCTACAAAGGTTTTCCTAGACCATTGATTAGCTCCTATATTATTATCTTTATCTTCTTTTCATCCGTTCAGTATAAAAATCACTCCTTAAGATTTTTGAATATCTTATTCAAAATCTATTGCTTGATTCCCATTTATCTAGTTGAAGGCTCCACATGAGCCTATTACTTACTAGTTTGTTACTGTACTATTATCCTTTATTGTCCCTAAAGTGGAGAAATATCCAGTTAATACACACCCTAAGTAACGCCGCTAATCCATCAATCTATTAGTTGTACTAACACTAGAACGTTTCATTACTAATGTTGTCCTTAATGGCAAGTTTAAATAATAGTTCCTAAACAATATATATAAAGTGTAAACTTCCAAAAAAAGATATGTCATGTGGCATTATTATTTGCTTAACATTTGTGAAATAGGTTGATAGAGTATACAAAAATAATAAACTTTCATACCTGGTAGTGGCCGATACATAGAAGTTGCTCATTTACCTTAAAATTTTACAATCGAGCTTGCATATAATGATCATAAATAGGAGAGGTAATAATAGAGCTCATCGTTTTGGATGAAGTTTATAAGCATGTATATGGTAAATTTGTGCTTAGCTGCACATTGAGGGTGGTTTTTCTTTGTAAGAGCATTAGATCAGCCACATCTCAAGGCGTTTGTAGTAAACTAAGGATAGAGCATGTCCATCAAAAACAAGAGAGATCTAAGATAGGAAAATGTTCTCTTTATTGCATGTTGACCATTTCCATTTCCATTTCTCTCTTGATCAGAACCACTACCCAAAACCATCTCTTCAACACCTCCTCAATCAATTCCCCTTTTATCTCAACGCTCATCTTTGTGAAAAATCCGCATGATTGGACATCATTTGTACATGATCCTCTACCCAAACAAGGTTATCTGCAAGGTGTTGTGAAATCTCATTTGCTACGTTCCTCAATTCATCCACCTCCACCAATAATTCACTCAACCCTGACCTAAATAATTCAATATTACCTTGGCATTTCATCATTTTGCAATCCAAGTTCCTTATTCTTTCGTGCAATTTCTCATTTTTTCGTCCCCATTCACCTATACTCTTTTTGTTTTCATAGAGATCATTTGTTATTTCCCCCAAATATATCAATTAGGTTCTCAATCCTCTATTTTTCATGAGTTTCCTTTCTAGCTCCCTGAGTCCATTTTGTTTTCTTGCTTATTTTTTTATCAACCTTCTTCACCAAAAGATCTATCTCTTCTGATATTATTCTCCGTAAATTCTCAATTTTTCTTTCTAACTCATCCCCCTTTGATTCTACTCCTCCAATGTTTTGATTGAATTTTTGAAAAATCTTCTTGAAATGATTAGCTAGGGCTTCTATAGTCCCCCTTAATAATTTGGCATAGCATTCTGTTATCACTAAATCCAAACCGATTTCAAGGACCTATCTCTCTATTTCTTTGCCATACATAGAAATCTTCTCACTCTCAAGCTTTTTGATTTTGTTACTCAAGTTTCTATTTTCTCTTTTCAACTCTTTGTTTTTGGTTTCCAGGAATTCCAAATGATCCTCCAATTTTTCTAAGACCTTTTTTATAGTTTGATTTTTCTCTGATCTCTCCACCTTGGTCCTTTTGTTGTCTTGCTCCTCATGGAGACTATCCAATTGACATTGAACACTCATCAATGCTTTTAAGATTTTACTTTCAAATTTAGTGACCATTTTTTCATGGTCAAGGTCGATGGCATGATATATCCTTTGTTACACAAAGCTATTTATGTTATCATCTTGGAGGGGATCCTTATTGCCATTGAGGTCCCAATTGATAGAGAAGTCTCACTTTTCACCCTTTTATCTTCATAATATCCTCTATTTTCAACTTCCACATAGAAAAAAGAGAGAGAAGAACTAGTTTCCTTTGCTGATACCTTCTCAAGAGAGACTTCCTTTGTGCTACACACATGCTCACATAGGCTCTTTTTTCCACAACTTTCTCACATAGGTACAAATTCCAAAGGATTAAACACTCAAGGGAAAATTTTGGCAATATGCCCAATCTCCTTGCAACACCAACATCTCACATAATTTGAAATTGGGCCAAACTATGGACCTTTATTCACATTATTTCTCATTGTTGGAATGAATTCAATTTGTTTGTTGGTCCATCGAAAACTCATCTTCCTCGTTTTGGTTTTTTGAGAACAAGAAGCTTGCCTTTGTTGTGCCATTTTAAAGATCAAAATAGGTTTCGGGCCGAACTTCCTATGCCACATGGTCACCAAGCAAACTTGTAGCAATCTCTCAAAGATATGCTAAACCAACTCCCACTAGGTGTGCTAAATGTAGTATTCTATGAATCCTTAGAAAATATGTTTGTTCGAAACTAAATTTTCTTATATTTAGGTTTTTGTGCAAATTCTCTACACTCATTTGGCAGATATGTGCAAATACACCAATTCTTTGATCCCCAATATGATCGTCAAATGAGTCTCTTCTAAATGGTTGAAAATTTGTTTTTTTCCCTAATTTAAAGGTGGGTTTTGTTCTCTTTTATGGTCATATTGCCCCCTCTTTCTCTTCTTCACTATTATCCCTTCTCCGCGTTACTTCTTTACTCTCAATGACTCTTTAGCCTCATCCAAGAAAGGTAATGCCTTGATTTTTTGTGCTCTTTGGCAGGATGTCTTCATATCTCCCTTTATGAAGCTTGTAGATCGTGTGCTTCAAGGTCAATCAATTGGTGATCCTAGAATTTTATAACTTCAATGTGGGAACTATTTAGATGATCTGTTAGTTGGTTCAAGAGTTCTCCAAGCCCACTGCTATTAGAAGTTCCTCCCCCTTAGCCTTATGATAAATACTACATGCACCTACCTACCAACATTTTTGTTTGTCATCTCTCTGACATTTTCAACCTCAGTTAGATATTTCAACACCTCCTATTAAGCTTGCAGGACCATGCACTCCTTTACCTCCAACAAAGCCTATGTATCTTTAAGTAGATCACAAGTATCTTCAACTCTGCCCTAGTTTTCAACGTGTTCTCATCCTTTCCAGTGGCCTTAGTTCCTATTTTAATGTTTTGTTGCATTGATTATGCATCATTCTGCTTTAATGTCTCCTTATTATGATCATTGTTAGTTGTTGACAAAGTTGTTGATCCTTCTAACAAAGTAGATTGAATTTTTTTGAAAATGATATCTGGATCCTAAACACTCTTCAACAGCGTCCAAACTCTAAGTGCTAAAGGATTTTCTCCAAGTATCTTAAGGAGTAGTTTTGAAGGGATATCATTATAAATATGCAAACGATTTTATTTTCCAAAACTAAGAGGACAGAAAGTGAGCCATATATTTATTTGCAATAGTAAATCTATGAACCATTTTGACTTCTTATACAACTATATATGACAGAACATTATGCCAAATGTCTTTTCCATGTGTAGACATCTGCTCTACAAATATAGTGGTCATGATTTTTCTTCATCATGTAGCCATAGGCACAATTACATCCTTACTCTCGTGATGAAAAATAATTCAAAACAATGCCCAAACAACTGCTTGATTTGAATTTTGTTCAATTTGTCTCAAATTATTTGATCAATGCACTCTTCAAATTGTGGATCTATTTCTTGTAGCATATATTTGCCTTCAACAACCCTTATAGATTTCATATAACACTCATCCTCATTGCCTATGTGGAGCCTTTTCCATATTTTTTATTAAAACCTCATCTAGCTTCTTCATCCCCTTAAGTAGAACACTCATCCTCATTGCCTATGTGGAGCCTTTTCCATATCGACCTCCCAAAGAAGCTTCTTCATCCCCTTAAGTATGCTCGGAGTTGTTGTCCACGTCCATTCCAAATGGTCCTCTTTCCCTCCAATGTGTATCCTCTGTGCTACTTGTTCTAGTTGCCTATGATTGCACAACCAAAATACATGCCCCCCCTTTTATCGTAGGCATCAAAACCCTTCCATATTCATTGGCTGTTGTAAAGCTCTCTCTTCTATGACTTCCTTAGGCCAACTTGTGCCATTTGTGTCTCTTATCATATTGGCTGGCATTAAACCCAGCTCGTGCTCTCTCTTACTGCCTCTGTTTACCTTTGTGAGAGCCTCACGTCTTTCTATCTCTCTTTCTCTTTCCATTTCCTTATAGCATCAGTAACTTCCTAATGTTCACATATATGGTCTGGCTCAGCATATTGAAAGATCAGAGGGCACATGTGGTAGAGTAGAGCAATCATAAGGTCTGATACTAACAAACATGACTTGAAAGAGCTTCTAGCTTATGCCTTATGCTTCAACCAATCCTGTCACAATTGGGGCCACTCCAGCAGCATCGTTAATCCATAATCTCAAAGAACCTCCAAATCATTTTGAATCCACCTCAAGCGTTTGACTTGTCTGAATTGTAGCACTTTTTACCCATACATCTTTCAGCCCCTTCAATGTATGTGGATGATTGCATTGTTCCCTTGGCACTATGTAATCGTGCACTTTGAAACTGTGATTATGTGTTAGCAAAAATGGAAGCCTTCTAATGTGTACATCAGCACACCGATTCCTATTGCAGAGAGGGACAAGAAGGGGTCGATGACAGAGTAGAGAAGCCCATAAACGCCCTTTCTCTTTTCATCTCCTCTATAGGGCCTATCTACACGTATATGCTTCATCTATACTTGATCATCATAACAAATCTCCTTTCACAAGCGTGATGTCATCGTGGATGATGTCTCCACATGATGGAAAGTGAGGAACAAAGAGAAAAATGAGTTGGAACAAAGTAGGGCTTGTAAAATGCTTCATTTTTGAGATTTGAGGAGTGCATCTCTCACATTTTTGGGTTTAAGTTGTGGATTATTATGTTCTTAGGGCTTCTGAGGTACACTGTCCGTTCCATAGAGATAGCCAAATGGTTGCCGAAGAACATAGCACTCATTTGAAAGAGTTGCCTGTCCATTTGAAAGAGATGATGTTCTCATTTTTCTCCTTCATCTTCTGAAGGCACAGCTTGCTTTTCTTCCCCTCAGAAAAGGCACCCTCTAGATTTCCTTACTTCATTTGCTAATCGAAGACCCGCTAGCTGCTCCTCCTATCTCTCTTCAACTTGTGAAACATGATTTCCACCACCTACACAACAATAAAGTTCTCCTGTTGAAAAAGTGGAATAGAAAAACACCAATGATTTTGGGTTTTCCCCCAAATACGTGCCACCTCACTTTGTTTCAAATCTCTCCAAACTTCACCTCATGCTTGAAAAAATCTTTCCAGTTGACACTCTACATATTATCCCTTCAAATGTGGCTTGTTGGAACGAAGGAACTACCTTTGATTCCATTTCTCTATGATGCTTTGCATCACCATGAGACCATTTGTCAACCTGATATGAATTCTCCTTGCACAAGCCGAAGCTAAGTTTTCATCTGATCGGACTACTTCTAGATGCACCTTCACCTTTGGGTTCCAAAAACCTTACTGGCTCTCGAATAGACAGCCTTTTGATTCATGCAATCATGCCCCCTTCCTCATCAATCTCTATATTCTCCATCAAAAATTCTCCTGCCCACTTGCTTCCATCTTCGTATGATGAGAGAATCCCTGTGTTCTTCCTATTTTGCTACCTCAAAAACCTTCCAACAGTCGTCCTTATCCCTCCAAAGATTTGGATTTGCTATCATTGCAGCTCGTTCTTCCCTAGAGAGAAGCAAAGAAGGTCTCTCAATAACTAGGCTCCACCATCTTCTTCTCTCTTCTTCGACATCTGATGATCTCCACTCTCCTGTGTCTAGTAGCCAGTTCAACTCCCTGTTCTTTCACCTTTATCTCCCTTCTCCCCTCTTTATCCTTTGGCAGAAGAGAAAGCCTTCCATCATTCCTTTCCTCACCAGAGAGCAGCAAATTCCCCCCCTTTTGTGCCTACTCCTCTCGTAAAAAAACCACCGAGCTTTCTACTTCGTTCCCCTTCTCTTAGCCTCCTGCACATAAAAAACAAGAAAAGAGGAAAAAAACACCCCCTCTAGATATGAGGCTCCTTGAGAGATATAGGGAGTGAGTCAAGCAGAGAGAGAGAGAGAGAGAGAAATTGAGAGAACGGGGAGAGTGTGAGACTCAGAGAGAGAGAGAGAGAGAGATTGAGAGAAGGGTGGGAGTGAGAGAGAGAGATTGAGAGAAGGGGGAGAGTGAGGGAGAGAGAGATTGACACAAGGGGGAGAGTGAGAGAGTGAAGGGGGAGGAGGAATTATTTTTCCCTGAGTCACCCAATCCGCCTCACCCTCTGACACCCCCCACTCCCCCTTACACTCACTATTTTTTTTCTTTCTTTTTCTTTTTTTTTGTTTTTGTTTTTCTTTTTTTTCTTTTGTTGTGTTTTCTTTGATTTTCACTTATTTATTTATTTGTTTGTTTTTTTGTTATTATATGGTTTTTTTCTCTCTTTTTTTCTCATTACGTTTTTTTCATGTAATTCTTTCTTTATTTATTTGTCAAATACTTTTTTTCCTTTTTTGTTTCTCTCTTTTTTATTTTTTTTCCTTTTCTTCTTTTTAGTTTTTATTTTCGTTTTGTGGTCTTCCTTTAGTTTCTTATCCTTTTTTTAATCGTGTTTTTCCTTCAGTTTTATGATTTTTTCCTTTTACTTTTCCCTTGTTTTTCTCTAGAACTTTTTCCTTTTTCCTTTTTTTCATCATGTTTTTATTTTATGTTAATTTTACTTCTCCTTTTCCAAATATATATCTATTTATTCGTCTTATTTTTTTATTTCTTTTATTTGTTTATCTTGTTTCTATTTTTTGGCTTGTTGTTTTCCCCTTTGCTCTCCCTAGCTCCATCCCCGCTCACATACCTCATGAAAATATACTATTACCTTTCTCCAAACCACATTGATCATAATCATTTCCCTCGACAAATATCTATCTTCTGTAGAATACCTCCAATCATATGTGTACTCTACAAAATGGAAGCTTATTAATACACAAAAAATCAGCATTTACTTAGTGACACCCACCTATAGTCTCATGAATGCTAGGTTGTGCCCTTCTAGGGTCTCAATGTATCCCCTATGGGACTTCTCCTCTTAGTCTCTATATGTATGCTGCTTTGGCCTCCTACAAAGGCCCCTTATATAATCGTGATGCCTCGCTTCACCTTATGGCACCATAATAGCTTTGATTCCCGATCTGCCCATTCGCACACATGAGGGATACCAAGATCTTGGATTCGTGCTACCATAAGAGCTTTACAAATGGTGACCATATGCTGGTAGCAAGAATGTTAGTTGTAGTTAATGTCCCTCTCTTCATTGCTTTTTTAATGTCTAGATTTTGAGAGGCAGGTAACAATAATTTGGGTGGCACTCTAGTCCGGCTTGGTCGACACTTACTTCTGTAAACCGTAGGCATGTTTCTTTGTGGTTGCTTTTAAAATTGGAAGGCAAGATTGCTTCAGGACTCTGAAGACATAGGTCTTCCTAGTCAATTACTTTGTTGCCCAAGATGGTTGGTCCTAAACTTCAAAGAGTTGCACGACTCCGAAAATAGCCTGATAGGTCCGAAAAGAGATTGTTTGTGTGTGAATCGGTCTCTTGAACATCCATCACATATGTAGAATGCAGACTTCCAAAGTTCACTCCACCTCAAAGTGGAAAAAATAAAAATATCAAACAAAAAAGAGGTGCGAAGAGAGAGATTCTACACTAGACCCAAGGAGTTGAAGAGGGAGATTGCCGAGCTTTCCAGATTTTTGCTTTACGTAAAAATTGAAATATATACAACGAACGTTTATTTTCTAGTCTATGTTTGGTCTACGTTGAGCCTAGATAAATTTTCAAGGAGTAAAAGCTCATTCTGGTTTTTATATTTCCATTCAAGCATACTTCTTCAACGAGTGCTCCCCAATTCATTAAGTTTGTCTAGATTCTACTCATTATCTCTTGTAGCATCCTCCTTTACTCGTCTGGTTCCGGAGGAATAGGTGCTCTAATCCAAGGGTCTGCATTCTAATCGACTAGTCCCAACTCCATCAGATACATGAACGTAAATCTTTGTGCTCAAATGAGTCTTCCACTCACTCGAAGCTATTTCGGTTTTCTGCTTATGTCTTGGTTAGGCCCCCATGAGATATTTTCTACCCAAAACTGTTGCATCCATCTTTCTTATGTTGCTCTTGCTTGACATTCTATGCTTATCAAGTTCGTCCCTCTCCATTGCCATATCTAGACCATTAGACTATATTTCACTATTTCTACTCCTTTGACCCCTTCTTGATTATTTTTGTCGCATGTGATGAGATAGCAAGTATGGTTCCTTCTCAGCCTCTACTTTCTACCTCAGCCTCTATCATCTGCTAGCTTTGTTCAGGGTAGCTAAGTCCATGATCCGCCATTTCTATCCTTGAAGAAGTAATATCCCTAGGATCATAATTTGGACTAGCCAAGGTCGCCCCATAAATAGTGGGAAACCTTCTATTCCTAGTGGAAGATTAAGTACTACAAAATCCAAGTCAAATTTGGATCCTTGCACTAAAGTAGCGACTTGCTCCACTACTCCAAATGGCTTCACTCGACTCTGATATGCCATAGTTATCGTAAAATTTGCATCTTTTTTTGGGTAGAGTCCTATTCTTCTCAAAGTTGATTCTCACATTAAGTTGACCCCAGATATGTTGTCTATAATTACTCTTGAAATCTTTTTTCCACCTGTGTTAATTGTGAGTCTTGGACTATGAAAATCCATCAATGAGGCATGGGTTATGAAGCAACTTTTAAAGCTCCTCTCTACAGAGATAAGTTCTCCCACCAAGGCAACAATGCTTAGCATCTCACTTTTAAACCTGGCATCCATATGAAGAAATTCATAAAGGCTTACTTTCTAGTACATATTTCTCAGGATCTAGGTTATAGATAGGGTGGTCGTTGGGATACCTCTAATGATCTTTACCATCTCATACATGTCTTCCATTGTCCTTTCTTCTCTCAATTCTTCCTTTGTTTCTAGCAGGGATTATGGAGGCTGGCTAGCTACCGACAAGTCTCATCTTTGTACTCCCCTTATTGCCTCCTCTATGAGATCCATTTCTTCTTCCCCTAATGTTGTCTCCTTGCCAATCTTTGCATCCTCTATTCTCGTACTCACAGCTTGCTCTTGCCTTCTCCACTTCCCTTTTGTTCTACCACCATGGAAGGGTCTAGTTCTCCAAACTCCTTTTTTGACTAGCACCCTTTCTCAGCTATCCCATAAGTTCTTCGTACTATTTCTCCTCCCTCCTTATGTATGCCATCTATGCCCTGGTCCTAACCCTCAATGGAGAGAGTCCTTAGAGTTGCACTACTTGAGCAGTGGGCGACCATCATGGTATGTCCATCTTGATTGGTCATTCTACTACAATGCAAAAGGGGTTGTTTGGTATTTTGTGGGTCGCCTTCTCCTTCTTTGGGCAATCTCTCATGTAATGCTCTCGTGACTTCGGACAGTTAGAGCAAGCTGGTGCATTTTCTGAAAGTAGATAGCGAGTTGTTGTACTCACCACACTTGAAGCATGCAATAGGTTGTCCAGCCTCATTCTAAACATTTTTGCTTGATTATGCATGTTATCCTTCATTCTAGTTCCACAACACTAGAAATAGGTTTGCAATTTTCAAGGCCAAGACACTAAAATAATGTGTCAATACATGTTTTTAACACAAAGATATCCCACCATCAACTTGCATAAAATGAATGCCCAAATAATGATGCAAACATTGCAGGCTTAACATATAAGGTGCTCTTAGATGGAATATTTCAAAACCATGTGCAATCAAGTAGGCATGTATCTTTTCACATCAAACATGTGGTGCTTGTTTATAATACCTTTGTCAACTTGCACACTTTGTTTTCATGCCCTTTCTACAAAAACCAATAGGGTTGAGACACATACACTTCTTCATGTAAGTCACCATTGAGAAATACAGTTTTAATCTCCAAATGATGTACATTCCAAACATGATGAGCTGTTAGCACACAAATGCTACAAACGGTGATCATTCACAAAGTGGGTGCAATGCCTCTCTCTTGAGCATAAGCTTTTGCAACAAGCCTAGCTTTAGACCTATCAATTGTCTCATCACATTTATGTTTCAGCTTGCATACCCATTTAGCGCCAATTGCCTTTTTTATAGGAGACAAATCACATAAAGACTAGGTACCATTTTTTATAATAACATCATATTATGATTGCATAGTAGCCATCCAATTGTTTGAATTTTTTTCTTTATCAAAAGAAACATGCGCATTCCCATCACAAAGACTAGAGGCACCATAGCATAGGAATCTGATGCAAAAGAAGAACTATGAGAACTAAATGAGTACAATACGAAAAAGGTGCATCTAATTTGCTATATTGCAAAGTCTCTGCCATCCATTTAGGCATAGTTTTTTCCTCCTCTATATTAGTCATCACATCAAAAGGTGTGTCATGTAAATCTACATCAGAAATGGAATGATTTGCATCATCATGTGGAACATGTAAAGGTTGAGAAATTTCCTCATTTGGACAAGCACTTGATTGTCCACCTGTAAAAATAGGCCACAAAGTGTCATACACATCTCTAGAGCTAATGTCTATCTCCTTGGCACATGAAAGTAATGACTGAATTGCATCTTCGACAAAAAAACATCATAGCTAACCAAAATGTGTTTAGTCTCTCCATGATATAGATGATAGCCTTTGCTTACAAGAATCTACCCAACAAAAATACATTTCACTGCTTTATCATTCAATTTCCTCCATTGTTGTTCACTCACTAATCCATATGCTAGAGAACAAAAGACATGCAAATGAGAAACAGATGGGTTGCAACCATGCCAAGCCTCATATGGAGTGATTGATTGCAATGCTTTAGTGGAACACTTCTAAAGTACATTTGCAGCCTCAAGCCAGAAAATATGTGGTAAAACCTCACTTTTGATGATACACCTCGCCATCTCCTTGAGAGACCTATTCTTTCTTTCAACAGCACCATTTTGCTGAGGTATATACAGCATTGTACACTGATGTTTTATCCCACATTGAGCTAGATATGCATTAAAATCAGAAGACATGCATTACCCCCCTCGCCAAGAATGGAGGGTGCCCATTTTACATTCTAACAAATTTTCAGACAGAACCAAAAAGTTCTTTTGAGTTTCATTTCAATGGATACACCCATGCATTCCTGGAAAATTCATCAATAATTTTCACGAAGTAAAGGTGGTTTCCAAAAGAAGGTGTCTACATAGGACCATAGACATCACTGTGAATAAGCCACAATTTTTTAGTAGCTCGAATTGAAAAATCTTTTGGGAAGGAGGAATGCTACATTTTGCCCAAAATATAGCCTTCATAGAAGTTTACCAAGTGCCTCAAGTTTGGGCAGAGAGGACACCATTTCAGATTTATGCAAGTGTAGCAAACTAGCAAAACTCAGATGACCAAAGTATGCATGTCAAAGCTTTGCATCTAAGATAGCCTGAGAATCTTGAACTACAGATGCTAAATCATTGAAATCTTTTGCATCGTCTATGAGCTTATATAGCCCATAGCATAAAATGCTAGAAGCAATAATTACCACCATTTGAGAGACTATGAATCACATGTCTATCATCACCAAATTTGAGAACCAAGCCAATCTTGGATAATTCTAAAAGTGACAATAGATGTTTTTATCCCTCACACAAAAAAAAGCATCTAACAATGCAAAAGAACTACCATAAGCAATAGTGAGAATAATCTTACCAACTCCCATGACTGGATGAGAGGAGTTGTTGGCACCTATGGTAGTATTCCCTCTAGGGGCAGGCTCAACTAAACTAAAGCAAGTGCATTGTGAGGTGATATGTTTGGGTTGCCCCACTATCAAAGTATCAAACATCTGAGTCTATTAGAGACATACATTGTTTATGAGAAGATGGATCATGGCTACAAATAGTCGTAAATGCCCATTCCTGATTTTACACAAGTTAGAAGACTCATAAGAATGCTTCCAGAGCATTCCATGTCTTTTGAGAGGTCTTACCATTCCTAATATGAGGAAGTAAGAAATGAGAGATAGGATTTAGAGTATATGACCTTTCCAAATCATCGTTTGCAAACCATGTTTTCAACCTTTCCTGTTCTTCTTGAGTTGGTTGACCTTTGCTTCTGAGCATAGGCATCAACTCATCTCGTATGATGCATCCATATAGATTTCTCCCTTGAAAGTAAGCCTTCATCCTTAGAGTTCTTCATCTAATTTATTGATTGGAATATAGAACTTCAATTGCTTTGGGTATGCCTACAAAGTCTTATAGTCATTCAATTTGTACTTCTTGAGTTATGAACATATTGAAGTGAGTTTGTCTATGCATCTTCAACTTGCTAAGAAGTTGGGCCTCATGAATTCGTATGCATATTCCTCTCAGTGTACTTCTTTTAAATTCATGAGATAATTTGATGTAGCTCATTCACCACTTCATTTGAAAGTGTTCAAAATTTCTTGGGCTATTTCCAACGAGGGTGTGAGTTCGGACTAAAAATCTGAGTTTCTTCTACCATAAATACAAGGTTTTCTCAAGTTGATGAGTACACTGAAGTTATCTGTTTTGACATAGAGTTTTGAGAGTCCTCAAACTATCCATCCAAATATGGTCGAAACTTTGTCTATAATATCTTGTCTTATACCTAAGATTAGAAAGTCTATTAAAGCTATCTAGAGTTACTTAGGCTGGTGTAGAGTAGGTTTTTTTCCAGGTGCCTCTCACCTCTGTACATTAATGATCACTCATCACAATATTAGAGCCTAATCATAGAGAAGACAAGATGCCAAACTTCAAACCATCTATAATAGCAACAAACAAAGAACAATGTAGATATAAACAAAATGTATTACCAATTGAGATATGATACACTGAGAGGTTGGAGGACTCTATAAGCTTTGGGACAAGTACATGAACCACTCAAAAGATTGTGATGATCAGCTCTCATACCCATGATTAAAATCTACATGTCTGAGTACACTTTTCACACATGACTATTGGTTGGATCAACTTACAAGTAAACCATATGTTTAGGATTTAATTTGAATTTTAATTCAAATATGGTCATGGCATTTGGATCTCAATACGATCATGAGATTGTGGCCAAATACCTTCTTTACGTTTGACCAAGGTAACATCATACATTAATCTTAGAATTCTTTTAATATATATAAGCATATGTATAAGCTTATGTCTCAAATCGCATGTGGTGCTAATACATAGACCAAGAACCTTGGCTTGATTCATGCACCAAAACTTAGAAGAACTTTAAATAATTATTTTTTGCGTCATAATTTTTTGTTATACTATATTTCTTTTCATCAATATGGAAAACTATACTTCATCAATTCAGCACCAAAGTCATCACCAATCTTAATTGTTTCTAACTGAAGGCCAGCTTGTAACTTTGAATAAAATTATTCATTCAATTACCATGAAGGTTATCCAAAAGGAGATCTCCACTTTTCTTGAATATCACTTACACAAAAACAATGGTGAGAGACTCTTCAAAATATGTGATAAATGGTAGTGAGCTCAAGAAAACCAATTTTGAGTCCAAACTTTTGACTTTTCCGAGCGTTAAAAGTTCTCAAGAATTTCCGAAAGAATTGGATCACACTCCCCAAACCCATCAATAGTTTTGCATTGGGTAAAGCCCAATTGTTTAGAAAGTTTGAATTGAGTTCTTTCTTTCAATTATGCATAATTTTGATCTTCAATCATTTTCTTTTTTAATTCTTGTTTGATAACCAAAGTTGCAAAAATCAAAATCTTATGTT
Source organism: Ceratopteris richardii (assembly GCA_020310875.1). Taxonomy (NCBI): domain Eukaryota; kingdom Viridiplantae; phylum Streptophyta; class Polypodiopsida; order Polypodiales; family Pteridaceae; genus Ceratopteris; species Ceratopteris richardii. The sequence goes on along the minus strand of CM035412.1, from coordinate 117,446,825 downwards.
TTTCTTAGAATTTACATGGTGTGGGCTCTTGAATGCAAGAAAATGTGTCATAAAAGCATCAAGTATGCGATCAAGAAAAATCAAGTTGGTGTAAACGAAAGACATGTATTGTAAGACATTTAAGTGTCCTATTATAGACCTAGATTCAATGCTAGTCGTTCAAAAAAATGATAACAAAAATGATATGCTAGTGGAATGTAATTGAATATATATTATAGGAATGAATGTCTTAATACAAAAAAGAAGAAGCAAACATCTGATTGTGTGCACTTGTGCATGTGGTTTATCTACAACCCATGTTTGCATTCTAATACCCATCTCTTCCTCTCTATAAGTGTGATTGAGGAGATTATATGTGCCTTGGAAAGTTCTTATTCAACAATATAAAATCCACACAAATATCAAAGAAAATGAAGAGAAACACAATATTGCATTTGCAAGATCAAAGTTAGCACGTTTAGTATTTGTACAAATGATCAATCAATCTTTTCATAAAATAAAGCTATTTTGAGAAAATCTCTAGAAGAGAACATATAGATTTATTCTCATGAAGAAGATATCACAAATTTCATGAAGAAGATATTACAAATATGGAAACAAAAGAAGGATTTCTTGCGAAAAAATGAGAAGAAGTTAGTAGAAGATGCATTAGAACTAAAATCAACAATCATAGAAGAAACAAAACAAAAAAACTTATCTTTTTATTCCGTGAAATAACACTTGATCTTCTATAGATTGTGTCCATGCTTCCTTGTCTTCAATCAGCCATTATAGCTTTGAAAGAAGCATCAATCATGAAAATGGATGACCAAGAGGAAGCAATACGATCCGTCTAAAGCTAAGAGCTTCAATCTAATCATAATGATTGTGTAAGATTGAAATTTTCTTTTTTCTTGCCTATATCTTCGAAATTTGTTGTAGATCTATAGTTCTAAGGAGGCATAGATCTATATATGTACTTATTTTCTTCTCAAACATATTCTCCGTTGTATGTTTTTTTGTCCCTTATTTTAAGAAGCAATTTACTTTGGAGTTAAAAGTATAAGCCTAAGTTTCACCCTACTTTGAGAATTAGGAAAATGGCTACACATAAATTATAAACCTGCATATTCACTCTATCTAGTTCAAGCATTTTCACTTTTGTATTTGTTGTAGATATTTCTTCTCAGCATTTACCTATTTTTTAGTGGAGATCTATAGAATTGAGTGTGTACTATAATTTGGAACTCATGAACACGGGTCCGCATCAAAGAAGTACTCCCATGAAGGTAAATGCTTCTTGAGTTACTTTAGATTATCTCTTTTATATCTATTATACATTCATTTTTCTTAAAGGTGGCGTACTTTGCAATGAAGATCTAAAGATCTGAAGGTTCTCATAATAAAGATGAATGTAAATCAAAGAGATTCCAACACCAAGATGAAATATTTTGGTATAGCAATTTTCAAGAGGACGGAAGTTAGAGCATCTAAGTTTTCGCAAGAATATATGGATTACCATGAAGCCAAAAGCTCATAAAGTTCTAAGAGAGCACCGCAACCACATAAAGGATCAATGGAAATATGCATATTTGGCTTCACATATAGCACAAACCTGATGATCCTCAAATTCCAACATGTCCACAATGCATCCCAATTGAAAATCCCAATTCATCAAATTTCGAGAAACACTTAATTTGATTTATTATTTTCTTATACTCTCATTGGTGGATACGATCTCAGAATTGTTAATCCATCAAACTTCTATGAATGGGGGTCCCTAGAAGCATTGAAAAGGAGTTCCGATGTGATGCATGCAGATAGAGGGAGTTTGTGTTGTGTGCATGTGAATCCTTCTATATAAGTTAATAGGTATATGTTTTCTACAAATGCATATATATATATATATATATATATATATATATATATATATATATATATATATATATATATATACATATACATATATATATATATATATATATATATACATATATATATATATATATATATATATATATATATATATATATATATATATATATATATATATATATATATATATACACATATATATACATATGATTCATTATAAAGGCGATATGGGAGATTTGAGGTTCATTTTCACGATATTTTGATGGTCCTCATGACCTTATAATAATACGATCTCCCTCACTAGTGGAAGGAACATACAAGCTACAATAAAGTGATAATACGAGCTCAATGGGCCAAAAATATCAATTATTTTTTCTTACAATAGATGTATATTACATTCTATTATACACATCTTAGAACATAGACACACACTCACATGTGTGTGTGTGTATATATATATATATATATATATATATATATATATATATATATATATATATATATATATATATATATATATATATGTGTGTGTGTGTGTGTGTGTGTGTGTATGTATGTATGTATGTATGTGTGTGTGTTGTTGGTGCTCAATTGACCTGCAGAATGTGCATCTCTACAATAGAGAGAGAAAGAGAGAGAAAAAGACCTCATGAAGTCGCCATGCGTAATCGAAAGTAGTTGCACGCGAATAAGGTTGATTTACGCAGATCGAGACCAAGACAGTTGAGAATGACTCAATGAATGCGTTCACTTTTCATTAATCTACGAGAGTAACTAAATGAATGCGTTCACTTTTCATTAATCCAAATAATTACATATATAGCTTGGCCAAGAGGATGTTCACACCCCTTCACATCTCTCCCTTTCTCACCCTTTAATTTCACGTTTAGAGATTTTCTTATTCAATCAACCTTAACCACTAATTTATGCAATGCACACATGCCTCCTAACTAACTAACTATATATATATATATATATATATATATATATATATATATATATATATATATATATATATATATATATATATATATATATATATATATATATTCCGAGTACCAAGAATACCTAGATATCGATTTTCTCAAGTATTTGCATGAATAGGGTAATTTCCTTTCAAGAAAACATGAGGTTTCTCAGGCCTCTTCCACCATCTCGTTATTGTGAGATCATATAGGGAACAATGATTCGACATCTCTAATATCCCCATTGGGTGTTAGCGTTTATCTAAAAATTTTTGCTTTTTCTGGTTGTTAGTTGAAGCTAATACAAAAACGTTAAAGACGAGGAAAGAGGAGGCACACAGAAAGTCTATGGATCCAACATACATAGAGGGTAGTGAGGAAATGAAGAAAGAAGGTATGCTTATAGATGAGATGGAAGGAGCAATGGCATTATGTCTCTTGTGATCCTTACTCAATCAAGAAGAAGAATATGTTGAAGAAACGGATGTGGTAGAGAAGTTTCCTAATCATCAATGGGCTTGAATGTGTGTTGTTGGATAACATATGCAAGTTCCTCAACGTTAAAGAGCACAAAGCATCTTTCAAATATTACTCAAATGAGTTTTTAAGCTAATAGACTGTGTTTGGATAATGATGACTAAACAAATTTGTAAATCATTGAGATTCATCTTCTACTATGGATAGAAAACCACATAGATGTAGTTTCTAGTACACTTAAGGGTATCCAAGAGGTGGAGGAGCAACAAACCATGTTTAACTACCATGTCTTGATAGTTGTAGAGATGGATTTGGCCAATTTGCCGGCAACTTTGCAGTGTGTGATCACTTCCAAGTGTAGCAATGGAGTCTGTTTCTAATTTTTTATGCTTTTGCTATGCTCTATAACTTAATGGAGAGGATTAGCAAAATCCTTAAATCATACTTTAGATTAGTTTCTCTCACTTGAATTGTCGGAATCACATGAATTATAAGTGCACGTATGTTTTGTAGTGGGTTCGCCCATAGGGGGATTTATTCTTCATGATGATGAGGGAAATATTTCATACCTTAAATTCTAAATCGATATATTTATTATTTGGGCGGTGGACTAGGTGTATTCCAAAGGGGATGGACATGGGTGAATGCGCATGCACAATCCTCACCATTGATTTTATTGATTCTATTTACATAGATTCACCATGATCTCATTCACACACTATACATATTGAAAAGGAATGAAACGTATACTATACATATTGAAAAGAAATGAAAAATATACTATCCATATTGAAAAGGAATGACTCCCTGAGACACTTAAGTGTCCTACTTTTACACTAACTTGCTCAATTTCGCCTGATGGCATATTTGCACTGAACGTCCCATGGGTGCTATGCCCACCTTTAGTTGCACTTTAAACTAATAGCTGCAACTTTGATCCATAACTAAAGTGATCAAACTTTTTCATGCAACCTTTTTTTAAATTGACCCATTTTTTTAATGCAACTTTGATCCATAACTAAAGTGATCAAAATTCCAGCACTCTGACAAACGAACCAAAGATCGAATCCTTCATTTCCGCCAAAGGCTTGTATTTCTAACTCCTACCATTCTTATATGATCCACTGCAAAGTCATAATCACACTCAAGGGCTTCATTTTATGCCTATTATGTCAATCTCCTTCTCTTACGGTCCATAATCATTCATGAGAGGGTAGATATCGAAGGTTGTGACTACTAAGAGGGACATTTACTCCTACATTTCACCTACGCTTAGTCGAATTTCTTCATTTCATGCGGAGTTTTTGATACTGATATATTGCATGTGTGTGTGTATGTGTGTGTATGTATGCATGTAGGTATGTAAGTAACTATGTATGTATGTATCTATTTACATATTTATTTATTTATATCAATAGCGATGTAACATTGGATCTATTTTGGCATGTGTCTATGTATGTATGTATGTGTGTATTTACATATCTGTGTACATATATGTTCGTATCCACATATGTATGTGGATATGGATGTACTCAAACACATAAGTATTCAAGGTTTCATGTGTATGGTTTTTTTGTAAGTGGGAAGATTTGCATGTATCTATCTGCGTTATTTGTATTGGCTTTCTCTATGGGTTCCACATAGAGATCCACTTTGACATACTTTTTTTGAAACTTCCCAATGTGCGAAAGTGGCTTCACCTCTAGAGTGATTCTACCTTTCCGATATGAACAAGAGATTTGTTCCGATAAGAACAAGAGATTTGTTTCTTTCCTTTTCTTGTAGACCCTAATGATTGAAATCTCATAATCTTTTTGATCTTGCGTCCCTTTAAGTTATAATCTAGTGGCTGAAATCTCAGACTCGCTTTGAGCTTCCCAATGTGTCAAAGTGCCTTCAGCTCTTAAGTGATTTTACCACTTAACCAAACTTCCTTAATCATCAAGAGATTTATTTGTTTAAGAGTTAAACTACACTTCCTTAACCAGAGAGAGATTCGTTCTTCTCACATCAATATGCTTCTCAAGTCCAAACTTAACAGGTAAATGAAACTGAACTGAAGCATTAAGCACTGGCCATATGGGTTCCAATGTATATTGGCCTTTTCCATTTCAATGATGATAATGTCTAGTACACAAAAGTATTTGAGCTGGTTCAAAGGTCCTCAAGGAAGAATTACGGGACAGACTTTTTATTAGAAGAAAATCATTCTCGCGAGAGCGCAAGCACGTGGACCTTTTTCATAAGAAGAAAATCATCTTGGGAGAACGCAGGCACATGGATTATTTGGGCAGATTATATATGGGCGTGTTGGACTGGTAGAAATGATACGAATTTTAGACACAGCAGGTTGGCAATGGTATATGCGATCTCTTGTATAGACTCATACAGGTCTGTTGTAAAGCTTCGAGTCTTAGAAACGATGTCCCTCTTTTCTCCATGTTCAGAATTATCCATAAATTTCACCCCAGTAAATGGAGGCTCTCTCCTATAACTTATAGTCCTTTGAGCGACCCACTTGGTTTTAAGTAAGTTCATTATGGCCCTCATGAGCGACCCACTTGGATTTAATCTTCTCGTTTTCGAAGACAAACTTCCGAGGCCAGCAAGCGACAGCTGAAATACTCAAACGCAAGCTAGTACAGGATTCATAGGAGAGAGAGAGGTTGGCGTGTGCATGGTGGGCACTGTGAGAGAGAGAGAGAGAGAGAGAGAGAGGTTGGCGTGTGCATGGTGGGTCGTGTAGCCATATATGCTTGGCGCAATGTACAGACACAAAGTAGGGAGCATAACGTGTTGGACGGCGCGGTTTACAATTTGCAAACACGTCTCCATTTCTGAGGTAGCTATATACCCATGCATTGGACTAATTGAGAAAGTGCCAGATTTCATGCCTTGCTACCGGGGCAGGGGCACTATGGGCACATTGCGCTCCAACTGTGTTGACTATAAGGCGTGTCAAGAGAATGAGAAGCTTGAAAAGCTATCATGCAGGTAGCTTTTCATCTTTTGGTAGACCATATTAGCAATCCTTTGTGTTCTGCTTGTAGTGCAAGCTTTAAGACCTCGCCTCTTTTTTTTTTTTAAGGAAGTTCGGGCTTGGCCTAATCTCCCGAACTTTAATTAAAATAAAGGAGAAAATTTACAAGAGAATGGGACTAGTGCCCATGGGACCCCCCAAATCCCACAATGCAGGGGACAAGTACAGTAAACTATAGAGCATTACAGATGAGGCAGATAAATCTATCATCTCCCTCATGTGGGACCCATCTGGGTTTCAACTTGTTATTTTTTAGGAGAAAAATACAGTGATGTCTAAAGGGTGGAGATCTCTTATCACAGGAGATTCTTTTACCTAGAAAACATAAGGATTTCTCTATCGACCACTCCTTTGGAGTTTGGCCAAAATTGACAGCACACCGCTCCCTCTAGACCTCGCCCCTTTTTTTTGATATAAAGGAAGTTCGGTCTTAACCTACTCTTCCGAACATGTATTAAATAAAAGGAAAAGAAAAGTACAAGTGAAGGTGACTAGTGCCCACTGGACCCCGTAAGTCCCACAGAGCAGGCGTAGATCTTATAGAGCATAGATGGCATTACAAAGGAGGTTAATCACCCTCTCATCACCCTCATGTGGGGCCCACTTGAGTTTAAGCTTGTTGTTGATCAGAAGGAGCACTTTATGATGTATGAAGGGGGGGTCTCACAGTTGGCGATTCTTTTATCGGGGAGGAATAGCGATTTCTCAATCGATCACCCTTTGGGGGAGATGCCAAAATTATAAGCACATCTTTCCCGCCAGATCTTCTAGAGGACCTCCCCTTTGATGGCATTCTAGAGAGTTGACGAGCAGCCGATCGCTTCCTCCATCAGAGCTTGTTTCCAGTTGATATGCTTCTGCAGTCTAATTTTCTTTCTGACAATCTGCCAGAGGCTATTGGAGTTGGAACAAGTAAAGAAGATGTGGCCAACATCTTCAATGGACCGGCAACAATGCTTGCACCAGGGAAACACCCCACAAATTTTGTTAGCCTTTAGGTTGGTCCAAATTCCCCGATGAAGAATTTTCCATAAGAGGATAGACTTTTTGTTTTTTTATGAGAGGGTGCCAGATAGCCATGAACTTCATATCCCACCCCAGCTATGTCCACGACAAGCACCACTTCTTGTTGAGGTTGATGTGATAGTCAATGTTGCCTCTGATATTTGGGATTTTTGTTAGGCAATTACCATTATGCCATCTCAGACCCAGTGGGCATGGTGAGTCGTGTCGCATGAGAAGACAGACTTTAGAGCGTTCCTAGGCAAGACATCTGCTTTGTAAAATATTCCATTCTTCATAGGTAATGCTGACACTAGGTTCAATATCCTCAAAGTTGATCCATTGGTTGGTGTCTTGTTTCCAAAGATGTTTCCATTTTCTGAAGCCCTTGTTCGAGAGCCTCTTGGCACTTTGGATGTTCCAAGATTCGAGGTTGGTGATGCCATGGATCAAAAACCAGACAGAGCCATTCTATATGAGATTGGCCACCAACTTCCAATCTTCAGTGATTCTTATGAAGCTTTTGACTTTATTCCAACTCTTCCATAGGGAGCACACAATATTCGAGCCTTTCGGGAAAACCAGGATCGGGGAGAACAAAAGGGTCAGAATGTCAAGCTTCTTCCAATTCGAGAATCCCACAAAAGTCAATGCATTCTTATTTCTAAAGATCAACTTGGCCCACGAAGTCTCCCTGTTGCACCATGCCATAATCATCCATTTTGCCGCAAGTTTGTTAGCCAAGCATCCAATGTCCAGAATTCCAAGGCCCCCACTATCCCTTTGGCTAGTGTAGATGGGCCATTTGATTTTAGGCACCCCCCTCCTGTTGTGGTCTCCCATCGAGAGAAAGTTTTTGCAAATACTTTCCAGTTTGGATAGCTCTTACTCTTTCTGTCTCTAACAAGAGAGGAAGTAAATGGTCGATGAAATGAGACATGTGTTAATAACCATTGCGTGACCAGCAAGATTGATTTGCATACCTCTCCAATAGTTTAGCTTGCTTTCGAGTCTGGCTAGGGCTTAGTTCCACCACTGCTCCAATGAGATACCAAAGCCCAAGGGAATCCCAAGAAGCCAAAAAAATTGGCCTGGGAGAATGTTTTGACAGCTATGTTCAAAGAAAAGGTCAGGTTGGATCCCGAAAATAGCTCTGAAAGCAGTCTTTGAGTGGTTGATTCTGGATCAGAGGCTTTGCAAAAAGTATCTAGGCAGCTCCAAAACCTCTCCAGGGTGGCACTTGCCATGTTCATCATGGTTCATTGAATTTCACGGTGCGCAATTGTAAGGCAAGCGGTTTACATGAAGTGACTCCTGATGGTGGGATTGTCCATATCAAATCCACTCGGCTCTACTTCAAACCATGTTTTTTGTCAAGCCGAGGACCTGCTCGAGGTATGTAACCCCATATTAAGTTTTAGACAATGAAAGAGAAATGACTTATTGATGAAAGGGAGAACACAAGAGCCCATAGGAAGGGAATGCGCATTCCAGCGAGGGATGTATCATATACAACCAAAAATATCCGTGGTCAATCTAGTAGTGATATCTCTCTCATTACGGTTTGATACATTGGAAACAGTGGGAGAACGGATACTCTCGAGGATTATTTTTGGATTCAATAGAGAAAATGTATAAGTTAATGAGGGGAGTACAATTATGCAGGGGCAAGATCCCAAGTGAAGTCTCACAAGTCAATAGATACAATAGAGTACATCATTATGGGGGCAATAAAGAGACACCTAGGTACATAATAAACAAACCATCTTTTACAGAGCTTAGATGACATTACAAAGAAGGTTAATTACGGATCTAAGACATTCTAGGCCGATTTTTTTGAGACCCTTCTTGTAAGCATACGTAAAGATCTTATTCATTGCCCTGTAATGATGTTGGTTCCTGCAGACCAAAATGAACCAAAGAGTATGAGCCCTCTAAATTCCATAGCACTATATCCATTGTAGAACAGACCCCAAACAATACTTCTTTGTAGCCCAAATTGATACCAATTGTGGAGTAAACGGGACAAAGAGATTTCCAATATTGTTAAACATCAGGATAGTTGATGAAACGGTGGGGAAAATCCTCCAACCTGCCACTAAAATTACAAAGTATCTCATCAAATCTACACATTTTAGCTCTTATGTCACACCACAAGTCATTATGAATTATCACCCATTCCAATATTGATTGCTTATTGGACTCAGGGAATGCCCATGTGCATTCAAACCTATATTTCCACTGATGGATACTCTAGTGCAGGCACCATCTTGTGGACACTTTTTGAGATGTTTCCTTTGTTGGCCTTGAAACTTTGCAGCATGACACTTGGAAATTGAGCTATCATATTGTCCTTAATGATTTGGCAGCACTTCAGATGCTCCTCTAGAAGGTTTTTGCATTCCAAAAAAATGTGCTCGCTTTTGAGATATTTCCTCTATTGGCCTTGAAACTTTGCAGGATGCACTTGGAAGTTGAGCTATCCTATGGTCGTTAATGATTTGGCAGCACTTCCGATGCTCCTCTAGAAGGTTTTTGCATTCCAGAAAGATGTGTTTGCATCTAATAGACAAATTAGGAATTGAAAGATTATGATAATTAGTGCATATTTCACCATTAATTGTCAAGTCCCCTCATCAAGGGAGTCCAGTATTATGACGTTTGTGCTCTTTAATTCCTATGTTGATCTTCTAAGTAGAAGATAGCCAACCTATCCAAAGAGATTCCTACATAACAAAATTAGTACTCGAAATGAAGAAAGTGATCAATAGTAAAATCATGTTTAACTTTCATCCCATAGTTCCAAAACCTACAACATAAGACACTCCTAGGAGGATGAAATGGGTGGGGAGAAATCAGAATAGACCAATGACAATGAGTTTTCCAAGATTTCTAGTTAGACTAGATTTATGAACATTCCTTTTGAGCAAGCAAGCACATATATGAGAAGAATACATAGATCTTAACATCCATTTAGCTGTTAAATTCATGGCCATCTTTTGAGGACATAAAATACCCAACCCACCTTCATATTTGGAAAGATAACAATTTTCCCAAAAGAATTTAGGGATTCTCATGTTTTTTGAGTCACCTCCGAAAAGACATCTCCTAGCAAGGGCAATGATCTGAAGCATGCTCTTTATGGAAGGATGCCAGCAAGCCAGGGAATAGGTAAGGCAAGGTAAAATGTACTTATTTAACACAAAAACTCTATGAGATAGAGAGTTCTAATAGAAAATTCATTTGAAATTTTTCCCCCTAAATTTATTAACTACGCAATCCCATCTTTGATATAAGGGCACATTGAAACCCATAGGAATATAAAGCAACCTCAATATAATGTCTTCCTTTATAATTTCATAACCCTTGACTTTGATGCACACAATATCATTATTAGAAGCCTTGAAGGAGTTTTTTTTTAATGATTGATCCTAGAGCCACTAGCAATGCAAAAGGCATCTAAGCAGGTGAGAAAACGTTTTTAGAAGAGGAACTATTAGCTTTCATGATCATGTTAGTGTTTTCAACGAACATTTAGAGACCTAATTGATTAGTGGACTTAGGGATGGATAGCCCATGAATAAGGTTGTTAGCCATATCATCTTTGCCAACCAACCTACAGAATCACTAGCAGTGGAATAAAGGAGGGGGCTAATGGAAAACCTTGACGAATAGATCTAAGAAGTTCAAAAGGTAGAGACAAGGAGCCATTAATAGTGACTTTAGATAAAGCATTCCCAAAAAGAGTATTAAAAACCTTAATGAAAGTTCTTCCAACTCCGATATCATGAAGATACTAAAGAACAAAATCTCACTCAATCCTATCATAAGCTTTATCAAAGTCTATGAGCTTGAAGAAATAGAAGTCAATATTGGTATGATCCTTCCCAAAGAGAGATGATGCCATCAAGGATGAATCTCACATTGATGAAACTTTTTTGTTCGAGGAGGATAATTTTATCCTTGAAAGGGCTAAGTCTTCTAGACAAGGTGGAAGAGAAGATCTTATATAGAGAGGTAAGACAATAATTGGGCCTTTAATTATTCAAGTCATCTTTTGACCCTCTTTTATGAATAAGCTTGATAACATCACTGTTGATATTCATAGGGAGAGCACCTTTTCCATTGGCTTCCTTCCAAACTAAGAGAATGTAAGGAGTAAGAAAGTATTTCAAATCGAAGAAAAATTCATTGGGAATATCATCAAGATCAAGACACTTACAAGGTTTCAATTTACTAATGGTTTCTTTAGCCTCACTTGTGGTGAGGTCCAAGTCTAGTAAGGAGGCCAGGTTGAGAGCAATCATTCTTTTCCTTTTAAGGGAAATAGTGCCCCTGGATTTCTAGGTGTCCCCCCCCCCTACTTCGGAGTGCTAGAGAAAACATTGGTAAAGAAGCTAGTAGCATTTTCCAAGTTCTCCCCTATATTGCTAGCCATACCACTAGACTCCTTCCTTCACATAGGTATGAAGTCTTTGACTTTCTTTTTTTTCATCAAAGTGAACAAACTTTTGTTGGGTTTGTCAAATTTTTAATCCCAAAATTCTCTTGAACAAGGAAGGAACCCACTAGCTTCAAGGTATTCTTCATACTTTAATCTCTCTAGAAGCATCAATATTTTATTGAGCAGGTTGGGAGAAACTTTGGCAGAGGCTTGAAGTACTCTAATTTCCATAGCAATCTTGTTTAGCCCTAAATTTTTTCCAATGATTTTCATAGTAGGTAAAAAGGGATTGGATATCTTTAACAAATTAGGACAACCATTGAAAGGGTTAATACCACTCTCAAAGTGATGAGTGATAATATCTTTAGTTTTAGCTAAAACTATGGGGATCTTCAAAAGAGAAGCATCAAACTCTAAAGCTAGGACTATTGCTGATAAGCTTGATAACTAAAGGTTTATGATCCAAAACCATAAAAAAATGGTCAAGTAAGCATTCGAGCACCCTTGAAGATAGTTTATACTCCCATAACATCTGTCAAGTCTAACAATTGAGTGGCAATTATCTACATGCTTTTTATTCCAGGAAAAGCCAATATGCTTGGATAAGTCCATGAGATCAAAGGTAGAGACAAAATTAAACCAAGCAATCTTTTCCAAACCCCTTATAGTGTTTCGCTTTTGGTTATAATGGTCAATCAAGGAGGTAACCATGTCAAAGTCTCCCGAAACCAATAAAGGACCATGGATTATTTTTTTTTTGGCAGCAAGCCCTGCTGGGAGAAGCGATCGGCTGCTCCGCGACTCTCTGGAACGCCATCAGAGGGGAGGTACTATGGAAAATCTGGCGGGAAAGATGTGCTTTCAACTTCGGTGACTCCCCCAAGGAGTGGTCAATTGAGAAATCGCTGTTCCTCCTTGGCAAAAGGATTGTCAACTGTAAAAAATCACCCCCCTTTAGGCATCATCAAGTACTCCTTTTGATCGATAACAAGCTTAAACCTAAGTGGGCCCCACATGAGGGTGATGAGAGGGTAATTAACCTTCTTTGTAATGTCATCTAAGCTCTGTAAAAGCTTCCCCTGCTTTGTGGGATTTGGGGGGTCCCGTGGGCACTAGTCCCCTTCTCTTGTACTTTTCTTTATTTAATTCAAGTCCGGGAGAGTAGGCTTATGCCGAACTTCCTTTATATTAAAAAAATAAAGGACCATGGATACCTAAGATTTCCTCCCAACACTAAGTTCTCAAATCGGGATACTTAGAAGCATGATAGTCACAATAGCACACTTGATAGGATTTTCCATAGTTAAGGCAATCCACTATTGAGACGGACGAATGATAATGTTGCTGAAAAAATGCTCTAGCTATTTGAAACATGAATGGTAGCACCCCCTTTACCTTGAGGGTGCAGAGTGAAAAACCACCTACGGTTATTAGAAATCATATTTAGGTTCAACAAAAACTTTTGATTGTCAACCTTAACTTCTTGAATACGAAGAATTTCAAGATCCAACAAAATATCTTTCAACCAATTAGAAGCACATTTTCCATGCACAGATTCAGTAACCCCTTTGATATTTTAGCTTGAGCAGACTCATTAATTTTGTTTATAAATGTAGCTTCATTATGCATTTGATCAACTGTCGATCGAGTGGGGGACATAACTTCCTTTAGAACCTGCTTATTGAAAGGTAAAGATGGAGTGGTAATCATACTTGGGTTTGAAAACTTAGATATTTCAAACTTTTTTTCCTTATAACATGAGTCCAAACTGTTTCCTTGGACTGTTCAGCCTTATCATATTTTGTTGTTGCTGATGAGTATCTTGCCTAACACACTTAGAGACACTAGGGTCAGTATTTCACTTAGATTTTTCAATGTCAGTCTTCAAACAGGTTGTAAACCTCCTCTAGCAGGACATCATAGGAGTTGTTCCATCTATTAGGATTTCTCTTTCTAATATTTTGTAGGGAGTTTCTTTGGGTTGACCTCTGAAGGAACGATCTTACCTAATTTTGAAAACTTATAGTTCTTCGTTGGCATGTCCATATTTTTAAAGTCTTTTTAAGCTAGGACGGGTCAGTCCTTGATGAGATTGCCTTGCTTGTAGCATTAAAAACAAGCATTAAGGTGGTTTTCATAAATCAATTTTTGCACATGGAGACTCTAGCCATCTCAATCCTTGATGATTAATGAGGATTTAATGGGCTTTGAGATGTCTAATTCAACCATTACTTGCGACGGAGGGGACCCAAACCCACCAAGGTGCCAATTTGGGTTGAGTTCCCAGACTGCTAGTTCAAAAAGAGGGAGCCTAATTCTACTCGTAAATCTGAGAACTCAACCCAAATTGGCACCTTGGTGGGTTTGGGTCCCCTCCGTTTAAATCTCGGATACCATTAGAAGAAAGACATAGGGGTATGCCTGATTAACCATTGACCCTCTGTGATCACTTTTAAAGTAGTAATAGAATCTTTAAAGAAATGTTTAAAGTAGTAATAGAATCTTTAAAGAAATGTAACTAGTAACTATTTGGGAGAAATCAAATATGTTTAACAAAAACCGACAACTTTCCAAACTAGACTTTATCCAACTCTTAAGATTCTCATGGGCTAGTCTAGGGCTATGGCATAGCCCTATAATCACCCTGTCACTTAACTGATACTGCCATATGTCCAAAAATTATGATCAATCACTAGCATGGACTCTTCCCCTTCATCTTCGTTAAAGTCTACACATAATCTATGCAAAAATTATGATCAATCACTAGCATGGACTCTTCCCCTTCATCTTCGTTAAAGTCTACACATAATCTATGCAGGTATTGACCTTCATTAATCTTTTCTTTACCCTTATGAATCAAAAGAGGGTTATAGAATCAAAGGAGTGGCTATCTAGAACCTTAAGGCTAGCAAATTTTGTGGATACCTCCCTGTGAGACTAAGAGTATGTATCACCCTAGAAAAGTCACCATATAAGTACCTCTGGACCAATGGGTTTAGGCTTGCCATGTGTCCAAGTCAAATGGTTTCCCAAGAAGGGTTCTTCATATGGTTTTCTAAGTCATGCAATCATATGGGTTCACATAGAATCACATAAAATCACTTAAAGATAACATGGTTTCTTAAGAGACGAGCTTTATACGTGATCATACACTCTCAAAGCCTTGATATGAATTATTTAATTAATAGATCTCCACATCATAGGATCAAAATCCTAAGGTCCCAATGGTTCATTAATAAAACCCAAGGGTTCTCCAAAGGTTTTCCAAGGGTTTCTCTAGAAAACTAAGGGTTTTAACTGTTAAAATGCACTTTTACATTACATGCATTTTAAGTTCTTTCGGGTTCTTGGGAGTGGTAGGGGTCTGATAAATCAGAGGCCCTGTAACTTGATTTTCCCAATTAACTTATCTAAAACCGCAGTACATTAATATACAAAACTCCATTTAATCCGAATTACTGTCAAATCTCTGGTTAGTCTTCTCACAGGTTACTGTTCATGCTCAGATTAATACTTTCTCAATACGTAGCGCTGAGGTTATTCATTACCGTAACACAGACTTATAACATAATGGACTGTGTTAATCACAAGTTAATGTAATTAAACAAAGATGAAAACAGTAATACTCAGACTTCTCCAATACTGCACTACAGCAACTTCCCAAACCGCAATCGCCCAGACAGACAGTCTGGCGATACTGCTCGTCCTCTCGGAGTGTCACCGTAATGCCTTTTTATTAGTTAACAAGTCGATACATCTCTTCACATGACCTTTCGGTTCGTGCGGAATATGAAACCTTTCGGTTCATGCGGGATAGTAAACTATAGGAATTATTAAAAATACAAAATGCCAATCCGGCGGCTCACACTGGCAGGCACGGTGGACTTGAACCCGCAATGGAACAAAAGTTAGGGCTCATCTACTATACCCTGTATATACATGGTTCTGGCTAACTTAAAGGTTCTGGAAATCTTCTGTTTCAGCCAGTCTAACATCTTTTTTAGAATTTCTGGTTCTACGAGCTGAGCATCAGTTCTAACTGAACTTGCCGCAATTACCTGAGTCATCAATATTTCAGCCTGTGTCTGCAAAAAGGCCTCTTGCAGGTAGAAATCATTTGACAGTGCTGCATCGCGGTGCAATTTCATCTCATTGATCTGATCATCTACCCTTGAAAGCCTGTCAGCTTGAACACCTAATTGCTTTTCCCTTCTCTCTAGTTCGTTGGCTTGATACTGGATAGTCTGATAATATGCATCTCGTTCCTTTCTTACCCCTGCTATCTCCTTCTGCAATTGATTAGTTGAGATCATATGAGCTTTAAGAGTAGCATTTGCTTCAAACAAATTGGCATTTGCTCTCTGGAGTTCTTCATTAGTCCGTTTGGCTAAATCCGCCATCTCTTGTCCTTTCTACACAACTTCATCTAACTGTACTCGCGTTTCTTCTAGTAAATTTCCAAGTGCTACACGAGCATCCTCTTTATCCTGTATTAATTGTTTCAACTGCAGAATTTCTGCATCACAAGCACTTAATAAATCATCTTTGGCTCTTAACTCAGCCAACGCAGCATCTCTTGCTCTTAACTCAGCCAACGTAGCATCTCTTTGACTGATCAATGAATCTTGTTCGGCAAGTCTATCCTGTAGTTGTTGAATCTGTACATGCAAAGCATGGTTTTCAACCTTCACTGCATCTACAATATCTACTTCTAATACATCTACTTTGTGTTGTAGTTCTTGTCTGAGATTGTCAGTAACTTCCTTCATCTGCATTGGTAGTTGCTGTCACAATTGGATCAACATCCGACCCATGGATGCTAACTCAGTAAACATGGGGACCGGAAGAGAAAGAGGAGGTATTGGCTGGGATGACGAAGCTGACAAGAGGTGATGGGAAGATGGTGGAGAATAGTTAGGTGAAGAGGATGAAGTAGCAACTTCTTCAGGAAAAATCGGTGGAACAGGGATAATGGGTTGAATGGGGACAATGGGCTCGACTGAAGGCAATGGTGGAGGAGTGAGGATAAGACTGTTGGGCACCAAGACTATTCCAGTAGGTTGCTGCTTAGTCGTTGTAGTGCTGGCGATAATAGATTCCACCACCGTGATCACTTCATCGAGAATGCCCGCAATCATAATTTGCACATCTTCTTGAATCGAGTGCTGAGAATCCGCCCGAGAAGAGGTTTCCTTGGAATCAGCAGTAGACACACTGTGTTCCTATTGCCGGATGGGAGAAGACTGGGTAGACGAATCAAGGTGAATTGAGGTGGCAATGTCGTGGAAAATTTCTTCTTCATTTTGTTCTGCTTTATTTCCAGCAGCGGAACCTTGTTCTTGACTTTCAGAGGTGCTCATCCTTCTGCGTTTCCGGTGAAGGAATTGGAAGATATCTTCATCATCATCTTCTTCATCTTCGAGCACTTGGGTAGATTCTTCGTGATACAAAATTGGAGCTCTTGGTGGGGTTGCGTGGCTTGAATGGCTGGGAATAGAAAGGTAATGATATGCGGTAAACGCGAACGCGGAAGCTCTCCCTTGTTAACATGCTTAATAACCGTAACGCATTCACGGTGAATGCATCAGAAATAAAACGAAGCTAATTTAACACGCTCACGAGAAGCCATGTCAATCATCGAATAAAAATGGGCGAGAGATGCCGTAAGTGCGTTTCTGTAAATTAAAGAATAGCAACTAGAAATTGCAAGGCGGTACGTTCAGGGTCAGGGCGACACAAAATGGCATATTCATTCGAGGAGGATCGTGGGAATAATTCTACCATAGTCGCAAACGAAATGCTGCAGCGAATGATGCTAAGGTGATCACGACACGAGATGGTAAACATGTAATTGGCCAACTTTGCTCGGTAGCAGGAGTGGCGGCAATGGCTGCAATAATTTGTGCATAATAAGGATGACACTCCACTGAATGCCAAGGCAATTCAACGAAGTTCAACAAGCTGCGAATACGCAAGAACTCACTCACGTCATGAGGGAGTCCGTCATGGAATGTAGCAAAATTAGCTAACGCTTCCATGTTGCGTACACGAAAGCACAAAGACACGAATACACAGTAAACACAGAAAACACAGAGCACACAGAGCACACGGACACAATAGCGATTAACAGCGAAAAGAAGAGGATTAAGTAGACACTCGACAATGGGAAGCGATCAGAAATACTTAATCATCGCGCGATGTTGAGATGATAACCTTCATAATTACGGCGGGCATACATGAACAGAATCAATAACAGAAGGCGGCGATTAATTATGATTATGTATCAAAACGAGGAACTTACGATCTTATTCAATTAACACACAAAAATAGAAAGAAAGTAAATAACACGCGGAAAAACGAAGAACACGTCAGCGAGCATCAGGCGCTTGGTGATACGGCTGCAATTTTGAACCATTGATCACCTTAGAAAGGGGAACTCCGGTCAAGGTAGTCAACCGAAAAGTAGCTGGTCCCACTTGCTCACTAATCCGGTAAGGTTCGAACCACGTAATTTAAATTTTCCAGCAGAACGATTTGATTTAGCATTATTAAAGAGCACAAGTTGTCCCATCGTAAACACAGGAGTCTTGAGGAAATGATCATGAGTCCGAGCTTGCCGCAACTGAAATTCTGGAAGAGTTAGGAAGCTTTCCCAACGATGTTCATCCAAGTTTCTGAGTGTTTCCAACCGAAATGGCAAAGAGTCTTCGGGTAACAGCTTCTGAGTTATGGCCACGCGTAAGCTTGGCACGGCAATCTCCATAGGTGCGATCGCTTCCATCCCATAAGCAAGCTTGAAAGGAGTTAGTCTGGTTGCAACTTTGTATGTAGTCCGGTATGCCCATAAGACTGCATGTAGTAATTGATCCCATCTTTTTGGTGATTCCACAATCAATTTGTGAAGCATACTTAACACCATCTTGTTGGTACTTTCAGCTAAACCATTAGCACAAGGATAGTATGGGGAACTGAATTTATGCACAATTTGAAAATTATGCGTTAGTACTTGCATTAAATTGTTAGCAAAATGCGTTCCTTGATCTGTCACAAGTTCCAGAGGTAATCCATAACGCGGAAAAACATCCTTCATCAGGCACTTTGCCACCGAAACAGTTGTAGCGGACCGTAAGGCCCAAGCTTCTGCCCACCTGGTGGCGTAATCTGTACAGGTCAAGATGTAATGATTGTTGCTAAGGGTTGCTGGAGGTGTGATTGGTCCAATAAAATCAAGACCCCACTTCTGGAAATTTTCCAAAGGTAATACAGGTTGTAGAGGAAAAAAGTGTCTCTGTAATGGCTATCCAGATTGCTGACAAGTGTCACACTGCTACACAAACTGAACTACGTCTTTGTACATAGTAGGCCACCAAAGCCCACTTTGCAAAATCTTCCGATGAGTGAGATCTGCAGCAAAATGTCCACCGGAGGGTATTGAATGTGCCATAGTGATGACTGAATTTGCTTCATGTGGCAGAATGCAGCGAAGCAAGACACCCGTGTGATCCATATAGTATAACTGGCCTACCAGCAATCGGAATTTGCGACTATAAACTGCAATCTTCCGTCGCATGGCAGGAGGTGTATGCAGAGGAAGACATCCATCAGTTAGAAAAGTTAACAACGTATCATAATAGGAAGGCAGCACAGGATGTTCAAGAGATTTATCAGGAGCTGGTTCAGCAGCGTAAATTGCTGGTGTTGTATCGTCAACGCCCACCGGAGCTTCACTGGAATCCAACCAGGAGAGAAAGTCTGCTAAGGCATGGGCTGTACCTGGTGGATGAATCACTTCGTAGTCGAACTCTTGTAGCAATAAGACCCAACGATCTAAGCGACCACCTAAATGTTGCTAAAGGACCAGATATACCAGTGCAGCATGATCCACATGAAAGGTGAATTTTCGGCCGAGCAAATAATGCCTGAATTTCTTTACAGAATATACCAATCCAAGACATTCTCGTTCAGTCACAGAATAATTCCTTTCCACAGGAGCGAGTCGGCGACTTGCATAGTAGGCAGGCCGAAACCATTTGTCCATTTGCTGCATTAAAACACTACCAATTGCTATATCCGATGCATCTACAAAGACATGGAATGGGCGGTCCCAATCAAGAGGTTGCAAAATGGGAGCCTGCGTCAATAATCCTTTTAGACGATCCAATGTAGTTTGGCATTCCAGAGTCCATTCGAACTGTCGTGGAGTACTAGTCATTAGCCGATTTAGTGGTGTTGCTAAATGGGCAAGCCATCGTAGATGCCTGCCATGCCACCGGATTTGACCCAAGAAGCACATAACCTCTTTCGGCGTTGTAGGAACGGGTGCTTCCAACAGAGCTTCGACTTTATCTAGATCAACTTGGATACCTTGTGCCGATATGATATGTCCAAGGAGTTTACCACAAGACACCACAAAAACAGATTTTGTCGGGTTCAGACAAAGTTGGTATTCATGGCATTTCTCAAAACAGCACCGTAAATGATACAGGTGCGCCACAATCTTTCCGAACAAGGAGAAGTCAGCTAAATAGACTTGCATAAAAGTGGTTAGGTAGGGTGAAAAAAATTCCTGCATACAGCGTTGAAATGTGCTGGGAGCATTCCGTAACCCAAACCACATGACCGTACAAGCAAAAACACCCTAGTTTGTAATGAAAGTTGTTTTCGGTATGTCTTGTTCAACCATTCTGACCTGGTTATAACCACTGTAGCCGTCCAAAAAGGAGTACATCTCATGCCCGGCCACTCTGTCAAGCATTGTGTCAAGAAAGGGGAGAGGAAACGGATCAGGTACCGTGGCCGCATTCAGTTTTCGATAATCCACATAGATTTGTAGCCGCTTATTTTTGTTAGGAACAATAACGATTGGAGATATCCATTCAGCGTGTTCTATTGGTACAATGAATCCCACCTTCAATAACCTATTGATCTCTGCTTTGACCTGTGTTGCATAATTGGGATTCATATGGTAACTGGATTGTTTAATTGGCTTCACTTCCGGCTTAAGCACGACTCGATGTTGATAGATTCACGGATCAAGACCCTTCATATCGCGGTAATCCCAGGCAAAAACATCAAAAAACTCTCGCAGGAGTCGGATCAAATCTTCTTGAAAGGCCTCGGACAATCCTGCCTTAATTTTAACAGGACGGGGGTTGTTTTCATCACCTAAATTATAGGTCACTAACTGGTCTTTCGGGACATAAAATTGACGAGGTTTCCCCAAGTCGTCAGCTGATTGTAAAAGTTGATGTAGAGTAGCTCCATCCATAGCAGCATTATCATCTGCATATGTTCCTCCGGTCATAGGAACAACCGTACAGGCTGCAGGACTCCAGTTATCTGCAACAGCTTGAAGATCTATAGTGCCTAAGGAAATCAAATCTTTATTGTTCTGCAGAAACGCCTCTTCTTCATCATCAGATAAGCCATCCAACATGTGGACTGGCTCGGCTACATAGGGTCTGGCATGAAGTTCACAGGGCTGAATGGCATCCAATTTGACAACATATTTACGGTGGTTGTCTTTGAAAGTCAATTCCTGCGCTGACCAATCCTGTATAACTTTGGCATGTTTCAACTATGGTCGACCGAACAGAAGATTATAGTCGAGGCTGGACTCTGGTAGTTCTAAGACTACGAAAGTCATTTTAAACGTGGTGCCCTGTAAAGTAATGGGGATATTCCTTACGAGTCCCACCGGATGAACTCGGGATTGATCAGCCATTCTGACAAAGAATTGAACGGGCTCGACTTGGGTCCACCCTAACTTCTTGCAGAGAGCTCCAATTGCTATGTTCACACTGGAACCACCATCGATTAACACTTGCGTAATCTTGTGATTTTTATGCCAGACAGTGATTAAAGGGATAGAATGATCCACCGTAGAGTCAGTTTCCGGTTGTATTGTTGCGCTCGTCGGAGTACTGGGAGATTCCGGACTAACTTGTTGTTGAAATTGTTGCCTAACTCCGGGCACCAAGGGGAGTAGTTGCCCCAAAGGGAGCGTAATTGAAGCCTTCGAGAGAATATCCCATACCTGGTCTGTTGGAATTGCATTCTTCACTGGTTCCGATGATAATTCTCCTGTTACCGGAGTAGAGTCTTGTTCATGTGCTTTCCCATTTGGCAGGGGAACCTGTGTCATCGGAATTGGATCGGGGAACACGGTAGGATCTTTGGCGGTCCATTGGCTGGCTTTGGTATACATTCGATGTTGTTCACGGATGCCCCATTCAAACACCTCAGCTTCGGGTTGCAACTGCTTACCGGATCTTGTCTGGACCACTGCTGCTTGTGATTCCACTAGGGAGATATAGACCATGTTGGTCATCGGGTTTTGATGCTCTTTCTTTCATTGGTCGTATTCGGTTGCATCCTTGCAGAATCTCCGGACGTGGCCAAGCTCACCACAAAAATGACATCGGGGTGGAGGCAGAGAAGTATTTTCCAGTGATGTACCTTCCTGCCAGCGATTTGTATTAAAGTTGGTATGCCGTTGTCCTCGGTAATTCATGTAACCTTGCGACTGATTGCTTCGCATCTGTGGTGGCACGTAGTGAGTTGCTGGCTGTCCTGGTTCCTGTATAATGGCATTTACAGCTGCTCGTCCCTGCACTTTGGCATTATACACATAATTTTCGGTTGAGTGTCCGATGGTATTGCAGATGGCGCAATACGTCTGATTAAGGGCACAGGTAGCACTGGTGTGCCTAGGGTTTTTGCAGTAGTACAATACATCTATTTAGCCTGAGAATCTATACCATGCTTACTAGCCTTCAACCATTCCAAATCTTTGGTGAATCCCCCAACCTTATGCTCTAGTTGCAGGGCCATCGCAATAACAGCATCCAGTGTCATAGCTCCCACACAGCGGATGATCATGATTTGCCTTAGCTATGGGGTCAAACCATTAATGAACCATTGGGTTATCACATCATCCGATAGGTTGGCATGCGCCGGAGGCAGTTGTCTTAAATGAGTTCTAAATAATGTGGCGTATTCTTGAACAGTCTGGTGCAGCTTCTGTCGATTGTTCTGCAGATAGTCGAAGATTTCGGCAGGGTTTTTCTTCAACCAGAACCGCTGTAAAAATGCATCCCTTACCGCCTCATAGGTAACGAAATGATTGAAATCATACTCTGTTAACCATCTCGCTGCTTCATTGACTAATGTAGACTGGAATACGATGGCCTTGTATGCCGGATCGGGTGGATGGTTTAGCACGGCATAACTTATCTCAAAAGTACGCACATGGGCATCAGGGTCATCACCTAGAAATCCTCCGAACTTTGAGTAAGTTACCCCTGTTGGAACTGGTCGCAGTGGAAGGGGTTGTTGTTGTTGTTGCTGCTGCTGTTGTTGTTGCTACTGTTGTTGTTGTTGTTTACCACTCATGGTGCTAGTAGTGGTACCGTTACTATCTCCTGAGTTCTGAGGAGGTGTTTCCGGTCCATCAGAATTTGTATGGTCAGATTGCTCACCTTCCGGCTTGAAAATAGCGTTCAATCTCTTACGGATTTCCAAATCGAAGAGCCTATCCTCAGCTTGGATATCCCAGGTAGGCAAATTTGCCCCGAACAGTGGTGTCCGAAATGAAGATTCACCAGGGAGAATCACACGGTCATCGGAAAACTATCAATTCTCTCCAACTGGGACCGAACTGTCACCAAAATTTGTCGAACTTTCCCCAAAACAGGGTATTCTTTCACTAGCAATGATCTCTCTGGGTAACACCACTTTATCCTCGGAAAAATTCGAATCCTGACCACACGGTGTCGAGTCAACTGTGCACTGTGTCTCTGTACACTCCAAAGTTACTGTACCTTCTGCAGACTACACCAAAATTACACCGGAATCTACCGGAATTTCCTCCTGTGTTACCAAAATTCTACCGGAATCGCTACTAACAGACTTTGTTCCTTCGACAACTGCACTTAACCGGTCTATGCTTCTGCCGACTAGGGGTGTCCCTAACAAATTTGGTACTACCCAAGGATGCTGGTTTCTCCTTTACTTCGGATACGACTCGCCGGACCGAGTAACCGGCATATATCACATCTACACTACTTACGTGCTACTCCACAGACCGCAATCGCCCAAACAGACAGTCTGGTGATACTGCTCGTCCTCTCGGAGCGTCACTGTAATGCCTTTTTATTAGTTAATAAGTCTATACATCTCTTCACACGACCTTTCGGTTCGTGCGGAATGTGAAACCTTTCGGTTCGTGCGGAATGTGAAACCTTTCGGTTCACGTGGGATAGTAAACTATAGGAATTATAAAAAATACAAAATGCCAATCCGACGGCTCACATAACTCTTGGAGCCCATGAAATTGACCCTAATTATATAGCATTCTTTCCCCCTTTAAACTTTTTGTCCTAAAAAATGTGTGTAAGTATGATGTGTGGAGTCCTTCCCTATGTACCATGATATGTATCATTGATCATGGATTCACTCTCAAAGATTTTCCTCATTTCTAACTTAAAGTTGGAAAAGAGGGAAACTTTTGTTGAAGGGACTTACTCATTCCCAAGTGATGCTTTCCTCTACCCCATCATTCCATTCAATTATGTGCTCTTTTTATAAGTGATTCTTAGTTTTATTATCTCAAGTGCATAGTATTTTCTCTCGTTCATGAGGGATGTTCTAAAGTGAGATAGCTTGGACTATTGTATTTGGAGATACAAGATTGTCTTCTTCAATCAATTTTCTTTTTAGTATACTAAAAGAAAATACTAGGTAAATTATACAATCATCTCCAAATCATAAGCCAAAGTCCCAAAATTTTTAAGAATCTTGAAAGGGCGACAAAATCTTGGTGCTAGTTTAGGAGAGGGTCTTATTTTCAAAACTTTTGATTTCTTGGAAACTTCCAAATTTTACTTGTTCTCCAACGTGATAGGAAATATCTCGCCTCTTAGGTTTTCAATATACTTTAGCTCTATCTTGGGATTTTCATAGGTTTCTTTTAACTTCTTTCAACTTAAAGTTCATATCTTCAAAGAAATCTTTAACTGCTTGGACTTTCTCATTTTGTAATCCAACTGCATACACTACCCTTGATTGGAACCTTTACGTTAACATAAAGGGAATGTATATAGTTGTTGAATGCTTAACACTACTATAAGAAAAGTGAACTAAAGGGAAATAGTCTACCCAGTTAGTTTAGTTTGAAGATATGTAGGCTCGTAGCATACGTTAAGTATTCCAATATTGACCATTTTTGTTTTGTCACTCACTATGTCTTGCTGGACCATAGAGTCACATGAGATGTTCCATAAACATTTTAGCTAATTTTGGATTTTTAAATGGAGTTTGAGTAGGAATGAAATGGGCCATTTTGGTCAATCAATCAACTATGAACAAATTGCATCGTGAGCTTTTTTGGGTTGGGGGCAAGCCCATAATAAAGCCCATCCAAATAATTTCCCATTTTTCATTGGAAGTGTCCAAAGTATCTAACAAGCCTCCTATCTTAAACTTCTCCAATTTATTTACTTCACATTTTGTACGCCTAAGCGTATATTCTTGTACATCTTTATGTACACTAGGCCAATTTGAAACTATCTTTTGACCATTTCATAAGCTTTGTTAATTCCTAGATGGCCAACCCTTGGGTCCATCATGGCATTCAAACAAAACTTTCCTTCTAAGCTCGTAATCGCAAGGTACACATACCTTTCCTTTGTATAACATATATTCATCTTGAATATTGTAATGTCTATAATTATCTTTAGATGAAAAGCTTTTATATTGGTTTAATGCCTTCCTTCACGCTTCCTCATTCATCAACTCTATTAAGTCATTGGAGACTTTTATGAAACATAGAGAGTCAACATAGGCATATGGCTTAAAGTATCTCCAATTGCATTGAATTTCGTTCTTCAATATGTGATTTCATAGTCAAATTTTTAGATTATCTTGATCCATCTAGCCTTTCTACCTATTAAATCATATTGGTTTACAAACCACTTGATATTATCTTAACCAAACACTATAGTCAATTTGGCATCAAACAATTAATCTCTCCGTTTATTAAGAGCATGCACAATGGCATAAAGCTCATTCTCATAGGTAGAATAATAATGTTGAGCTAAGTTTAGGTTTTGACTTTCAAAAGCAATTGATTGACCATTCTGATTCAATACAAGTCCAATTTATAAGTTACTAGTATTTGTTTCAACCACAAAGGGTTTCATTTGTATCTACCATACGTAGATAAGGGGCTGATGCTTAGGCTTTCTTAAGTCATTCTATGCTTTCAGCTTGTTCCTTATTCCAAGTAATGATTTTAGGCTTTCACTTTATTGTTTCAAATAAAGGGATCATGATCTTTGCAAAGTTTGATACAAACTTTCTATAATATCTTGCTAATCCTAAGGAATTTTGAAGCTCTAAAATAGTTTAAGGATATGGACGATCAAGAATAACTTGGATGTTTTCACAATCTACTTGAATTCCATTATTAGTTATAATATGTCCAAGATATCTAATTATTATTGAAAAGAACTCACAGTTAACTTCTTTGTCATACATTTTGTTCTCTCTCTGAACTTGGAAACTCTTTTCAAAAATGCTCTAAATGCATAGGTCTATATTGACTATAGACAAGAATATCTTTGAGGAAATCAACCATAAATTTTGGTAAGTAAGGATTTAGGATTTTCTTCATCAAAGTCATGAATGTGGCAAGGGCATTCGCTAGTGTAAAAGGCATGAATAATAATTTAAGATGTCTAAAATTAGTTCAAAAGGGTTTTTGGAGACATCTTCATACTTTATTCTAATGAGGCGATATTCTTGACACAGATCAAGCTTTGAAAATGTTTTCTCTCCCTTTCATTGACCTAGCAAATCATCTATTGGGGGCACTGGATATTTTTTCTTTATCATAACTTTGTTGAAAGCTTGATAATCAATACACAATCTCATTGATCCATCCTTTTTTGTAACCAAAAGGATAGGTGCTACCCAAGGTGATTAGCCATGTTGAATGAATCCTTTATTGAGGTATTTTTTCAATTATCTTTACACTTCCACTTGTTGGGAATATGGGAGTCAATAGGGGTGTTTACATATAGGCTTAGTACCTAGGAGAAATTCTATATCATTATCGACTCGCCCATGAGAGGAGGTAATCCATGAAGAAGTTCTTCTAAAAGAACATCTTGGTATTGATTCATTTAGCAATTAATTGAAACTTTTCATGATCAAGAAAAGGATAGAAGACATATAAAATTGGATTTATATTATATACATCATTTACATTGGTTTGAATAATCATGTAAACTTTTGCTTTATGAGGATTTACAAGCTTTTTCAGTCGCATCCATCAGACCAAGAGAGTACACAACACATCATGCTCCCCTTGAATCAAGTAATGGATACCATTTCTTTCGAATTCCAAGGTATTCAAAAGATAGATCCTCTTTAGTGAACCTCGTAAACTAGCCTAGAGTCATTCCCTACCTAACACTACATCACTTCTTTCCATATTCATGATCTAATAGCCAAATTTATCTTCTTATACTTGAAACCCAATTTTGAGATCAAAGATCATAGTGTCTCGGACTTTCTTGTTTTGTCGTTGCATCATGGACACTACATATTGGCGTGGAGACTTCTACTAAAGGAACCTCAATCTATTCACCACTGAGGAATTAAGGAAGTTATTGATGGCCAAGTCATCTATCATGAATCAAGTCCCTTCCAGTCTTATGCACGGATATCATTGACTATTATAGAATCGAGAATAAGTCTAATTTTGCATACTATCTATCTATCTATCTATCTATCAATCAATAAATCTATCTATCTATCTATCTATCTATCTATCTATCTATCTATCTATCTATCTATCTATCTATCTATCTATCTATCTATCTATCTATCTATCTATCTATCTATCTATCTATCTATCTAACTAACTACCTATCTATCTATCTATCTATCTATCTATCTATCTATCTATCTATCTATCTATCTATCTATCTATCTATCTATCTATCTATCTATCTATCTATCTATCTATCTATCTATCTATCTATCTATCTATCTATCTATCTATCTATCTATCTATCTATCTATCTATATGTCTGTCTGTCTGTCTGTCTGTTTGTCTATCTATCTATCTATCTATCTATCTATCTATCTATCTATCTATCTATCTATCTATCTATCTATCTATCTATCTATCTATCTATCTATCTATCTATCTATCTATCTATCTATCTATCTATCTATCTATCTATCTATATATCTATCTATCTATCTGTCTTTCTATCTATCTATCTATCTATCTATCTATGTATCTATCTATGTATATATATATATATGTGTGTGTGTGTGTGTGTGTGTGTATGTGTGTGTGTATGTATGTATGTATGTATGTATATATGTATGTATGTATCTATCTATCTATCTATCTATCTATGTATTCACCTATCTATACGTACATTTATTCATCTATCTATCCATCCATCTATATATCTAGTCATCTATTTATAAATTCATTTACTCATCTATCTATCTATCCATCTTACATCCATGGAGTGAGAGAGAATCAAACCATGATGTCAATGGATTTCTCAAACTACAAAGATTTTATTGATCAGCTTTGTAGTGCATCATATATTAACATGAAAAACAAATTTGGCATGGTATCCAAGGGGCAAAAAGGGCTTTAACAGTAGAGGAGCAAGAAGCACACTTAATTAATAGGATAGATAATGAACGTATCAAAATATTTGGCATCAAATACCATTGCAATGCTAGTATTCATAATAAAATGAAATTCCTATATTTGCATTATCAAAAAATGAAGAGAGAAAAAAATTGATACTCTTTAAAATCGAACAAACATAGAGACAATCAATAATAGAGGCTTCACATTCATCAATAGAAATGCATGTGAATATGGGAGATCAAGCATCAAATAATTTATGCTTGCTTCCATATCACTACAAGGAATACAGACGCATAGCGACGATTAAGGCAACACAATTTTGTTGCTATAAAATTGCAAAAAGTATCGCAAAAAGCATCGAGCATGGACCATCAGTAAAATGATGAGCAATACAATGTTTTTATCAACGTGTGGCGTGACAGGATGTGTGACGATTTAAAAAAGCATCGCATAAGAGACACTAATTTGTGTCGCATAAGCGATGGTAAATAACGTTGCTTATGCGCCACCAATTGCAGTGCTTTTTATGATGCCTTACCATCACTTACACGATGGCTTTTTTATGAAAAAAATTAAAACATTGGAGGCTCTTCGATCGGCATCTTCACATATCTGATCGAAGAGCTATCCAACGTTCGCAATTGTGTTGCGCTTACGAGCTAAAACAATCGCTTGCAGAATTGTTGTTTTGTCTAATCTCTATCTTATTGTCTCTCTTTGTATATATTTCTCTCGTTCTCTCTTTGAATTCTCTCTCTCTCTCTCCCTCTCTCTCTCTCTCTCTCTATTGTAGGTTATTCAAGAAGCTAACCAAGCAAAAAATATGGCTAACTATTGGAAGTACAATTTCCATTCTTTGTATATCATTTGAATTGTGTTATTTTCATTAGTTAGCATACTCACACTTATTGATATGCACATATACACTTATACATGATGAAGATGCATGTTCACACATATACACATGCACATACACACACATATAAACACACACATACATACACATACACACATATATACATACACATACACACATTAACATATACTTAAATACATGTATATGCACATCCACAGGCATGCACATTCACATGCATGCACATTCACATGCATGCACATGGATGCAAATGGAAATGCATCCACATGCACATGCATGTTTCATACATATACACATGCATATACATACACTTCTATATGTTTATACACATACACATACATATGCACATATGTATATATACACACACATACATATATATACACATATATATGCACATACGAACACACACATATACACATACACAAACACATGCACATACATACATATACACATATACATGCACATACACATATACACATACACTTACACATATACATGCACATACATATACACACACATACACATGCACATGCACATACACATATACACACATATACACCTACACATGCACATGCACATACATACATATATACACACATACATATATACACACATACATATATACACACATACACATACATAAACATATACACTTACACATGCACATGCACATACATGCATATACACATATACATATATACATACATTCATATACACACACATATACATGCACATACGTACACACACATATTACACATATATACATGTACATACATACATACATACATATACACACATACACATGCATATACACATACGTACGCATATGCACTTACAGATGCACATGCACATACATGCATATACACATATACATATGCACATACATACATGCACATATATACATAGGTACATACATATACATGCATATATACATATTTACACATATAGATATATACCTACATGTGCATATATACATTTTATATACACACAAGCACACATAAATATGAATAAATTACATAATTAAAGTACTAAAACACATGTTTAATATAAACAATAATAACAATCAATAGAACAAAACTTTTCATTACTTAATACCATACACACAATTCAAAACATAACTGAAATGAATAATATATAGAATATAGATATCTAGATATCTATATATATATATATATATATATTTCATTGTAAATACATATCCAATGTCATAATCAAGAATCCTAATCATCATCATCATGATCATCATTGTCATCAGCATCATGATCATCTTCATCTTCATCCTCATCCTCATCCTCATCATCACAATCATCCGCATGATCTGATGTATTTGTGTGAACACCCTGTGATTATCGAGATCATCCCTCTTGTGTCTGTCTCTCCACCTCATCCATATGTGCCTCTCCATAATACTCTTGTATTACATATAACAAACATAAATAAGTAAAACAATTAAAACATCCATAAAAATAAAAAAATTATATAAAATTTAATAATACTCACGAAGGCATCTAGATGATCTCGCCTATACTCGCTCAAACGTCGATATCCAAATTGTGTAGCATACTCGATCTCATGTTTCGTAGGAAATCAGCCATAATCCTTTCGCTGCATTGAAACAAATAAAAAAGATTAGTTTCTTGCATTTTAACTAAAATAAAAAATATACTCACAATTGCACATATACTTACAAATGTAGCTACAAAACCATGATGGCCCATTTCGCCTAGGTGCGATGTGTGGCCCGACTCAACTCTCTTCTTTGCAATAGCTTGTTTATTTAAAGAAAAATAAAATACATAAATTAATTGTAGAAAATTACTAAAATATGTGAAATTTATACATGTAAATGATTAATTTGTATACCTTCTGCTGAGGAAATCTCCTAAAGATGTAGCTGTCTATGAAAAAACTCCCACGTCTCAGGTGGTATGTTAGGTCACCTCTTATTTTTTTCCACCATACAGTATCTCTTGTTAAATAAATCTCAAAAAAAAGAATCAGAATACATACACATATATACACACACACATACACATACCCACATACACATATACATGCAAACATATACACATATATATATATGCATACATATACACATATACATACATATAACATAAACACACATATACATACATATAACATAAACACACATATACATATCCACATATATACATAGACACATACACATGCATGCATATACACTCATTCATGCAAAATACATGCATTTATCCCACAATATTGTGTATTTGTGTATATGTGAATATGTTTGTATGTGTAAATGTGTATATATGAATATGTGTGTATGTGTATATATGTATATGTGAATGTTTATGTATGTAAATAATCAGATTATTAATATCAAATACCACTATTTGTAGATTCCGATCAATCAGATGGAACTCCACCACCGTCTCCTAATCGTGCAAGGACTATATACTGTAAGCATATCAAACTTTTAATTTTAAATGTATTTGATAGATACATAATTGATATATTTTTTTGTTTCTTGTTATAATCAAATTATGATCAATCAGAGGGCAACCCACCAGCTCCTACCCATGCAACGACTTCACATGTGTCCTTCGATACGAATTATGATGAATTTTACTATCAAGGGCATATTTTATGTTGGTGTAACTCTTGCTATGGCACGTATCGAAGACCACGATTGGAATGTATTGAACATGAGGCAGAGTATGGTACTTTTGAGCTTGCACCATCACCTAGTCAACGTGATAATGCTTGGGTATGTATTTTTTCTATAAATTAATGTCATTATTTTATGTAAAAACCATATACAAAATCAAATTATTATTGATATATAGGAATACTTGCTCAATGATGATGATGATGATGATGATAATAACTCTCATAACATTAATATACCTCGTACATGTCATGGACTTGCTGTTCATCAATTACAAGCAGAGGTTTCTAAAAATCCTCTACCTCCTGGTTTAGAGACTGAAACGGCTGGAGATTATCCATTGCCAACTCGTGATCATTCTCTAGTACAAACATATGATAGAAGAAGATATGGAGGATGGAATAGAGGATCACTTCCTTTAGATGGAGAGGTTGTCAACTTTTGGGGTAATCACTATATGATTGCTCCATCCACTATTACTAATGTTGGTTGTGGTCTCTTTGTTGTAGAGGATTCGTATGTGCCTCTGAACTCTGAAGTCACTCTTATGTCATTTTGTGGTCCTGTATATGGATGGGGAGATTGGCATCAACTTGCACGTTATGTTCAAAGCATGAGTACTTATGGAATATGTTTCAATGTTGCATCTCTTACTAGTAGAAGGATTTCACATGCAGAAAATGAAAGATTATATATTGATGGAGGACCTTACACGCATGGAAATATAGCAAGTTTATTTAAATAGTAGTCATGGGTTACATAATAGTTCAAGGCCTAATTGCACATCTGAGGAGTGTGAAAATAGTCATGAATCATCATACATGACTAGAGATGTATCAAGATACATAGCTGTCAATGATATTACTACATTACATGTTGGTGATGAATTATTAGTGATTTATGGATGGCATAGATCTCCAAGAGCACCTTATAGCTAGAGAGAGAATGAAAATTTTGTATCCATATTTAATTTTATGTTTAAAGTTTACTTTTTATTCATTTGTGGAATACTAATGATTTTTATTCATGTGTGTAGATTTCAACGTATGATGTTGATGATATTCCTCCACACCATTCACAATTGCCAGTAAGACCTCATTTATCAGAAGCTTCTATGAGAAGGCTATGCAAAAGTGATCCTATGGAATATGCAAGGTTGAAAGATCTATATTCAAAAGAAGATAAAGTACAAGATTTGTGCGACAATGATGAAGATGATGGCATGGCTGATTTTATTTAGGATTGGTACCAAAATAACAGTGAGAGCATTGATATTTCTAAAAATGAGAAATATCCTTGAGAGGAATGTCTAAAGCATGTATATGAAGGAAGTCCCTAAGTGCGAGCTTACTTATTCTCAATCTTCAAAATTGTTTTGGATGGAGTAATGTATCTGTTTCGGCACTATTAAGGTATAATTTTGAATTTTCTATCTATTTATATATATACATGCATAAATATATACATATAAATACATGCATATATAGACATACACATAATTATACATGAATGCATACACACATATTAACATACACACACATATACACACATACACATCTTATGAGAGTAAGGTCAAATTATACATACCTACATCGAATGAAGATGTTTTGTCCATCTAGCCTTTAGAATTGTCCACCCAACCTTTAGAATCTTCCTGACACATGTGTTTCACCTATTCTAGTCGACCTAATACCTGTGCTGCTAACTCTTTTAAGAAATTTGCATACAAATATTAAGTGTCAATTAGCTATGGAGGTATTAGGTCATTAGGAAAATGGGAGGACCAAATTTATCTTGAAGATTTTGAAGGATGGAAAAATAATTTTAAAGGATGGGTGGAAAGAAAGCGTCCATTCAATGCAGGTTTTTATTCTTACTTTAGCTAAAGTAAGAACAAGAACTTGCATTGAATGGACACTTTTTGTCTGCCCATCCTTTAAAACTATTCATGCATCTTTCAAAATGGTCAAGATAAATTTGGTCCTCCTATTTTCCAAATGACCTAATACCTCCATAGCTAACTAGTATTTTATATTTGTATACAATTACGTAAGCCTTAGTTAGCAAGGAAAGTAATATATTGACTATAAAATGGGAGACAGTCTGACGATTCTGTGTTCTAGATATCTATATGAAAGTTTGTAGTCTACAAACCACAATAAACAAAAAGAAAATTAGAAATGAAATCAAATATACACAGCTACACATGCATACATACACATACATACATACACATATATATACACATAAACATATATATACACATGTTATGATAGTAAAGTCAAATTATACATACCTGTATTGAATGATGATATTTTGTCCATCTAACCTTTGGGTTGTCCACTCAACCTTTAGAATCTTCCTAACACATTTGCTTCCCCTATTCTAGTCGGCCTAATACCTACGCTGCTAACTCTTTTATGAAATTTGCATACAAATATTAAGTATGAGTTAGCTACGGAGGTATTCAGTCGTTTGAAAAATAGGAGAAGTAAATTTACCTCAAAGAATTTGAAGGATGGAAGAATAATTTTAAAGGATGGGTGGACACAAAGCATCCATTCAGTGTAGATTTTTGTTTTTACCTTAGCTATGGTAAGAACAAGAACTTGCATTGAATGAACACTTCATGTCCACCCATGATTTACAATTATTCATCCATTTTCCAAAATTGTCGAGAGAAATTTGCTTGTCTTATTTTCAAACAACCTAATACCTCCATAGTTAATTGATACTTAATCCTTGTAAACAAATATGTAATTCTTAGTTAGCAAGGTAGGTTATAGATTGACTATAAAATGGGAGACAGCCAAACAATTCAGTGGTCTAGATATGAAAGTCTCCAAACCACAATATACAAAAAAAAATTAAAAAACAAACTCAAATATACACAGCTACACATGCATACATACATATACATACATACATACACATTCATACATACATACACATACATACATACATACATACACATACATACATACATACATACATACATACATACATACACCTATATACACACATACACATACATATATGCATACGTATATATACATACATATACACCTATAAAACACATATACACACATACATACATACATACATACATACATACATACATACATACATACATATACACATACGCATATGTATACGCATGAACATGCATATACACATCCACATACACATACACATAAGCATACACATATATAAAATTCTATGCATATATATATATATATATATATATATATATATATATATATATATATATATATATATATATATATATATATATATATATATATATGTATATTTATTTATTTATTTTTATTAATATGTCTTTTTTTATGAACTCACAGGTTATTATCTAAAAATTTCATACCAAGTTAGAATATTCTTCCTACCTCACATGATGAAATGAAGAAGATAATCAAAAATCTTGGTATAGATTATCAATGTATACATGCATGTCCTACCAATTGTATTTTATATAGAGGTGAGTATGCAGACTCTTTGACATGTCCAAAATGTCAATCTCCTCGATATAAGGATGAAGAAGGTAAAATTCCAAAAAAGGTATTGAAACATTTTCCATTGGCTCCATGGATTAGACATATGTTTCAAAGCCCCGAATTATCAAAGCTTTTGACATGGGGACATGATCATAAAAGTACTGATGGAATAATCAGAATTCCTCATGATAGTGTTGCTTTTCAGCATATTGATTCTACATGGCCTGGCCTACCACAAAGGCTATCGCAGATCATCGGAATGAAAATTAGTCATCAAAAATAGATCAGTTGGAAGTCAGCTCTACTGAGAGAAGCGAGTGGTCGCTCCGCGACTCTCCGGAATGCTTGAAACTCTCGTCGATTGAGTATTCATTGTTCCTCCTTGGCAAAAGGATTGCTAATTCTAAGAAACCCCCCCTTTTTTTAGGAGTCATCAAGTATTCATTTTGATCAAGAACACACTTTTCCCACATGGGCCTCGCTTGTGGGTGATGAGTGGGCGATTAACCTTTTTCTTGTAAAGCCAGCTACACTCTGTAAAAGCTCCCCCCGCTTTGTGGGATTCGGGGGATCCCGTGGGCACTAGTCCCCTTCTTTTGTATTTTTCCTTTATTTAATTCAAGTCTGGGAGAGTAAGCTAAGGCCGAACTTCCTTTATTTTGAAAAAAAATGACAAGTTAAAGATATGAATATATATCTTCCTCCTCTCATTGACGATATCCAAGAGTTATGGAGAGGTATTAATGTCATTGATGTATCGAAAAGCATCAATGACAGATATATTGCAGTTCATGGTATTGTGGCTTTGACTATTCACGATTTTCTAGGATATCGTGTTTGTTTAGGTATTGATGTAATTTTTTTATTCAATATGCATACAAATAAATGTGAGTTAATCTAATTATATTTTTATCATTTTCATGATGCAAGAATATCTACTAAAGGTTACAGAGCTTGTCCATATTGTGGTGATTGGTTGAGACCAATCTATAGTAAGAATCTCAACAAAAATATTTATCTTCGACATCAACGATTCTTGCCTGATGATCATCCATTAAGATTTAAAAGAGTGGAAAGCTTGAAACAAGTCAGTGTCCAAAACCTATGCCTTAATGAGTATGTGAACAAACGTAAAGGAAAATTTGCACTCGCAGAGAAGATATCAATATGGTATTCTTTGGAGTATTGGAAAGAGTTAAAAGTATGGCATCTTCTTGATCCTATGCATATATTCAAGAATATTGGTTATTCACTATGGCAACATCTTCTTGGACTAAAAGATACCATAGCATCAAGGAATGATTTGAAAGATCAAAATTCAAAACCAAAGTTATGCCCAATTTTTTATAGACATCGACAGGAAATGACTTATGCACATGTTCCTTGGGTACTTACAACAAAAGAGATACAGACTATCATCAATAGGATTCAATTGATTCGGACTCCTACACGATATGGAGCATCTTTCCAAAACATGTTTACTATGGATGATAAGAGCTTATCTGGGTTAAAGGCCCATGACTCGCATAACTTTTTGAAACATATTTTACTTTTGGTTATGGGTGGATGTACAATGAAAGGAGTACGAGATGTGATCTATCGTCTTGGATCACTTGTAAGGTAATTATGATACTTTTAAATTTAATATATATGAATATTTGATATCTTTTATTTTTGAATCAAATTCTTTATAATTTTTTTTATGATATGTATAGGTGGATTACATCAAAAGAGATTGACAAAAACTCGATCCCACAAAAAAAACCTGAATGCAAAGAGCTACTATCTTTGATGGAGAAAGAGCTTCCTACTTCATTTTTTGATATTCAGGTTCATTTATTAGTCCATCTTGTAGATGAAATAGAGATTATAGGTGTTGTCAACACTTGATGGATGTTTTGGGTCGAGCGATTTATGGGAATATTAAAAGGTTATGTGCGACAAAGAGTGACACCAGAAGGATCCATGGCAAAGGGTTGGATGCTTGAAGAGTGCATGTATTATGTTAGTGATTTCTTGAAAGACTTGATGAAGAATCTCCACGTGCATGGACCAATGATTCTTCTTCAAAAATAATAGATGAGGTATTAGGTAAGGGAGTTCCATTTTTATTTACATTTCAAGAAAAAAATGATGTTTCTACTTTTGTAGCATATAATAGCGAATGCATGCAAGCATTCCTTAGCGAGTAGAATAGGAACTTCAAAATCTTCGAAGTAATAGGGGAAGAAACAAAATATATAGATGTAATCTTGATAATAATGAGATTACAAAGATATCTTCTTTCACAGATTGGCTATATGGTCGTTTGCAAAGCGGCAACACAAATAATGAAGAAAACTCAAATGTGCAGAGAGAGTTAATGATAGGTTGTGAACAAAAGGTAATTTTATTTTAATAATATTTTGTTTTTCTCATATATGTGTATTAGTTTCTATTTACTAATTTAATTTCTTTTGCAGGCTCGAATGTTCACCAATATGTGGGATTTTGGACAACATATTAGAATCAAAGCCATTGATTCTTTACGTTAAACAGAAGATTCTAGTATTGTTGCTTCTTTCAAGCAACTATCACGTGCTAGCTCAAAAGACATGCACCTTATAGATGGCAAACTTGGTTACGTGGGAACTTTTGTTGGTATCTACGAAATATCATTTCGTATATTCAAACAACTAGAAAAAAATTTATATTTTCTATCTTAGAGTTTATTATTTTTTTAAGCACCTAATAATGGGTTTTTGTTTTTATATATTTTGATAGGTCATTTTGAAGGTTGACTGGTTTCGAGCCAAGTATAAAGGAAGTAATTCCAAATTAAGAAAGGAATTATCTGGCTTTTGGGCAATTGATTCTTCCAAGGTAATGCGATCTACTAAAGTATTCTTCCTAGGCATATTGAACAAGCAATTTTTTATAAAAACCCAGATGCTCACCCTTGGTGGCAAGTCATTCATGTTCAACCTAGAGGTAGTTCATTGTTTGAACAGTTTATTGTTAGAGAGATCGAAGAAAGTCCTCTTGATGATTCACCATCAGATACTGATACATCAACATCTAAAAGAGAAATTAGAATCATTATACATGATAATGATACTAATCTTTTTTATGAAGAGGATAATATTATACATGTTGATTCTACTGACGATGAAGAGGAATTACCAGAAATCATTATTAATCCATCAATAGATGATGTGACTCATGAGAACACAGATTTAACAATTGAAGAAATAAATGAAATCGATAAGGATAATGAAGATGGGACTATATTGATGTCTTACCAAAATGATGGCAATAATGAAAACATATGAGCAGATTAGATAGTAAATTCTACTCTAGTTATCCATCAATAACTTGAAGCTTCTGAATGGACATCAGATAATAGATTCTTCTTTATTCAACAAGAATATCGATGAATCCTACTAGAGAGATGAAATCATGTTCTTTTAAGTTAGAACATGAAGCTTGGGGGTATGCCTAATTATTTTATATATAGCTTTATCTTTGAGGAGCAAATGTTTCTCATGTATGTATGCATATGTGTGTGTATTCATGTGTATTATATGTATACATGTGTTAGTATGCATATATATGTGTTTCATGTATATGTATGTGTGTGCATGTGTGTGCTATATGTATACATGTGTTAGTATGCATACATGTATATATGCATATGCATTTGTGTAATATATGCAAGTGTTTATAATTGTGTATGCATGTATAAGTATACATGTGTGCATGTAGGCATGTATATGTGATTCGTACATGTATATATGTATATGTGCCTATCTGTAAATGTGTACATATAAATATGTATGCATGTATATATATTTATGTATGCATATAGACATGTATGTGTGATGCATAATGTACCTACTCCATTTTATATTTATGTATGTGTATCTACATGATGTGTATATATTTTTATATATATTATGATCCTCGTTGATTCAAGTAGCTAGATATAGAGGCATAAGGTTGGGAGGAGAGACATCTCTCTAGTAGGACATCGGAGGAATAGATGCAATGTGTACATATACTTCAATCATATGGATAAAAGGCTGAATTAGAGTTTCTAAATTAGGGTTTTTAAAACCCTAATATCAAAATTAGTGTTTCCGAATTAGGATTTTATAGGATATTTTAATTAGAATATTTATAATAGGGTTTTTGAATTAGGATATATATATATATATATATATATATATATATATATATATATATATATATATATATATATATATATATATATATATATATATATATATATATATATATATATAATTATTTATTTATTTATTTATTTATTTATTTATTATTTATTTATTTATTTATTTATATATTTATTTATAGATATATAAGTATATATGTATACATATAGATATATCAATATATATATATATATATATATATATATATATATATATATATATATATATATATATATATATATATATATATATATATATATATATATATATATATATATATATATATGTATATATATGTGTGTGTGTGTGTGTGTGTATGTATGTATGTATGTATATGTATATATGTATTGTTATAAAATGAGATATATATACTGTAATTTATATATTTATAATATATATATATATATATGTGTGTGTGTGTGTGTGTGTGTATCTATATGTGCGTATGCATATGTGTGTGTATGTATGTGTATGTACATGTGTGTATGCATGTGTTGTGTGTGTGTGTGTATGCATGTGTATGTGTATATATGTATGTAAATATGATTATATGAGTCTATGTTTGTGTACATATGATTATGTATGTGTATGTGTATGTGAGCATGTGTTTGTGTCCATGTGTGTATTCATTATATGTGTCTAATTGCATGTGTGTATGTGTGTGTAAAAATGTGCATGTATCTGTGTGTATGTATAAATGTACATGTATGTGTATGTGTGTGTAAATGTGCATGTATGATTTATATGTATGTGTATGCATGTATTTGTACTTGTAGTCTCACTCTTCTCTCTCTCTCTCTCTCTCTCTCTCTCTCTCTCTCTCTCTCTCTCTCTCTCTCTCTCTCTCTCTCTCTCTCTCTCTCTCTCTCTCTCTCTCTCTCTCTCTCTCTCTCTCTCTCTCTCTCTCTCTCTCTCTCTCTCTCTCTCTCTCTCTCGCTCGCTCGCTCTCTCTCTCGCTCTCGTATACATACATACATACATAAACACACATACTCATATCCACATATATATACATAAAAGCAATGCGTACCATGCATAATCGGGATGATGAGTCATAAGTGTCTGCATCTCTTTTAGAAACCACTTATGCGACCATCCTGTCCCAAACTCTGTCTCAAGTGAACTAAGTACGTATTTTTTATCCCTCTCATCATGCTCACTACAAAAATTAAAAAAATCATGTAAATAAAACATAAGATATTTATTTCAATTTATATGTAAATTTTATACTTACTTCCACTATAAGTGGACAAGGCGCAGGTAAGAGTCGCATAATGCTCGCATTCTTCTCTTGAACTCCAATCCATTCCCTATGTACACAATGTTCCCCTCTGGCTCTATATCACACTCTAGCCCTAAGGTGCCTATGCATGTCCTCATAGGCACCTGTGCTCTACTATCATGATCTGGAGGTGGTATAGGTGTCTTGAAAATAGATAGATAAAAATATATAAAAATATGTGTTATAATATCATTAAAAAAATTTGTGAAAAAAAAACATACATATGAGCAGGTAGCTGTCTTTCTGCTTGTGGAGCCACAGAAGAGCCCTCCTCTGATCATTGGGTAAT
The DNA here is from genome assembly GCA_020310875.1 of Ceratopteris richardii. Taxonomy (NCBI): domain Eukaryota; kingdom Viridiplantae; phylum Streptophyta; class Polypodiopsida; order Polypodiales; family Pteridaceae; genus Ceratopteris; species Ceratopteris richardii. The sequence goes on along the minus strand of CM035412.1, from coordinate 117,405,541 downwards.
CATTTGGATCGTATAATCCAGCTCATCATCAGCCATCTCTGAGTACTCATGCATGATCATCCCTAGAGTATCCGACGGAACTCTTGCTCTCATAAGACTTTTTATGAGAGTGAGTTTTGCCTTTCTCTCTCTACTAGGATCCATAATACATGTACATATAAAACAAATTGGGTTAGAAATCAATATATATGTGTGTACATATTTATGTGTGTATATGTGTATGTAGGTGTATATGTGAGTGTGTATGCATGTAAGCATGAATGTATGCATATGCATGTGCATTATGTATGCAAATGTATGCATGTGTGTGTATGTGTGTGTATATGCATGTAAGTATGTATGTATGCATATACATATGCATTATGTATGCATATGCATTATGTATGCATATGTATGCATGTATGTGTATGTGTGTGTATGCATATATATGTGTGTATGTTTCTATGTGTGTGTCTATTCATATATGTGTGTGTATGTGTCCATCTGTGTGTGTATGTGTGTGTGTGTCTATGTGTGTATATACGTGTGTATTTGTATATATGTCTCTATATGCATGTGTATGTATGTGTGTAAATGTGTGTGGATGTGTGTGTATGTGTGTGTGTATGTGTGTGTGTATGTGTGTGTGTAAGTGTGTATGTATCTATGTGTGTATGTGTGTGTATATTTGTATGTTTATGTGTGTATATACATGTGTATCTGTATATATATGTCTATATGCATGTGTATGTGTGTGTGTAAATGTGTGTGGATGTGTGTATGTGTGTGTGTAAGTGTGTATGTGTCTATGTGTTTATGTGTGT
>CM035412.1:117364738-117399738 GCA_020310875.1 Ceratopteris richardii | reverse complement strand
GGGCGTCTCTTTGGATCAGCAGTGGAACTGGATGCTGGCCAAACTCGAAAACAAGCTTAACTATTGGAGAGGTATGCAAATCAATCTTGCTGGTCGTGTTATGGTTATCAACACGTTCCTTTTATCATCTACCATTTATTTCCTTTCTTGTTGGAGACCGAAAGAGCTAGATCTGTCCAAGCTGGATAGTATTTGTAGAAACTTCCTTTGGACGGGTGACCACAATAGGAGGGGGGTGCCTAAAATCAAGTGGTCCATCTGCACCAGCCATAGAGATAGTGGGGGACTTGGTATCTTGGACATTGGGTGCATGGCTAACAAAGTAGCGGCCAGAAATCAAAAAGTATGTCCTCTTATGGCAAATTCTTCATCATGGAATCTGGACCAATTAAGGCTAGCAAATTTTGTGGGATTCCTCCCTGGTGCAAACGTTGCCACCGGTCTATCGAAGATGTTTCACACATCTTCTTTACCTGCCCCAACTCCAACAGACTCTGGCAGACGGTTGGAAAGAAAATTAGACTTCAAAAACATCTCAGTTGGCAGCAAGCCCTGCTGGAGGAGCGATCGACTGCTCCGCCACTCTCTGGAATGCCATCAGAGGGGAGGTCCTATGGAAAATCTGGCGGGAGTGATGTGCTATCAACTTCGATGACTCCCCCAAAGAGTGGTCAATTAAGAAATCGTTGTTCCTCATTGGCAAAAGGATTGTTAACTGTAAGAAATCCCCCCCCTTCAGGCATCATCAAGTACTGCTTTTGATCAATAACAAACTTAAACCCAAGTGGGTCCCACATGAGGGTGATAAGAGGGTGATTAACCTTCTTTGTAATGCCATCTAAGCTCTGTAAAAGCTTCCCCTATTTTGTGGGATTTTGGGGGTCCTGTGGGCACTAGTCCCCTTCTCTTGTACTTTTCTTTATTTAATTCAAGTCCGGGAGAGTAGGCTAATGCCAAACTTCCTTTATATTAAAAAAAAAAGACATATAGGGTAAACTAGCCTCAAGGAAATAGAAGATTTGGAAGTTAATCGATGGAATGCTTGAAATGAACTCTTTGCAAAATTACACACAACAATATTCATCCAAGACATTTATTTCTACATTTGGAAGCAAGATAATTTTGTATCATAGTACGAGACCTGGGTAGAGCAACATTGTTATCGACAAGGAAATCCGTTCCAAAGTTACTTGACCTTGACTTATCCACAAGAAACGAACAGAACAAAAAATACTTGTAATTTGCACCAAAGTGTATATCAAGATGTCCCCCGCATATATAAAATCACAAGAAGCATATACAATTACAAGGCTTATTTTAGAGATATTGAGGTTTGTTAATTTAGATAATTCCCCTATCAACAAAAATTGGTTCTATAAATCAAAGTCTATTTTAGAACTTATTATAGATAAGAATATATCCAAAAGAGTAGATGTACATGAGCTACCTAGAGCATTTACAAACCTCTCTCGATATGTTTTGAAATTATCAAAGAGTAATTTCTTACCATCACTTTGAGGTGGATTGATGTAATTGGACACATTTATTAATCAAACATCTTTTTATCATGGTTACAATTTGAAATGTTGTATTATTGTTACATGCTTGTTACTTTAAGTTCAAGTGTTATGATGATTCATGTAGTGATTATCTAGGTTTTAATATGTAGTGATGATATGGATTTCAAACATTAAGATGTCTAGAGATATGATATGGATTTAAATTCGAATTTTATGATGTAGATGATATCAATTATGCCAATTCAAATATTAATTATTGATATGGATTGATATAGTAGTGGTGATGTGGACTTTTTAGGTACTAAGTTGTGGAGTGATATTATATGAATTTTAACTTGATCGATATGATACGGATGAGGTTAATTGAAGTTTAATTCAAATATTATTATATGGATTGATATGGCTGTGATGATGTGGATGGTGTGTTCTGAATTTGCAATTCAAATCTTATGATGTGGAAATTTATGATAGTGTCATATGATTATTTATTTAAATGTTATTATATTATTTGATATAAATTACTAATGTTAACTTTTTTGTAGCTTTAGAAGTAAAAATGATAAGAATGTTGGATGTGAATGATAAACTTGATCATGATGAATCAAAAAGAATTTTAGATGAACAAAATCTCATAATTTACTCAATCAAGGTTGGCATTTTTGTTTTACCAAGAATTAGAACAAAAGAGATTGGAAGGAGAACCATTATCTATGAAAGAAGTTAAAAGAATCTACCTCAAATATCTTCGTGGCATGCTCTTTTGAGCTAAAAGGAAAGCAAAAGATACAAAAACATTAATGTTTTCTGACTTACAACACAAAGGACTATCAAAAGTATTACCTTGATGCTTTGTACAAGTTGAAAGAGCTTTACCAAATAATAATCAAATCACATGATACTTTATTCAATCATTTTCTCTACAATATATCCTTCATTAGCATGTAGGGTGGAGAAATTTCCCAAAGAATGCAAGTATAGGTTCGGGTCATCCTCAATACCACAGTGAATTTCATAATCAAGGACACAAAGGTCCCCCTCCTCAAAAGTGGCCATATATTCTTCTACCAAAAGAACATAATATTATTCATGATTTATCATCACAAGGATCACAATTATACAATTAAGGGTTATCAATTACATATCTACATAGAACAAGTGATGAGCATAAATTTATAATTGTAAATCAACAAATATATTTTTGTAATAGCAATCGCTTTCTGTAATAAAGATATCTTTTTGTAATATATATATATATATATATATATATATATATATATATATATATATATATATATATATATATATATATATATATATATATATATATATATATGTGTGTGTGTGTGTGTGTGTGTATATATATATATATGTATGTGTGTGTGTGTGTGATAGAGACATATTTTTTGCAATTGAATACAATCACAGTCATCATAATACATCATTTTCTTCATTTCTTATATCATGATCTATTATAGATATCATTTCATCTATTTCTTCCATTTTAGAATCATCATTTTGGTCCACATCTAATTTGTGAACACTCCATGGATCATTCCATAAAACTCATGAGTTTGAAACTATCCAAAGGTTTGTTTTGTTGTGATAGGAGTTATTCTTGTTGGAGCATGTAGCAAATGCATATTACAAAAACCTATACCAAATCATTTGGCACATGATTCACCTAAGCAATCTCTTTGTTTTGAATAAATGAAATCGTATGCACCCCAATTGCATTCATAGATGCCACTAGAATGTGCTCCTAAAAGCATTGTCATAGCTATGTAATGTAACTCTATCATTTCATATCCATGTTCTTTCCACCATATAGAGGTGGATGCCTCTCAATAGCTTCAATGTGCCATGGATCTCCGAAATTGCCTTCTCAATGTAACTAAACTACTCCCTAGTGAAATGGATCTTCACCACAATTAATAATTGGCATGATGTTTTGAAATTTTCCATGAATTCTTTGTTAGATGATTGAAAATTGATTTCAAATGTTGTCTCCAATTCCAATGTTGTTCCATGTAAATCAATATGCATCTACATCCATTGTTTCTTTGCTAACCATACAATTTATGTTTTTTCTCGTACTATAAAATAATTCAAATCTTTTACTTTTGTTGTAGCAGTTGAGATTAATCAGTGGCTTCAACTAACAACAAATCAATCCATTAACTACTATTGTGCACCCAGACATAGGTATATATTCAAACATTGTTCATTTTAGAATAGTAGTTTTAGTGCCTTTTCACTTTATCTACATATTTTGTTTGTAATTATTATATCTCACATGTTGAATCCCTTTCTTGCAATTGACATCAAAGTGTCTTTGAGAATTCAGTTATGAATACCATTTAAATGAGTTCCAAATGCTAAAAAGTTTATAGTCCATTACATGTGAAGCTCAAGGCAATCTTTCTTTTCAAAAGTTGCATATATTTTGTTTTGTGGTTTAATACAAGAAAAAATAGGTGATATATTATCAAATTCATGGTTTTGAATCTCTTGGATGTGATACCTTGGATTTTACACTTTTTTCCATGAACTTGAGAAACGTACCCATATATGACTATCCCGATTAGAGAATCCTATCAAAATTATTGATTGTACTAAAAGTATTGTTATCACGATCTTAACTCACGTGCACACAAGGGTTATGCATGTTGAAAACACACAAAGAAAATAAATACAGGGAGAAGAGATAGAACACAGTATTGGGTGCATTCTCCCTCTAAGCACTCTATTTCAATAGTCCACAGAGTGCATGTATTTATAGGAATTTTTTATTATGTTGAAATAGTGGTTACATGAGAGTAGCTTCAAAAAGCATGCATGAAAGTAAAAGTTGGTAACCTTTGTATAAAGCCTTTGCTTTTAATATCAAAAATTGTGGTCTACAAGGACCCTTATTCTATCCACTACTTTACTAACTATTCCTAAAAATAGAACCCTCTACATGGGTTTATTTACAAACTATATAAATTATAAATTGGATTATTTATGTCTGCCCTTTCATGCCTTTCACCCCCTCACAAACCTCTATATCAAAAACACCAAAACACATTAATACATTAATAAATTATCACTCCAACAATTCCTTGTTCAACACATTCCATAATTCATAACATGCCCCTCGGTTGAAAAAGCAATTGACCTAAGTTAATATATTAAAAACATTTCCTTCCTTGTATAAAGTGAAAGCTGCATTTCACATGTAGTCATTATAATGTAACATGAGAAGTGTAAGATGTTACGATTAGCATAGGCCCATATGTAGATGCACAAACATTTTTAATTGCACCTTTCAATCTTATGATGTTATACTCAGTATGCCTTTTCATCACCATTATAACCCACACATTGACTACCATACACATACCTTTAACTTTGAATTTAAAGGTCAAATTGTTACTTGTTACTTTGTCTGTGCAGCATGATTTCTAGCCATTTTCATTGATTAGTCATACTCAAGCAAAACGTGCATTTAGGGAAGGATACAATTCATGCATTGTTTTTTAAATGTCATAAATGATTATTCTCATACACTTCCTGATGCACATGAACCTTTCATGACTACTTATAAGGATTGTTTTATGTTCAAGTATCCCTCTAAACTACCACCATCTCGAGGATCCTTTGACCATAGCATAGACTTTATTCCTAATAGTTCTCCTCCTCATAGAGCACCTTATAGGCATGGCCCGCTACATCAAAAGGAAAAAGAAAACCAAGTGAAAGACTTACTCCACAAAGGACTTATAAGGCCTAATTCTTCCCCATTTGGAGCACCAGTTCTTTTAGTAGAGAAGAAGAATAAAACTTATCGAATGTGCATTGATTATAGAGCCTTTAGCAAGATCACAATAAAGAATAGATACCCTATTCCTTGAATAGATGATCTTCTAGATAAATTTTGAGGAGCTAGTGTATTTCGTAAAATTGATCTTAAATCAGGTTACCATCAGATTCGTATGACACAAAGTGATATTTTTAAGATTGCATTTAGAACTCAAACTGGCCATTATGAATTTATGGTAATGCCCTTTGGACTTACTAATGCCCCTGCTACATTTGCATGAATGATGAGCAACATTTTTCTTGATTGCCAAGCTTTTGTTCTTGTATTCTTTGACGATATATTTGTTTATAGTAAGAATGATAGTGAGCATGAGAAGCATCTTAAAACAGTTTTTCATTTGTTACAAGAGAACACACTTTACGTTAATATTGAAAAGAGTTACTTCTTTCAACATAAGCTAGAATATCTAGGACATATTATTTCAAGTGAAGGCATGCATGTGGATCAAAAAAAGATTAAAGTTATAGTAGAATGGCCTACACCACAATCAGTCAATGATGTTCGTTCTTTTCTTGGGTTGGCTAGTTTCTATAGGAAGTTTGTTTGAAATTTTTCTTATTTAGCATTGCCTCTTGCATTTTCATTGAAAAATAAAATAAAATTTTCGTGGAGACTTACCCAACAAAAATCCTTTGAAAAACTCAAACATGCACTTTCACATGCACCTGTTTTATAGTTACCTGATTTTTCACAACCATTTCATGTCATTACTGATGCTAGTGGTTCAAGAATAGGTGCTATTTTAATGCAAAATGATCATCCCATTGCATTTCAGAGTTGGAAGCTTAAGCCCTTAGAAAAGAATTATAGTACATATGATAAAGAATTGTTAGTTGTTGTGCATGCTTTGTGAATTTGGAAACACTATCTTATGGATCTGAGGTATTAAACAAAACCAATCAACAGGCGGTTGAGCATTTATTAAATCAACCCTTGATTTTTGATCGACATCTTAAATGGGCTTCAATTCATTGAAAATTTCCAATCCATGATCCAATATCAACCTGGTAAAGCTAATGTTGTAGCTGATGATGTTAACTATTTTCCTTCACATTCTATTGTTTTGCATAATATTTCTACCATCCAAATTGATTCCTTTCAAGAAATGATTTCCTTTTATGCATCTGATTTGTATTTCTCACATGCATGGCATGACTTCAACAATGGTGCACCTTTATCTAATGAATGGTATACATTTCATCATGGTTTACTTTATTTTCAACATAGATTGTGCATAACCCAAGTTTTTAAAGATCTTGCAAAGAATTTCAAAAATATAAACATGATTAGTGCACTCTGACTATGAACTTGACAAGTAGAAACAGTAATTATCAATAAGAGAAACTAAGCAAGAAAGAAAAGAGCTTAAGTCTAAGTCAAATCAGAAGCCACAAAAGATGAAAATCATGAAAACCTAGCCTAGTGTTGTTCTTTCAATTTAAAGCTCATGTTTAAAAGCGCATTGAATACACCGATTTGCTAGCCAATGATTAGTTTTAGACCTATCAGAGTATGCATTTATCGATCATATGTCTTTCTAATGTTATACTTTAAATGATGATTGGTATTTTTGTGAGGTTTTCAATGTATCTTAATGAAAAACGTACAGTATAAGTTGTTGTATATACGCTCTCCTATAGAAAGACGATGATACATGAAGCATTTGTATTGAATTTGCCTATAATTTAGCTCAGATGTATGCAAGATCTAATGAATGATTTTCTTCGGAGCATTGTGGATATATTCTTGATGACTATGTATGTCTTTTGATATGATAATTAATGATTGCTTTCACATTGCAATCTTCACACATACATGCACAAGTACTGTTGGCATAGAACATGTGTATATGTGTGCATCCCATCATGAAGCCATGATTAGTGAATGAATGCGTTTATGTGTGTGTGTGTGAGAGAGAGAGATGTATGATTTTAGGCTACATGAGAAGATGTATAAGTTATGAGTTAGTGCACCGATTATGTGTGTGATATGTGTCATGTGAAGCGACATGAATGTCAAATGTCTTTGTGTAATAAAATGAGTATTTGTGAGTTTTGTGAGGAATTATGATTGAGTGTTTTGGATTGAATCCTGTATAGTGTGTGATACATGCGTTATATGTACGCTATTGTATGTATACATGTGTATGTATCTATATATATATGTATATGTGTGCGCGTGCGTGTACTGTGTATATATAATGTGTCGTATGTGCGTCTGTCATTGTGTTTATATGTGTATATGTGTGTTAAAAGTATTTATATTAAGTGTTAAATATAATGTAGGCAATATACTTAGAAGGGCACATGCTTTTCAAGTGATAATGATATGTGCTACTACTTCTGTGCACGCAGGAAGCAAAAAATTCATGCTCACGTATTTAGAAGAATGATGCGAGGGAAAAAGGGTTGCCGGAAGATCTATAGCTTTGTAGCCGGGGATATATACAAAGAGAGGCGGTCGTTGATCTTCTTCAGGGAGAAAAGGAACGTGCTAAGCATTGGAGGAGCTCGAGTTAGAGGATCATGCAGATAGAGAAAAGGAGTGGGGGTCTGCTCTAGAGAAAAGGAGTGGGGGTCTGCTCTAGATAGGAAAGCAGCTCAATGCCTAATCAGAGGGACAAAAAGGAGAAGCGATGGCTACTATGAAGGATATGGCAGGCCACAAGATGCAAAGACGTTTGACAAAGGAGATACAAAATCTTATTTCTTTCATTAGGACAAAAAATGAACTCTTCATGGTCTGTTTAGATTAAGGAGTGATTAGTGATAGACCAATGGGAAGAGGGTGGTGACCACAGTGTAGTCTCTTAATTAAATAGACTAGGCATAGGCATCCTTTGTTTTTGTGTGGCCAAAGAGGGGAAAACCACCTAGAACTTGTAGTTTTGGTTATTTGAATGGCTTTGAAAGGGATGCAAATGAATTAGAGCCCTTGGATCGGCTGAAAAATCCAAACACCAAGGCGAAATAGCAAAAGTCAAGGCAATATTGCATTTCGGCTCGTGGATAATTTTGAAATACATGGTTGAAATTTGAGATGCCTCCAAAAGGCACCTGTGAACAAGAACCATCCGATCATACATCCCATTTGATGGCAAGCTTTGAATCTTCCACTTCTTAGGTGCTTGAATTGCTAGCCATTAGATCAAACAAGAATCCTATGGCTTAGATGTCATGGCGCCTTTGGATCCATCACAATTTTTCACTTTTTAACATACACCCTCAGATCATACATGTATATGACGGCTCATAGTTGCTCCCATATTGTGATCAGCCCCAAATGCACCTTGCCATTGGATTTACATGTAGAGAGTGTGCAAGAACATGCGTGAGAATCTTCAAAAGCCCACAAATTGTCAGCTACTCTCTCTCTCTCTAGTTTCCCATCCACATTAATCTTAACCATTCAATTCTAGCATCTAATGGCTAGAAAAATCCCAACTTGATAATTCAGACACAAAGTGTATCAAATACTTTTATATTTGAGAATACCAGTAGTGGTTTTTTTTCTTCTCTTAAACTCTTAGATTAAGCTTTTGAATCTCTAAAAATTAGGAGTGTATTAAATACTTTTATATTTGAGAATACAAGGAGTGGTTTTTGTTCTCCTCTTAAACTCTTAGATTAAGTTTTTGAATCTCTAAAAATTAGGAATCCTTACAAGGTCCATGCAAGGTTCACTTTTCCTCTAATGTTGATGGTTGTGTGGTGTGTTTGGATTCTGACAGACAACAAAAGGAGCATTTCCATGTCCTTACAGGAAGAACAGAGTATAGATGTGGGAGGTCTGATGATTGGAGCACTTTTGTATCAAATACAGCACTCTCAGCTTGAGACTGAGGCTGTCGCCTCTTTCTGCCTACGTATATCATCGGCGGTCATTATAGAACCCGTATTTGGAGATTTGACAGGTTTTCAAAGGCTCTGTTTGTCGGCTTGTTCAAAGCAGCTAGTGTGCGAAGAGGAGAAAAAGCATGCTTTAGCTCCAACTTGTGACATAGTTGTTGGATTCTACACCAAGGATCTTCTTCCTTTCCAACCAGACACTTCGTTTGACAGATACCTTCATCAAAAGGTGATTAACTGATGTTATTGAGGTGCATAGTATAACAACTTGTACCACGGGAAAAACTGGATAGACTCTTCAAGGAAAAGGGGAAAACTCTCGAGCTGGAGATAAGTGAAAAGACCGTTTTAATAAATTCAAGCTAATGGCGTTTGTGTAATCGTTTCCGTTTATTCTGTTCCGTTTCTGAAGTGAAAAGACCTTTGAACTTCTAGCAGACGTTCTTTTTGTTTGTCAGAAAGTATTCTAACTCTATTCACGGCTCCTTCGCTATCCGCAAGACCCATTCAAAGAGTTTAAAATCTGCATGCATTTTTGTCATTGTGCACAATCAAAATCAGAGATGTCTTTAGCGTTATGGACAACAGCTATGTGAGGCGATGCTTAAGCGACAAGAGCTGCTAGAGGGCTGTCGCCAGAGGTGATGCTCATTCTCCATGGCTAAGGATTTGACATGGTACTGTTGACTTGGGGACAACGGCGAAGTTGCATGGTCAGCTAAAGAAATGGGAGGATAATTCTCCCATTCTTATGCTAGTTCGTAGTCAATGTAGAAGCTGTAATGCATGAAAATCGAGGTTTCCATAGTTTGACATTGCTCACATCTTCAGATGGCCGAAACTTACTCATCAGAGAGTGTGTGTGTATATATATATATATATATATATATATATATATATACATATATATATATATATACATACATATATATATATATATATATATATATATATATATATATATATATATATATATATATATATATATACACACTCTCTGATGAAAGGAAGTTCGGCCTTAGCCTATTCTCTCGGATTTTAATTAAAATAAAGAAGAAAAATTACAATTGAATGGGACTAGTGCTCATGGGACCCCCCAAATCCCACAATGCAGGGGAGGAGTATGGCAAGCTAGAGGGCATTACAAATGAGGCGGATAAATCTAGCATCACCCTCATGTGGGACCCATTTGGGTTTCAACTTGTTGTTTTCGAGGAGATAAATACAGTGATGTCTCGGTGGAGATCTCTTATCTCGAGAGATTCTTTTACCTAGAAGAAACAAGGATTTCTCGATCGACCATTCCTTAGGAGTTTGGCCAAAATTGATAGCACATCGCTCCCTCCAAATCTTCCAAGGAGTCTCACCCTTGATGGCATTCCATAGCCTCGATGAGCAGTCGATCGCCTCACCCAACAGCACCTGTTGCCAATTGATTTGGTTCGTGAGTCTCAATACTCGGGTCACATGATGCCAGATAACACAGAACTTGGGGCAGTCGAAGAACAGGTGAGCTAAATCTTCAATGCATCGATGGCAACGCTTGCACCATGGCGGTACAACACAGATTTTGTTAGCCCTTGCATTGGACCAGATACCTTTATGCAAGATCTGCCACATGAGAACGGACTTTTTGATATCTTTATCTAGTTATCTACTCCATGTACGACAGAAACAAAATATCAAATGTTGTGGTTAGCGCTAGCACCGTCAATACTACACAATGAAGGCTAGCAAAGTAGTAATCTCTATCTATGTCTCTCCGTATATTAGTTTACAGAGAGAGCTTTTTGTTCGCTTGTCCTGGTGAGCTCTTGGGAAAGTTTTTTTTCTTCGAAGGGGGTTTGGATGTTTGCGTACATGGCTCATGCAAAAGGACCGTTATAGGTTTCAAAAGAGTTCAGGTGATCATTTGGGTCCATTGGTTTACACTTTTGACCAATATAATATCATGAAGTTCTGTTTAAATGAGTATAAATACGTGTTTGGCCGCACATGGAGTGGAGTGTAAGAAGTCAACTCAGTAAACATGGACTTTATGTATTGAAAAGAAAATCATGAAGATATCTGATTCTTATTTCTTTTTTTAAGGAAGCTCGGTTGCGTCTACTCTTCCAAACTTTAATTAATAGAAATTACAGTTGTACAAGTCAATGGGCCTAGCACCCATGGGACCTCCCATATCCTACAACGTAGGGGCTGCTAATAGATTACTAGAGAATTTTACAAAGAAGGTTTATAACCCTCTCATTTGCCTCATGTGGGGCCCACTTGTTTTTCATTTTGTTGGTCTCTAGGAAGAACACTCTGTGATGTCTAAATGGGAAGGGCTTCTTACAATTGGAAATTTATTTTTCAATTGGAAATTATTTTTCAGTTTTGATTGATACATTGTACTTGAAAAATAGATTCGCACGCATACTTGACTACACATTGATCTATGTGCATATATCGTCTTTTTGTGTATGATTTGTTGTTAGTGATCTATATGTTCAACATGCTTCCTAAAGCTTATGAGAGTAGTGTCTATATCATCAAGACCTACTCATTTGCTTGGAACAATTTGAACATTTTCATCTTTAGTCAAAACTTTCTCTCTCACAAAATGATAGTGCCCTTGTATGTGCTTGCTTCTAGCATGATACGTAGGATTATTTTCGAAATGAATCCTAGACATATTAACCTCATACATAGGATTTGTTTCTACCTACACATAAAGATCAATTAATAGCTTCTTTAACAATACATATTCACAAGTCGTAAAAGCCAATGCTCTTTAATCAATTTTTATAGAGGAGAATGAAACTATTGATTGTTTCTTTGAGATCAAGATATGGATTTTGTACCTATCATACTTACATAAGCTAAAAAAGACCTTCTATCATCAATTGATCTAGTGTTGTCAAAACATCACTTCATGCACTTAAATTTAGCTCTTGTCCATACATGTATATCAAAGCTAAAGGAGAGCTGCTACAAGACTAGTACTCCAATAAAAGCAGAAAGTGAGGCTAAATGTAGAGGTGCTACATCAAGATGGAGCATCATCAACAAGGACTTACTACAAAGTCACATCTTTTGAGATGGAAGATTTGGGTCAAAGAATAGACCAAATAGACAACGAAAATTATCAAACTTGAAAGATTGAAGTGATTGATTACCTCATGAGAAGGGACGTTGAGTGATATTTAGTGGAGAAGAGCCACAACCACATGTGGATGCCCTAGATCCAATCAACATAGAACAACAAAATAGGCAAGTGAAATAATGGGAGGAAAGGATTAATAAATTGATGTTCCTCATATCACAATTCATCTCCAACAAAATTATAGAACACATCCAAAAGCTATGTAAAGTTATGTTTATGAGGCATCAGAAAGGCCTATGACTATGATTGTGATTTAAAAGCAATTGTGATTGTTTTATGCAGAGCATTAATTCTTTTTTCAAAATAGTATGTGTAGGTCAAAGTTTATGTATGCGATTTAAACAAATATTATGATTTTCTAACTCATAACATTGATTTTTGTTGGTACATTTGGCAAGCCTTGATGCTTGACCAAAAGTCCAAAGGTTTACTTCATATCTTGAGCTTGAATGTTCATTAGTCACATGTGAACACCTCTTGTAAATATCTTGAGTTTAACTCAAGATAAATGTAAAAGGAAAAGGTTGAGAGAATCTCGTAGCTTTACGAGTTGTAATTCACAACAATGAAGTGATTGGAATCAAATTAATTAGGCCTAAAAGATAGGATCACTTTTAGGTGGTAGATTCCAAATTCAAATTTGAATTCATCTATAAAAACTCATGACTTTTTAGTCGTGAGACAGAACAGATCAAGGACACATTGAGCTTCAAGATTGTGGGCACACTTAGTCCACACATGTTTGAGTAAGCCTACAGCATCTCCTTTGTTTCAGATTATGCAACTATCTCATGTTCACTATCTCATGCAACTATCTGAAACAATATACATTTGTTTCAGATTATGCAAGTATCTCATGTTCACTATTACCTGCTACTATACTCTCATTTTCAGTGAGTTTGTTTTGAGGCGTTCTCTGCGTATACTTATTCTTTTACTTTGATTCAACTTGGTACATGTAGCTTAGACCCTCTAGTTCTATGCTATCAATTTTCACATCATTTGATTTAGAGATCAGCGAGAAGTGTTCATTACATTTTGCCTATGTCTGTTAACTGTCATCCTCCTAAAATGTCAGGACTACACCCCTAACTTCTTAAGATTGTTTCTCAGCATATACTCATCCTAAATTAGTGAAATGACTTCCTATAGAAAGCTTAGGGGTCCAACTAGATATGGTTAAAAGCTCTCGGGTCAATTGTAATCAGTGAGTGAGCTTTGAGTGAAATACTGAGCAGGTCAGAGTCCATAAATAGCAAGTTTCTTACAACTCTTCAACTTGGAAGTAGTCTGTTTTGATGCAACTATTTGAAGGTGATGCTCCAAAGCACATTATGGTTCCAAATACATATTTGGGAAGTTAATTGTGTCTACTAAGATTATCTGAAGTAACATTGGTAGGTCTAGAGCAGGATTTGTGAAGCACCAGCTCATTTCTGGAGTGTATCCAATCATCTCCTCACAGTGGTTTTAGAGCAATCATTAACTCAACATGGGAGATGGATTCCCATCATCAATTGACAAATTGGATCGAGGTAATTACTCTCCTTGTTCTATTAGAATGGAAGCATATCTACAAGGTAGAAATCTTTATTGGTTACATATCTATAGATGAGTCAATGCCAATACTTAGAAGCAAAGGGCAACCCACTCAAGAAGAACAAGAAAAGTTATCAACATGGTGCTCAAAGGATGCATTGGCGAGGTCATACCTTCTCAACTCAATTTCTGATTTCTTACTCCCACATATTAGAAATTGTAAGACATCACAAGAAACCTGGAATGCACTTGAAGCATTCTTCTCATCAAGCACTAGAGCAAGGAAGAGTTAATTTTGGATGGAGATTACAACACTCAAGAAGATGCCCAAATAGAATGTGACTGATTATGTCACTAAAATGAAGGACCTAGCTGATCAACTTGGAAGCATTGGAAAATTCATTGATGAGGAGCAAATTGTGAGACAAGTGATCAATGGAACCAATGCAGATGACAAGTGGGAAGCATTCCCTACTTCAATGGATTTATACATGGACAGGTACCTAATTTCAATACTCTAATGGGACAACTATTTACTCATGAAGCCAAGCTTGTGAAGAACAATGACAACTCAAAAAGTAATCAATCCTCTGCCCTATATGCTAATAAGAACAAGAGTAAGGATGGTAAAGGTAAAGGCAAGAAATCTGATGATGAAGCTAGTACCTCCCAAGCTAACTTTGCAAGAAGAGGTAGAGGTACAAGATGAAGAGGCAGAGGAGGTACACAAGGCACGGGGAGATTCCAAAGCACCTCTCCATGTGCCATATGTGGATTGACTAACCACACAACTAAGAATTGTTTCAAGAACCCAAGAAATCAGAGAGGAAGAGGCTTCAACAGAGGAAGCTATGGAAGAGGAAGATCAAACAACTTCAACAACTATAACAACAACTACAATAATCAAGGAGGTTATAGAGGAAAAAGAGACTATAGCACTTATACTGAAGAGAAGGCACAAGAAGACTCGCTCCTGTTAATGAACATGACCATGAGACAAGAGTAAAGCAGCTAAACATGTGTTTTATATAGATCCTGGCTGTTCAAATCATGTAGCAAGAAATGTGGCATTACTATTTGAATTGGAGGATCCAAGGAACAAGCATGAGGTTCAGACAGGAGATGATACAAGGCACTTAGTTGAAAAGATTAGGAATGTGAAAGCTTCAGATGGAAACATGAATCTACTGAGTAAGGTATTGTATGTACCTACCATAACCAAGAATTTGATAAGTGTTGGACAAATTGTAGAAAAAGGCTTGCAGGTAAGGTTTACAAGAAATGGAGCATTTGTTGAAGCTCCTCAACAAGGATTCAGGAAGATAGCCAAAGGAGAGAAGACAGGTAGAGTCTTTACATTTGAAGTATAGGATACTAGAAATATAGCACTTTTCAATTATGGAGGACAAACCTTATCAGAATCAGATAGGGAAAACACTAAAGAGGCTAAGGTCAGATGGAGGGGGAGAATACTTCTCCCATGAATTTGATGCATATCTCCAAGATAGAGGCATCAAAAGATAAATCACCACTAGATATAATCGAGAACAAAATGGAGTAGGAGAAAGGAGGAATAGGACCATTGTGGAGGCAGCAAGGTCCATGATCAATGAGAAGAAATTGCCCAACTATCTATGGGCAGAGGTTGTATCCACAGCCACCTATCTTATCAACAGACTCCCCTCTAAAGCATTGGATGGGATGACACCATATGAAGCTTGGAATGGAAGAAGGCCTAGCCTAGAACATTGCAAAATTTTTGGGTGCATAGCATATGCACATGTTCCGTCACAGATCAGAGGTAAAATGGATCCCAACGCAAAGAAATGTGTGTTCATAGGTTATGATCACAATCAAAAAGGGTACAGGTTGTATAATCCAAGTACTAAAGGTTTTATTGTTAGCAGAGATGTTGTCTTTGATTAAAACAACTCATGGTTTGAAGATGATTGTAGAAAAGTCAAACTACCTTATGACCTAGAAGAAGACTTTCCTACAATTCACAAGGTAAGGTACAAAGCTAGACTTGTGGCCAAAGGGTTTGCTCAGACCCAAGGGGTTGATTATGAGGAGACCTTCTCTCCTATGGCAAAGATGCCAACAATCAGAGTTTTCTTAGGCATAGTTGCTTCAAGGAATTGGAACATCTATCAATTAGATGAAAAAAATGCTTTTTTGAATGGTTGGATTTCAGAGGAGGTGTACATGGCACAACCTCCTGGATTTATTGATGATGTACATATTGAGTATGTGTTCAAACTCAGGAAGCTCTCTATGGTATCAAACAAGCTCCTAGAGCTTGGAATCATAGATTGGTTACATTTTTGCAAGACAAAGGATTCAAGATGAGCAAGGTTGATTCTTCACTCTTCACCAAGAAGAGTAACTCTGAAGTTATATACCTATGTGTGTATGTAGATGATATTATTCTTACAGGTAATGATGCAGATGGGATCAAGAAGATCAAAGCCCAAATGAAGGAAGAATTCAAGATAAGTGACCTAGGATTGCTCACTTACTTTCTTGGATTAGAAGTTGTCTATACAGATAAAGGGATCTTCCTTACCCAAAGGAAGTATGTTAAAGATGTAATTGCAAAATTCAAGATGCAGGATGCTAAGATTGCAGGTACTCCCATGGAGGTCAGTCACAAGTTAAGTGCTCATGAAGGGGAACCCATTGAAGACATTATAAGCTACCAAAGCTTAGTTGGAAGCTTGAATTATGCAACCCTAACCACGGTAGATATATGCTATGGTGTAAGTGTGCTTAGCCAATTTATGCACACTCCTAGAAAGCCTCACATGGATGCAGCAAAAAGGATATTGAAATATCTAAAGGGAACTATGAATGAAGGATTGTATTATCTCATACATCTGATTTGAGTGTAAAGCTATTCACTAATCCAGATTGGGTAGGATCAAAAGATGATAGAAGAAGCACATCTGGATATTTATCTTTTGCAAGTACAAAGCTTATCTCTTGGTCTTCCAAGAAACAACCCACAATAGCACTCTCTTCAACTGAAGCTGAATACACGGGATTGGCAAATGCAACTCACGAAGCAATGTGGATCAAGGCCCTATATACAGATTTAGGGTTAGAGTTTGGTACTCCATACATATTTGGAGACAACATGAGTTCCTTGCATTTAGCTGCTAATCCTATCTTTCATGCCAGAACTAAGCATATAGAAGTCCATTATCACTTTGTTAGAGAGAAAATAGCAAGCAAAGAAATGCAATTGTCTTATGTGTCAACTCAGTTGCAATGTGCAGATATGATGACCAAAGCACTTGATGGAAGCAAACTCAACAAGTTCAAATCAATGACTGGAATGCAAGAGATACCCATGGATTGAAGACTCAAGCATCTTAGGCTTGAGGGGGAGCTATTGGTACATTTGGCAAGCCTTGATGCTTGACCAAAAGTCCAAAGGTTTACTTCATATCTTGAGCTTGAATGTTCATTAGTCACATGTGAACACCTCTTGTAAATATCTTGAGTTTAACTCAAGATAAATGTAAAAGCAAAAGGTTGAGAGATCTCCTAGCTTTACGAGTTGTAATTCACAACAACCAAGTGATTGGAATCAAAATAATTAGGAACCTAAAAGATAGGATCACTTTTAGGTGGTAGATTCCAAATTCAAATTTGAATTCATCTATAAAAACTCATGACTTTTTAGTCGCGAGACATAGAACAAATCAAGGACACATTGAGCTTCAAGATTGTGGCCACACTTATTCCACACATGTTTGAGTAAGCATATAGCATCTCCTTTGTATCATACATTCAATACAATATACATTTGTTTCAGATTATGCAACTATCTCATGTTCACTATTACATGTTGCTATACTATCATTTTCAGTGAGTTTGTTTTGAGGAGTTCTTTGTGTATACTTATTCTTTTACTGTGATTCAACTTGGTACATGTAGCTTAGACCTTCTAGTTCTATGCTATCATTTTGCACATCATTTGATTTAGAGATCAGTGAGAAATGTTCATTAAAATATGCCTATATCTATTAACTATCATCTTCCTAAAATGTCGGGACTGCACCCCTAACTTCTTAAGATTATTTTCAGCATATACGCATCCTAAATTAGTGAAATAACTTCATATAGCAAGCTTAGGGGTCCAATTAGATATGGCTAAAAGCTCTCGGGTCAATTGTAACCAGTGAGTGAGCTCTGAGTGAAATACTGAGCAAGTCACAGTCCATCAATAGCAAGTTTTTTACAACTCTTCAACTTGGAAGTAGTCTGTTTTGATGCAACTATTTGAAGGTGATGCTCCAAAGCACATTATGATTCCAAATGCATATTTGGGAAGCTAAAGGTGTCTACTAAGATAATCTGAAGTAACATTGGTAGGTGTAGAGCAGGATTTGTGCAGCACTAGCTCATTTCTGGAGTGTATCCAACCATCTTCTCACAACTCTTACTCCACAATAATATGTGTATATTTGATTAGATTAATAGATGTATGAATTTCAAAAATAGATACATAGGGATTTAGAAATATAGATAGATGGATACGTACATGGATATAAAAATGAATATATTTGAAAAACTTTAATAGCTAGATCCATAATATTTGTATGTATTTTAAGCTATACATTTTGTCGAATGTATAACTTATTTATATGGATATTTCTTCTTTTTGGTAGACATAAAGTTCTATATTAAAGCAAACATTATGGGAAATGGACATATGTGACTATACTTCAAGGAGGAAAAAGATTTTCACAATAGAATGAAAATGTTGTGGACATTGCTATGTAGGAAATGCAACTCGGATTAAGGAGTGTACTTGTTATGAATTATGGAATGTGTTGAATAAGGAATTGTTGAGTGATAAATGCATTAATGTGTTTTGGTGTTTTGTATTCTACAGCATTTGTGCAAAGTACTGTGTGCGGCCATAGGAGCTCGATTTTCTACTCTGAGCATATCATCGTGGAGCTCTCTAGAAGGAGAGCCCACTATGGTGCATCGTCGTCAAAATACTTCATAGTTGAAGGTTCATTAGGGTGTGAAAGGCATGAAAGGGTGGACATCAATAATTTGATTTATAATTTATATAGCCTGTAAATAAACCTACGTAGCAAAGGCTTTCTACAAAAGTTACCAACTTTTACTTTCATGCATGATTTTTGAAGCCGCTCTCATGTAACCACTATTTCGACATAATAAAAATTTCCTATAACTACATGCACTCTGTGGGCTGTCCAAACTGAGTCAATGGGGGGAGATTTTCACCCAATAATATGTTCTATCTCGTCTCCTTGCGTATTTATTTTGTCTCTGTTTTCAACATTCATAACCACTAGTATTAGGATCTTAACTCATGTGCATAGAGGTTATGAATGCTAAAAACACATAGAGAAAATAAATATGCAAGAAGATGAGATAGAACGCAGTGTTGGGAGAAATCTCCCCCCATGCACTCTGTTTCGACAGTCCACAGAGTGCATGTATTTATAGGAATTTTTTATTATGTTGAAATAGTGGTTACAAGAGAGTGGCTTCAAAACGCATGAATGAAAGTAAAATTTGGTAACTTTTATAGAAACCATTTGCTTTCAATATAAAAAATTGCAGTTTCTAACCACTAATTTACTAATTGTTTCTAAAAATAGAACCCTTTGTGGGTTTATTTACAAACTATATAAATTATAAATCAAATTATTGATGTCCACCCTTTCACGCCTCTCATGCCCTCACAAACCGTCAGTTTCTACTCCATTGCAACGAATCCAAGCAACATGCATAGGGTAGTCATCTTGACCACTGAAGAGAAGATTTCCTCGAACTGAACACCATGTTGTTGCTTAAAACCCTTTGCAACAAGTCGTGCTTTATACTTTGGAGAAGCACTATCTGATGTGAATTTCGCCTTATATACCCATTTACATGGTAAAGCTTTCCTACCATTTGGCAAAGGTACTGAATCCCAAGTACCATTCTTGTGAATAGAATCCAACTCACTCTTCATGGCACACTCCCACTTGAAATGATCCTCTATCTGCATAGCCTCTTTTTAGGAAGAAGGCTCAGAGGCATCTGTTAGCATAACAAAATCTAAACCTAGAACATATCTAGCACGTTGATGTGAGACACGTGTAGAATGTCTCAATGGTTGCTGAACAGGAACGTGTACACTGATCTGAATATACATTCTCTTGAACATCCCTATGTGCAGCATTTTTATGCATGCTAACCGGAGGACTAGTATCCTCAAACACCACTCTTCTCACTTCAACCTCCTTAATGGGTTGTTTATGCATCTTAGACTCATTGAAAATGACATCACTACTTCTGATCACTTATCATGTTTCAGGATCCCATAAGCGATATCCAAATTGTCCTTCTCAATCATATCCAAGAAAAATGCATTTCTTTTACTTATGGTAACTTTTGTCTAAGATTCTTGGGTATATGAACATATGCTTCACACCCAAAAACTCGAAGATGATCATAATATGGTGGCTTCCATGCCCATAACTCCTGTCCCACTTTCAAACCTTTGGTAGTACTAGGTGAAAGGTTAATCACATGAACTGTAGTCAATACTGCTTCTACCCAAAAGCCTTGTAAGAGGTTTGCATGATGCAACATAGAGACTACTCTATCTTGAATAGTTCTATTCATCCTCTCAGCTACACTTTCTGTATTGGGGTATACGGAGTTGTAAACTCTCTACGGATTCCTCTAGACTGACAAAAAAGGTTGAATTCATGTGAGGTATACTCACCCCTATTATCTAAACATAAAGCCTTAAGCTTAGTTCCTTTTTCAGTCTCAACTGAAGCAAGCCATTTTCTGAAAGTAGGGAATAGCTCATCCTTCGATTTGATAGGATATACCCAAACTTTTCTAGTAGCATCATCTATGAAATCGACAAAGTAGAGAGAACCACCTAAGGACCTAGTGGACATGGGACCACACACATTTGTATGAGCGAGATCTTAAGGCTGAATTGATGAGCTAATGTATGTTCTATCCACATTTCTGGTTTGCTTTCCATATTGACGATGCTTTCCATCTATGAAATTGATGAGTTAATGTATGTTCTATCCACATTTCTGGTTTGCTTTCCATCTATGAAATTGACAAAGTAGAGAGAACCACCTAAGGACCTAGTGGACATGGGACCACACACATTTGTATGAGTGAGATCTTAAGGCTGAATTGATGAGTTAATGTATGTTCTATCAGAGAAAGATAGCATAGGTCAGTAGCGAGAGTGAGAACGATTTTTCGTTCCACTATGAGATATATAGCCCAAAAGACCATGCCAAATACAAGCCATAGGATGTTCAGTAATAGCTAACAAGTGTCCTTTCTGTGATACAAATAAAGGATAAAGTGAGCCAACTTTGCTTCCTTTTGCAATAACCATATTGCCCTTTGATATGCAAAAGGGTTGAGCATAGAAGACCACCTTGTAACCAAGGTCATCAAGTTGATGAACTGACATCAAACTGCATGATAACTGAGGTACATAGCATACATTATGCATAGTAAATTTTGAACCATCGATGAACTGCACAACCACATCTCCAATCCCCACATCACATTGGTAAGAGTCACCAAGTCTCACGGTACCAAGAGACTCTGTTGCATAATTAGAGAACCATTCTCTCTGTGGTGTCACATGGAAAGAAGCACCAAATCTAGCAGCCATGTGTGGGAAAGAGAATCAGCCATAAGCGCCTCAGATGGCACAGTACTATCAAGTGTCAACACATCAGCATCATCAAAAATATCATGAATTTCTTCAATCTTCAGAGTCAAAGTATATGGTGCAGGTAACTGTTTAACATGCCCATCAACGTTCTGTCCTTTACCTTTAGCATTCTTTAATGCATAACAGTCTTTCTTTTGTCCTTTCTTATGACAATAATGGCATTCGATATCCCTCTTCCTTGAGTTACTTCTACTCTTATTTCATTGAACATTCTTTTCCCTGTTCTTGCTCCTACCACATTGGTGATTCTTTCCTTGGTAAGAATCACGAACATTATATGCATCTCCACTCTGAGTGCCAACCATTGATTTTCTACGAATCTCCTCACTCAAGAGTGCTCCATATATGTCATCATAGACAAGTTTACCACCAGGTGCACTATTGCTAATAGCTATGCAAAATGTATCTCATGATGATGGCAGGGTGCATAACAGCAATACTACTTTCATTTCGTTATCCATATCCATTTTCTGAGCCTGTAACTAGGAGAATATAGCATCAAACTCATTTATATGAGCAGCAACACTATCTGTGTCCTTTATACGAAGGTCATATAATTTTCTCATTAGATACACTTTATTTGATGCCGTCTCTTTTTCATATGTATTGCATAACTTCTTCCAAAGCTCCTCTGCACTTTCACACTCTAATATTATAAAGTAAACATTATCCACCATGTGTAAGCGAATGGTAGACCTGGTCATTTCATCTAACTCATCCCAATCATCTTCATCCATGTCACTAGGCTTCTTTGAAATCCCATTTACTAGCTTCCAGTGCCTCCTTTGAATCAGCACATCTTTAATCTGATTCTTCCATAGAGCAAAGTTTGTGCCATCAAATTTTCAGATCTCAAAATGGTCTTTGCCCTGCAAGTTTTAGCTCCTCTTCGGAACACTAACACTAGAACCTCATCCACCGGATGTGCTTGAGACCTCTGATGCCATGATGGTAGAGAACTGACTGGAATGATAATGGAGCTAGAAGAGTCCAAAGACCAACGAATAAGTATATCAAGGAGTAAATCGACCACTGTATAGTTGACAAAACCAAAAATCTGGAAAATTTTTTCCAGAGTATCCTCTGCAAAATGAGCGTATGACCAGTGTCAAAATATCATAAAAGTGCAAGTACTGACATGTTTGCCTGCATAGTGAATCATTGACTCCATTGCATATAATCAGTTACCCAATAGAAGCCAACTAGGCTTATCGAGCACCTATGAACAACAATAATACATCTCCTATGTTGAGGTTTGGTGAGCATACTCAGCATGTCTCCGAGATCAAAACATCTTCGCTTTGCGGTGCCAAAATCACGATCTGAGCTCATTTTGACCTCCGGATGCACTATCATAGTGTTTGTGCAGGCTATTTTGTCTTTTTGTGCCAAAGGTATATACCAATTTTGGTATGCCACTATAAGCATCTCGAAGTCTAGTACAAGTTTAGCAGAATTTGTTTTGGCACTTTTGTTCAACTTTTTGAGATACAGTCAATTTTTTGCATCAAGGTATTTTAGTCACCAGCCATGGCTGAAAGCAGTGATGTATTTCGTATGTTGGTTGTTGAGGATAAGTTGGATGGTACCAACTACTAGTTGTGGTCTTATATGATGTGACATGTATTGGTTGCAAAAGGACTATGGAACATTGTGCACGATGTTGAAAAACGTCATATCACACCTGCAACTGTTACAACTGCAGGTACTGAAGCTGATGTAGAAGGTATCGAAGATGATGATATTCTGCATATTCCTGTTCATGCTACGATTTCTGCTGCACCTACTGCAGAGCAAATCTGTTGGAATGGCAGAGATGCCCAAGCACATGCATTGATAGCGTTGTCTATGAAACATGCCATTATTCCTCACATTCACTCTTGCAGAACAGTTAAGGATGCTTGGGATACACTTACCACATTGTACCAAGCTAGGAATGAGGCTCGTGTTGCTTACCTCCGAAAATAGTTGGAGAGTGCACACATGAATGAAGGTGATTCTATGGACAGTTTTCTAACAAAGATCAAAGACTTGAAAGAACAGTTGATTTCTACTGATGAGGTTATATCAGATAGCTCACTTGTGCAGACTGTTCTGAATCGTCTTCTTGATTCATATCACGGTTTTGCTTCTACTCTTCGGTTGATGATGAAAGGCAATCCAAATGCCTTGTCATTTGAGGAGTTAGTCTTTGTTCTATTGCAGGAGCATCAGTCCAGGCACAATAGGTCCATTATGCGTGTTGCAGATCAAGCTTTCATGGCTAGGCAGAAGGGCAAAGGAAAATGGATCTCTTCAACTAGTAAGCAAAAATCTGCTAATTCTGCACAATCAAAGAGGGAAGACAAAGATGAAAAGAAATCAGACAATCAAAAATTGTTTTGCAAGTACTGTAAAGGAAATGATCATATCATAAAGAACTGTCCAAAACTGGCTGCTAAAGAGGCAAAGAAGAAAGAGGTTGGAATGGTTGTTGCAGAGGCCTCTACACCAAAAACAGAGTCTGCTAATCTTATGCAGGAAGAAGAATGGGTGTTTACTATTGTTTGCAGTTTTGACCCATCTTCTAATGAGCAGTGCATGTCTGCAGTAGACTCAGATGTTTGGTACTTTGACAGTGGGGCAACCAAACATATTACCTTGCAGTGCAGTTTCTTCTCTTCATTCGAGCCTTCCCCTACAGGGAATACTGTTACATGTGCCAACAACTCCTCTGATCGTGTTATGGGAGTTGGTAAGATCATTTTGACTATTGCTGATGATAGTTCTTTCACTTTGTCAGATGCTTTGTTTGTGCCAGGGATCAAGAAAAATCTATTATCAGTTTTTGCATTAGCCAAGATTGGCTTAATTGTGAAATTTGTTGATGATAGATGTACAGTTCATGATCTATCAAACTGCAACGTGATTATTCCTTTTGGCATTTTATGTCGTGGTCTGTATAAGCTCATAGGCTATGAAAGATCTCCAAATGATTTGGCATGTGCAGTACATGATTCTCAGGCTATGTGAGATACAAACCTTTGGCATGCATGCTTTGGTCATCTGAATTTTGCTAGTTTGCTATGCCTGCAGAAATCTGAAATGGTATCCTCTTTGCCCAAACTTGAGGCACCTAGAAAACATGTTTGTGAAGGCTGTATTTTGGGCAAAATGGAGCATTCCTCCTTTCCAAAACATGGTTCAGTTCGGGCTACTCGGAAATTGCAGCTTGTACATAGTGATGTATGTGGTCCTATGCAAACACCTTCTTTTGGAAATTATCTTTACTTCGTGACTTTCATCGATGATTTTTCTAGGCATGCATGGGTATATCCATTGAAGGCAAAGTCCGAATTGTTCATGTGCTTCAAATAGTTTTTGGTTTTGGCTGAAAATCTATCAGCATGTAAAATGGGCACCCTCCATTCTGATCGAGCGGGTGAATATATGTCTTCTGATTTTAATGCATTTTTTATTGAACGTGGGATAAAACACCAGTGTACAGTGCCATATACACCTCAACAGAATGGAGTTGCTGGACGAAAGAATAGATCACTCATGGAGATGGAGAAGGCTGTGTGGACAAGAGTAAGGCTTTACCACATAGCTTCTGGCTTGAGGTTTTCATGTGTTGAGCATATGTACTTAACAGGTGTCCCACTCAAGCACTGCAGTCTATCACTCCATGTGAGGCTTGGTATGATCGCAAGCCATTTGTTGCTCATCTGTGTGTTTTTTATTGTTTGGCATATGCATTAGTGCCTGAAAACATTGCAGAAAATTGGATGATAAAGCAGTAAAATGTATTTTTGTTGGGTACAGTTCTGAAAGTATAGGCTATCATCTGTATCATCCACAAACTAAACGCATTCTGGTTAGCTGTGATGTTGTTTTTGTGGAAGATGTTATTCAGCCATTGCTTTCATGTACTAAGGAGACATTTGTTAGCTCCAAAGACATGTATGATACTTTGTTGCCTCTTTTTACAAGTGGACAGTCTAGTGTTGGTCCTAATGAGGCAACTTCTCAGCCTTTGCAGGTTTCATGTGATGATGTAGATCATCCCATTTTTTATGTAGATTTACATGATGCACTTGTTGATGAGAGAGCTGATATTGAGGAGGCAAAAACTATGCCAAAATGGATGGTGCAAACTTTGCATGATAGCAAATTAGATGCACCTTTGTCATATCATACTCGATGAGGCTCTCATAGTGCCTCTTTTGCATCAGATTGCTATGTTATGGCTGCATCTAGTCCCTGTGATGATTTTGAGCCTGTTTCGTTTGATGAAGATCAAAATTCAAAAAATTGGATGATTGCTATGCAATATGAATATGATGCTATAATGAAGAATGGTACTTGCTCTTTATGTGACTTGCCTCCTGGCAAGAAGGCCATTGGCACTAAGTGGGTATACAAGCTGAAGCATAAACCTGATGGTATAGTTGACAGGAATAAGGCTAGGCTTGTTGCAAAGGGTTATGTGCAGGAAAGAGGCATTGATTTTGATGAAACCTTTGCTCCTACTTGTCGAATGACTACTGTTTGTAGCATATGTGCACCTGCAGCTCATCTTGTTTGGAATCTACATTAGTTGGACATTAAAACATCGACTTGCATGAAGAAGTGTATGTTTTTTAGCCCCGTGGCTTTTTGTAGAAAGGGCATGAAAACCAGGTGTGCAGGTTAAAGAAGGCATTATATGGTTTAAAGCAAGCACCAAATGCTTGGTATGAAAAGATACATGCCTATCTGATTGCACATGGTTTTGAGAACAGTCCAACTGAAAGAACCTTATATCTCAAGCGTGCTAATGATGTACTTCTAATCATTGTGGTGTATGTTGATGACATGTTGCTCACTCGTCCTTATGAGAAGCATATTGCTAATTTCAAGGTTGATTTACATGCCTCATTTGAGATGTCTGATTTTGGGCATTTGCATCATTATTTGGGCATTCATTCTATGCATGTTGATGGTGGAATGGCTTTGTGTCAAACAAAATATATTGACACATTATTGGAGCATTTTGGCCTTGATGACTGTAAACCTATTGCCACTCCTATGGAGACAGGTTTACAACTAATTCTTCATGATGCAGGAGATGCAGTTGGTGCTCTTCTCTATCAGCAGGTTGTTGGATGCTTGATTTACTTATGCATTACTCGGCCAGATATTTAGTTTTCTGTCTCACAAATGAGCAGGTTTATGCATCACCCAGGAGTCAAGCATTGGTAGGCGGTTAAGCGCATCTTTCCCTACTTGAGTGGTACTCAGCCACTTGGGTTCTTTTATCCCAAGGGGGGATCAATACCGCCAGATTTGCATGCTTTTTTTTACCATGATTGAGCTAGTTGCTATGACACTCGTGTGTCCACTAACGGCTTTTGCTTCATGCTTGGTAGCTCGTGTATATCTTGGTTGAGCAACAAGCAGCCTACTGTGGCCACTTCGAGTTGTGAGGCTGAGTATAGGGAAGCTTTCACAACGACTGTTGAGTGTGTGTGGCTCAAACACCTTATGGTTGATTTGGGTGTTGGTCAGTTTTCTGCCACCACCAACTTCACTGATAGTCAGAGCACAATTGCAGTTTCGAGGAACCCTGTGTTCCATGCTCGTACTAAGCACATTGAGGTGCATTATCATTATGTCAGGGAGAGGTTCTCTGCTAGGGACATCAGCTTGGCATATGTGCCCACGTAGGAGAATATTGTAGAGCTTTTCACGAAGGCTCTGCCTAGGGAGAAGTTTGAAGCTTTTCGCAAAGCTTTGGGCTTACTTCCTTTTGTGGAGTGATTTCCACATAGCTTGGCACTTCCTTATACATGAGTGCAAGCTCTTTGTTCACCACATCACTCCCAAGGGGGATTTGTTGATATATTTAGGTAGTGATGTGTGTGAACACACTAGGACCACCGAGGCACTTTTTTCCCTCTTTAGGAGGTTTTTTTCCCCTGGCTTGTATATACGCCTATTGCCCTAATGGGCTACTTACCTTTGTACATTCTAGTGGCAATACATTTAGTATTGTGTGTTGAGCTCCAAGCTTCTTCTTCTTCCTTGTGTTGTTCGCATGCTTCCGCAGACGTGAAACTCCAATAGTAGTGACATCATGATCAATTATTTTCTTAGGAATTAAGATTTCAGATTGTTCTTTAATTAAAGGAGGGCCATCAAGAAGTGGAGTGAGTGGTAAAGTTCCTTTAAATTGTTTAAGTAAACTAATATGAAAAGAGTTATGTATATTCGAATGAGATGGTATATCTAATCTGAATGAATTATCATTAATTCTCTGTATAATGCAAAACGGTCCATAATAGCCTGGTGCAAGTTTAATTTTAGGATGCTGTAAAATATTTTTTAGATGCCTTTTAATAATACGTAACCATACAATATCATTCTCCTTACATTCCTTGGCTAATTGTTTTGTATTTATATTACATGTATAACGTTCTTGACTTTTCCTAATGTGCTCGTGAACATCACGAAGTATAGAAATGTGAACTTGAGCAATAGAATCAGCATTTCGAATATCAGTTTGGGTTAGTGACATGGGAGCGCAAAGCTTTTTACCATAAACAATTTCAAAAGGTGCAGATCCAGTAGTGTTGTGTGTGGTGTTATTGTAAGCAAATTGAAGCAATGGCAACATTCCATCCCAATTAGTGGGAATATCCAATGAATAACGACATAATAAATCAAGAATAGTACTATTTGTAGTCTCACTTTGTCCATTACTTTCGAGATGAAATGCAAAGCTAAAATCTATTTTAGAACCAAAATGTTGAGATAAGGCAACCCAAAAATGATTACAAAATCTAACATCACAATCAGATAACATTACTTTAGGAAATCCATGATGTGAGAAAACACATTTAATGAGTAATTTTGTAGCCTAAGGTGTAGACAACGTTTTTCTACAAGGAATGAAATATGCATATTTACTAAACCTATCAACTATTGTCCAAATCATATTGTTATGTGATGATGTGATAGAAAGACCTTTGATAAAATCCATAGAGATTTGTTCCCATGGTTCGTTTGTAATGGGAAGTGGCATTAATAATCCAAATGGTTTACCATCATTTTACACGTTTGCATACAATGCATTGAGAAACATAATGTGCAATATCTTTTTCCATGTATGGCCAAAAAAAGAAATCTTTGCAAGCAAAAATGGTGCTCTGTATGCGTTTATGACCCATCTAAGATGATTCATGCATTTCTTTGATTGCATTCAAATCCCAATCTTACATAAAAATACTTGGCATTTCTTATTTCAACTACAAAGAACAGATACGTATCACATGGATCTGATATTCATTGTCACATCACACACTTATCATAACCTTCTTGTTCAATGAGAATTTACTTAGGCTTTCGAACAAAGGCGCAAACACTTTCACTCGTACACTTGAATTTCAGTGACACATGCAAAGTATACAAGTCCGATAATTCAAAAACAACAGTAATTTACTTAAGAACTATTCATTTTCAAGACCACAAGTGGATGGCCATTATGTGGTTCATCTCCCATGCATTTTGTTTTATTTTATTTTTCCTTTCTTAATCTTCAAAACATGTGAATATTAATAAACTTTCTTAATATTCGTTCAAATTTATTTATACTTCCTTAATCTTCGTTCATTCACTAAATTCTTGTTATTCAAAACATGTGAATCAATGAACTATTCTGTGTCAGCTATGTGTGCATATAATTTAAACTTTGGCACACATAGAAGAGTATATGTTAGCACAAGGTACACTGAGAAATTATCCTTCTCAACACAATCGCCACACATAGACTGTTTAGACATGAATTCACTCACAATAACATTCATGGCATGCTCATATTCTTTTCAAGCCAAAATTGTCATATAATGTTCATCTCAGTAAGTGATATAGAAACTACAAAAGATACTTTTTCATTTACAATACGTTCATGCATAAGGAAACATGTATACACTAACATCGCATGACAATCGGACATACATAGAACACATAAGAACATATATCTCCGATTTGCGCGACGTGCAACGTTCAACCTATACACATGGATTTATCCTAAATTTTACTCATACGCACGTACATAATGAGCAAAGTACTCACAGGGACATATAAGTGGAGACATGGAAAACAAACCAAATCCTATTGAAACACCCAATTGAATTGAACTAACAAATTCACAATATCTTACCTTACAGACACCATTCACACATACAATTACACACACACACACACACACATATATATATATATATATATATATATATATATATATATATATATATATATATATATATATATATATATATATATATATATATATATATATACATACGTGTGTGTGTAGAAACACATGAACATACATTGCATTCAAAGTCTCTTATAATCATGCACACACAGGATCAGAAATCGGTCTCAATACAAAAACGTTATATATTCTCTCATTCTCTCTCCGTTTCTCTCTCACACTTTCTCACATTGTCGCAAAATCACACCCACACAAGATGGCACCTTAAATATACATAAGAGGTTTATCTCTTTTACAAACAAGATTTACTTACAAATATTGAGCTCTCTATCACAAACAATATATGTATGTTGGCAGGATTACCTATCACAAACAATATATGTATGTTGGCAAGAGGCCTATCTTCACTATCATAATGGTGCACACAAAACTATCGGAGTTCTAAAAAATGAGTACATCGAACTTATCAGCAAAAGGGGTGTTCAAGAGGCTAAGAACCTCTTAGTGAGGTTGCCACTCTTGCGGAAGGACTATTTGCCTCTAGGCAAAATGCTAACTTCTACTAATTGAAAGAATGCGACCTCAATTGATAGTTTAGCTCAATTAAAATATATGAACTTAGTCTATTACAATGCTTATGAGTAATATCAATGTTATGAATCCTTAGTTTTAGGGAATCGAGGGATAGATCGATCATGAAGGGACCTGAATTGCTATTCCTATTTCAAAAGACACAAAACTATCTATCTCTTGATAGACTCCATTATAACTATCAGAAAATCACCCAAAGTATAGTACCCACAATTCACTGAACTCACTATATCTATTTCTTTATCCAACTTTAAAGGACTCCAAAATTGTGAAATAGTGAATTATTAAAAAATGATGAGACAATCCTTATTGCATCATGAAATTACTAAAAATCATAGAGCTTTAAGCTACTTGCTAAAGAATTCATGAGTAACTAACGGAAGATCATAATACTAAGGCTACACATTAACAAAATGCCATGGACATACCTTCTATAAAAAAGTAATTCTATGATCTAAGAGTCTTTCCAGTTCAGACAAATCTGAAATCAGACACCATTTGGTCACCCGTGTGTGTGACCAAAAATCTCGAGACTAGACTTACGACATAGCAGGTCATGTGCTCTTGTAAACAAGTGATCCACTTATCTTAGTGGTTAATTCTCAACAGTGTGAAGGAGGAGGTCTTGGGCTCAAACCCCATGGGATACATGGGGAGAGTATCTTTCCCAAAGAGCTCTAGAGCCTTCTCAAAGCATCCAATTGAGTTAACTCTAGGTAACTGGGAAACTTGGTGTGCATGCAGTTACATGGTCGACACATGGATGGTTAGAATCCACGTGTCCAAGAAGGCAATCCCTTGGAGAGAGCTATATATGCAGAGAGGCATATGGTTGGGAGGAGATTCATTTCACTAGCACATGGTGCTGGTCCTAATTGTGATTCTCTTGCATTGGATAGATCTAAAATCTGACAACATTGTGTGTATGACCAAAGATCTTGAGACTAGACTTACATAGTAGGTCATGTGCTCTTATTAAAAAGTGATCCACTTAGCTTAGTGGTTAAGTCCCAAGGGTGTGAAGGAGGAGATCTTAGTATCAACACCCATGTGGTACATGGGGAGAGTATTTTGACCAAAGGGCTCTAGAGTCTTCTAGAAGCATCCACTTGAGTTAACTCCAGTTAACTCAGACACTTTGCACACATGCAATTACATGGATGAGACATGGATGGTTAGAATCCACTAACCTAAGAAGGGGTTCCCTTGGAGAGAGCTATATATAGAGGCATACGATTGGGAGGAGAGTCATCTCTCTGGCACATAGTGGTGGTTGTAATTGTCATTCTCTTGCACCTTCCAGATTATTAATCACATTCAAATAACATAACTAGAAAACTAAATTACTCACTATTGCAATTACCAAACATAACTAAAAATTACTACTAATATACTATGTGTATCATATGTAATTGCAAAATCAACAACTCGACTGCTAGCTGCAAAACAAACTTCAAAATTGAATAGAATAACTACCAGAAGTACCTATGTTAATGTGAAACTATGTTCTTGCTTCACAACTTAATCATATTATCATGCTTATCTAACTTAAAAACTAAATACTTTGTAATTTATGCAAAAATCCTCAACATATTTGAGTTACTACATCTCCAAAAAAACTACAATAACTTGAAACTTGCACACATGTAAACAACAATAGAGACACAAAGATTGTATTATCAAAATGGAGGTTATATAGGAGTTCCACTAGACCTCAATACATACAAATTTGATCTAACAGATTGTGTATGCACTTGAAATCTCTGTGCAATACTTCCTCTTCTTTCCTTCATCATTAGCCTTGCTTCACACGACTATAGAATTACAATCTTCCACTTCAAATTGCAGTCTTCATCGTACTAGGTTTGATACTTCCTTTCTTGCAGTGTGTGCATCCACGTATACTAATGGATTGTGAATGTTTTGACAAGGATATTTTTACAAAACACTTATGATATTTACTATTAAGCAATTACAACATAGGGGATTCCTATGTGGGGTAATTGCATATAATAGTTTTATAGAATTCTGGTAGCAGCCTAACATTGGCATGATCTAGTGGATTCGAACCCATGTTTAGTCATCCAATAAATCCTCATGAATTTGGTCATGAGGGTTGGCCACATGCTCATCATGGATTAATCTGAGATTTATATGTAGAGTGCAGACAACCTATTGCACAATTGGTTATTGAAGGAAGGTTCTTTTAGTGATGTTTAAACTAGCTAGGAGGCATCGTAAATGATCCCTTTACCTCTGTAGTTTATAATTGTGAAAATCCTACCTTGTTGGAGCCTTGATAATAGACTTTTATGAAGGATCAATTGTGTGATGCCATAGCTAATCCAACATGTCACCTGCTAAATGGATCTTAGAAAATGAGGGGTCAAGAATTGGTGTTCTTTATCTACAATTGAAGCTAATGAAGGATATGATGAATCTATCTCTCTTTTTTATCTAGAACATATTCCAAATCCTCCACTTAATGGAAAGCATTATCTCAATACAAGATCCATCCATCACTATAGTTATGCTTCTTGATAAATGGGCATCCCATATAAAGATTTATCCTCAAGTTTCCTTTTGAGACAAGAATTATTTGCCAATATATCCTTCCATAAAATTTTCATCTCGTCTTGCTTATCTTTATTTAGTGATACCTCTTATCTATTGTCATTAACATGTTCTTGCAAAAACTAGTCACCAAAACACAAATTTACGCCTCTATATCACTAGAGCAGCATCATTCCACTAGATTCCTCTCTCAAACATCAAAAGAGAATCCTTTTCACCTCCTCAAAAGACACACAAAAGCTTCTACCTATCGAATCAAAATCATCTTTGAATATAGAACTACAACATCCTCCTTTGCATATCATAGGCATTACCTCCCATATACTCCTTAATCGATCTAATAAATCATATTATGCCCACCATCACACATAGAACACGTGTATGTGATCTCCTAACACATAAAAACTCTTGAAACACAAAATATAGTCTTACCTTAGTATGCACATCAACCCATACATTTGCCCTTTAACATCTTTGACATCCAAACATCCATGGAATACCACTCTTCTCTTCCCTTGCACCATACTTCCATGTTTCATCCTTTCATACATCAACCCCCTATTCTCCCCTCCATTACATACACTTCCACTAGTCTATTCTTTAACACCTCCCCCATGTATCACACCATTAACAACCTCAACATACACAACACATTCACTCCCGGCATATACACTTTCATGAACACATATAACCTTCCCATTTATAACAAAAATAAACTATCCCTATATGCTCAAAATCCCACACACATATACCCATGTGGCACTATTCTACCACATCACCTTTCAACACTTATTATCTATAACCACCCAAGCACACCATCGCTTCTTGAATCCCCTACTTCCTCTTGCATGCTCTAGTGCATCACACACACACACAACATGGCATAAAAAGGTAGCTTACTTGTAGGTGCACAAACCAAAATATTGGAGTATCATAAAGGAACAATAGATATATAGTAGAAGTTTCTAGAGCTATGTTGAATGAAGTTAATGTTCCTAGTTATTATTGGAATGATTCATTGAATAGAGTGGCATACATTATGAATAGGTTTCCAACCTTAGAAGCATATGGAATCGCACCTTATGAATCTTGGTGTGGTAAGTAACCCAACATTTTAGATTTCAAGGTGTCTAGTTGTGTTTTACATCCATATACCTCAAGGCTTCAGACATAAGGAGATAACAAAGATTATCAATCAATATACTAGGCTCTACTAGTGATGAAGTACTCGAGAAGTTTGAAACTCATTGGTCAAAGCATACAAAACAAAGAGGATATTCCTATCATGTAATGGTTATGCTAGCTATTTTCAAGAGTAAAATAAGTACACGAAATCTAATGAAGCCATGGAGTAAACCAAGGCACTTAAAGAAACTTATGCTTGGTCATTAGTGCCAAGATCGAAGGACATGAAATTCATTGGGAATAAATGGGTTTACAAGGTAAAGAGATATGTGGATGGGAGCATCTCTAGGTATAAATCCAAGCTGGTTGCTAAATATTTTGCTAAAATCTATGGCATAAAATATGAGATGGCTTTTAATGCAGTAGCCACAATGACCATCACAAGGACTTTTATCACAATCGGATATTAGTTGAATGTTGAGAATGCTTTCTTAAATGCAAAGTTTGAAGAGATAGTCTTCATGGAGAATCCCTAGTGCTTTGAAGATTAGAAGTTTACATATCATGAATGTAGGTGTAAGAAGGCTCTTTATGGAATCAAGCAATCCCAAAAGGCTTATAAACAAATACTTGGTTATTACTTGGTAAAATGTGGATATGGTTAGAGTAATTAAGACCCATCACTCTTTGTGAAGAAGGAAGGTAACAAAAGTGTTTTCATTTGTATATATTTTGCATAAAAACGTTCATCTTCATTGATTGATGGCGAATTTCATAGATCTTATGAGACGTAAA
>CM035412.1:117304738-117359738 GCA_020310875.1 Ceratopteris richardii | reverse complement strand
GCCAACAACTCCTCTTATCCTATCATGGAGATCGTAAGATCATTCTGACTATTGCTAATGGTAGTTCTTTCAATTTGTCAAATGCTTTATCTGTGTGAGGGATCAAGAAGAATGTATTATCAGTTTTAGCTTTATCCAAGATTGGCTTGGTTGCGAAATTTGTTGATTACACATGTACAGTTCATGATCTCTCGAATGGAGACGTGATTATTGCTTCTGACATTTTACGTCGTGGGCTATATAAGCTCATAGACTATGAAAAATCTATGAATGATTCAACATGTGCAGTACATGATTCTCAGGCTATTTCATATGCAATGCTTTGGCATGCACGCTTTTGTCATCTGAATTTTGCTAGTTTGCTATGCCTGTAGAAATTTGAAATGATGTCCTCTTTGCCCAAACTTGAGGCACCCGGCAAACATGTCTATGAAGGTTGTATTTTGGGCGAAATGCAGCGATCCTCCTTTCCAAAGGATGGTTGAGTTTGAGCTACTCAAAAATTGCAGCTTGTTCGCAGTGATGTCTGTGGTCCTATGCAGACACCCTCTTTTGGAAACTATCTTTACTTAATGACTTTCATCGATGATTTTTCCACGCATGCATGGGTATATCCATTGAAGGTAAAATCCGAAGTGTTTATGTGCTTCAAACAGTTTTTTCTTTTGGCTGAAAATCTGTCAGCATGTAAAATGGGCAACTTCCATTATGATCGAAGGGGGAAATATATGTCTTTTGACTTTAATGCATTTTTGGTTGAACGTGGGGCAAAACATCAATGTACAGTGCCGTATACACCTCAACAAAATGGAGTACCTGAACGGAAGAGCGTGTCACTCATGGAGATGGCGAGGTGTATGATCAATAGTCAGGCTTTACCATATAGTTTCTGACGTGAAGTCGTTATCTGTGCAGCATATGTACTTAACAGATATCCCACTAAAGCATTGCAGTCTATCACTCCATATGAGGCTTTGCATGGTCATAAGCCATCTATTGCTCACCTACATGTTTTTGGTTGTGTGGCATATGCATTAGTTTTTGGTGCAAATTTCAAGCCTACACTTTTTGCTAGAAGTTCATAAACAACTGAAGCTCCATGGAAACAATTGCTAGGAAGATTTTGTCCTTTACCTTTTGTAAAATGTATTTAACTTGAAAGAATATTTGTAGCTACCTACAAACTCGTGGAGTTGGATGAAATGTCACGACTTTATGTTGGAGAGAATGACTCCTAGATTGGTGGTTACTTTTAGAGAGAGCCAAAAGTTGAATTCAAATTCAAAATTTGAATGTAGCACTTATAAAAGGTAACATGTAAAAGTTGTGGATAGAAGTCTCTATTCCCAAGTTCTCCATTGTCATATTGTAAGAGACTAAGGTCTACATTGTAGCCTACACTACTCACCATCATTAGGCTATGATTGTCAAGCCTATGACCTTGTATAACATTGTTCATTAATACAATAGATCTACATTGCTCATCTATGATCTCTCTGTTATAGTCATTCATAACTGTCAACTTGTATTGCTCATATCTCAATCAATTCTCCACCAT
Organism: Ceratopteris richardii; assembly: GCA_020310875.1. Lineage (NCBI taxonomy): Eukaryota > Viridiplantae > Streptophyta > Polypodiopsida > Polypodiales > Pteridaceae > Ceratopteris > Ceratopteris richardii. Next base: position 117,358,180 of record CM035412.1, on the reverse strand, counting down.
TTTCAATGTTATATAGCTTGTTGGATCTCTCTGTTATAGTCATTCATAACTGTCAACTTGTAGTACTCATATCTCAGTCAATTCTCCACCATTTTCAATTTTCTATAGCTTGTTGGAATTAGTTCCAAGTCATCTACATAGTCATAAATTTTGAAGAAAATATATTCTTCCAATTTGGAGAAAAGTGTGTCAAAGCACTCACTGGTCAAACTCTGCAGAGGTCCTAAAAAATTGGGGGTAATGATTCAATTGCTAATTTGATTGCTCTATGTATATTGCATCATTTTTAGTGATTCCACTTGGAATCATTAGCTTACTAAGCTAATTAGATACCCCTAAAAGGAATTTTTCTAATTCCTACTGTACTAGAAGCATTGAGCATAACAAGCAGCAGGTGTGTAAACGAAAATAGAAGGTTTTCATTAATCCTTCAACTTGGAAGTAGTCTGTTTTGGTTCAATCATTTCTCACATCATTTCCAAGTACATAGCCACTTATGTAGTGTCATTGGAACGCTAAGAGGGCCTACGACTCAACTTTGAAGCATCAAGGGGCTGGTACAAAAGCAAGATTTGGCAGTACCTACTCATTTCTTGGAGTGTCCATCCATCTTTCCCAACAGTGGTATCAAAGCAAAGCTAAGGTAAAATGGGAGATGGTTTTCCTTCTTTCATTGATAAATTGGACAAGAACAACTATCAATCATGGTCCTTGAGGATGAAGACATACTTACAAGGAATGAGCCTCTATGGATACATCTCAAGAGATGAGGAGATGCCCATATTCAGAAGCAAAGGACAACCTATAAGAGAGGAGCATGAAAGACTCAACACATGGTGTGCCAAGTATGCATTAGCAAGGTCCTACTTACTTAACTCTTTTATTTTCTTCTTCCACATATTAGGAACTGTAAGACATCCCAAGAGACTTGGGAAACATTGTCTTCTTATTTCTCTTCCAACACAAGGGCTAGGAAGAACCAATTGTGGATTGAGTTTACCACTCAAAGAAAGAAACCTAAGCAAAGCATCTCAGAGTATGTGACCAAAGTCAAAGATGTAGCAGATCAATTTCTGCCCTATACACTAATAAAAGTAATTCCAAAGAGAAAGGGAAGAACAAGAAGGGGAAGATGAAGGAACTACCTCTCAAGCCAACTATGTAGGGAGAGGTAGAACCTCAAGAGGAAGGGGCAGAGGAGGTAAGCAAGGTAGGGGGAGACCTTATAATTCCTCACCATGCAACATTTTTGGATTGTCAAATCATACTATAGATGAGTGTTACAGGAAGTCCAAGGATCACAGAGGTAGAGCATATCACAGAGGTGGATATACACAATCAAGAGGAAGATTCAATCACCATCAAGGATACAACAACAACTACAATAGCAATTACCAAGGAAGCTACAAATCAAGGAAAGATTACAACAACTACACAGAGGATCAAGAAGATTCTCTTCTGATCATGAATATGACTTCAAAACCAGGTATAAATGATGATCATCTCTTCTACATTGACTCAAGATGCTCAAACCATGTGGCAGGCAATATAGCTCTTCTCTCTGACCTTGAAGAACCAAAGGGTAAGCATCACGTACAAATAGGTGATGACACCAAGCACTCAGTGATTAAAGTAGGAAATGTTAAGACCTCTGATGGAAACAAGAATCTGTTGAGTAGGGTTCTATATGTACCTACAATTACCAAGAATTTGATGAGTGTTGGAGAGATTGTGGAAAAGGTTTTGTAGGCTAGACTCAACCAATATGGAGCATTTATGGAGGATCCCCAACATGGATTCAAGAGAATTTCCAAAGGAGAAAAGACAGGTAGATTATTCACTTTTGAACTTGAGGATACAAGGAACATTGCACTTTATAGCTACAAAGATCAAACACTATCAGAACTTGAAATTTGGCATAAAGGATTAGGGCATGTTGGTGAAAGAACCTTAAAACAAATATGTAGAGGCCAATGTGTGCTTGGGATACTTAATGTATCCAAGCAACACATGATTTATAAATGTGGTGCTTGTCAATTTGGAAAATCTCACAGGTTACCCTTCTCAAGAAAAGGCTACATGCATGAGGACTACCTAGAGCTTGTCCATGCAGATGTATGGGGAGCAAGTAAGGATCCCTCAATCTCTAGATTAAGGTATTATGTATCTTTCATTGATGATTACAGTAGGTGGACTATATTGTACTTTATGAAGCACAAAGATGAAGTATTCAGTTGCTTTAAAAAGTATCTTGCACTTGTTGAGAACCAAACAGGGAGAAACCTAAAGAGACTAAGGTCCGATGGAGGAGGTGAGTACTTCTCAAATGAGTTTGATATATTCTTGCAGGACAAAGGAATCAAGAGAGAAATTACAACAAGGTATACCCCTGAGCAAAATGGGGTGGCAAAAAGGAGAAATAGATCAATTTTTGAAACAACTAGATCAATGTTAAATAAGAAAAAACTACCTAATTACTTGTGGGCAGAGAGTGTGTCTACTGCCACTTATCTTGTAAATAGGTTGCCATCTAAATCTCTTGATGGGATGACCCCATATGAAGCATGGCATGGCAGAAGACCCTCTGTTGACCATTGCAAGATCTTTGGATGTGTAGCTTATGTACATACCCCTTCTCAGATAAGAGGTAAGCTAGACCCTAAGGCAGAAAAGCGCATCTTCATAGGGTATGACTTGAATCAGAAAGGATACAGGTTCTACAATCCTTCAAACAAAGGATTCATGGCCATTAGAGATGTTGTCTTTAATGAGAATGACTCTTGGTTTGATAGTGAATGCAGGAAATTAAAGCTACCTTATGACTTGGAAGAGGAGTTTCCAAGCGTCACTAAGGAGGAGCCTATTCATAATGGAGACACCAACTCAGATGATGAAGACATCATCAACTTAGAAGAGTTCAAGGCATGGAAGTCCAAAGGCAAACTCAAGATGAAGAAGTTGGAGGATATACCTGAATCATCCAACCAAGCAATCAGAAGAGCACAGAGGGAAAGCAAGAAGCCAATCAGATATGGGTATGACACTTGCCTAGTTGTTAAGCACTCTGTTTATCTTGCAAAAGACTTGTCATTTGAAGAGCCATCATCATATGAAGAGGCAAAGACCAAGGCAGAATGGAAGGAAGCTATGGATGAGGAAATTGAAGCACTCAAGGAGAGTGATACTTGGGAACTAGTACCAAAGATGGAGTCTATGAAGGTAATTGTCTCTAGATGGATCTATAAGATCAAAAGGAATTATGATGGATCAATAAGCAGGTACAAAGCTAGACTTGTGGCTAAGGGTTTTGCACAAACCCAAGGATTTGATTATGAAGAAACCTTCTCACCTATGGCCAAAATGCAAACCATCAGGGTATTGGTAAGTGTGGTTGCATCAAAGAATTCAAACATGTATTGGTTGGATGTAAAAGATGCATTTTTAAACGACTGGATTTAAGAGGAGGTGTACATGTCTCAACCTCCTGGCTATGAGGATCCAAACAAGGTAACATATGTATGTAAATTGAACAAAGCTCTTTATGGATTGAAGCAGGCACCTAGGGCATGGAACCGTAGGTTGACTACATATCTTCAGGATCAAGTTTTTATCATGAGTAAAGCAGATACTTCTCTGTTCATCAAGAGAAGTAATTCAGAGGTAATATACCTATGTGTATATGTTGATGATATCATACTCACAGGTAATGATGCTGATGGCATCAAGCAGATCAAGAATCAAATGATGGAGTTCAAAATTAGTGACCTTGGATCACTAAAATATTTTCTTGGACTTGAGTTAGTCTATACTAACTCTAGAAGTTATGTTACTCAGAGAAATTATATACAAGTTATGTTAAAGAAGTTTCATTTGCAGGATGCCAAAGTTGCAAGTACTCCAATGGAGGTAAACCTAAAATTAAGTGCTCATGAAGGTGATGTACTTGAGAACATTGTAGGCTATCAAAGCATAGTGGGAAGCTTGAACTATGCTACATTAACAAGGATTGATATTGCTTATGGAGTAAGTGTTCTAAGTCAGTTTATGCACAAGCCTAGGACACCTCATTTGGAAGCTGCCAAAAGGATTTTGAAGTACCTCAATGGCACTCAAAATCATGGATTGGATTTCCCTTATACATCAGACTTGGACATCAAGATATATTCAGATGCAGATTGGGCAAGATGCAAAGATGATAGAAGAAGTACCTCAGGATACCTATCCTTTGCAGGTGATAAACCTATATCATGGTCTTCAAAGAAGCAACCTGCTATTGCTTTATCTTCTACAGAGGCAGAGTATAGAGGATTGGTCAATGCTACTCAAGAGGTCATATGGATCATACTGTTATACACAGATTTGGGTTTGCATACTACATCTCCAATTATTTTTGGAGATAATACAAGCTCATTACATCTTGCAGCAATCCCATTTATCATGCTAGGACCAAGCATATAGAGGTCCACTATCATTATGTGAGAGAGAAGCTATTGAGTAAGGAGATTCAGTTGGCATATGTATCAACTAATATGCAATGTGTAGACTTATTGACTAAAGCATTAGATGGTACAAAACTTTTCAGGTTTAAGTCAATGATTGGATTTCAAGATATTCATGAAGATTGAAGAAGAAGACCAAGCCAAAATGTTTGTCTTGAGGGAGAGTTGTTGGTGCAAAGTTCAAGCCTACACATTTGGCTAGAAGTTCATAAACAATTGAAGCTCCATGTAAACCATTGCTAGGAAGATTTTATCCTTTACCTTTTGTAAAACTTATTTAACCTGAATGAATAGTTGTTGTTACCTACAAACTCGTGGAGTTTGATGAAAAGTTGCGACTTTATGTTGGAGAGAATAACTCCTAGATTGGTGGATTACTTTTAGAGAGAGCCAAAAGTAGAATTCAAATTCAAAATTTGAATGTAGCACTTATAAAAGGTAACATGTAAAAGTCATGGATACAAGTCTCTATTCCCAAGTTCTCCATTGCCATATTGTAAGAGAGTGAGGTCTACATTGTAGCCTACACTACTCACCATCATTAGGCTATGATTGTCAAGCCTATGACCTTGTATAACATTGTTCAGTAATACAATACATCTATATTGCTCATCTATGATCTCTTTTTTATAGTCATTCATAACTGTCAACTTGTACTGCTCATATCTCAGCCAATTCTCCACCATTTTCAAATTTCTATAGCTTGTTGGAATCAGCTCCAAGTTATCTACGTACTCACAAATTTTGTAGAAAATCTATTTAGTAAATTTGAAGAAAATTGCATCAAAACACTCACCATTCAAACTCTACAGAGGCCCCTCAAAAATCGGGGGTAATGATTCAATTGCTAATTTTATTGCTCTGTATATGGGGCATCATCTTTAGTGATTCCACTTGGAATCATTAGCTTACTAAGCTAGTTAGATACCTCTAAAAGGAATTTTTCTAATTCCTACTGTATTGGAAGCACTGAGCATAACAAGCAACAGGTGTGTGAACAAAAATAGAAGGTTTTCATTAATCCTTCAACTTGGAAGTAGTCTATTTTGGTTCAATCATTTCTCACATCATTTCCAAAGTACATAGGCAATTATTTAGCATCATTGGAAAGCTAAGAGGGCCTACAACTCAACTCTGAGGCATGAAGGGGCTGGTACAAAGCAGGATTTGGCAGTACCTACTCATTTCTTGGAGTGTCCATCCATCTTTCCCAACATTAGTGCCTGAACAACATCGTAAGAAATTGGATGATAAACTAGTAAAATGTATTTTTGTTGAGTACAGTTCCAAAAAGCAAAGGCTATTGTCATTATCATCCACAAACTAAATGCATTTTGGTTAGCCATCATGTTGCTTTTGTGGAAGATGTTATTCAACCCTTACTTTCATGTACGAAGGAGACATTTGTTAGCTCCAAAGACGTGTATGATACTTTGCTACCTGTTTTTAAAAGTGGAAAGTCTAGTGGTAATCCTAATGAGGAAACTTCTCAACCTTTGCAGGTTTCATGTGATGATGCAAATCATTCCATTTCTTATGCAGATTTGCATGATGCACTTTTCGATGCGAGAGCTGATATTGAGGAGGCAAAGACTATGCTAAAACCTTACAACATCAAGCATTCCTTTTTGATGTGGCTGATTTTGCATAATGGTATCTGGTGTGGTGCCAAAGCCAGGAGGTTTGGCATTAAAGATGAAGTTTGTATGTTTTGTGGCAATGAGGAGTATATCCCCCCCTGTTCTTCAATTGCAAGCATGCTCAACAGTTATGGAGTTTCCTCTTGCCTGCTTGTCAGAAGATGAACATCAACCTCAGTACTATTCGTGGATCCTGCAAAAAAATTGACTATGCTTTCTGAAACATATGGAGAGGCCATATTCTATGGCACATCTGGAGATCCATGAATCATAAAGTTATGAACAATGGCAAAGGATCTATGTTGCATACTTTTCTGAAAGGTTTTAGGGGCCTAGGCAAGAAAGCTATCTCTGGTATCAGAGATGCCCCCAAGGATGATTTTAGGCTACCACTCATCTGGACACTACTGCTCCCTGTAAATGGAGGGAGTCCCTCCTTCACCTGTACTCTAGCTCTTGATTTCAAATGGTCTTGTACTATACCTAATTGCTTGACTGTCATCCTACTCCTTGGCTATATTTCTCTGAGTGATATGTAGCCAGTCTAGGTCCTATGTGGTACCAGGTTCTTTGTAGTCGTGGTGGGGGCACTGCCCTTTGTACATCCATACATTTCATCTTTAATTCATACTTCCTATTTCTTCAAAAAGAATGATGGTATTATGAAGAATGCTACTTGGTCTTTATGTGATTCGCCTCGAGGCAAAAATGTCATTGGCACTAAATGGGTATACAAGCTAAAGCATAAGCTTGATGGAAGAGTTGAGAGACATAAGGCTAGGCTTATTTCAAAAGGTTATGCTCAAGAGACAAGCATTGATTTTGATGACACCTTTGCACCCACTTGCCAAATGCCCACTCTTCATAGCATATGTGCACTTGCAAGTCATCGTGGTTGGAATGTACATCAGTTGGACATTAAAACTACATTTTTGAATGGTGACTTACATGAAGAAATGTATGTATTTCAGACCCATGGCTTTGTGCAGAAAGGGCATGAAAACAAAGTCTACAGTCTAGAAAAGGCAGTATATGTTTTGAAGCAAGCACCATAGGCTTGGAATAAAAAGATACATGTCTACTTGATTGCACATGATTTTGAGAGCAGTACAACTAAGAGCACCTTCTATGTAAGCATGCAAATGATGTACTTTTGATCATTGTTGTATATGGTGATGACATGCAACTCATTATTCCTAATGAGAAACATATTGCTAAATCTAAAGCTGATTTACATGCCTCTTTTGAGATGTCAAATTTGGGGCATTTGCATCATTATTTGGGCATTCAATTTATTCAAGTTGATGGGTGAATATATTTGTGTCAAATGAAATATATTGACACATTATTGTAGAGTTTTGGTCTTGAAGACTACAAACCTATTGCCACTCCTATGGAAATAGGTTTATGGTTGAGTCTTCATGATGTTGGCGATGCATTTGATGTTGTTCTCTATCACTAAGATATTGGATGCTTTATTTACTTATGCATAACTCAGCATGATATTTGATTTTTTGTCTCATAGATGAGCAGGTTTATGCATTTCCAAGGTTTCAAGAATTCGTAGGTGGTTGAGTGCATCTTTCGCTACTTGAATGGTACCCAGCTACTTGGATTGTTTTATCCCAAGGGGAGATCATTAATACAAGATTTACATGCATTTTTTTACTCTGCTTGGGTAGGTTGCTATGCATGTCCACTAGTAGTTTTTGCTTCATGCTTGCTAGCTCATGCATATCTTGGTTGAGTAAGACACAGTCTACTATGGCCACTTCTAGTTATGAGGCTAAGTATAGGGTAACTTTCATAGTGATAGTTGAGTGTATGTGGCTTAGAAACCTTTTGGTTGATTTGGTTGTTGGTCACTCTTCTGTCACCACCATCTTCACTGACAATCAAAATGCATTGGCAGTTGCGAGGAACCCTATGTTCCATGCTCCCACAAAGCACATTGAGGTGCACTATCATTATGTCAAGGAGCGGTTCTCTTTTGGACAAAACAGTTCGGTATATGTGCCTACACAAGATAAGAATGTAGATCTTTTCACAAAGGCTCTACAAGTTTGAAGCTTTTCACAACGTTTGGGGTTTACTTCCTGTTGGAGTTAGACATCTGCGGAAGCAAGCAAGCAACACAAGGAAGACAAAAAATCTTGGAGCACAACACACAATATTGATTACCACTAGAATGTACAACGATAAGTAACCCGTTAGGGCTATAGGTGTATATACAAGCCGATAGAAAAAAACCTACTAAAGAGGGAAAAAAGTGTGACGATCCTAGTGTGTTCACACACATCACTGCCTAAATAATCAAGAAATCCCCCCTAGAAATGATGTGGTGAACAAGGAGTTGGCACTCATGTATAAGGAAGTGCCAAGCTATGTGGAATCAATCCACAAAAGGAAGTAGGTCCAAAGCTTTGCGAAAAGCTTCAAGTTTCTCCCGAGGAAGAGCCTTTGTGAAAAGGTTTGCAATGTTCTCCTACATGGGCACATATGCCAAGTTGATCTCTCTAGTAGAGAACCTCTCCCTGACATAATGATAATGCACCTCAATGTGCTTAGTGCGATCATGGAACATAGGGTTCTTCACAACTACCAATGTGCTCTAACAGTCGATGAAGATGGTGGTGGCAAAAGATTGACCAACACCCAAATAAGCCATAAGGCGTCTGAGCCACACACACTCAACAGTCTTTGTGAAAGCTTCCCTATACTCAGCCTCACAACTGGAAGTGGGCACAATAGGCTGCTTCTTGCTCAACCAAGATATACATGAGCTACCAAGCATGAAGTAGAAGCCACTAGTGGACACACGAGTGTCATATCAACCACCCCAATCACTGTTAGAAAAAGCATGCAAATCTGGCGCTAGTGATCCCCCCTTGGGATAAAACAATCCAAGTAGTCGGATACCACTCAAGTAGTGAAAGATGGTCTTAACTGCTTGTCGATATTTTCTCTCCTCTCTCATTCATGAAGGCCTATAGGAAACACATTCGATGAAGATAGCTAGAATTCCTTAAGAAGTCAAAGATTTATCAAGCATGTCAAAGGGAGTTCACATGCAAACTTTGGAAGAAATCAAGCAAATCTAGGGTAGCGGTCAAAGCTGGTCAAATTTTGGAAATTAGGGCAAAAATTTCAATATCTCCAAATCACATGAAAATTCATATGCTTGTAAAGCCTATCAAAGGCAGTCTATATCCAGAATTTCATATGTAAATGGATTTTCTAGCACATTGATATGCCATGTGCATTTTGTAAAAAATGTAATTTTTCCACTTAGACCCTACAAACTCTTGTATAGGGATTTTTTTTAGCCATATGGTTTGGCATGTATAAATATCATATGTGGCTACATATTTGTACAAATTTTCAAGGCTTTCAGAGCTTCCTAAACACCTTAATGCCACCTTGGAAACTTCCAAATGTAGTCAAACGTGTATAAGGGAGATTCATATGTGAGTTTTTTTTGCATATTCCTAAAGGAGACCTTTCAAAACATAGCCCTACAAATTTTCATCTTCATCAAATGATATTTGGAGGGTCAAATAGCACAAAAGCCAGTTTTCAACGTCACCATAGTTTCCTAGAATAAGCAATTTGAAGGCTTGAAGGGATGCCACATGGCAAACAATGATTGAACTATGTTGTAAGATCAGGATGAGCTCACATTCAAGGGTGGAGATGCACTAAAGCTTAAAGCAAGGATGATCCATGAGTTTTCTTCATCGGATAAGCCTTTTTTGATGGTCAAAGATCAATAATGCAAAGTTCGTCCAAAAATAGAAGCTCATCTTATCCAAATTGATGTCAGCATTAATTTGACGGTCCAAATCAGCCCCATATCCAATGGTGGAGAATGGAGGCACCTATTTTTCACCCCTTTGCCCTATATATCATATAAAGAACCAATCTTAGCCATCCATTTGATAAATCCAATGGTTGTAATCAAAATCAGTTGATCGTAGGGTTAAGAGGATTTCTCGAGATCCAAGGGCCCAAATTCATTCAGAAACTATAAAAACCCCCTCCAAACTCATAGAGCATCATTGTTAGGAATCCATAGGGCCCTTGTTAGCACAAGGTTTCCTTGAGACGATCACCCTCAGTTGAGCGTGTGAGGATCCAAGGTGGGCTAGTAAGAGTATAGTTCCTAGAATCAATTTTAAGATAGACTTCCAATCTAAGATAGGCTCATAAACCCAATGGCATCTCTTTCTTTGCTCACCCTCAGTGGAGCATGTGAGTGAGTTAGAGTGGTTTTATGAGTCTTAGACTTTTTTAGATACACATTACATTCCTATATAGGATCAATGAAGTGGAACCTATCCTCTTACGTGTGACATTCGGTTGAACTATCATGGTGAGAGGGTCAAGCGGACCGCCTTTGACTAGTAGAATGCTTAGCTTGATGTATCACAATATTGATGTACATGTATGTCACTACAATATCGTTTAATTCATGTCTCTTTTCTCTTCTCTCTTAGTCTCTTATGTGTTTTTACATGTCTCCTTCTATCTCTTTCTATGTGTGAGAGAACCACTTGAATCTCCATCAACATTTTCAAAACCTGCACATGTTTACTACTAGCAGAAAGGTTTTCTTTACCTCTCTTGGATGTATTGATGAATTTGTTGGACTGAAATTTCCATGCAATCTTCCACTCCATGGATTTGAGTTGGAACTATTGCTTGGTGATGCATCTGGTCCACTCAATACTTGAGATTCTGCACTTGAGTTTTCAGCATTTTCTTTGTCATTTGGTTCAAGATTCAGTCCTTCTTTGGCATCTGCATAGAAGCTTGACATTTCATCAAATACCACATCTCTGCTCACCTTCACCTGTCGTGTGAGTGGGTTATAACATTTGTACCCTTTTTGCTCAAGGGAGTATCCAATGAAGACACATTTTTTTACTTTGATATCAAGCTTCGTCCTCAACTCATCTGGAACATGTACATATGCAATGCAGCCAAAAACTTTCAGATGTGATAAGTTTGGCTTTTTACTTGTAAACTTCTCTTCAAGTGTAACTTGATGTACAGCAGCGGTCAAAGTTTTGTTCATGATGTAAATAGCAGTATGCACAACTTTTGCCCAATAACAATGAGGCATATTCTTCTCAACCATCAAGGCTCTTGCTATTTCTGCAATATGTCTATTTTTGCATGCAGCAACGCCATTCTGTTGTGGTGTGTACCTGCATGAAAACTGATGCCGAATTCCATGATTTTTTAGAAAACTGTTGAACTCATTTGACATGTATTCACCTCCTCCATTAGATCTTAATGTCTGAATGTACTTCTCTGTCTGCTTTTCCACCATAGCTTTAAAATTTTGGAAGTGATTGAACACCTCAGTCTTCTCTTTCATGAAATATGCCCATACTTTGCGTGTATGGTCATCAATGAAAGTAACATAAAACCTGCAACCACCCATAGATGTGGTCTTTACTGGACTACAAATGAACTACTTCTAGTACATTCTCACTAACATGCTTGTCATGTGGAAATGATGCTCTTCACTGTTTACCAAATTGACATGTTGCACATACCTTTTGCATTTCTACAACTTTGAAATTTGGTAGTCCATGGACAATCTCCTTTGACTGCATCAATTTCAGTCTTTGCAAGTTTGCATGTCCAATCCGTTTGTGCCACATCTCTATATCTGCAATAACTCTTGCACCTTTTGCAAACATGGCTGCATTCATTTCAGGAATCTTCACATTTAAGGTGAACATCCTACCCACTTTGTTTCCTTTGGCAACCAATCATCCATCCTGCTTGTACTCTTTTGCATATAATCCATCAGCATTGAACCTAACTTGTAATCCCTGGTCAACCATTTGTCCAACAAAAACTAGATTCTTTGTTATATTTTGGAACATGCAGCACATCAGCAAGATGTTTTACCTTTCCATCCTCCATCGATAGTGCTATGTTTCCTGTATGCTCAATAGGATGTGATGTGTCATCACATGTTTCAACATATCTAGGAATTGGCTATTTCTGCAAAGTACTAAACCATTCCGCATGACTGGTCATGTGATTTGAAGCACCTGAATGAACGTACCTGACATTATCATTCGATTTTGAAACACCAGCAGACATCGTATTCATCATGTGATGTTGAACCATGAACAACTTCTCAAAATCATCTATACTTGTGGATGCATAGTTGTTTTGCTGCCTTCTATTATTTTGATTCTTCAACCTGCAATCACATTCAAAGTGTCCAGGTTTACCACAATTCTAGCATCCTTTACTATCATTACGTGAATCATTTCTTTGGAAATTTTTGTGACCTCTTTGGCGCCCCCTGCCTCGAAACTATCCTCTTCCTCCTGCATGATTCCGTTGTTGACCTTGGTCTTGGTTACTATTTCCTCTTTCATTTCCAAAACCTCTACCTCTGCCTCTTCCTTTGCCGGAGTAGAACACCTGCTCAAAACTAGGTTTTCCTTGGGAGTTTGAATCCTCACCAATATTCTTTTCTTCAATAATCAGCATGGAAACCAAATCAGCAAAATTCGGAATATTTTCTTGGTCGTATAGAAGTTCTGAACTGCTTATATGTAGCTCCTAAACCATGAAGGCACACTTCCACCTTATCATCATCATCTACATTCACGCCAATAGATGCAAGTGACTCACATATGCTTTTGATTTTCAGAGTGTAGTCACTTACCGACATGCTCTTTTTCTCCAATGTATGCAGCTCGTTCTTGAGTTGCAATTTCCGTGCCTTTGTATTGGTCTCGTACAATGTGACCAAATTGTTCCAAGCCTCTTTCGAAGTCTTGGCATCCTGTATGTGCCCAATCATGTTGTCATGTATGCTAACAAATAGCCAGTCATTACCTTTCATGCTCCTTGATTCCATTCCTCATATGCTCTTATTTGTTCTGCAGTCCGATTCCTCTTTGGTAACTGCGGAGCATTTTTGTTCTCTCCTTCGATGTACTTCTAGTAGCCTTTTCCCATCAGGAAATTCGTCATTCTAAATCTCCAAGCATAGAAGTTGTTCTTGTCCAGCTTATCACTCATAAGCTGACTCATTCCATCTGCGTTTGCCATTTCTGCAGGAATTCACAACACTGCAAAACACTACAAGAAGCACTTTTGCTTGGACACTGTTGCACTATGACGTGACAGTTTGATCTCAGAAAAATGCAGTTTTCGTGTATCAATAGTACACAGAATCACTTGAAATTCTGGATCTCAAATATATGAGTGTTGCCGAACACAATGCAAGTTACAATTTCTGAAACTGACCTAGTTTTTCTGTAGGCCCCACCCTACAGGCTCGAAATAGAGGTCGAGATGGTCCGAAACTTCGATCTGACAAAAACGAGTGACCCTAAAGGGTTAACTCATGAAAATATTTTGAGTTCTTCTACCTTCATGCCAATTTTTGTAGCAAATGGAGATCGTTTGTGAATCGCATTTTCTCCATGCCTTGCTGCGTACTCTTCACCATCACCTTCTCCACGAGCTCTCTATAGCCACGCTGGCTTTGATACCATGTCATGAGGAAGGAGATAAGGAAGAGAGCTCACACACACACATTCACTCACAAGGAGAAGCACACACACAGATTGAGGCAAGGAAGAATGATCTTCTTCTTCTTCTTCTATTACATCAAAAGGAATGTACAAGAATGACCTCAAAAACAAGAATACAACAAGTGCAATATATAAAGATCATTACATAAGGAAAAACCTAATGTCCGCAGATGAGTGAGCTAGCAAGGAAGAGATGTTCCATCACTCTCGGTAGATAAATCTAATAAAGCTCAATGAAGTATCCCTGACATATACCGGCGTGACCATTATACATGTCAGAGAAACGAAAAACTGATATGTGTTATCCTGGATCATCACATGTTGAGCTTGATATCTCAACATTTACTATTCCACATATTCCATGGAATCTTCCCCCTATACTAGTTCCAAAGGCTCACTTACCCAAGCTAATGAAACTACTTAATGAGAAGATAAACATGAGAATTTTAGAGCCATTTTTTGCATCTTACTCAAATAGATGGTTCATTGTGCCTAAAAAGAATGGGAAACTATGTTTTATTCAAGATCTCCAACCCATCAATAAAGTCACCATAAGGAATGGAGGAACAAGACCCATTGTAGATGAGTTTGTTGAATCATTTTCAGGACATTCTTTCTATTGAATGGATGATTTATATTCTGGGTATGACCAATTCCAATTAGCGATTGATAATTGTGACATAACGACAATGAAAAATCCTTTTGGCTTAGTGCAAATGTGTACTTTACCTCAAGTAGCGACTAATTATGTGGCTCATATGATGACTGCTATGAATATGGTCTTACATGATTTTATCCCTCATATAACCATGCCATTCATTGATGATATTCCAATGAAAGGGAGTGAGGAATGCGTAAAGGACATTACTTTAGATTCATCTGGATGTCGTAAATTTGTTCTTGGCCACATCTCTAATTGTGAATGAATATTTCAACAATTTGAAGAGGTAGGTCTCACAGTTTCCATAGAAAAATCTGTTTTTGGTATCAAGGAGGTTTTATTGTTGGACATTTATGTGATCATTATGGTCGAAAGCCATACCCACAAAAAGTTGATGCCATTAGCAAGATTTCTGAAATGTGTAACAACATGAGTGAGGTATCCAGGTTTTTTGGTGCTTGCATCTTTTATGTTATTTGGATCCCACACTTTGCTCATGTTGCTAATTGTCTCTACAACTTGTTGAGGAAGAAATGAACATTTATTTGGACTAAAAACACACACAAGCTATGCGTAAATTGAAGAAATTGTTGCTTGAAGCTCCCATCCTTAAGCATGTAGACTATTTAATTAACAAACCTATTATATTGACTGTTGATACTAGTCTTATTGGTATAGGTTGGGTCATAAGTCAAGATGATAGTGAAGGGAATAGATATGCAATTACTTTTGGTGCTAAAATTTTACATGAAACACAATGAAAGTATCCACAGATCAAACAAGAACTATGGGGTATGGTAACAGCTTTGAAAACAGACAAAGAATATTTCATTGGAGCAAATGTCAAAGTTGAGATTGATTGTTTGCCTTTCATTGGAATGATAGCCAATTGTTTATTTCCAAGTTGTTGATATGTTATCGAGAGCTAGATTTGATGATGATCTTGAAAGTGATCTAATAAAGAATATGAACTTAGTTGACTATGTTCCACATATATATGAGTATAAGCAATTTCATGAGTCTAAGTACAGAGATGAATGGAGAGACATACGAAAGTATTTGAGTACACTGCAACCATTACCTACTTGGACTACGAATAGATTCTGTAACATTAGGAAACGAGCTTACAATTTTTTCCTACGTAACAATTATCTTTGGAGACATGCTAAGGGTAAGGTTAAGAATCCACAATGAGTCCTAGGAAAATGAGGTCTTCAGTTGCAAGTAATAAAGGAAATGCATGAGACATTATGGGCAGGTCATAAAGGATTTTTTGGAATATATGAAAAAATTAGAAGTACCTATTATTGGCCTAAGATGTATGTTGACATTAGTAACTATGTCTCTACATGTTCTACTTGTCAACTTCATTTGTTAGTCAAACATAGAGATCCTTTGCATTCTACTTATCCACCTAGAATATAAAGTGGGTAGTAGATGAAGTAATTTGATGGCGATGCACCACAATGCGCTCTCCTTCTCGAGAGCTCCACGATGATATCCTCAGAGTAGAAAACCGAGCTCCTAAGGCCACACACAGTACTTTGCATAGAGACTGCAGAATTCGCAAAAAAACACAATACACAGGGAGCACGAATACAGACTTCTTAGGTCTTACAAATGCAGTCGAACTTACAGTTTGTGATTGACCAGGCCACTATATGTTTTATTAAAGAACATATACAAAAAAGTATCTGGTGGCCATTTGGCCTTTCCCATGGACACTAACGATAACAATCTCCCACTAAAGGCCAATATGGCTAAAGTAACTATGGGAGAAAAATAAAGAATGATAAAGAATACCTTAGTGTAAGTATACAAACTATACCTCCCACCTGATGGGCATGTTACATAGTATAAAAGTGACTATATAAGATCATGAATCGAGTAACCCCCATCAAGTGACAATAGTGCCAAAGCTATCCTGTGGTAGAGCTTTAGGCAAAGCATCTTTAGCATTATCTTGAGTATGAACCTTCTCAAGAATAATGCACTCAGTGGCTAAGCAATCTCTAATGAAGTGATACCTCACTTCAATGTGATTGGTCTTTCCATGATAGGCCGGATGCTTAGCCAAAGCAATGGCACTCTCACTATCACTAAGCAAATGAGGTACATGCTGAGGTAAACCCATATCACAAGCAAGATGAGAAAGCCACAATGCTTCCTTACATGCCTCACTTGCTGCAACATACTCTGCTTCTGTGGTGGAAACAACTGTACATTCTTGAAGATGAGATCTCCAAGAAATAGCACCTCCAGCAAAATGAAAAATGTACCCTGATGTAGATTTATGATTTTCTACATAACTAGCATAGTCAAAATCTGTGTAACCAATAATTGATGCTTTCCCTCTACCTAAGCATAGACAATTGCCCTTAGTGCAACTGAGATATCTTAAAATCATCTTGACTACTTCCCAATGTTTCTTGCCAGGATTAGACATATATCTGCTCACAACTCCCATTGCAAATGCAATGCCTGGTCTTGTAGCTACCATAGCATACATGAGACTACCAAGAGAAGACTGATAGGGAATTTGGTCATGAATTCCTTTTCCTCATCTGATTTGGGGCAATCATCCTTGCTCAATTTCACATATGTGGGTAAAGGTGTACTCAATGCCTTTCCACCCTACATATTGAACATGTGAAGTACTTTGGATATGTACTCACTTTGAGACAAGTATATGCATCTTTTACTCCTATCATGAGTAATGTGCATGCCAAGAATATGTTTAGCATCCCCCAAATCCTTCATATCAAATGTCTAACTCAACTTCTTTTGAGAATTGACTAGTCATAAGAGGGCTTCCCAGCAATCAACATATCATCAACATAAAGTATCAAGCAAATCAAGCTACCATCTGAGCATCTCTTTGTGTAGAGACAATGATCCTCATTGCTTCGAGAATAGCCTTGAGACTTCATAAAAGCATCCAATTTTTGGTACCATTGTCTAAGGGATTGTTTAAGTCCATACAAGCTTTTCTTGGCTTACAAACTAGACTTTCCTCGCCATGAACTACATAACCCTCTGGTTGTTCCATATAGATCTCATCTGTAAGATCTCCATGCAAGAAAGCCGTCTTCACATCCATTTGGACTAGCTCTAAGTCTTCCATTGCAACGAATCCAAGCAACATGCGTAGAGTAGTCATATTTACCACTAGAGAAAAAATTTCCTCGATATCAATACCATGTTGTTGCTTAAAACCCTTCGCAACAAGTCATGCGTTATACTTTGGAGAAGCACTATCTGATGTGAATTTTAGCTTATATACCCATTTACATGGTAGAGCTTTCCTACCCTTTAGCAAAGGTACTAAATCCCAAGTACCATTCTTGTGAATAGAATCCAACTCACTCTTCATGGCACGCTCCCACTTGACATGATCCTCTATCTGCATAGCCTCTTTGTAGCAAGAAGGCTCACTAGCATCTATTAGCATGACAAAATCTTAACCTGGAACATATCTATCAAGTGGATGTGAGACACGTGCAGAGCATCTCAATGGTTGCTGAACAGGAACATGTGCAGATTGATCTGATCGGACATTCTCTAGAACATCCCTATGTGCAGCATTTTTATGCATGCTAAATGGAGGACAAGTATCCTCAAACACCACTCTTCTCACTTCAACCTCCTTAATGGGTTGTTTATGCATCTTCGACTCATTGAAAATGATACCACTACTTCTAATCACTGAGCGTGTTTTAGGATCCCATAAGCGATATCCAAATTGTCCTTCTCGACCATATTCAAGAAAAATGCATTTCTTTGGCTTATGGTCCAAGTTTTATCTAAGATTCTTGGGTATATGAACATATGCTTCACACCCAAAAACTCAAAGATGATCATAATATGGTGGCTTCCTATCCATAACTCTTGTGCCACTTTTAGACCTTTGGTAGTACTAGGTGAAAGGTTAATCACATAAACTGCAGTCAATACTGCTTCTGCCCAAAACCCTTGTGAGAGGTTTGCATGATGCAACATAGAAACTACTCTATCTTGAATAGTTTTATTCATCCTTTCACCTACACCATTCTGTAGTGGGGTATAAAGAGTTGTAAACTCTCTACGAATCCCTCTAGACTAACAAAAAAGTCTGAATTCATGTGAGGAATACCCACCCCCATTATCTAAATGTAAAGCCTTAAGCTTAGTTCCTTTTCAGTATCAACTAAAGCAAGCCATTTTCTCAAAGTAGTGAATACCTCATCCTTCGATTTGATAGGATATAACCAAACTTTTCTAGTAGCATCGTCTATGAAAGTGACAAAGTAAAGAGAACCACCTAAGGACCTAGTGGGCATAGGACCACACACATCTATATGAACAAGATCTAAAGGCTGAATTGAAGAGTCAATGTGCATTCTACGCACATTTTTTATTTTCTTTCCATATTGACAATGCTCATAAAATGAAAAATCAGAGAAAGATAACACAGGTAAGTAGCCAGAACGAGAAAGATTTTCCATTCCACTACGAGATATATGGCCCAAACGACCATGCCAAATACAAGCCATAGGCTATTTAGTAACAACTAACAAGTGTTCTTTCTGTGATACAAATAAAGGGTTAAGTGAGTCAACTCTGCTTCCTTTTGCAATAACCATATTGCCCTTTGATATACAAAAGTAATGAGCATTGAAGACCATCTTGTAACCAAGGTCATCAAGTTGACCAATTGACATCAAAATGCGTGATAATGGAGGTACATGGTGTACATTATGCATAATAAATTTTGAACCATTAGTGAAGTGCACAACCACATCTCCAATCCCCACAATGTCACACTAGTAAGAGTCACCAATTCTCACGATACCAAGAGACTTTGCTACATAATTAGAGAACCATTCTCTGTGTGGTGTCACATGGAAAGAAGCACTAGAATCTAGCAGCCACATGTGGGAAAGAGAATCAACCATAAGTGCCTCTGTTGGCAAAGTACCATCAAGTGTCAACACATCAGCATCATCAAAAATAACATTAATTTCTTCAATCTTCACAGTCAAAGTAGATGGTGCAGGTATCTCTTTAACATGCCCATCAACATTTTGTCCTTTACCTTTAGCATTCTTTAATGCATAACAATCTTTCTTCATGTGCCCTTTCTTATGACAATAATGGCATTCGATATCCCTCTTCCTTGATTTACTTCTACTCTTATTTCATTGACCATTCTCTTCCTTATTCTTGCTCTTGCCACGTTGTTGATTCTTTCATTGGTAAGAATTGTGAACATTATATGCATCTCCACTCTGAGTGCCAACCATAGATTTTCTATGAATCTCCTCACTCAAGAGTGTTCCATATATGTCATCATAGACCAGTTTACCACCAAGTGCACTATTGCTAATAGCTGTGCAAAATGTATTCCATGATGATGGCAAGGTGCAATACTGCTTTCATTTCATTATGCATATCCATTTTTTGAGCCTGTAACTGGGAGAATATAGCATCAAACTCATTTAGATGAGCAGCAACACTATTTGTGTCTTTCATATGAAGGTCACATAATTTTCTCATCAGATACACTTTATTTGATGCCGTCTCTTTTTCATATAAATTGCATAACTTCTTCCAAAGCTCCTTTGCACTTTCACAGCCTAATATTGTAAAGTAAAGATTATCTGCTAGGTGCAAGTGAATGGTAGACCTTGCCATTTCATCTAACTCATCCCAATCATCTTCATCCATGTCAGCATGCTTCTTTGAAATCCCATTTATTGGCTTCCATTACCTCCTTTGAATCAGCACATCTTTAATCTAATTCTCCATAGAGCAAAGTTTGTGCCATCAAATTTTCGGATCTCAAAATGGTCTTTGCCCTCCAAGTTATAGCTCCTCTTCGAAACACTAGCACTAGACCCTGATCGACAACATGTGCTTGAGACACTCTTAGTGGGGTTGTGTGTCATTGAGATTTTCTCTCCCCTCTCATTCACGAAGGCTTATAGGAAACACATTCGATGAAGGTATCCGAAATTCCCTGAGAACTCAAAGATGCATCAAGGATGTCAAAGGAAGTTCACATGCAAACTTTGGAAGAAATCAAGCAAATCCAGGGTAGTGGTCAAAGCAGGTCAAATTTTGGAAATCGAGGTAAAAATTTCAATGTCTCCAAATCACATGAAAATTCATATACTTGTAAAGCCTATCAAAGGCAGCATATAGCCTGAATTTCACATGTAAATGGATTTTCTAGAACATTGTTATGCCATGTGCATTTTGTAAAAGATGTAATTTTTCCACTTAGACCCTACAAAATCTTGTATAGGAATTTTCCTTCGCCATATGGTTTGGCATGTATAAAGATCATATGTGGCTACATATTTGTACAAATTTTCAAGGCTATCATAGCTTCCCAGACACCTTAGTGCGACCTTGCAAATTTCCAAATGTAGTCAAACTTGTATAAGGGAGATTCAGATGGGAGTTTTTTCTGCATATTTCTAAATGAGGCCTTTCAAAATGTAGCCCTACAAATTTTCATCTTCATCAAAGGATATTTGGAGGGTCAAAGAGCACAAATTCTCGTTTTCAAGGTCATCATAATTTCCTAGAATAAGCAAACTGAAGGCTTGAAGGGGTGCCACATGGCAAACAATAATTGAACCATGTTGTATGATACGGATGAGCTCACATTCAAGGGTGGAGATGCACTAAATCTTAAACCAAGGAGGGTCCATGAGTTTTTTTCATCGGATAAGCCTTTTTTGATGATCAAACATCAATAATGTAAAGTTCGTCCAAAAATAGCAGCTTACCTTATCTAAGTTGATGTCAGCATTGATCTAACGGTGTAGATCAGCCCCAGATCCAATGGTGGAGAATGAGGGCATCTATTTTTTCCCTTTGCCCTAGATGTTAAAAGTCAAGCTTCAAGCTACAAATTCGTGGGGAATATTTTATGGACATGTGGAGCAATCAAAGGAAGCCAAAAGCCACGAGATTCCATCAAGAAAAGTCACTCAACCACTCCCCAAGTCATCTCAACTAAGTCCTCCAAGTTAGGAGGCTGATTTGGAAAGGTAGTTCCTAGATTTTAGGGGCACACTTCTCACTATAAAAGAAGCATGTATCTCGACTTCTTTTGGGCCATCTTCTTGGATTTTTAGCTCATGTAAAGTGAGCACTAAGTGCTTGAGTTGTGATAAGCAAGCCCCTTGCTTAAGCTAGCCCCTTGCTTGCTTGTTTGTTTTCTTTTAGTAGGCATATCTATGTGTGTGCGCAGGGAGTGTTGCAACTCTCTACCCCTGAGTTATTAGCATTGGTTCTCCCTCATATTCTATCCATTTGATGTAATTCTTGTCTCATTGGATAGCTATTAGAGTCTATTTTATGCTCATCAATTCTTTGGAGTATTCTCAGAGTATTATGGGAGCAACATTCATTTTAGTGAAGTTGTGTGATTGATATCTCTCTCTATGTGTAGGCGATGTTGGAAATATTTTGCTCTCTGTTGTAAGGGCTGGTTCTCCTTCTCTATTTATTCATTTGCTATGATTTTGGTGTCATTGGGTAGCTATTAGAGTGCTCTAAATTTGACCTAAGCTTGAGATTCATTATCTGTATAATCTCTGAGAAAAGCTTGCTGGAGTGAAGTGAGGTCTCTGCTTAACTAGCAGTTGTGAGCATTCAACTAGCTCATGTTGTAGACATTATTTCTCTTTGTGTAAGCATCCATTCGAAGTAAAATTTGTTTTGTTGGAAAGCTCATGGTGTCTACAACAGGTCTAGGAAAGGTCATTGGAGTTCTCTGCATAAGCTCTGAGTAAGAGCACTTTTGGTGTGTAGAGGTCAAAGAAGGATACCTGTGGAGGTCATTCACGCTTCGTCATTGCTTAGGGGTTGAGATACTTCCCCCATCAGTGGTATCAAAGCATTTGGGCATCTTGGAGGTATCACATACAAGCAAGAAGACCTCTTGGAGTTGGTGGTCGACGATTTGCATCAACGAAAGCTTCTTGGAGGTAGCTCACATCAAGGGGGAGCTATTCTACTCAAAGTTTCAAGAGCACAAGGTGTCCATCTAAGGAAAGCTTTGGATTGAGGTAACCTCAGAGCCTCATTTTCATTTTACACACATTGGAGCATTAGCCAAGGGCTAGGTCAAGTATCAAAGACTAGATATGGGAGACTTCAACCCTCAAATTGAAAAGCTAGACAAAGGGAACTATCAACCATGGAGATTTAGGGTCTCCAACTATCTTATGGGCAAGGGCATTTGGGGGTTGATTAATGGAAGTGAACCAAGACCTAGGTTGGATGAGAATCCAACCAATGACTAGAGAAGGGCCTTTAGGGAATGGAATGAAAGAGACAAGAGGGTTATCTTTACTCTTTCCCAACACATTAGCAATAGCATGATCGGCCATATCCAAGACTTGGATTCAAGCATGAAGGTATGGGAGACACTTGAAAGGCTTTATTCAACAAGCACCAAAGCAAGGAAGATCCAACTCAAGAATAAGCTCAACAACCTTAGGAAGAGCTCAGGGAGTAGCATAAATGACTACATACTTAAGGTCAAGGAGTTATCAGATGCATTGGGATCCATTGGAAGCCACGTAGACCTGTGGCTTATACTCTCAATGGTTTGAGAGATGAGGAGAAGTGGAAACCTTTTACCAATTCAGTTTATGTAAGGGATAATCTTCCCGATTTTGAGCAATTGGTTGCTCTCATGGTCACCGAAGAAATGAACATAGGTGGAAATTCAACTAAAAGCAAGGATGCACAAGTTTTCTATGCAGGTAATCAAAGGGGCAAAGGAAGACAAGGACAAGGCAGGGGCAAAGGAAGGTTTGGAGGAAGGCAAGGCCACTCAAACAATCAAGGACATGACCAAGGCACCTCATCACAAAGAGGGAGAGGAAGAACAAGAGGAAGAGGAGGAAGACATCAACAAAACAGGAATCAAGATGGCGAAGGATGTTACATATGTGGCAAGTTTGGCCACTATGCTAGAGATTGCTACCAAGGAGGAAACCAAAGGAGCTATAATCAAGGTTCTTCATACAAAGGCCAAGGTAATTATGCTTCTACAAGTTCCGAAAATGACAATCTCTTGATGATGCACATGAATGGGAATTCAGGCAAAGTAGATAACACTTGTTATGTTGATAGTGGATGTAGCAACCATATGAGTTGCAATGCTTCTTGGTTTACTAATCTACATGTTCCCAAAGGTAAAGGACATGTAGAAACAGGTGATGATACAGCCCATGAGATCTCCCATGTTGGAGATGTAGTTTTGGATGACAAGGAGGAAGGAAGATGTCTCAAGGATGTCTTGCATGTACCTACTATCACAAAGAACTTGGTGTCCGTTGGGCAAATGGCTGAAAGAGGCTATCAAGTAAGGTTCAACAAAGGTGGATGCTTTGTGGAGAACCCTAAGCAAGGTTACAAGGTCATAGCAAGATGAAAGAAGCAAGGGAGACTCTTCACTTTGGAGGTAAATTCTCATTCTACTCAACATGTCTACTTCACATATGGAAACAAGAGGATTTCGGAGTTGGACTGGTGGCACAAGAGGATAGGTCACATCAAAATACAAAGAATGAAGGAAATGCAATTCAAGAGGGTGGTTGAAGGTCTTCCCAACTTCCAAGGACAAGGTATGAAGCATTTATGTGAATCTTGTCAACTAGGGAAGCAAGCAAGACTTCCATTCAAGAAGAGTGGCTACATAAGCCAACATCCATTGGAGTTGATACATACAAATGTGTGGGGGCCAACCAAAGAGCAATCCATTGGAGGTAACAAGTACTTTGTCACTTTTATAGATGATTGCATAAGGATGGTTTAGGTTTATTTCATAAAAAACAAATCAGATGTGTTTACATGTTTCAAAGCATTCAAGGCAATGGTAGAAAAGGAAACATGTACATATATCAAGAAGCTAAGGTCCGATGGAGGGGGAGAATATTTCTCCAATGAGTTTTCTGATTTTTTAATGGATCAAGGCATCAAGAGGCAAGTAACATGCAGGTATACACCCCAACAAAATGGAGTAGCAGAGAGAAAGAATAGATACATTGCCGAGATCGCTATAGCAATGCTTAATGAGATGAATGTACCTAACATGTTTTGGAGTGATGCAGCAAATACCGCCGTGTATCTAATGAATAGGGCTCCTACCTTAGGGATCCATGGCTTGACACCATATCAAGCCTATTATGGTAAGAAACCTGATCTTTCCCACTTGAAGATATTTGGATGTACTTGTTATGTACATGTGCCAAGTGAATTGAGGCACAAGCTACAACCAAAGGCAGAAAAATGTGTGTTTCTAGGATATTCAAATGATCATAAAGGTTACAGGTGCTTCAACCCAAACACAAAGGACTTGAGGATATCAAGGGATGTAGCATTTGATGAGCTACTCCCTTGGTATAAGAAGTATGATTGTATCCAGGACTATGAAGAAGAAAATCATGGACAGGATGAAGAACAAATCGACCTAGAGGTAAGCGGCCCAAGGTGTTCCATCAATGAAGATAGTTCAAGCATGAACTCACCATGGAGGGGGAGATCTTCATCAAGCTATGAAGCAAAATCAATCAACAAAGGCAAAGCAACATTGGTGGAGTTGGATGAAGAAGGTAATGAAGTTGAAGACGATGAAGGACACATGATGGAGAAAGAAGCCACGTCAAAGAAAGAGAACAAGTTCCCAAGGCAAAGGAGGTTTATTCCTCCAAAAGGTGAAGAAAGGAAGTCTTCTAGAGTTAATTATCCAACTCAAAGGTTTACTTATGATTCATACATGGCAACGCATTATGCATATATGAACAAAGTAGTAGAAGATCATGAGCTCGATTGCTATGAAGATGCAAGCAAGTACACCGAATGGAAAGAGGCAATGCAAGAAGAGATTGACGCACTTGAGGAAAATCAAACATGGACTCTAGTGCCCAAGAAGGAGAACATGAAGGTAATAGGTAATAAGTGGGTGTATAAAGTAAAGAGGAATTCAGATGGATCTATTTCTAGGTTCAAAGCAAGATCGGTGGCCAAGGGTTTTGCACAAACCTATGGAGTGGACTTTGAAGAGACATTCAGCCCCGTGGCAAAGATGAGCACCATTAGGACACTCATTGCAATGGCTGCTAGCAAAGGATGGAAGCTTTTCCAATTGGATATCAAGAATGCCTTTCTCAATGGAGACTTGGAAGAAGAGGTATACATGGAGCAACCACTAGGTTTTGTTCATAAAGAGTTTCCACATCATGTTTGTAGGTTGAAGAAGGCACTTTATGGCCTAAAGCAAGTTCCAAGGGCTTGGAATCAAAGATTGGTGGACTATTTAATCAAATGTGGTTACACTCAATGCAAGGCAGATCCATCTCTCTTCATCAAACAAAGAGGAGAACTTGTAGTCTACATGTGTGTGTATGTAGATGATCTTATCATTATAGGTAATGATACAAATGGCATTGAGGAGATCAAGGCAAAGCTTGGAAAGGAGTTTAGGATATTTGATCTTGGAGATCTTAGGTATTTTCTTGGCATTGAAGTTGTATACAAAGAAGAAGGTATTATGCTCATACAAAGGAAGTATATTCTAGACCTACTTGAGAGGTTTGGGATGCTACATTGCAAGCCTATTTCAAATCCCATGGAAGTTAATGTAAAGCTAAGCTCCATTGATGGAGAGACATTAGAGGATGTAACTTTGTATCGATCTATTGTAGGCTCTTTCAATTATGCCACAATAACTAGGCCTGACATAGCATATGGAGTTGGAGTGTTATCACAATTTATGCATAGTCCAAGGACTACACACTTGCAAGCTGCAAGAAGAATGTTACGATATCTCAAGACCACTATAAATGAAGGATTGTTCTATTCATTTGATGATGATATGTAGGTCAAAGCTTATTCTGATGCGGATTGGGCCAGTTTCAAGGAGGATAGAAGAAGTACAAGTGGTTACCTAGTCATGCTAGGTAGCAAGATCATCTCATGGATTTCAAAGAAGCAACCCACGGTGGCATTATCTTCCACCGAGGCTGAGAGGAGTGTTAAAAGTCAAGCTTCAAGCTACAAATTCGTGGGGAATCTTTTATGGACATGTGGAGCAATCAAAGGAAGCCAAAAGCCACGAGATTCCATCAAGAAAAGTCACTCAACCACTCCCCAAGTCATCTCAACTAAGTCCTCCAAGTTAGGAGGCTGATTTGGAAAGGCAGTTCCTAGATTTTAGGGGCACACTTCTCACTATAAAATGTTGATATATTTAGGTAGTGATGTGTGTGAACACTCTAGGACCGTCGGGGCACTTTTTTCCCTCTTTAGGAGGTTTTTTTCCCCCGGCTTGTATATACGCCTATTGCCCTAATGGGCTACTTATCTTTGTACATTCTCTAGTAATACATTCAGTCTTGTGTGTTGTGCTCCAAGCTTCTTCTTCTTCCTTGTGCTGTTCGCGTGCTTCCGCAGACGTCTAACTCCAACAATTGGAATCAGAGCAGGTCGTTGCTTCTTCTAGGGCGCCGTCGACACTCCTCTGTTTGCAGTCTCAGATTCGCACAAAATTTGGTGAGCATACTCAGGGTGTTTCCGAGATCAAAACAGCTTTGCTGTGTGGTGCCGAAATCGCGATCTGAGCTCGTTTCGGCCTCCGAACGCACTATCGCAGTGCTTGTGCAGGCTATTTCGTCCTTTTGTGCCAAAGGTATATACCAGTTTCTATTCGCCAGTTTAAGCGTCTCGAAGTCTGCTACAGGTCTAGCAGAACTCGTGTGGGCAGTTCTGTTCAACTTTTTGAGATACAGTCAATTTTCTGCATCAAGGTATTTTAGTCACCGGCCATGGCTGAAAGCAGTGATGTATTCCGTATGTTGGCTGTTGAGGATAAGTTGGATGGTACCAACTACCCATTATGGGCTTATATGATGCGACATGTACTGGTTGCAAAAGGATTGTGGAACATTGTGCAGGGTGTTGAAAGACGTCCTATTACACCTGTAACGACAGGTACTGCAAATACAGGTGTTGGAGCTGATGAAGATGGTGTCGAAGATGATATTCCGCAGATTCCTGTTCGTGCTGCTGTTTCTGTTGCACCTACTGCAGAGCAGATTCGTTGGGATGGCAGAGATGCCCAGGCACATGCATTGATAGCTTTGTCTGTCAAACGTGCCATTATTCCTCACATTCGCTCTTGCAGAACAACAAAGGATGCTTGGGATACACTTACCACTTTGTACCAGGCTAGGAATGAGGCTCGTGTTGCTTACCTCCGAAAACAGTTGGAGAGTGAGCACATGAATGAAGGTGATTCGATGGACAGTTTTCTTACAAAGATCAAAGACCTGAAGGAACAATTGATTTCTGCTGATGAGGTTATACCAGATAGCTCACTTGTGCAGACCGTTCTGAATGGCCTTCCTGATTCATATCAGAGTTTTGCCTCTACTCTTCGATTGATGATGAAAGGCAATCCGAATGCCTTGTCATTTGAGGAATTAGTCTCTGTTTTGTTGCAGGAAGATCAGTCCAGGCAGAACAGGTCCATTATGCGTGTTGCAGATCAAGCTTTCCTGGCTAGTCAGAAGGGCAAAGGAAAATGGAGCTCTTCTACTAGTAAGCAAAAATCTGCAAATGCTGCACAATCGAAGAACCAGGATAAAGATGAGAAGAAATCAGAAAAGCAGAAATTGTTCTGCAAGTACTGTAAAGGAAATGATCATATTATAAAGAACTGTCCAAAACTGGCTGCTAAAGAGGCAAAGAAGAAAGAGGCTGGAATGGTTGTTGCAGAGGCCTCTACACCAAAAACAGAGTCTGCAAATCTTGTGCAGGAAGAAGAATGGGCGTTTACTACTGTCTGCAGTTTTGACCCATCTTCTCATGATCAGTGCATGTCTGCAGTAGACTCAGATGTTTGGTACTTTGACAGTGGGGCGACCAAACATATTACCTCGCAGCGCAGTTTCTTCTCTTCACTCGAGCCTGCCCCTACAGGGAATACTGTCACATGCGCCAATAACTCCTCTTATCCTGTTATGGGAGTTGGTAAGATCATTCTGACTACTGCTGATGGTAGTTCTTTCACTTTGTCAGATGCTTTATTTGTGCCAGGGATCAAAAAGAACCTGTTATCAGTTTCTGCATTAGCCAAGATTGGCTTGGTTGTGAAATTCGTTGATGACAGGTGTACAGTCCATGATCTCTCAAATGGCGATGTGATTATTGCTTCTGGCATTTTATGTCGTGGGCTGTATAAGCTCATAGACTATGAAAGATCTGTGAATGATTCGGCATGTGCAGTTCATGATTCTCAGGCTATGTCAGATGCAAAGCTTTGGCATGCACGCTTTGGTCATCTGAATTTTGCTAGCTTGTTACGCCTGCAGAAATCTGAAATGGTGTCCTCTTTGCCCAAACTTGAGGCACCTGGAAAACATGTTTGTGAAGGCTGTATTTTGGGCAAAATGCAGCGTTCTTCCTTTCCAAAAGATGGTTCAGTTCGGGCTATGCAGAAATTGCAGCTTGTACATAGTGATGTCTGTGGTCCTATGCAGACACCCTCTTTTGGAAATTACCTTTACTTCGTGACTTTCATTGATGATTTTTCCAGGCATGCATGGGTATATCCACTCAAAGCAAAGTCCGAAGTGTTCATGTGCTTCAAACAGTTTTTGGTTTTGGCTGAAAATCTGTCAGCATGTAAAATGGGCACCCTCCGTTCTGATCGAGGGGGGGAATATATGTCTTCAGATTTTAATGCATTTCTGGCTGAACGTGGGATAAAACACCAGTGTACAGTGCCGTATACACCTCAACAGAATGGAGTTGCTGAACGAAAGAACAGGTCACTCATGGAGATGGCGAGGTGCATGGTCAAAAGTCAGGCTTTACCACATAGTTTCTGGCTTGAGGCTGTCATGTGTGCAGCATATGTACTGAACAGGTGTCCCACCAAAGCGTTGCAGTCTATCACTCCATATGAGGCTTGGCATGACCGCAAGCCATCTGTTGCTCATCTGCGTGTTTTTGGTTGTTTGGCATATGCATTAGTGCCTGAACAACATCGCAGAAAATTGGATGATAAGGCAGTAAAATGTATTTTTGTTGGGTACAGTTCTGAAAGTAAAGGCTATCGTCTGTATCATCCACAGACTAAACGCATTCTGGTTAGCCGTGATGTTGTCTTTGTGGAAGATGCTATTCAGCCATTGCTTTCATGTACTAAGGAGACATCTGTTAGCTCCAAAGACATGTATGATACTTTGATGCCTCTTTTTACAGGTGGACAGGCTAGCGCTGGTCCCAATGAGGCAACTTCTCAGCCTTTGTAGGTTTCATATGATGATGCAGATCATTCCATTTCTGATGCAGATTTACATGATGCACTTGTTGATGAGAGAGCTGATATTGAACAGGCAAAAACTATGCCAAAATGGCTGGTGCAGACTTTGCGTGACAGCAAATTAGATGCACCTTTGTCATATCGTACTCGTTCAGGCTCTCATAGTACCTCCTTTGCATCAGATTGCTATGCTATGGCTACATCTAGTCTCTGTGATGAGAATGAGCCTGTTTCTTTTGATGAAGCACAAAATTCAGAAAATTGGAAGGCTGCTATGCAATCTGAATATGATGCTATAATGAAGAATGGTACATGGTCTTTATGTGACTTGCCTCCTGGCAAGAAGGCCATTGGCACTAAGTGGGTATACAAGCTGAAGCGTAAACCTGATGGTACAGTTGACAGGTATAAGGCTAGGCTTGTTGCAAAGGGTTATGCACAGGAAAGAGGCATTGATTTTGATGAGACCTTTGCACCTACATGCCGTATGACTACTGTTCGGAGCATTTGTGCACTTGCAGCCCATCATGGTTGGAATGTACATCAGTTGGACATTAAAACAGCATTTCTGAATGGTGACTTGCATGAAGAAGTGTATGTTTTTCAGCCCCGTGGCTTTGTGCAGAAAGGGCATGAAAACCAGGTGTGCAGGTTAAAGAAGGCGTTATATGGTTTAAAGCAAGCACCACGTGCTTGGTATGAGAAAATACATGCCTATCTGATTGCACATGGTTTTGAGAACAGTCCAACTGAAAGCACCTTATATGTTAAGCGTGCTAATGATGTGCTTCTGATCATTGTTGTCTATGTAGACGACATGCTGCTCACTGGTCCTCTTGAGAAGCATATTGCTGATTTCAAGGCTGATTTGCATGCCTCATTTGAGATGTCTGATTTGGGGCATTTGCATCACTATTTGGGCATTCAGTTTATGCAAGTTGATGGTGGAATGGCTTTGTGTCAAATGAAATATATTGACACATTATTGCAGCGTTTTGGCCTTGAAGACTGTAAGCCTATTGCCACTCCTATGGAGACAGGTTTACGATTGAGTCTTCATGATGCTGGAGATGCATTTGATGCTGTTCTCTATCAGCAGGCTGTTGGATGCTTGATTTACTTATGCATTACTCGGCCAGATATTCAGTTTGCTGTCTCAGAGATGAGCAGGTTTATGCATTGCCCAGGAGTCACGCATTGGAAAGCGGTTAAGCGCATCTTTCGCTACTTGAGTGGTACTCGGCTACTTGGGTTGTTTTATCCCAAGGGGGGATCACTACCGCCAGATTTGCATGCTTTTTCTGACTCAGATTGGGCTGGTTGCTATGACACTCGTGTGTCCACCAGTGGTTTTTGCTTCATGCTTGGTAGCTCATGTATATCTTGGTTGAGCAAGAAGCAGCCTACTGTGGCCACTTCCAGTTGTGAGGCTGAGTATAGGGCAGCTTTCACAGCGACTGTTGAGTGTGTGTGGCTCAGACGCCTTATGGCTGATTTGGGTGTTGGTCAGTCTTCTGCCACCACCATCTTCACTGACAGTCAGAGCGCATTGGCAGTTGCGAGGAACCCTGTGTTCCATGCTCGCACTAAGCACATTGAGGTGCATTATCACTATGTCAGGGAGAGGTTCTCTGCTGGGGAGATCAGCTTGGCATATGTGCCCACGCAGGAGAACATTGCAGACCTTTTCACGAAGGCTCTGCCTAGGGAGAAGTTTGAAGCTTTCCGCAAAGCTTTAGGCTTACTTCCTTTTGTGGAGTGATTTCCACATAGCTCGGCACTTCCTTATACATGAGTGCCAGCTCCTTGTTCACCGCATCACTCCCAGGGGGGATTTGTTGATATATTTAGGTAGTGATGTGTGTGAACACTCTAGGACCGTCGGGGCACTTTTTTCCCTCTTTAGGAGGTTTTTTTCCCCCGGCTTGTATATACGCCTATTGCCCTAATGGGCTACTTATCTTTGTACATTCTCTAGTAATACATTCAGTCTTGTGTGTTGTGCTCCAAGCTTCTTCTTCTTCCTTGTGCTGTTCGCGTGCTTCCGCAGACGTCTAACTCCAACATAAAAGCAGCATGTATCCTGACTTCTTTTGGGCCATCTTCTTGGAGTTTTAGCTCATGTAAAGTGAGCACTAAGTGCTGGAGTTGTGATAAGCAAGCCCCTTGCTTAAGCTAGCCCCTTGCTTGCTTGTTTGTTTTCTTTTAGTAGGCATATCTATGTGTGTGCGCAGGCAGTGTTGCAACTCTCTACCCCTGAGTTGTTAGCATTGGTTCTCCCTCATATTGTATCCATTTGATGTAATTATTGTCTCATTGGATAGCTATTAGATTCTATTTTATGCTCATCAATTCTCTAGAGTATTCTCTGAGTAGTCTGGGAGCAACATTCATTTCAGTGAAGTTGTGTGATTGATATCTCTCTCTGTGTGTAGGCTCAGTTGGAAATATTTTGCTCTCTGTTGTAAGGGCTGGTTCTCCTTCTCTATTTATCCATTTGCTATGATTTTGGTGTCATTGGGTAGCTATTAGAGTGCTCTAAAGTTGACCTAAGCTTGAGATTCATTATCTGTATAATCTCTGAGAAAAGCTTGCTGGAGTGAAGTGAGGTCTCTGCTTAACTAGCAGTTGTGAGCATTCAACTAGCTCATGTTGTAGACATTTTTTCTCTTTGTGTAAGCATCCATTCGAAGTAAAATTTGTTTTGTTGGAAAGCTCTTGGTGTCTACAACAGGTCTACGAAAGCTCACTGGAGTTCTCTGCATAAGCTCTGAGTAAGAGCACTTTTGGTGTGCAGAGGTCAAAGAAGGATACTTGTGGAGGTCATTCATGCTTTGTCGTTGCTTAGGGGTTGAGATACTTCCCCCATCACTAGATACATATAAAGAACCAATATTAGCCATCCATTTGATAAATCCAATGGTTGTAATCAAAACCAGTTGATATTAGGGTTGAGAGTTGATTTCTCTAGATCCAAGGGACCAAATTCATTCAAAAAACTATAAAAAACCCCTTATGTAAGCTAAAGAAGGCATCATATGTGATGGCAAGCCCTAAGATCATTGTATGAGAAGATGGACATTGGAAGCTACATGAAGGTCTTTGGTAGTCTTATCTACTAGTGGAGTACCATACAAGATATCAGTTTTGCAGTCAGAATTTTGAGAAGGCTTGGGAAAAGACCTCATGAAGGACATTCAAGAGTTGACAAGCGAATACACTTGAGAAGCATGTTGGGAATAACATGTTATCCAATCAAGAAGAATGTAGCAGGCATCCTCACCAAAGTGCTTACAAAGGATCTACTTCAGATACATCTTCGAAGACTTGGAATTGGGCCAAGAAGATAGTTCACCTTTGGGTGGACATTGAGGGGGGGTGTTAGACATGGTCAACGCTCCACCCTCATGGAAGACTTGGCATCAAGCCAAGAAGGTAGTTCACCTTCGGGTGGACATTGAGGGGGGGTGTTAGATATGCTCAATGCCTCACCCTTATGTAGCACCACCATTGTTCCATAACACTCTATTTGTAAGGCCCCCATTATGAGGAGAAGTCATGTGAGAGTGTTGGGCATTGGTAGGTTCCTGACTTTGAGGTCCGATGAGGTCTAGTGTAGACCCTAGATGGATAGTTAGGAAGGTTACTTCTAAGCCATTGGATTTGGGATTGATCCAGTGTGAAGATCAACCTAAATCAAGGGCTAGAAAAAAAATTAGCTTTCTTAACTTGGGGAAGGGTGTATTTAATATGGGCCATTGGATCTAGACTTGATCCTAAGTGTGGATTAAACAAGATCAAGGGTTACAAACAAATGGTTGTTGATCCTACCTTTCTACCATTGGATTTACCCCATAGATCAATGGTGGAGATTATTTTGGGCATGGATCAAGCTACCATGACCCTAGAACATGGGTAGGCCGACTTAGGCTTGGAGGACCTTATAAGGATGGTCCCCATCCCATGTAGGATCATCAGTTTGTGTGTTTGGAACCATTAGGGTATCCATCTTAGTACCCATTGTGTTGGCCTATAGCCCTTCACCTAGCTTCTATCTAGATCACCATCTAAGCTCCATATAGGGAGTGCATGGGTGGATAGAACCATCTATGTATTGTTTAGTGTTTGAGTTCCATTGTATTAGAGTTATGAGTTTGAGTTGAGTTCATCTTCTACTCATCTTGAGTCCATTTTCCATTATAACCAAATGTCTTGTGTTATTCCCATGAGTAGCAATATCTCTCTTTCTATCTAACCTTGATCTTATATGTGTGTTGTGGTAACCTCTACATGGCCACAATAGACTGCTTCTTGCTCAGCCAAGATATGCATGAGCTACCAAGCATGACGCAAAAACCACTAGTGGACACACGAATGTCATAGCAACCAGTCCAATCACTGTCTGAAAAAGCATGCAAATCTGGCGGTAGTGATCCCCCCTTAGGATAAAACAATCCAAGTAGTCGGGTACCACTCAAGTAGTGAAAGATGCGCTTAACCACCTCCCAATGCTTGACACCTAGGCAATGCATAAAAATGCTCATCTGTGAGACAGGAAACTGAATATCTAGCCAAATAATGCATAAGTAAATCAAGCATCCAATAGCTTGCTAATAGAGAATAGCATCAAATGTTTCTCCAACATCATGAAGACTCAATCGTAAACATGTTTCCATAGGAGTGGCAATAGGCTTACAGTCTTCAAGGCCAAAATGCTTCAATAATGTGTCAATACATTTTGTTTGACACAAAGCCATTCCACTGTTGGAGTTAGACATCTGCGGAAGCACGCAAACAACACAAGGAAGAGGAAGAAGCTTGGAGCACAACACACAATACTGAATGTATTACTAGAAAATTTACAAAGATAAGTAGCCTGGTAGGGCAATAGGTGTATATACAAGCCGAGGGAAAAACCTCTTAAAGAGGGAAAAAACCTCTTAAAGAGGGAAAAAAGTGCCCCGGTGGTCCTAGAGTGTTCACACACATCATGACTACCTAAATATATCAACAAATTGCCCTTGGGAGTGATGCGGTGAACAAGGAGCTGGCACTCATGTATAAGGAAGTGCCAAGCTATGTGGAAATCACTCCACAAAAGGAAGTAAGCCCAAAGCTTTGCGGAAAGCTTCAAACTTCTCCCTAGCCAGAGCCTTCGTGAAAAGGTCTGCAATGATCTCTTGCATGGGCACATATGCCAAGCTGATCTCCCCAGCAGACAACCTCTCCCTGACATAATGATAATGCACCTCAATGTGCTTAGTGCGAGCATGGAACACAAGGCTCCTCGCAACTGCCAATGCGCTCTGACTATCAGTGAAGATGGTGGTGGTAGAAGACTGACCAACACCCAAATCAGCCATAAGGCATCTGAGCCACACACACTCAACAGTCACTATGAAAGCTGCCCTATACTCAGTCTCACAACTGGAAGTGGCCACAGTAGGCTGCTTCTTGCTCAACCAAGATATACATGAGCTACCAAGCATGAAGCAAAAGCCACTAGTGGACACATGAGTGTCATAGCAACCGGCCCAATTAGAGTCAGAAAAAGCATGCAAATGTGGCGGTAGTGATCCCCGCTTGGGATAAAACAACCCAAGTAGCCGAGTACCACTCAAATAGCGAAAGATGCACTTAACCACCTGCCAATGCTTGACTTCTAGGCAATGCATAAACCTGCTCATCTCTGAGAATGCAAACTGAATATCTTGCCAACTAATGCATAAGTAAATCAGGCACCCAACAGCCTGTTGATAGAGAACAGCATCAAATGCATCTCCAACATCATGAAGACTCAATCATAAACCTGTCTCCATAGGAGTGGCAATAGGTTTACGATCTTCAAGGCCAAAACGCTGCAATAATGTGTCAATATATTTCGTTTGACACAAAGCCATTCCACCATCAACATGCATAAATTGAATGATCAAATAATGATGCAAATGCCCCAAATCAGACATCTCAAATGAGGCATGCAAATCAGCCTTAAAAATAGCAATATGCCTCTCATGAGGACTAGTGAGCAGCATGTCATCAACATAAACCACAATGATCAGAAGTACATCATTAGCACGCTTAACATATAAGGTGCTTTCAGTTGGACTGTTCTCAAAACCATTTCATACATATACACATGCATATACATACATTATACGCATATATGCACATACGTACACACACATATACACATGCACACACATATACACATGCACACACATATACACATGCACACACACATGCACATACCTACATATACACATATACATGCACATACACACATATACACATAGAGTTACACATATACATGCACATACATATACACACACATACACATGCACATGCACATACTCATACACAAATATACACTTACACATGCACATGCACATACATACATATACACACACATACACATGCACATATATACATATACACACACATACATATACACTTACGTACACACATATGAATGAATTATATATAATTAAAGTATTAAAACACATGCTTAATATAAACAATAATAACAATCAATAGAACAAAACTCTTCATTACTTAATACCATACACACAATTCAAAACATAACTGAAATGAAAAATATATAGATTATATATATATATATATATATATATATATATATATATATATATATATATATATATATATATATATATATATATATATATATATATATATATATATCAATGTAAATACATATAATCCAATGTCATAATCAACTAGAATCCTAATCATCATCATCATGATCATCATCATCATCAGCAGCAGCATCATGATCATCCTCATCCTCATCGTCATGATCACCCTGTGACGATCGAGATCGTCCCTCCTATGTCTGTCTCTCCACCTCATCCATATCTGTCTCTCCATAATACTCCTGTATTACATATAACAAACATAAATAAATAAAACAATTAAACCATTCATAAAAATAAAAAAATTATATAAAATTTAATAATACTCACAAAGGCATCAGGATGATCTCGCATATACTCACTCAAACGCCGATATCCAAAATGTGTAGCATACTCGATCTCATGTTTCGTAGGATATCGGCCATAATCCTTTCGCTGCATTGAAACAAATAAAAAAGATTAGTTGCTTGCATTTTAACTAAAATGAAAAATATACTCACAATAACACATATACTTACAAATGTAGCTACAAAACCATTATGGCCCATTTGGCCTAGGTGCAATGTGTGGCCCGACTCCACTCTCTTCTTTGCAACAACCTATTTATTTAAGAAAAAAATACATAAATTAAATGTAAAAAATTACTAAAATATATAAAAAATATAAATATAAACTATTAACTTGTGTACCTTCTGCTGAGGAAATGACTCCTGAAGACGTAGCTGTCTACGAAAAAACTGCCATGTCTCAGGTGGTATGTTAGGTCGCCTCTTATTTTTGTCCACCATAAAATATCTCCTGTTAATTTAATCTCAAACATAAAAAAAAATCAGAATACATACACATATATACACACACATACACATACACATACACATATACATGCAAACATATACACATACATATATGTATACATATACACATATACATACATATAACATAAACACACATATACATATCCACATATATACGTACACACACATGCATGCATATACACTCATTCATACAAAATACATGCATTTATCCCACAATAATGTGTAGTTGTGTATATGTGAATATGTGTGTATGTGTAAATGTGTATATGTGAATATGTGTGTATGTGTAAATATGTATATGTGAATGTTTTGTGTATGTAAATAATCAGATTATTAATCTCAAATACCATTATTTGTAGATTTTGATCAATCAGATGGAACTCCACCAACCGTCTCCTCATCGTGCAATGACTATAACTGTAAGTATATCAAAAATTTAATTTTAAATATATTTGATGGATACATAACTTATATATTTTTTTGTTTCTTATTATGTGTAGATTCTGATCAAGCAGAGGGTACTCCACCACTCCCTACCCATGCAACGACTTCACATGTGTCCTCCGATAGGAATTATGGTGAATTTTACTATCAAGAGCATATTATATGTTGGTGTAACTCTTGTTATGGCACGTATTGAAGACCACGATTGGAATGTATTGAACATGAGGCAGAGTATGGTACTTTTGAGCGTGCACCATCACCTGGTCAACGTGATAATGCTTGGGTATGTATTTTTTATAATATTAATGTCATTATTTTATTTAAAAACCATATTTAAAATCAAATTACTGTTGATATACAGGAATACTTGCTCGATGATGATGATGATCATTTTTCTCATAATGTTAATATACCAACTTGCTGTTCTAGCGCTGGTAGTTGCTGCAGGACTACTCGTCATGGACTTGCTGTTCATCAATTACAAGCAGAGGTTTCTAGAAATCCTCTACCTCCTGGTTTAGAGACTGAAACGGCTGGAGATTATCCATTGCCAGCTCGTTATCATTCTTTAGTACAAACATATGATAGAAGAAGATATGGAGGATGGAATAGAGGACCACTTTCTTTAGATGGAGAGGTTTTCAACTTTTGGGGTAATCACTATATGATTGTCCACTATTACTAATGTTGGTCGTGGTCTCTTTATTGTAGAGGATTTGTATGTGCCTCCAAACTCTGAAGTCACTCTTATGTCATTTTGTGGTCGTATATATGGATGGGGAGATTGGCATCGACTTTCACGTTATGTTCAAAGCATGAGTACTTATGGAATATGCTTGAACGCTGCATCCCTTACTAGGAGAAGGATTTTACATGCAAAAAATGAAAGACTATATTTTGATGGAAGACCTTACACACATGGAAATATAGCAGTTTTAATAAATAGTAGTCGAGGGTTACATAATAGTTCAAGAACTAATTGCACATTTGAGGAGCATGAAAATAGTCATGAATCACCATACATGAGTAGAGATGTATCAAGATACATAGTTGTCAATGCTATTACTACATTACATGCCGGTGATGAACTATTAGTGAATTATGGATGGCGTAGACCTCCAAGAGCACCTTTTAGCTAGAGAGAATAAAAATTTTCTATCCATATTTAATAACTTATATACTTAAATTTATATTTAAAGTTTACTTTTTATTCATTTATGGAATACTAATGAATTTTATTTATATGTGTAGATTCCAACATATGATGTTAATGACATTCCTCCACACCATTCACAATTGCCAGTAAGACCTCATTTATCAGAAGCTTCTATGAGGAGGCTACGCAAAAGTAATCCTGTGGAATATGCAAGGTTGAAAGATCTATATTCAAAAGACGATAAAGTACAAGATTTGTGTGACAATGATGAAGATAATGGCATGGTAGATTTTATTGAGGATTGGTATCAAAATGACAGTGAGAGCATTGATATTTCTAAAAATGAGAAATATCTTCGAGAGGAATGTCTAAAGCACATCTATGAATGAAGTCGTTTGACACGACTAAGTGCGAGCTTACTTATTCTCAATCTTCAAAATTGTTTTGGATGGAGTAATGTATCTGTTTCGACACTATCAATGTATAATTTTCAATTTTCTATCTCTCTCTCTCTATATATATGCATATATATATATATATATGCATATATAAACATACACATAATATACATGAATTCATACACACATATAAACATACACACACATATACACACATACACATGTTATGAGAGTAAGGTCAAATTATACATACCTATATCGAATGAAGATGTTTTGTCCAGCTAACCTTTAGAATTTTCCACCCAACCTTTAGAATCTTCTTGACACATATGTTTCTTCTATTTTAGTCGACCTAATACCTGTGCTACTAATTACACAAATATTAAATAGAAGTTACCAAGGAGGGTATTAAGCCACATGTAAAATGGGAGGAGCAAATTTATCTTGAAGATTTTGGAGGATGGAGAAATAATTTTAAAGGATGGGCGAAGAAAAAGTGTCCATTCAATGCAGGTTTTTATTCTTACTTTACATAAGGTAAGAACAAGAACTTGAATTGAATGGACACTTTTTGTCCGCCCATCTTTTAAAACTATTAATGCATCTTTCAAAATATTCGCGAAAATTTTGATCCTCCCATTTTACATATGACTAAATATCCTCCTCGGTAACCGCTATTTAATATCTGTAAACAACTTAGCAAGACAAGTAATAGATTGACTATAAAATGGGAAACTACCAAACGATTCAATGGTCTAGATATGAAAATCTGCAAACCACAATATATAAAAAACAATTAAAAACGAAATCAAATATACACAGCTACACATGCATACATACATATACATACATATATACACATTCATACATATATACACATTCATACATACACATACATACATACATACATACACATGTATACACACATATATATACATATATGCATACATATACACATACGTATATATACATACATATACACCTATAAAACACATATACATACATATATACATATACACATACACATATGTATACGCATGCACATGCATATTCACATCCACATACACATACACATAAGC
Source organism: Ceratopteris richardii (assembly GCA_020310875.1). Taxonomy (NCBI): domain Eukaryota; kingdom Viridiplantae; phylum Streptophyta; class Polypodiopsida; order Polypodiales; family Pteridaceae; genus Ceratopteris; species Ceratopteris richardii. The sequence continues at coordinate 117,317,927 of CM035412.1, read as the reverse complement.
ATACACATATATAAAATTATATGCATATATATATATGTATATTTATTTATTTACTTTTTTTAATATATCTTTTTTTGATGAACTTACAGGTTATTATCTGAAAAGTTTTTACCAAGTCAGAATATTCTTCCTACCTCACATGATGAAATGAAGAAGATAATCAACAATCTTGGTATAGATTATCAATGTATACATGCATGTCCTAACGATTGTATTTTATATAGAGGTGAATATGCAGACTCTTTGACATGTCCCAAATGTCAATCTCCTCGATATAAGGGCGAAGACGGTAAACTCCCAAAAAAGGTATTGAGACATTTTCCATTGGCTCCACGGATTAGACATATGTTTCAAAGCCCCGAATTATCAAAGCTTTTGACTTGGGGACATGATCATAAAAGTACTAATGGAATAATTAGAATTCCTCATGATATTGTTGCTTTTCAGCATATTGATTCTACATGGCCTGAATTTGCACAAAATCCAGAGAATCTAAAGTTAGGAGTTGCATTAGATGGGGTTAATCCATTCTCCATGAAATCCAGTAAATGGTCAACATGGCCAGTGGTAGTCATAAACTACAATCTTCCGCCATATCTTAGCATTAAAAAGGAACATTTAATGCTTTCACTTTTAATCCCAGGCAAAAGACAAGTTAAAGATATGAAAATATATCTTGCTCCTCTCATTGACGATCTCCAAGAGTTATGGAGAGGTATTAATGTCATTGATGTATCAAAAAGCATCAAAGAAAGACATATTACGGTTCGTGGTATTGTGGCTTGGACTATTCACAATTTTCCAGGATATCGTGTTTGTTCAGGTATTGATGTAATTTTTTTATTCAATATGCATGTAAATAAATATGATTTAATCTAATTATATTTTTATCATTTTCATGATACAAGAATATCTACTAAGGGTTATAAAGCTTGTCCATATTGTGGTGATTGGTTGAGATCAATCTATAGTAAGAATCTCAACAAAAATATTTATCTTCGACATCGATGATTCTTGCCTGATGATCATCCATTAAGATCCAAAAGAGAAGCGATACATTTTAATGGAAAGCTTGAAACATGTCAGTGTCCAAAACCTATGACGCCTATGGATTGGTATAAAAAATGGACTGATGGACCTCTGATAGATCCAGAATCAGAAATCTTCAGTGATGATTCAAATAATGAGTATGTGAAGAGAGGTAAAGGAAAATTGGCGCTTGTAGAGAACATATCAATATGGTATTCTTTGGAGTATTGGAAAGAGTTAAAAGTATGTCATCTTCTTGATCCTATGCATATATTCAAAAATATTGGTTATTCACTATGACAACATCTTCTTGGACTAAAAGATACCATAGCATCAAGGAATGATTGAAAGATCAAAAATCCAAACCAAAGTTATGGCCAGTTTTTTATAGACATCGACAAGAAACGACTTATTCACCTGCTCCTTGGATACTTACAACAAAAGAGATACAGACTATCAACAATAGAATTCAATTGATTAAGACTCCTACAGGATATGGAGCATCTTTCAAAACAAGTTTACTATGGATGATAAGAGCTTATCTGGGTTAAAGACCCATGACTGACATAACTTTTTGAAACATATTTTACCTTTGATTATCAATGGATGTACAACGAAAGGAGTATGAGATGTGATCTATCGTCTTGGATCACTTATAAGGTAATTATGATACTTTTATATTTAATATTTTTGGATATGTTTTATTTTTTAATTAACTTCTTTATAATTTTTTTAATATAAAGGAAGTTCGGCAATAGCCTACTCTCCCGGACTTGAATTAAATAAAGAAAAGTACAAGAGAAGGGGACTAGTGCCCACGGGACCCCCCAAATCCCACAAAGCAGGGGAAGCTTTTACAGAGCTTAGATGACTTTACAAAGAAGGTTAATTACCCTCTCATCACCCTCATGTGGGGCCCACTTGGGTTTAAGCTTGTTATCGATCAAAAGGAGTACTTGATGATGCCTAAAGGGGGGGGATTTTTTACAGTTGACAATCCTTTTGCCAAGGAGGAACAACGATTTCTCAATTGACCACTCCTTGGGGGAGTCACCGAAGTTGAAAGCACATCTTTCCCACCAGATTTTCCATAGGACCTCCCCTCTGATGGCGTTCCAGAGAGTCGCGGAGTAGCCAATCGCTTCTCCCAGCAGGGCTTGCTGCCAACTGAGACGTTTTTGAAGTCTAATTCTCTTTCCAACCACCTGCCAGAGTCTGTTGGAGTTGGGGCAGGTAAAGAAGATGTGTGAAACATCTTCGATAGACCGGTGGCAGCGTTTGCACCAGGGAGGGATCCCACAAATTTTGCTAGCCTTAAGGTTGGTCCAGATTCCATGATGAAGAATTTGCCATAAGAGGACAGACTTTTTGATTTCTATGAGGGGGTGCCAGATAGCCATGAACTTCATGTCCCACCGAAGCCGCGTCCATGACAGGCACCACTTTTTGTTGAGGTTAACCTGATAGTCGATCGTTTCTTTGATGTTCGGGATTTTTGATAGGCTATTCCCATTGTGCCATTTGAGACCAAGCGAGCTCGGCATGTCGTGTCCCATGAGAAGGCGAACTTTGTGACGGTCCCAGGCGAGACATCTGCTTTGCAAAGTGTTCCATTCTTCATGCGAAATGTTGATGCTAGGGTCAATATCCTCAAAGTTGATCCAGCGGTTGGTGTCTTGTTTCCAGAGATGTTTCCATTTTTTGAAGCCTTTGTTCCATAGCTTCTTGGCATTTTGAATGTTCCAAGATTCCACACTCCGGATGCCATGGATCGGAAATAATTGTTCTTATGCTATGTATAAGTGGATTACATCTAAAGAGATTGACAAAAACTCGATCCCACAAAAAAAACGTGAATGCAAAGAGCTACTATGTTTGATGGAGAAAGAACTTCCTACTTCATTTTTTGATATTCAGGTTCATTTATTAGTCCATCTTGTAGATGAAATAGAGATTGCAGATGTTGTCAACACTCGATGGATGTTTTGGGTCGAGCGATTTATGGGAATATTAAAAGGTTATGTGCGACAAAGAGCGAAACTAGAAGCATCCATGGCAAAGGGTTGGATGCTTGAAGAGTGCATGTATTACGTTAGTGAGTACCTTGAAAGAGTTCATGAAGAAGCTCCATGTGCATGGACCAACGAGTCTTCTTCAAAAATAACAGATGAGGTATTATCAGGTAAGGGAGTTCCATTCTTATTTACATTTCAAGAAAAAAATGATGTTTCTACTTTTGCAGCATATAATAGCAAATGCATGCAAGCATTCCTTAGCGAGTACGAGGAACTTCAAAATCTCCGATATTGATGTCTTACCAAAATGATGGCAATAATGAAAACATATGAGCAGATTAGATAGTAAATTCTATTCTAGTTATCGATCAATAACTTGAAGCTTCTGAATGGATATCAGATAATAGATGTTTTATTAACTTGAATAACGATGAATCCTACTAGAGAGATGAAATCATGTTCTTTTAAGTTAGAACATGAAGCTCGGGGGTATTCCTAATTATTTTATATATAGCTTTATCTTCGAGGAGCAAATTTTTATCATGTATGTATGCATATGTGTGTGTATTCATGTGTATTATATGTATACATATGTTAGTATGCATATATATGTATTTCATGTATATGTATACATGTGTTAGTATGCATATGTGTATATATGCATATGCATTTATGTAAAATATTCATGTATTCATGTAATATATGCAAGTGTTTATAATTGTGTACATGTATATATGTATATGTGTCTATGTATAAATATGTACATGTAAATATGTTTATATATGTTTATGTGTGCATGTAGGCATGTATATGTGATGTGTACATGTATATATGTATATGTGTCTATGTGTAAATGTGTACATGTAAATATGTATGCATGTATATACATATTTATGTGTGCATTTAGGCATGTATGTGTGATGCATAATATATCTATTCCATTTTATATTTATGTATGTGTATCTACATGATGTGTATATATCTTTATATATATTATGACCCTCATTGATTCGAGTAGCTATATATAGAGGCATAAGGTTGGGAGGAGAGACATCTCTCTAGTAGGACGTCGGAGGAATAGATGCAATGTGTACATATACTTCAATCATATGGCTAAAAGGTTGAATTAGAGTTTTTAAATTCAGGGTTTCGAAACCCTAATATCGAAATTAGTGTTTTCAAATTAGGATTTTTGAAATAGGATTTATTTATTTATGCGTATGCATGTGTTGTGTATGTATGTGTATCTATATGTGCATATCCATGTGTTGTGTGTGTGTATATATGCATGTAAGTATGATTATATGAGTCTATGTGTGTGTACATATGATTATGCATGTGTATAAGTATGTGAGTATGTGTACGTGTATGTGAGTATGTGTATGAGTCTATGTGTATTCATTATATGTGTGTAACTGCATGCATGTGTATGTGTGTTGTAAAAATGTGCATGTATGTGTGTGTATGTATAAATGTGCATGTATGTGTATATGTGTGTAAATGTGCATGTATGATGTATATGTGTGTGTATGCGTGTATTTGTACTTCTAGTCTCACTCTTTTCTCTCTCTATCTCTCATATACATACATACATACATACATAAACACACATACTCATATCCACATATATATACATAAAAGCAGTGCATACTATGCATTATCGCGATGATGAGCCATAAGTGTCCGCATCTCTTTTAGACACCACTTATGCAACCATCCTGTCCCAAACTCTGTCTCAAGTGAACTAAGTACGTATTTTTTATCCCTCTCATCATGCTCACTACAAAAATAAAAAAAAATAATGTAAATAAAACATAAGATATTTATTTCAATTTATATGTAAAATTTATACTTACTTCCACGGTAAGTGGACAAGGCGCAGGTAAGAGTCGCACAATGCCTGCATTCTTCCCTTGAACTCCAATCCATTCCCTATGTACACAATGTTCCCCTCTGGCTCTATATCGCACTCTAGTCCTAAGGTGCCTATGCATGTCCTCATAGGCAACTCTGCTCTGCTATCATGATGTGGAGGTGGTATAGGTGTCCTGAAAATATATAGATAAAAATAAATAAAAATATGTGTTATAATATCATTAAAAAAGTTTATGAAAAAAAACATACCTATGAGCAGATAACTGTCTTCTGCATGTGGAGCCGCAGAAGAGCCCTCCTCTGATCGCTGGGTAAGCATCTGGATCATATAGTCTAGCTCATCATCAGACATCTCTGAGTAATCATGCATGATGGCCCCTAGAGCATCAGATGGAACTCTTGCTCTCATAAGACTTTTTATGAGAGTGAGTTTCACCTTTCTCTCTCTACTAGGATCCATAATACCTAACATATAAAACAAAATGGGTTAGAAATCAATATATATATGTGTACATATGTATGTGTGTATGCATTAAGTATGTGTATGTATGCATGTGTGTGTGTATGTATGTGCGTGTATGTGTGTGTATGTGTGTATGCATCATTATGTGTGTATGTGTCTATGTGTGTGTGTATATGTGCGTGTGTATGTGTGTGTGTCTATGTGTATGTATGTGCGTCTATGAGTGTGTATGTGTTTATGCGTGTGTATGTGTCTATGTGTGTGTGTGTGTCTATGTGTGTATGTGTATGCATGTATGTATGCATATGCATGTGCATCATGTATGCATATGTGTGTGTATGCATTAAGTATGTGTCTATGTGTGTGTGTATGTATGTGCGTGTATGTGTGTATGTGTGTGTGTATGTGTGTGTGTATGTGTGTATGCATGTGTGTATGCATGTGTATGTGTGTGTATGCATCATTATGTGTGTATGTGTCTATGTGTGTATGTGTGTGTGTCTATGTGTATGTGTGTGCATCTATGAGTGTGTATGTGTTTATGTGTGTGTATGTGTCTATGTGTGTGTATGTGTCTATGTGTGTATGTGTATGCATGTATGTATGCATATGCATGTGCATTATGTATGCATATGTGTGTGTATGTGTGTGTATGCATTATGTATGCATAGGTGTGTATGCATTAAGTATGTGTATGTATGCATGTGCATTATGTATGCATATGTGTGTGTATGCATGTAAGTATGCATATGCATATGCATTATGTATGTATATGTATGCATGTATGTGTATGTGTGTGTATGTCTCTCTATGTGTGTATATGCATATATGTGTGTATGTGTGTGCGTGTATGTGTGTGCGTATATGTATGTGTGTGTATGTGTCTATGTGTGTATGTGTGTGTATATGTGTGTGTGTGTCTATGTGTATGTGTGTGCGTCTATGAGTGTGTATGTGTTTATGTGTGTGTATGTGTCTATGTGTGTATGTGGCTATGTGTGTATGTGTATGCATGTATGTATGCATATGTGTGTGTGTGTATGCATTATGTATGCATATGTGTGTGTATGCATTATGTATGCGTATGTATGCATGTGCATTATGTATGCATGTAAGTATGTATGTATGCATATGCATATGCATTATGTATGCATGTATGTGTATGTGTGTGTATGTCTCTCTATGTGTGTGTGTATGCATATATGTGTGTGTATGTGTGTGTGTATGTGTTTGTATGTGTGTATGCATCATTATGTGTGTATCTGTCTATGTGTGTATGTGTGTGTGTCTGTGTATGTGTGTGTGTCTATGAGTGTGTATGTGTTTATGTGTGTGTATGTGTCTATGTGTGTGTATGTGTCTATGTGTGTATGTGTATGCATGTATGTATGCATATGTGTGTGTATGCATGTGTATGTGTGTGTATGCATCATTATGTGTGCATGTGTGTATGTGTCTATGTGTGTATGTGTGTGTGTATGTGTATGTGTGTGCGTCTATGAGTGTGTATGTGTGTGTATGTGTCTATGTGTGTGTATGTGTGTGTATGTGTCTATGTGCTTATGTGTATGCATGTATGTATGTATGCATGTATGTATGTATGCATGTGCATTATGTATGCATGTGCATTATGTATGCATGTGCATTATGTATGCATGTGCATTATGTATGCATGTGCATTATGTATGCATGTGCATTATGTATGCATGTAAGTATGTATGTATGCATATGCATATGCATTATGTATGCATATGTATGCATGTATGTGTATGTGTGTGTATGCATGTATGTGTATGTGTGTGTATGCATGTATGTGTATGTGTGTGTCTGCATGTGCATTATGTATGCATATGTGTGTATGCATATACGTGTGTGCATGTATATGTGTGTGTGTATGCATGTATATGTGTGTATATGCAGCATTATGTGTGTATGTGTGTATATGTATGTGTATGTGTGTGTGTGTGTCTATGTGTGTATATGTGTGTGTGTATATGTGTGTGTATGCATATGTATGTGTGTGTAAGTGTGTGTGTGTGCATACCTGGCTTCAACGATGAGTGTCTCTCTCGCTCTCTCTCTCTCTCTCGCTCTCTCTCTATCTCTCTCTCTCTCTCTCTCTCTCTCTCTCTCGCGTTCTCTTGCTCTCGCATCCAAATCCCGGTATAAATGTGCCGAGAGAAATTGAAAATTGTTTTTAACATTCTAGAGCGTCGCTTATGCGACGCTCTGGAACACAGGACGTCGCATATGCAACACCATCCAGTTTGCCAATGTCACAAATAACATCGCTAGTTAGCGACGCTATTTAAGATGCACAACATCGCTTATGCGACGAATGCCCGTAAAAAAAAAATCCGTGCAAGTGAACTATCTAGCAAGACTTTATCAACAAAAATCAACCATTCCTTCAAATCTTTGATCTTTTTCAAAAAACTATCCATAGAATCTCCTTCATTCATATGCTCACTCTCCAACTGTTTTCAGAAGTAAGCAACACGAGCCTCATTTCTTGCCTAGTATAAATTGGTAAGTGTATCCCAAGCATCCTTTGTTGTTTTGTAAGAGTGAATGTGAGAGACTGGCACGTTTGACAGACAAAGCCATCAATGCATATGCCAGAGCATCTTTGCCATCCCAACAAAGTTTCATTGCAGTAGGTGCAACAAGAACTAGAGCACGAAGATGAATTTGAAGATCATCATCTTCAATGCCATTTGCATTACCTTCAATAATTGTATTTGTAGGTATAATAGGACATTTTTCAACACCCTGCACAATATTGTATAGTCCTTTTGCTACCAATACATGATATATCATATATGTCCACATTGGGTAATTAGTACCATCCAACCTATCCTCAACAACCAACATACAAAATACATCATTGCTTTTCGCCATGGCCACTAACTAAATACCATGATGTAGAACGACCCTGTCGAGCTCTGTTAAACCTATAGTAGACTTTGACCCGCTAGTATTGGTCAATTAAAACCTATTTATATGTTTGGTATAAAAGGACGAAATTGCCTATACAAGCACTATGATAGTGCGTTCAGAGGCCGATAGGAGGTCAGATCAAAATTTCGACACCATATAATGAAGCTGTTTTGAAGTCTTAATCACCTTGAATATGCTCACCAATTTTCTTGTGATTTTGAGACTGTGATAAGAGGGGTGTTGACGATGCTCTCGATGAAGCGATGACTTGCTATGATACCAATTGTTTGATTTTTAGGTCTACAAAAGCACATGAATAGTACAAGGATTAAGAAGATTCTTGGAGCACAACACAAAATTGAATGAATTACCAAGTGAATGTACAAAAGAAAATTGACCCATTAGGGTTATAGGTGTATATACAAGCTGGGGAAAAGACGTCCTAAAGAGGGAAAAAGTACCCCGATGTCCTAAGTGTGTTCATACACATCACTAGCAAAATATAACAACATTACACATGTGAAAATCCATCCTATTGTTTTTCTAATGGATAAAGTTTCCTTTTGAAATAGCCCATCGTGATTGTTTCTTCTACTAGATAAAAAGTCTCCAATTGTTTTTTCTATGAATAAAAGTCTCCATTTGAAATAAAGTTTTAACATTGTGAACCTTGTCAATATAAAATTTGTATAATTAGAACATGGTTGATACGACACAACATAATTGTTGTAAAAGCACCTTTAGTTCGCTATCACGTCGAGGGTGACCATGGCATTTAGAACAAAGCCAAAAACTTTTGTTTTATTTAGATATCATTATTGCACTGAGATAAATTTTAGTTTGGTATCACTCTTTAAGATTATTATAATGGTTAAATTAGGTTTTGAGTTGTTCATAGTTTTATTTTTCAATTTAGTGAAAAAGCCGAATGTCTAAGGTCCAAGAACGACCTATTGACTCAACTTGGACCCTCGATGTGGAGACAAGGAGAATCCTTGCATGTGTGTGTTTAGTTCTTTCAAATTTCTAACTATTAGAAGAGTAGATCATAACAACAAACTCCCTCAAACAAAATTTTAACGAGGAAAAATTGAATCTCAAAAGATGTTTTACTTGCATTGAATTAACTTGAAAAAAACAACTATATAATTGAAGGGACATAATGCCTCTAGGATCTTAGCCTCTCATGAAAAAAAAATCTTCATAGGCATGTTTGAAGGCCATTGGCCAAGGAATCTTTAGAAAACCAAGATGCGTTGAAAGCTTAAAAACTTGGTAGAAAATGATCAAAGAACCTTAAAAAGAACTTGGTACAAAATGATAAAAAACCATAAAAAAAACTTGGTAGAAAATGATCAAAGAACCATCAAAACACAGAGTATCTTCACATAGAGTACACTCACTTGTCTATCCACCCTAGCTAGTGTCGGACGCATACTATAAACTTGGATTAAATTTACACGAAAAAACTAATTACTATAAAGCGTGTACACTTAGATCATGGTTGATACAGCAGAAGTAACCCACACTCTGCATGTTCATTCTTCGACAGAAATAAAAGCTTTGTAAAAAAGGACAAAACCTAAGAGAAAAGTGCCACTCTCTAGTCGCGTAGCCAAATGACTTTCTAGCGCCTCCCTATCACTCTCTACGATGACCGTAGAAGTGTTGGAAACGGGATATCAGAGGCGCGCAGTGGAGCTTACGGACATTTTAAACGAGGCTGTGAAACGACAGGCTCGAGCTCTCCATCTCGAAAGCTGTAACGCTGAAGCGGCCCCGCTGCTCTCAGAGAGTCTTAGCGCTCAGCGCTCGGTGCTTGAGAAAAGAAAAGTTCTGTCTCTCAACATCAGGAGATCCTCCTACAGGTCACAGGAGAACAGGTCACAGGAGAACCTGGTTAATAAACTGGATTGGTTCTGTATCAACCATGACAGACTGTTATGACAAGGGAGGTAGACTGCCGCAAGTCGAGGGTCGGGGGACTGGATCAAGGGTCCCAGGGAGGAAGAGCAACGTTCATGGCACATGAGTTTCGTCATTGTGGTAGTGTGGCCGCCTCCAGGCCCTCAGACGGCTGCTCGGAGCGCTGTCGCACAACTTCATCGCTTCTGTGGGTTCACTTCCTTCCCTCTCCAATGCCTCCATCTCCCTAGACCTTCCAAGGCTCCAAGCTATCCCGTTCTTACGTTGGCTCTTGGGTCCCGCAGGCATCTGCTCGCTCCGGACTCCAGTATCCAGAGTCCAGACACCATATTCGCGAACTCAACCACCGTCTGTTCCCCATATAAACGACTCATGATGCTTTAGAACTGTAAACGCACGGACGCATCCATCCGGCCCTCCTTTAGCTGCCGCGCACTCGCTCGAGCCACGGAAACAGGTTTCTACTGCTCTCGATAGCTCCCTACACAGGTTAACTAGGCTGATGTCCTTGGTTGCAGCGAAGCATCCCGAATCTTTGTAGCGTTTCGCAGCCTGAGCCACATTGCGAACGCTTCTTCGCCATTGCAAGGTTTTCAGCTCCATTTTGATGCAAGAAAGCCATGGAATACTATGAAAGAACCCCTCTGGAACGAATACCGTCTGAGGTTAACTAGGCTGATGTCCTTGGTTGCAGCGAAGCATCCCGAATCTTTGTAGCGTTTCGCAGCCTGAGCCACATTGCGAACGCTTCTTCGCCATTGCAAGGTTTTCAGCTCCATTTTGATGCAAGAAAGCCATGGAATACTATGAAAGAACCCCTCTGGAACGAATACCGTCTGAGGATGTTCTTCCGGACAGCCCTGCACATGAGTCGCTTCCCGCTCTGCTTCAAATCATATCCTCCGGAAATTATAGTGGTATAGAATCTGCCTCACTTGATGCAGTAAATTCGCACTCCATTGAGATATCGAACCCAGAGTCTGGCGTGGATTCGGAATTCCCGGGTTTCGCTGATAACTCATCGAAGGCAGCATCTGATGTCTCCACCCAGAACAAGACCAATAGTTCCAACCCTACCACAGGCGAAAAGCCGTCCTCAGCGACCGACGGACTTCGCAGTTTTCATGTTATGAAGTCTGCAATCGGAAAAGGAAGCGATTTTCCGCATGCTCCACGAGGGGGACTCGCATCTCCACGAGGTTTATACACAGAGTTGATCAGAAAAGTGTCATTTGCCTCCAAATCGCACGAGGAACCCTGGAATACTAGGGTTGCGGATGGGGGTTCATTGCATGCTGGCGCGCACCGATCACCATATAATCGAAATGCGGAGGATCATTCTCCTAAGTCATGTAAGAGAAAGTACTTCTCGCAACCTATGCCCGCTGCAAGTGCGATGAATGCCAAAAAGGGTACCACTTATTCTGGACCAGTTCGCAGATGTAGTACAGTGGATCCTCTGGAAGCAGCGAGGCAAAAGAATAGAGACGAAGCCAAGAAGGCAAACTATGTTATATTCAGGACGAAATCTTTAAAGCCTGACAAGCCATTGTCACGCAAGCAATCCTTGGAATCATTGCGCCCTGGTGACGAAACGACGAACGAAGGCTCAGGTTCATCTTCCAACAGCGCTGTTGATGAACATAAGGCAGTACCTGCTGGAAGATACTTTGACGCACTTAAAGGTCCCGAGCTGGATGACGTGAAGGTAATCTCTTCCGATAGACGGCAAGTTCTGCATACGTTGTTGCGGCCTGAAGATGGTCCCCTTTTTGCTTGTTTTCTGCATGTCCATAATAGCTGCGAAGGCGCGTGAATTCTCGTGGAGAAGGTGCTATTTACAAGTTAATCTGTGTCTGCATATTACGATACCCATCTACAAGTAATCATCACCCTTATATCCCTTTTAACATAGCTAGTATAATGTATCTCCTCCTTTTCAAGTCTTGTCACGGTTCAACTTAGTAGCACACGGTGTTAATTAGCACATGTAATCAGCTCTTTGGGTTTATAGTTTCGTAAGGTAGTTGATTTGCATACCCTACATATCTAAATACAATTTCGGCTGCTATCTTGAAAGGCTTCAGGCTCCAAATGCAGAACTGAAACAGGCGTGTACTTTTCTGCTCTGATTGTTGTGCAGGATTCTGAGGAGCTACTTCTCCCAGTGGAGCAGCAGTGGCCATTCCTTCTACGGTTCACGATTGGCTGCTTTGGTATTTGCCTTGGGTTAGGAAGCCAAGCAGTGCTGTACAAGACACTGGCCATCTCTCCTTCCACTCAATTTCTTCATATACCTTTGGCCGTCAATTTTGTTTTATGGTGCTTAGCCTTGGCAGCTCTAATTGTTGTGTCTATCATCTATGGGCTGAAGTGCTTGCTCTATTTTGAAGCAGTACGGAGGGAGTACTATCATCCCGTAAGAGTAAATTTCTTCTTTGCTCCATGGATAGCTTGCATGTTTTTGACCATCGGTATCCCTCCACGCATAGCAAAGACCATACATCCAGCTATTTGGTGTGTATTTGCAGCTCCCCTCCTAATGTTGAAGCTGAAAATATATGGGCAGTGGCTTTCAGGTGGACAGAGAAGGCTCTCTAAAGTGGCGAATCCTACAACCCATTTATCCCTGGTGGGAAATTTTGTGAGTGCATTGTTGGGTGCATCTGTTGGATGGAAAGAGGCAGCCATTTTCTTCTGGGCAGTCGGTTGTGCTCATTATTTGGTTGTCTTTGTAACCCTCTACCAACGTTTGCCGACTGCAGAGGTCGTGCCAAAGGAATTACACCCTGTCTTCTTTCTTTTTGTGGCTGCACCGAGTGTAGCTAGTGTGGCTTGGAAAAGTATTGCTGGCAGTTTTGACCGTGTTTCAAGGATTGCTTATTTTCTGGGGCTATTCCTTTATGCATCTCTGGTGAGTGGGAATCCTGTCCTTGTTTCT
>CM035412.1:117002238-117292238 GCA_020310875.1 Ceratopteris richardii | reverse complement strand
CACACACACACACACACACACACACACACACACACAATGATGATAAAAAATAAGAAGGCAGTGCCCACTTCGACTTAACAACAATTTGGGATCTGCTTGCCTGCCAGTTATGACTCGGGCTGAAGTTCTCTGGATATCTCTATAGCTGTAGACAGTAATTTTTACATCTCACAAGATAAAAAAGTTTAAAACTTCTTTTGAAGTCCAAGAATAACCAGCTTTATATCACTAAATCTGACTGCTCTGCAACTGCACATTTCAAAGCTATTAAATGAATACACAGTAGAAGCTCGTTGGGCTGCTTGTCCGCCATCATTTACAAGCTTTCTATGGTGTCTAAAATTTTTTGTTTATGTGCTCGATGTCCGCGATCGCTCTGCTTTATCAAGCTGCCTCATTAAACATTATTCTTTGTAGGATGTCTGTTCCCTTCGAATGCCTTTCTCAGTTGTCATAGTAACGATCTGATAATGATTCCGACATGTTTGCAGATTTTCTATCACTTGGTGGGCTTATACATTCCCAATGACAGCATCAGCAATTGCAACCATTAACTACTCCGTGCAGGTACCACACCCGATAACAAAAGTGATGGCAGTGGTGCTTTCGATCATTTCCACCATTGTCGTGGGAAGCGTTTTCGTCACCACAGTAGTCACTGCTATACGGGGTCGTCTGTTTCCAAATGATGTAGCAATAGCCATCTCTGCAAAACGACACAAGCGAAGGCACAAAGGATCGAAGGTGGATCCTGTTGTAGAGAGGAATTCAAAAAGAGACGAGGATGACAGCACGAAGCTTTTCTTACCCAGTGAAGGTGGAACAATCGTGGCATCCCTCGAGAACGGCTTAATAAGTGTGAAATCAGATCCATACCCGGCAGCTGTATACGGAAATGATCGGAAAACATCGTAAACAATGCGTACCAGGCTGCTTTACCATGTATGCACGACACATTCGTTTTTGACTATGAATAGATCTAATAATGAATTTTCACGTAGCGTATTTTGGACCCAAGCTGAGAGAGAGAGAGAGAGAGAGAGAGAGAGAGAGAGAGAGAGAGAGAGAGAGAGAGATTATCAGAAAACTCAATTGGTGGAAACAATGGGCATATGGCAAATCGTATAATGCCAAGATCTCGGGTGCGCTGCGCCATATCTCCACTAGTGAACTTTCCTCTCGAAAAGCACTAAGTGCACCGATTCCAAGTCATAATACGACTTTCTAGGGCGCTTGCGAAACTATTAAGCGAGGCACTAGATCAGAGCCACCTACCAGGCTGTTCCGCTGACACCATAGCTGAAAAGAGGAACACTGCGCGGGACTGCCCTTGAAAGTGAGGACTCAAGAAGGGAGTACAGTCGGACGAGGAACGATGATGCAAAGTCCGGGGTGGCATTTTTAATATGCGACTGAATTATGAATGAAGATACTGTCAACTATATTGGGGAAGAGTGGTACAGTGATAAATAAATACATCGTCAAGCTTAATGGAAAAGTAGGTCTTTGACCGAACCTTTTTTTAAAAAATAAAATTTGACCGAACTTAAAAAAAAAAGTAAAAGTAGGTCTTTGACCGAACTTCTAAAGAGAGAAAAAGCTAGAATTAATTGCAGAAAGAGCATGGTGTAGTGGTAGCATGATTTTAGATGCACCAGTCGGCTCGACATGAACCCTTGTAGTAAAATCAAACTCTATTAAAAAAAGAATGAATTTACTTGTAGATTGGCTTGATGTGAGCTCTTGATGTCCGGGGTCAGGAGGGATCCATCGTGTGTGTGTTCATTCAAATTTTTGATCTGGAGAGGATTTAGGACGTACGATTTAAATCCCTTAAGAAAAAGTGTCAATTTGGGAGTAGGAAGAGAGCTGAGAATCTAGCTTTGGTGTAAGGGGATTCAAACTTGGACATACTAAGAATGGGAATTATAGTCGGAAAACAGAGATCGTCCTTGAGCTTTATGAGGAAAAAATGAAGTTCAGAGATTAAAATATTGGTAGACAAGCTAGTGGTTCCTATGGATGGTAAAATGGTCGATGGATTGGAGCTATAAATTGTGCCCAATTAGCTGAAAGAGATTGCTCATAATAAGCTGAAAGAGACTGATTCAATGATTCTTTTGTGGACATATTATGGAGGTGCCTCCACATTTTCCCCCTTCTTCCATGTTTGAAAACGAGCATGAAAGGTTAAAATTGATCAATTTTTTTTGAGATGAAATCCAGTTCCTTCCTAAATGATGGTAATCGATTATTATAGCTGAGACCAAGACATGCATTGTCATTTTCTCACACCAGGAATCAATGCAATTGGATTGAAGGATCAATACTGCAAGAATGAATGATTTCGAGTGAAATTTGATGCAATTTTGAAGCAGTTATGGGTAGTTCTGCAAGAGACGAACCTTGCATTAACAATTCACTCCTAGGATCAATCAATTGAGGGAATTGGGTTGCCTTGTGGAAAGGAAATGGCAGGCGCAGAAACTTGTCATGAGATCTCAACCTTTTGTAAAGGTGCTGCCCTTTCATCAAGTGATCAAACTTTATGAGAAACATACCTATCATGGAACAAATAAGAGATGGAAGCAAAATTTTGGAATCTTTTGATAGCCGATTGGAACCAAGAAGTTGTTGCATATGTGGTTCATAATTCATCGTTAAATTTGGGAAGTGTTGAGGCATAACATTCCAAGAAAAATAAGTTGTACTTTAGAAGAAAGAACAAAGATGGAAAAATGATTTTTAATAATTGGGATGCAATTCATGGTAATTTTACAAGAGTCATCTTGCATTAATGGTTCTCACTAGGGGTAGTCACTCCATTGCTTAAGATGGCCTTGAGGAAGTGAGATGGGCTTAACTTAACAAGATAGGAAATTATTGTATTAAGAAGGCTATACATGAAATGAGAGCTCAACTTCATATAATGGTGCTATCGATAAAGATATTTGTAACTATTAAGTTCATCCCCCCAAACTTGTGGAGTGAGATGGGCTCAACTTTTCTTTTGGAAAAGGAGCTTTAAATTATAAGGAAGGTAAAAGTTACAAGGAAATAAGGGACAACTACAAAGGAGGTTGATAACCTTTTTGTCCCCTTTGTGGGTGACCGAGTTGTTTTTTAGTTTGTTACTTTCTACAATGAACACCATGTGGTGCCTAAAAGGAGGAGACTTCTTATAGTATGATGGATCCTCTCACTTAGACACGCTAGGAACTTCTCAATAGACCACTCTTTGCGTTGCTTTCTGAAGTTGATGGTGCATCTTTCTTTGTAGATCTTAAGGAATGCTTCCCTCTTAACGGCATTCCATAGATCAATCGAGCACTTGATCACTTCCCCAGTAGAGCTTTTTTTTAGTTAATTTTATTATGCAATAAAAGTAGTTTATTGAAGCATTACCAAATTAGAAAATTCCTAGGGCAAGAGAGGAAAATGCGTCTCAAGTCTTCCCTAACGCTCATGCATTGCTTGCACCAAGAGGGAGCACCACAAAGTATACTGGCTTTAGATGGGCTTAACTTATTAGAATAGAGTATTACCACATTAAAAATACAATGTAATTTCAACTTTTATGAAGGTGATAACATTAGAGATGTGGGTTTCTTATGAATACATCCTTTCCATGTAGTTGTAGAAGCCTTCTCTAAGTTCCAAATATTTTTCACACAACCACCTTGAAGATTAGAAATAACATTAGGGTTCTCATCTAGGGCCTTGGATTCCTCGAGCATAGGACCTTGGAGCATATGGACCCTTCTCCCCACAAAGGTAATTGATGACAACATGCCAATGATATAGCACTCCCTATCCCCTTGCCAAAATTCGTTGTCCTCAATAATCCTTGAGGGAAAATACATGTGATTAAAAGCTCTATATTTCAAAGTAGCATCTATGAGTGGATGTCCTTTTTTAGATATCATATGCCTTGGAATAGAGTGGTTCCTCAAGTGTACCTCTCGTATTTAGCATTCTTTTTGGAACGATCTATGGGATTTTATTATTGCAAAGAAACAAAGCTTTCTATAAGATTACTTTCCTTAGAAATAAGTGCTTGCAACTTGATATAATTGTGGAAAAAGATGAATTTTACAATATGGAGGAAGCTCCAATGTACATGAGAACCTTCTTTTTGAGAGTTTTTTCTTAATAGGAACCTCTAAAAGTACTTCATCTTTTTCTTTGAAGACTCTTGGAGACTTGTGGAGAGGCTTGGCTCTATTATTGATTCATTGAATTTTGTCCATTGTTATTTGGATTGCATGGCAACCAATGGAGCAGAAGGAATGACAATCAAATTAGACGCATGACTTCTTTCTGGCGAAGAAACTCATTTATTTGCTTTCCATTCGTTGATATTCTCGGATGTTTATTTTTCTTCATACAAGGCTTATCGATATTTGGCTATGGTACATCACAGTACTCTATATGCCTTTGCAGAGCGATTTTTTTTCTGTGTGTCCTGTAGCATTTTTCTTACGCCATGTCCTCCATGATCGTCATCATCAAGTTATATTTGTTTGTTTCTCTCTGTGTGTGTACGTATATATACCTTACGTGTGTGTGTGTGTTTGCATGCGCATATAAACACGTGTGTGAATATGTGTGCTTGCAAGCATGCACATATTCAAGTTATATTTGTTTCTCTGTGCGTGTACGTATATATACCTTACATGTGTGTGTGTGTTTGCAAGCGCATATAAACGTGTGTGAATATATGTCCTCCATGATCGTCATCATCAAATTATATTTGTTTCTCTGTTGTGTGTACGTATATATACCTTACATGTGTGTGTGTGTTTGCATGCGCATATAAACGTGTGTGAATATGTGTGCGTGTGTGTGTTTGCATGCGCATATAAACGTGTGTGAATATGTGTGCTTGCATGCATGCACATATCTGTGTTTAGTGCGTGTGAATATGCGTCCGTTTATATTGTATGTTGCAGGTGTGTGGTAAACAGGCAAAGGCGAACTGCAACTGTAAACAGAGAGAGAGAGAGGATTACAGAAGACATTATGTTAATTGTCCCGAACGCTGGTTTGACATACGTACAGAATAATTTTTTTTTAATTTTGTTATTTTATTTTATTTTTAATAAATTTTATAGAGTACAATGAACTGGAAATACACACTCACACACTCAACTTTGTAAGGTAGAGGCACTCATCATGAGAGATTCATGGACATGTCCAGCCAATATTTGAATTCAAGATTTCCTCCCACAACTTCAAAGTCCTCTCACAGCTTCAAGGCATCAGCCACTAGGCTACGCTGGCTCAGATTACAGAAGATTAGTTTAACTTCGTAAGGTAGAGGCACTCATCATGAGAGATTCATGGACATGTCCAGCCAAGATTTGAATTCAAGATTTCCTCCCACAGCTTCAAAGTCCTCTCACAGCTTCAAGGCATCAGCCACTAGGCTACGCTGGCTCAGATTACAGAAGATTAGTTTTGATGATGCACCGCTCACATATATTTCACCGTATAGGAAATTGGGCACGCAGCTTTGTTCATTCTGATTTGGCCTCCAGTACGTGTTAAGAGCCTCCACATAGAAAAGAAAACTAGTATTCTGAATCGGGGAAAGACAAAAGGCTCCATACACTAATGAGTGCACTTTTCAACTTTCGTTTTCCATCTCTGCATTTCGTGCTCAACCAGAAATGTAATTCAAAGGAAAAGTGGATGACGCAAAGAAAGGAATCCAAGGACGTGATGAAAATGCATTTAGAACCCTTTTTTGCATGCATATTGCGTATTTGCTTTGATATATATGCATAGATGCACATTAAGAGATAGAGTGGTGAATGAAGTACTGCTGTTTGAAAAGTGCTTTGCTGTATGGTGAAATGAGTGCTTCCTATCAACCAACCAAGTAGAAGAGGCTATTTGGTCAGTGGATTTTTACTTCAATCAGAAATTGAAATTCATCATTCTTGACATGTTAAGTGATATGTTGTACATTCGCATCTAGCATTACCTATCGTCCATCATTTGATAAATATGTGGTCCTATGCCAATCCGGATGGTGGCTCTTAAAAGCTTATTTCTTCTTTGGGAAACTTAATGCTATTCTAGTTACTACTTGGAATCTCCGACCCTTTGGCTTGGAATCCTCTTTATTGTTCCAATTCAAAGGGATCGAATGACCTTAATGGTTACTTTTTCTACTTTAAATTGATCAAAATTGTGTTTATCTTTGTTCACATCTTTGATTCGGATAGAGTTCACCAAAGCTTTCCTGTGACCAAAATCATCAAGAGTTTAGAGATTCAACTATAAGTGGATATATGAAGCCTTCACACTCTATGTGCTAGAGAAATCATATGTATTAAATCAACTAGAAAACTTATTCAACTTTAATATGTTAGCATCAACATCAAGCTTTGGCTATCACAAGTATAAATTATTAGGAATTGATATTTTAAGTACGTTGTTTGAGTTGCCCAAAGCATCATACATGCATTGTACTCCAAAATACATCTCAATTGAAATTCATCCATCCAGCTTGGTAACTTATAGAATACATTAAAATTAATGCCATAAACAAGATTTTTGAAACTTACTGCAATGTGAGTGAGGTGAGAAGATTCTTACAGATTGTGTATTCTATGCTATTTGGATATAACACTTTGCATATGATGCTAATTGTCTCTATGATCTTCTAAGGAAAAACATGGGATTAATTTGGAAATTAAAACCATAAAAAGGCCATGCATAAGTTGAAACAATTGCTAATTGATGTGCTATCTTACAGTGAGTTGATTATTCTAGAAATAAGCCTAAAATTTTTAATGTCAATACTAATCCTATAGGTATATGTTGGACATAACTCAGAATCATGATGAGGCAAAAAGGTATGTAGTAAGGTTTGGAGCTAAAATTTTGCATGAAACTCAAAGAAAATATCCAAAAATCAAACAAAGGCTTTGCGACTTACTTATGTCTTTGAAAAATGACAAGGAATATTTTGTTGGAGTGATAGTCAATGATTGTTTATCATTGATTGGAATGATTGCTTATCATTCATCTCCTAACATTATGATTCTTAAGTGGATATCATATATAAAATTTATTAATCCAAATTTAGTTCATATCTTTAGAAAATCAAATATTGTTGCTAGTATGTAATCTAGATCAAAGCATAAAGATGATGTTGTGGATGAAACCATTAGGGGGAAAAATGAACCCTCAATGGGCCTTTTATATTAAGGAGGGATTTGTGATGGACAAATGAGAAGAGGGTGGTGGACATAGGCTAGTCCCTTAATCACATAGGGTAGGCATAGGATTTCCTTGTTTTTATGTGATCAAAGAGGAGAAAACTGGATATAACTTGTGGTTTTGCTTGTTTGAATGGTCTTTAAATTCTTGAAAATGAATTATAGCCCTTGAATTTACTCAAAGTTCCAAAGGATGTGGTTGAGTAGCAAAAGTCTAAGACATCTTTCCATTTAGACCCTTGGATTGAGAAGGCGTTCAATGGCTTAGACATGAGAAAGCAAGGAAAATACATATTTCAATAAGGTTCTTTGGATCAGGCCTAAAATCAAACGGTTGTAGATCATTTTTTGAGAAGAAATGTGCCTTCAATATGGATCATTGAATCAATCTTTGATCCGATGGTCAATATTGAAGTGTCTCAAGATGAGGCTTATAATGCTATCGAGTTGCAATCAGCCCCAAATCTACTATATTGTCAAATCAAGGTCATATCTAATGGCTCATTTTGTAGCCCAATATCAAATCATCCCCAAATGCGGTCTGTCATTGGATTAGACTGAATCCAATGGCCAAAATGCAATAGGTGTCCAAAAAGCCTACATAAGGGTATCTAGTTCCCACGATTTGAAATAACTCTCTCTAGAGCCTTATGTATATTAGTCTTAACCATTGAACTCAAGCATCCAAAGGCTCATAAAACTCCAAACTTGATGATTCAAATACAAGAGCTATCAAATAATATTTTATTTAAGAATACCACTAGTGGTTTTCTATGCATTAGGGGAAAAAATGAACCCTGCATGGGCCTTGTA
The DNA here is from genome assembly GCA_020310875.1 of Ceratopteris richardii. NCBI lineage: Eukaryota > Viridiplantae > Streptophyta > Polypodiopsida > Polypodiales > Pteridaceae > Ceratopteris > Ceratopteris richardii. Next base: position 117,284,193 of record CM035412.1, on the reverse strand, counting down.
AGGATCCCTAATTTTTAGGGATTAAGCTGAATTTTTTTCTTGTTTAAGGGGATAAAGTGCATTTAATAGGGCACTTTTTAATAGGCTGGAGTAGGATTTTTTAAGGCTTTACTATGCCTCTCTCTTTCTTCTTCTAGAGAGAGAGAGAGAGAGTAAGAGAATCTACTTTCCACATCATCAAACTTGTACATGGAAATTGAAAAAAGAATAATTGGTATTATAAAAGTTTTACAATTGGCTCTTGGTCTTGAGCCTCTCCACTACATTCTTTCTTCTCTAAAAGATAGTGGCAATTGGTAAGTCAAAACTGATTGGGATATTAAATGGGCGTCTATCAATCCAAGACCCAAAGCTATTCCTATTTGACCTAATATTTTTCCTCTAAAGTTAACTCCTAGGGTAGTAAGGGCAAAAGGACTTCCTAACAAAAATTACACAGTTGGTCCCTTGCATTATTGTAGATAGGCACAAAATTTTGCTCAAGGCCTTCAGACACCAAGTCATGAAGTGTCCTTGAGGGGAAACGTCCTTGTGGATTATAACAAAATCTTCCTTTGGCAATTTCCCAATGTAGTGTGCCAAGGAAGAGCCACTACCAAGGGCAACACGTCAACCACCACTCCTTGCTGTAAATTTATTGACTTCAATTGCTTCCTGCACATAGACAATCATAAAATTCATTAGATACTTACATCTTGTACGAATATGAGACAATCATAAATGTCATTAGATACTTACATCTTGAAGCCTATCTTCATCCTCTCCTCTTCCCATTGCATCTAGTGGAATGGAAGAGTGAGCCATGCCACTGCTCCACAACAGGGGATGTTGGAATCTTCTTGTCCAAAATTCTTTCCCTTGCTGTAGCCAGATCTTCTTCAGTGGCATTTTGATTGGCATCACTCAAAATCTCTTCACACAAAAATACAATGGTGTCTGCAACTGAATCACCAAATGGAATGGTGTTGTCCATGGGAACATCCGAGGTCGAGCAAAATATACTTAGGCATTCATCGAGGCGTAGACCGAATGCCTTCACAATATCATGTAGGAACAAAAATTCTTCTCCGTCGACAAGTACCACCGAAAAGATTTCCATCTCTACCTCTGGTAGAGTGGGTTCCATGGGCTCTAAGTTGGAGGGTCGACTATTCTATGCACTACTGGCTTCGTTCAATTTGTCCACTACCCCTTGTGGAAATTGTCTGCAAATTTTTTGACTCTCTTTTAATAAGTTGAGAGCTTCTACCTGGGGTTCCTTTTTGTCATCTACAAAACCCCAGTGACAAGATGGGGTAGGTCCATGGGTGTAGGTTTGGGTTCCTCATTGACAAAAAAGATTGTTGTTGCAACATAGGAGAGATATTTTCTTTTCATCGTCCTCTTCTTATTTAATTGTTTAATTAAGGGCATTGTGTCATCTAACATGTGCCCTGTATCCTCAACAACAGCCATGAAATGCTTTAAGCGCTTTGCAAAGGCCTCATCTCCTTTATGAATGTATAAAAGTAGGTCACAGGGGACCCATTTACACTCATATGCTGGAATATCTATAGCGTATCTTAATATATAGAATTCCAAAAAATCTATAATCTCTTGGAGCACATTGGAGTTCATGGCTAGTGTCCCTTCAAGATTAGGGACTCTATAGACTAGGTCATACAAATCCGTACAACCATTGTGGTCTGTAGTATCCAAAAACTCCATGAATAGATTTCAAGGAGATTTGATGGGAGTGGATGTGCTAGCAGCCATTGCTTGCATGCGACAATTTTATTGGCTAGTCTGCGTTTTCTAGCTCTTTGTGAGTGCAAATGTGAGAAATGAGCACATAGAACCCATTTTTATAGCAGTTTCAAGTTTTTAAAGTGACTGGGCCCACTTTTAAAAGTATATAATAAAATAGTGAAAGTTCAAAAAATGTGTTTCTGATGTCAAAATAATGCACAAGACAAACTTGGAAAATGGATACCATTTCAAAGTAGGGATCTTTACATTCATTTGAAATAAAGCTTAGATTTCCCAACAATGAAATAGAAACTATTTTAGTGAACATCATTGGACCTTGGCTAATCTGAGAGAACACTTGGTGATTATGGGGTTTGAAGGACTAACTCAATCCAAATTCAAAATACAAGGACATAAGGTGAGAGATGTTTTGTGTTTTTATAAAGTAATCTTTTCATTATTGCGTATTTTAGTTTATAACTTCAATTTCTTGCAAATTGATTATAGGTGAGAAGAAGATTGGAATACAAAATGAAAGTCCCTGTAGGTTGGAGCAAAGATGGAACAGAACTCTCATTGTCATAGTTCTTTTGCAACCTGATAATGTCACTTTTTGGGTCCATTGTATCTCATGGTTTTTGCACTTTCAAGAAACTTGTAAAAAGTAGATATTGTATATACCTTCTTATTTGCAATGGTAATTTCAAAAGTTTTGGAATGTCAAAAGTCTATGTTCACTACTTTGAAATGTGTTTCGTCATGTTTTTTGTAGTGTTATGTTTAAACATTTGCTTTGATGCAAATAGTAGAATCTAATGTATAATGAAGTACATTAGTTCAAATATCGGAATCCTATACCTGTTCCACCTATTTTACAAAGATATTTATCACCTTTTGCAATTCCTTCTATCAAACCCCAATTTTCACCAAGAAGACTTTCGACTTGCTCATTTGTGATATCTTTGCACATTAATATGGTGGAAATCTCTTGGAATGAGAATACTTGGAATAAATATACAAAACAATGGATGGGAAAAGACCAGTGCAAACCTATAGATCTAGACACTTTTGTGAATTTCAAACAGTTATGTATATCCATTGCCATCTTATGCTTCAAATATTATACAGACCATATATCAGGTTTTGGCCACTCCAAGCTAAGAAGAGAATGTACTTCAATTCTCTCTAACCTTCCAAAACCATTCATTATAGAGGGTACAACATATCTATGTGTGTAAAAGAAAACTCTATCATGGTAAAGTTGAGCAGGAGATATTTTTGGAAAGACTAGTGCACCAATATCTGCATGCAATGCCCGAAAAGTACCTATAAGACTATGAAGTGGTTTCTCTTCCACCAGAGTAGAAGGAAATATATATGAAACAAACAAAATCATATCTAAATAGTTCAGAAATATATTCAACACTAGAAAACATACAATGTTGTAGAGTAATACTTACAATTCACAGGATATCTCATTCTAATAGAGTTTTCAAGTTTCATAGTTGCCATTGTAAAAACATGTTGTACAATAGCAGCCATCCCATTGTCTCTGTGCTTCTTGAAGCCAAGTAACTTTCCCTTCCAATGAAGATTCAAGTTTCCACGATCTCTAACTTGATGAGGCCTAACTCTAGAGGGTTGCATGTACACCCATGCACCTTTGGAGTACTCATGTGATAGCCATTGTCCATCTATAACTTTGATATTGTGACATCTTAATGTGAGGATTTCATCTTTCAGTCACCTAGAAGCTTTAGATGTTGTCATTGAAGCTAAAGGTCTTCAAGCTACAACAATAATTCGAGATAGGAGATGCAGGTAGGTTGGAATGTAGAAACAAGAGCTTCAATGGTGTGCTACAGAGTCAAAGTAGTGGGAAAAGATGACTTTTTGGGATCTGGGTATGAAAATATGAGGTTTAGGAGGGAAATAACTCTTTTATGAGTATTTTTGAAAAAAGCCAACTTTTCAGCTCAAGACATGCATGGATTTTGAATTTGGGGTCAAAAAGAGTACTTTTGACCCTAAAAAGTAATGGGGGGTCCATTCTCAGGTGTTATGATGAGTTTTTTAACTTTTTAGAAATTTTGAATTTTTGGGCCCAACTAAGTTACGAGATTCCTTCTCTCTCTAGAGGAAGCTCATTAAATAAGGGAGAAATCTGTCCCCTCTCCCTCCTTTAGCCTAGTATTTTATAGGGCATAAACTGTGGCCATCACCCTCTTCTGATTGGTCCATCACTAATCATGCCTTAATCTAAAAAGCCCATGCAGGGTTCATTTTTCCCTTAACGGCCATCTTTTTCTCCTTTATTAAGCATTTTAATCCCTAAAAATTAGGAACACTTGCAAGATCCTTGCAAGGCTTATTTTAATGCAAAGATGGATGTAAATTTAATAAACTTTGATCCAAGCATACTTTAGTATAAAAAATTTACCGATGATGGGTATAAAGAATATTGGAAAGATATAGGGAAGTATATGAGTACATTAGAGCCATATCCTAGTTGTTCAACAAATCGATCCAAGAATATGAAGAGATGATCTTGCATTTTTTTGGGTTTATTAGGAAACATGTTAGGTGGAAAGTTGGAATGCCACAAAGGGTACATGGGAAACCTTTAATTGCAAGTTATGAAAAATATGCATGAGTACATTATGGTATGGGCATAATGGATTTATTACATTATATGAAAAGATTAGAGAAAAATATGTGTGGCCAAGGATGTATGATAACATGAAGGGCTATGTGATTGCATGTAGTATATGTCAACTACGTACATGTGTCAAACATAGAGTTCATATGTCAAACATAGAGTTTATGTGTCAAACATAGAGATCCATTTTATCCTATCTATCCTCCTTTTATTCATTAAAAGTGGATAATAGACCTTCTAATTATGCTTAAAAAAATAGACATAATGCAACATATAGTACTTGCAAGAGAAGATCTTACAAATAACATTGAGGTCTGAGCACACTTTCTAAAACTACATATAATTTTTGCAAGATCTTTCTAGAAGACATTCTTTGTTGATTTGGGTATATTAAGAAACTAGTTGCTGGCTGCAAAGAATTACATATGAGAGAGGCTAGAAATTTTTTCAAATGTCATGGGGTTCATCTATCACCTAAAAAATGCTTATAACCCTGAGGCCAATGAAAAAATAGAAACAGAACATCCACCTATTATAAAGGCAATCTCTAAAGCCTATAACGGAGACATTAAATAATTGCTTAAGTTTTTACCATTTGCATTATGGACTGCTAGGAAGAATTACATTAGGACTATATTATATTTTCCTATTGAAATAATGTTTGGATAAAAATCTATATTTCTTATCCAAACTCAGATATGTACACGATCTAATTTACCTTGGAGTGATAACTTAACTATTGATAACTTATTGGATTTACATATCAACAAGAGAAAACTATACTTAGAGATAATGTTGAGTAATTTAGGACTCACAACTAAAAAATAAAAGGTATTTTGATAAATCACATAGGTTAAGGCCAAAAATAATATAAGAAGAAGATTGGGTTATGATCTATGGTAGTACCTTTAATTTCTATCATGATGCAAGATAGAAATTAACACAGAGATTGTTTGGTACTTATGTTGTTTTAAACGTACATGAAAATGGAACATATGCTATAAGATAGGACTCCATTGAGAAATTGGATTGCAAGATAAAGAGTGAAACTTTTCAAAAAAAGAATTGAATAAGACTACTTTATGGATGAATACAGGTTTGACGACAAAGAAACTTGATCATGCGATTTCAATTTCTTTATGTTTCTTTTGATTTTATTTTTTCCATCTACGGCCTTTCATACCTTAGAATCATTCAGATTGAGTAATACGACAAAATTTAGTTTCAAATTAGAAAGGGAAAAACTAGAATTTAAGTAGCAATGCATGTGCTTGAAGGTTTTATTTAAGATCAATATACATTATCAATTGCTTGTTCAATAATATCACAATCCAAGGCACACATCGATTGTTTTTTCTGAAAATGAAACCAATGTCCCATATTCATAATGATATCATTTATAATCTAAGTTATAGATTTGTTTATGTGTGATATGATGAGAATAGATGACTAGTTCTATGAATCTAGCATCTTTTTTAAACACTCCCCATTTCTATCAAATCAAAGAGTGCCCAAAGTAGCTTTTAAACACATTTTTGGCATCAAAATGCCACTAAACATTGAAGCTTGAAGTGCCTTTGAACTCCATTTGAAATGTTGGAACCTTAAAAATGAAATTTTTTTATTTTTTTAGAAGCATATATTATAGAAAATCGTTTATATACAATCGAAGCATCCTTAGTCAACCATTTTGTGTAATAAGTCAAGATAATGTTCAAACTTCTATCCCATACATTAGAAGCATAATTTTAAAGGATTTTTAAGGATGCCCACTTTTATCCCTAGGGAATCCCTTGAATTTTGGTGATGTCCAAGGTCGGGCATCAAATTTAAGCACTGGTTGTGAATCATGATCCATCGGCCATGCAAGTCAGCACCACATAGACTTTGATTGCACATTGACATGATAACTGATGTCATATCCAAAGTTCCACTTTCAAATGATATGATATCATTTCTTGGCAACTTTACTACATTTGAAATAGGCAATGATATATCGAGCTCTTTCTCTAAAACTAGACAAGTGAGTTTGCACCATAGATTGTTTTCTGATTCACCCTCTAGTCACAAAGAAAAGCATTGATTAAATAGAAAATGCTTCTTCTTCTTTGAATACCTTTCTTTTGGGCACATGGTTGCATTAGCTCTTGTACCCATTCGATAAATTCAACATATGCAACATTGTACTCCAACTCAACAGAGTTACTTTGTACTCTCTAGGGGTGGTTTCTCCTTCCATTGGCAAATCCTTTAGCATTTATGTTGGCATATTCTTTGGCATTCACTATCCTCTCTCATCAAAGGATCATTTTGTACTTTCCAAAGGTTTTGGACCCCAAGTTTGGCAAATTAGAAAGTTTTTTATTGTATTTCCATAAGGTCTTAACCTCTCCCTCAAGGACATCATTTGGCACTAAGTGCCCCACTTTCTTGTAACATTGCAAATATAAGAAGAAGATATCAAGTGTGTGTACATTCGTGGGTTAGAGGCTAGTCTAATCCCATCCACAAACTTTCTCAAGTTCCCAAACCTACTCTAAGGTTATTTTGGTGTGCATCAAGCTACTCTAAGCCCTCTCTCGACATCGACTCGTCTCACTTTTGGTGCCCAGACTACTCTAAGCCTTTCATTTTCTTTTCCAAGTTTGTGGATATTTTCAATTGCTATTTTTGCACATAACATGTCTTTGGCATGTGTTATTAAACACTTTCAAAATGCCATTTTTCCATTTGAAGGCATAGGTGAACATGCTTTTCATCACTTCTCCGCATCCTATCTTGTCAAGAAGTGTTCTTCAAAACTTGGTACTTATTTTTACCAATTTCAAGCATAAGTTCAAGCTTTCAAGATCATCCTCAAGTTTGCAATGTCAAAAAAAGAAGCAAGTTCATCATCTATGACAAGTTATTTACCTTCTTTTATGCCCATGATTATGCCTAAGGAAGAATGCTAATTAGATGGCCAAAATTATGATATATGGAGTGATATCCTGTGCGCATACTTGTACAAAAATCTTCTTCATGAAGTTATTGATGGGTCAGAACCTGAACCTGATAGGGTCAAAGATTTAGAGTCTTGGAATATTTGAAATATCAAGGAGAAAAGAGCATTAGGTCAAATTCTTCTAGCATGTGATGAATTGAAAAAGGGTCATATCACTACCTCTAAGACTTCTAAAGAATCTTGGGACACAATATCAAGTCTATATGAAGATAAAACCTCCTTCCAAGGTTTATGCTTTAGAGGCCAAGTTTCACAATCTTACTATTCGTCCTCAAGACACCATCACAAAGGTGATAACATATTTTGAGGATTATCAAAGAAAGTTAGCACTTTTTGGATGAAAGATCTAACGAGCTCCCAAGATCCTATGAAACATTTGTGACCACTCTGTACAACAAAGCTCAAGAACTCATATGTGAAGAAGTAAGAAGACTTTTGCTTCTCCATGAATCTAGGCAAAAGACTCAAGCTACACAAGAAACAACTGTGAAGGCCAAAGATACTTTAAATAAAACTAAAGGTAAAAAAGGCACACAAGAGTCTAAGGACAAGGGCAAGCGGAAGTTTACTTGCAATTTTGGTGGCAAGCTTGGGTACATAGAAAAATATTACTTCAAGAAGAAGAACAAAGACAAGTCTAAGTCTAATCCAAAAATAGAGCATGAAACTCACTACACAAGTGAAGACCTGTTTCTTACAATTGAACACAAGAAACTTGTTGCATCCACTCCTAGGAAAGAATTGATTTTTGACGGTGAAGTTTCATCACACATGTGCAATGACAAAGAAGACTTTCATGAGTTTCAAGAGTGCCACACCATTTAGTCAAGAAGGGAAGACCATTAAGGTCTTGTCTTGCTTCACTTCAGCCCTGGTAAGCTAAGCAAAACAAGACCATGTAGGCTTAATCTTAAGCCTAGTTTTGTGCATTCCCAACATGGTATTATTAAGATTCCCTTCATGGTATTATTCAGCCCAACATGGTATCATTAAGATTCCCTTCATGGTATTATTAAGATTCCCTTCATGGTATTATTAAGCCCTTCATGGTATTATTAAGCCCATCATGGTATTATTAAGACCAACATGGTATTATTAATCAAAACAAGACAAGACCTACATGGTCTTCCCTTTGGGCCTACATGGTTAAGCTTAAGCCTACATGGTAAACTTTAGTTCAAAATAAGACCATGTAGTCAAGAAGCTTGACCATGAAGGGAATCTTAAGATATACCATTCAATCAAGAAGGGAAGACCATTAAGGTCTTGTCTTGCTTAACCCTTCGTGTTTTAGGTATTAGGTTAAGCCTACATGTAAGCTCGCTTAAATGATTAGGTGCTATGCAAGTGATTAAGCTAATGCTGATAGGTATTAGGGATAAAGAAAACCAAAACCAATAGGTGCTAAAGTGTCCTAAAGGGAAACGGATCCACATCGATTAGGGAATCATACTAAAGAAACCCGATAGGCGTAAGCAAAGACCGGGCTCGAAGGGGCTAGGCGATGAAGTAAAGAAGGGAAGACCATGAAGGCTTAAGCTACACCATTAGGTCTTGTCTTGTCTTGCGTGTTAGTTTTCTATTCCAAGACCTACACGGTCCTCCCTTCAGGCTAACATGGTCTTCCCTATGGCCTTTAAGGTTTTCTTTAGCCAGGATAAAGTGTTTTCTTTAGCCCAATGTTAGGTAAGGGGTGAAGCTAAGCACGTTACCATTAGGTTTTAGCTGCTATAGTGTTGTAAACATTTACAACTCAGTATTAGCTTTTACATTCAAACATTTACTAACATGGAGGTTTACACTAGTTTTTGTTCGGCTGGAAGTACTTCCTCAAGCTTCGCACGTGATGTCATTGTCACTCGAAACTCTTCACTTGTAAAATCGGTTCACTGTTTACTAACGTATTAGCATAGCCCACATTCGCTTAAATGTTTACAAATGATAGGAGATAATACATGTTGTAAACATAATAGCTTAATCGTTAGGTAAATGGTAAATGCATAGATCTTAGGTGCTTAATAAAAAACATGTATTAGCTGCTATAGTGTTGTAAACATATTAGGCGGAGCTAAGCTTAACTACAGGGATATCAATCAGAGCTAAGCAAAAATTTTTAGAAGCATCAAAGCTAAGCCTTTCTGCTTAGTTCAGCAAAGCTTGGTTTCTTTGTTAGAAACATAATTAGTAGTGAAGATGCAGTCACAGGTTGAGTGTTTCAGTTTTAGATCAAACACTCATGAAGATTTTATACGGTGTTTTGTAGGTTCAATTCCTACAGCATGGAAAATAATGCATTGGATGGATGCCTGGGCATTGCGAAGGAATGATGCTTCGAAAGGCAAAAGGCCATGGGGAGATACCATCTGTGATCCATGGGTTTCCAATCGAGAAACCGTATCCAAGCTTGCCAGGCATGCCATGTGCAATGACTTTGCCTCAGACTTGAGAGACTTAGCAACCTGAAACATCATTGTAGCTAAAGGCAAGGAAATCAACTGAGACTCCGTTAGTAGCAGCAAGTGAAAGAGGATTAGGCAAAGAAAGGGGAATGTGAGCTTAGGCCGCTTTCCCTGGCCCTATGCGGGGGAGAACTTACTGTAGGGGGAAGGGCTTCTTCCTTCCTCTTTGGGAATTCAGAAAAGGTTGGAAGATCTTGCCAAAGAAGATGATAACCCCGTAGATCTTTCCTAACAAGTTTGAGTCCTATCGCAAAATGGGAATACCATGTTTGAATAATGATTGGGGGCCACCCTTGGAGCCTAAGTATTCCTCAATGACCGATAGCATACCACAAGTACTGTGAGCGAAAAGTGAAAAGACCCCATCATCGGGAGTGCAATAGAACACCTGAAATCTGGTGCTAACCATGAGTTGGAAAAGAAAGCTGAGCTAGCATTTAAATTAGTAAACGGAGTTGATGTTAGTAAACGTAAAAGCCTTTATGTGTTGTAATCAGGCCACTAATGTTCGATGAACGCGTTGTAGCGAAGCTGAGAAAGCGCTTCACGACAAAGTCATGATTGTTCGATAGAACCAAACCGCTTCATGTTGTCGGCTCTTACTCTAGCACTTTCACCCTAACGGTGTACCTTTTGCATAATGGCTCAATGAGTGAATGGGAATAGCAGCTTAAGCCATTAGGTGTAGGTGCAATGAGGTTGAATCTTCCTTGTCTCTATTTGACCAGAAACCGATTGATCTAGCCACGAGCAATTTGAATCGAGCTCTCCATAAAGGCCGATGAGGACCGATCTCACATATGTGGCAAAATACATGGATGACTTGTGGCTAGCGGTGACTCTTTGAGCTATGACTCTGTTCCACCAAAACGACCAGGCAATTCAGCGAAAAGGAGCTTCGGCCTTTTGCCCCACAAGCGTGCGAACGCTTTTTCAATAATTGGCTCATAACGGTGAAACCAGCTATTTTTGCGAGTAATGGCCACACCATGGGAAGTCGTGAAAGCTTCTCCCCCTGCCTAAAGGGAGAATAATATTCCTCAATGAAAAAGAAAGCAGGTCGACAAAATCAAGTAGAAGCATAATCCTAACACTACGGATTTAGGACTCCCGTCGAGTATCCTTTGCAACTACTTTGGGGCATGCGAGGCACATGCTTGAATGTTTACTTTAGTTTTCTATCTATGTTGATTTTAGTTTTGCACCCGTTTACTTTAGTTTTCACATCAATGATGAATCGTAACTAATACTGTGTTGTTAACATTTACGTTAGTTTTCTAAGCGCTCCGCAATTAAGCAATGCCTAAGCGGAGCAATTTAGCTACTACGCACAACAATTTAGCTGCTAAGTAGAGTAGTTTAGCTGCTAAGCGGAGTAGTTTAGCTACTAGCAGAGCAGTTTAGCTGCTAAGCCACTCCTCATTGCTTTATTCTTTCATCCTCCAAAAGGTTAGGTAAACCCTCTCTAGCTCGAGCTAGCTCACTGACCTCGTAGCAACTGATATTAAAGATGAGAGCATGATTCTTAATGCCAACACGCTGGTTCCCACCTCGGATGAATCCATCTCGAACCTTTGGTTCTCTCGCCATATGCACCAGTTCTCGTATCAATAGCCTTAACGAAAAACCTAAACTTTAGACCAAAAAACAAACTGCCACTAATATAAATAGGAGAGGGAAACAAAAAAACCATGCTACTCTTTGATGTTTCCCTTTGCATGGCTTGAGTCTCTGCTATTACGGTTGTATGTGCTAAAAACCCCGTCCATTCCATTCTTTTTTTCGTCATTGTTCCCTGCAATACTTCAGGTTTATTTCCCTTGTCAGATCTTGACTTCTTTGCTATGATCTTCTTAGTAGTTCATATAGGCATGATTGTTGTGTCACTTTCATTTGTAGTGATGATGCCAGGTACCAAAATAATAGAAATTCATGAGAATATATTGAGCTACTTCCTAGTAGGTGGTATTATTTGACTAATTTTGATTGGAAATATTTTTCATCCTAGACAAAAATTACATTCCAATACTACCAACTAATTTGAATAAAACCTCTTTGAGATATATGATTTATGCTGAAAGAATCTAAAGTTGGATTAATTTGGAAACGTTGGGCAATTTGCTTTATACCAACTATTTGGTTCCGTTCTTGGTATCTAGTCTGATCTCATTAGTAGCCATGATCGGGGATATAGTCTTAACTATACATAAAAGCACTAAAGTGAAGAGACAGGATGTATTCTAGCAGAATGTTATAGATTTTCAAAGGACCATCAGGAAGATACACACACATGATAATATGCAAATAAAAGGGTGAAGCTAATACTAATAGTGAACGTAAAAACATTTATGTGTTGTAAACTAGCGAAAAGTGAAGTAAACGTTTACTTTTTATGTTTACCTAACAGTATTAGCATAGTTCAAAAGCAACATGTATTAGCTACCATAGTGTTGTAAACATATTACCAAAAACCGTTAAAGAGTAAATGTCTTCTTTTGGCTGCTGTTAAAGCCTCAAATCAAACATTCTTCCCCAGTTTTGCATTCCCATCCCCTGACCTACTCAGTGTTTTCCATTTCCGTGGTAGTTGCTATGCTAATACTGTTAGGGGCAAAGATAATACCATAAAGGTAAACTACATTAGAAAACTAAAGTCAATGTAGATAGAAACCATGTTTTTCATTCATTTTTTTGAAAATCACATGAAAAGGGGTGGGCGGAGCTAATAACATTTACATTTACCTTACAGTAAACTAAATGCTTTCCCTTTAGGTGCTAACACTTTTCCCCTTAATAGTAGACATTTTATTTAGCACAAAATGAAAGGGGCAAAGCTAAGCACTTTATTGGAGAGTTTACCTAACAGTAAACAAGAGTTTACCTAACAGTTAACAGTAAACGAGAGTTTACCTAACGGTGCATTCACCCCAGCCTATAGATGCTTAAGTTTCCCACCTTATGGTAGGTAAAGCACTAAAGAAAACTTTAGTGCAAAACAAAACCTTAACAGTAAACTAACTTATAAAACAAAACAAGACAAGACCAACATGGTGTAGCTGTAGCAAGAAAATACCTTAATGGTCTTCCCTTCTTTACTACATGGTGTAGCTATCGTGACAAGACCAACATGGTCTCTTCCCTTCTATACTACATGGTGTAGCTGTAGCAAGACCAACATGGTCTCTTTCCTCCAAGATAAGACCATTCAGGTCTTCCCTTCTTTACTACATGGTCTTCCCTCTGGGCCTTCATTACTGCCATGCCTTCTTGAGTTCATGGTAATAGCTTAAGCCTTTAGGTTGTTTACTAGTTAGTAAAGTTTTGCTTAAGCAAGACAAGACCATTTAGGTCTTCCCTCTAGGGCGTAAAGGGTATTAGCTAAGCGCCTAACTGGTCAACTAACCCGATTCCCTATACGATAAACACTTCATAAAAAATGCTTAAGCCTAACCTAAAGAAAATGCTTAAGCCCAAATGGTTAAGTTAATATGCTTAAGCCTGGTATTAGCTTACCCATAACGATACATGTATTAGCTTAACCTAAAGGACTCATAGTTTTTTGCTTAACCCTTTATGGTATTAGCTACGTGCACTCGAAAACATTTACTTTTGTACTCAGTGAACGTATTAGCTTTGTTCCATATGGTAAACTACTAATACCTTTACGATCAAATTTAGCCCTAATACTGTATAGGTATTAGCATAGCACCTTAAAGGTTTTCCTAAATAAAAAAGGCACTAAATACCTAAAGGTAAACTAATCCCTAAAGAAAACATTTACAACTTAGTAAACTAATGCACTAATACCTTTACGAGTTTAGCATACAACCTTAAGTGTCTGTTTACCTAAGTGCTAAAGTTGTTATGGAAACAAACACTTTAGCACAAGACCAATATGGTCTTCCCTCCAGCTTTACCTTGAGGTGCTAAAGTTCCCCATAAGGGAAACAATTTTTGCTAAAGAAAACCATGCATGTAGCTACACCATTATGGTCTTGCTTAAGCTACACCATGTAGGAAATGTGCTAAAGAGACCATATGGCTACAACTACACCATTATGGTCTTGGAATCCTTACGCAAAAATTTAGCGCAAGACTCGGTCTTCTTTAGCGCCTTAAGTTAGTGGGGTATTAGCATAGCACTAACACCTTTACAGGAAACGCTTCACCCTATTGGTTTTGCATATTAGAGAATGTTTACAACTCAGTCAACTTACCTTTAAGGTTTTGTTTTGCGCTAAAGTTTTCTAAGCCATTTACCTTATGGAGCTAAAGTTTACTTGTTGTAAACATAGTAGCTTAATTACGGTTTTCTTTAGCACTAATACCATTATAGTAAACTAAGGGCTTGTACCTTTATGGTCAACTAACTATGTTAAGGTCTACAGACTCATCCCCCGAAAGAGATGTACCGAAGCTCTCTCTCTCAAGCATAAGACCTATGTTGAGAGGGTTACATACATCTGTGAGCAATCATTCATTAATAATATGCCTTGGGGCTGGCCGATATGGTGGAGAAAGGTGCTATGCTAATACATGTTGCTTTTGAAGAAAGGAGTATCTCATCCTGAAGAAACAAGTAAATGTTTAGAAAATAAATAGTAAACAAAATAATTACTAGTGCCCAATCGAAATGTCACATAAGGTACTGCCTTTTCCAGAAGAGATAATTTGATTATGAAAAGGTAGATAAAGGAGTGGTTGTAAGTCGAAAAAGGAAAAGAGTGCTTATGCATTCAGTGGTCGCAAACCTTTGGTGGTAAAATGCTGGAAAGTAAAAAAGAGATCAAGATGGGAACATCTCACTAAGCAGTGAGGCACGAACTTACCAATTTTGACCCCCCAACTAAATGGCAATTCTTCCTCCAAGCCCATTTGTCAGAGGTGGCCGGCAGGCAACGAGAAAGTACTTGCTTTGACTCTTATGCTTTGGTGAGAGTTTGGCCATGGAGTCAGCTAACTTTTAGGTCCAACCTCCAATCCTATCTTATTTTCCCTAGTCTGCCTCATCAGTCTAGGTTATTCGAGGAGTAGTAAGCCTAGGTGCTATGCATGCTAATACCATAAAGGTGCTATGCAAGCTAATATGTTTACTAAACATTTAAGCAAATTAAGGACCTAAAGGATTAAGCTAATACCATTAGGCGATTAAGCTAAGTCCATTAGTAAACGGTTTAGAAAACCATAAAAGTGCATAGTGTTTACCATAAAGGTGTTATGCAAGCTAGTAAACGTGCTTAGATAATAGCAAAACCTAACGGTAAACTCCTGAGACCTAAAGGATTAAGCTAATACTGTTAGGCGATTAAGCTAATACCATTAGTAAACGGTTTCCAAAACATTTACCTATGGGGCTAAAGTTTATCTTATGGAGCTAAAGTTGACTGAGTTGTAAACGATAGTTGACTGAGTTGTAAAAGTAAACGATCAACACATTTACCTTATGGAGTGACGCTAATAGTGCTATGTGTTTACCACTTTTCCCCTTTAGGGATGAAGCGGTAAACTTAGCCATTATGGTATTAGCCAAGCACTAATACCTAAACATTTATGCAAAAACCAAAACCTTTTAGGTTTTCTTTAGTGCATTCCCTAAACGTAGAAGCTAATACCATTAATAAGAATTTCCTTTAGTGTTGGATTAAGCTAATAGCTTAAATGTTTAGGTAAACGGGTTAGGTCCGTAACGATATTAGAATAGCTCCATAAGAAAATGTTTTCTAAATCGTGTTTATGTTTACCTAACGATTAAGCTATTATGTTTACTTTAGTGCTCGCTCGCGGATATTAGCTAAGTTCACTCACGGGTATTAGCTAAGCACCATAAGTAAATGGTTTTCTATCTACGTTAGGCACGTAGCATTCAAGCTAATAGGTGTTGTAAATAGTGAATCGAAGCTAATACCTACCGTTCACCTAAAGGTAAATAAATGCTACGCACCAATAGGTGTGCTCGCATAACGACTGAAGTAAATTTATTAGCTTAATAAAAAACAACATGCTTCCTATCTACATTAGGTAAACGCTAATACGTGTTGTAAATGGTGAATTGGAGCTAATACTATAAAGGTAAATGGTAAACGCTTAATCATTAAGGTAAATGACAAGCTATTTTACTGTTAAAGTTAAGCGAAAACTTTAGCGCAAAACGTTTATTGTTAGGGAGGCTTAAGCTAATACTGTTAAGGGAATCATGTTATGCTAATACCCTAAAGTAAATAACTTAGCTAATATTGATAGGTATTAGAGTTAGCACTTGGTTTACTTAAGGTGTTATGCAAGCAAACTACATTTACTTAAGGAGGCAGTCCCGATTAGGTAAACATAAACTAAAATCCCTAACCGGTTAAGCCTTATCGGGCCTTATGGAGCTATGCTAATACTGTTTACCTTATGGTAGGAGCTAATACCATCAGGGTATAGGTATTAGCAAACTACGTTTACCTAAAGGTATTAGCATAGCACGTAAAGGTTTAAACATAAGCTATCACTCCATAAGGCATGTAGCATTTCTTGTCAGGTAGGGAAAACACGTTATAAAAGAAAATGCCGCCAAAGAAACCTTAACGGGCACTTAGAAAACGTAACAGTAAACGAGCATTTACCCAATTCCCTTTAGGTATTAGCTTAATCGCTTAAGGCTATCGGTTTTTGCTTAATCACTTAAGCCTATCGGGCTAAAGAAAACCATTAAGTAAAGGCCCGGAGGGAAGACCATGTTGGTCTTGAGCGCAGTGAGCCATAAAGTCAAGAAGTGGCTAAAGAAAACCAAACAATGTTTGAGCGAATCGATGAAGTCAAGAAGGGAAGACCAACATGGTCTTGTCTTGTCTTGCTTAATATTACCATGTTGGTCTTGCTTAAGCACACCATGTAGTCAAGAAGGGAAGACCAACATGGTCTTGTTTTGCTTAAGCAAGCTATTACCATGTTGTTTTTGCTTAGGCTATTACCGTATTGGTTTTGCTTAAGCTATTACCATGTTGGTTTTGCTTAAGCTATTACCATGTTTGTTTTGCTTAATATTACCATGTTGGTTTTGCTTAATATTACCATGTTGGTTTTGCTTAATATTACCATGTTGGTTTTGCTTAAGCGAGCTATTACCATGAAGGCTTAAGCTTAACCATGAAGGCTAAAGTGAATGCTTAAGCTTAACCATGTAGTCAAGAAGCTTAACCATTAAAGTCTTGTCTTGTCTTGCTACAACGTTTTCTTTAGCACTGCTAGGCTTAAGCAAAACTTACACATAAAACCTAAATGGGCTAAATTTGACCATAAAGGTATAGGTATTAGCTTAAGCCTTAATGGTATTAGCTTACCTGTATAGGTTTCATGCGTAGCGTAATAACTTAATTGCTTTGCCCCTATCAGACGGCTAAAGAAAACCATGTTGGCCCAGAGGGAAGACCATTAAGGTGGGTAGTGAATGCTTAAGCATTTTCTTTAGCCCATTAGGAGCTATGCTTCATCCCATAAGTTTTTTTTCGATATTAGCTCTGATTCACTGTTGACCATTTACATTTACAACTCAATATTAGTAAGCTCCATAAGGTAAGCACTATGCTCCATATGTTGTGATAGTTTACATATGTAAATATCAACTAACTAGGTTTACAACATGTAAAATAACTTGAAAACCCAATAGGTAAAGGCTTCATCGAAAACATTTACTTATGGGGCACTGTGGCTTAGCTCCGTTACTAGTAAACAACACCATAGGGGTGAAGCTAATACCATAAAGGTAAAATACATTAGAAAACTAAAGTAAATGTTTTTGGTATTAGCTTCAATTCACCATTGACCATTTATGTGCTATGCTAATACCTTTAGTAAAACAGTTAGTTTACGTTTACCTAATCATTTAAGCTATTACGCTAAAAGGCTTAAGCGAAAACAATTATTTTGCTTAAGCATTTAACAAAACCTAAACGGTATTAGCCCGTTTAGGCTCAAGCAATTATGCTTTAGCCTTTAGGTATTAGGTTAACCTAAAGGCGCTATCTTAGCTTAACCATTAAGTCAAGAAGGGAAGACCAGGCGCTAAAGAAGACGCTTAAGCAAGACAAGACCTACATGGTCTTCCCTTCAGGACGAGCATGGTAATAACAAAGTGCAAGACCAACATGGTGTAGCTTAAGCCTACATTATCGCTAAGCGAAAGACAAGACCTTAATGGTGTAGCTTATGTTGATATATTTAGGTAGTGATGTGTGTGAACACTCTAGGACCGCCGGGGCACTTTTTTCCCTCTTTAGGAGGTTTTTTTCCCCCGGCTTGTATATACGCCTATTGCCCTAATGGGCTACTTATCTTTGTACATTCTCTAGTAATACATTCAGTCTTGTGTGTTGTGCTCCAAGCTTCTTCTTCTTCCTTGTGCTGTTCGCGTGCTTCCGCAGACGTCTAACTCCAACAATTGGTATCAGAGCAGGTCGTTGCTTCTTCTAGGGCGCCGTCGACACTCCTCCGTTTGCAGTCTCAGATTCGCACAAAATTTGGTGAGCATACTCAGGGTGTTTCCGAGATCAAAACCGCTTTGCTCTGTGGTGCCGAAATCGCGATCTGAGCTCGTTTTGGCCTCCGAACGCACTATCACAGTGCTTGTGCAGGCTATTTCGTCCTTTTGTGCCAAAGGTATATACCAGTTTCTGTTCGCCAGTTTAAGCGTCTCGAAGTCTGCTACAGGTCTAGCAGAACTCGTGTGGGCAGTTCTGTTCAACTTTTTGAGATACAGTCAATTTTCTGCATCAAGGTATTTTAGTCACCGGCCATGGCTGAAAGCAGTGATGTATTCCGTATGTTGGCTGTTGAGGATAAGTTGGATGGTACCAACTACCCATTATGGGCTTATATGATGCGACATGTACTGGTTGCAAAAGGATTGTGGAACATTGTGCAGGGTGTTGAAAGACGTCCTGTTACACCTGTAACGACAGGTACTGCAAATACAGGTGTTGGAGCTGATGAAGATGGTGTCGAAGATGATATTCCGCAGATTCCTGTTCGTGCTGCTGTTTCTGTTGCACCTACTGCAGAGCAGATTCGTTGGGATGGCAGAGATGCCCAGGCACATGCATTGATAGCTTTGTCTGTCAAACGTGCCATTATTCCTCACATTCGCTCTTGCAGAACAACAAAGGATGCTTGGGATACACTTACCACTTTGTACCAGGCTAGGAATGAGGCTCGTGTTGCTTACCTCCGAAAACAATTGGAGAGTGAGCACATGAATGAAGGTGATTCGATGGACAGTTTTCTTACAAAGATCAAAGACCTGAAGGAACAATTGATTTCTGCTGATGAGGTTATACCAGATAGCTCACTTGTGCAGACCGTTTTGAATGGCCTTCCTGATTCATATCAGAGTTTTGCCTCTACTCTTCGATTGATGATGAAAGGCAATCCGAATGCCTTGTCATTTGAGGAATTAGTCTCTGTTCTGTTGCAGGAAGATCAGTCCAGGCAGAACAGGTCCATTATGCGTGTTGCAGATCAAGCTTTCCTGGCTAGTCAGAAGGGCAAAGGAAAATGGAGCTCTTCTACTAGTAAGCAGAAATCTGCAAATGCTGCACAATCGAAGAACCAGGATAAAGATGAGAAGAAATCAGAAAAGCAGAAATTGTTCTGCAAGTACTGTAAAGGAAATGATCATATTATAAAGAACTGTCCAAAACTGGCTGCTAAAGAGGCAAAGAAGAAAGAGGCTGGAATGGTTGTTGCAGAGGCCTCTACACCAAAAACAGAGTCTGCAAATCTTGTGCAGGAAGAAGAATGGGCGTTTACTACTGTCTGTAGTTTTGACCCATCTTCTCATGATCAGTGCATGTCTGCAGTAGACTCAGATGTTTGGTACTTTGACAGTGGGGCGACCAAACATATTACCTCGCAGCGCAGTTTCTTCTCTTCACTCGAGCCTGCCCCTACAGGGAATACTGTCACATGCGCCAATAACTCCTCTTATCCTGTTATGGGAGTTGGTAAGATCATTCTGACTACTGCTGATGGTAGTTCTTTCACTTTGTCAGATGCTTTATTTGTGCCAGGGATCAAAAAGAACCTGTTATCAGTTTCTGCATTAGCCAAGATTGGCTTGGTTGTGAAATTCGTTGATGACAGGTGTACAATCCATGATCTCTCAAATGGCGATGTGATTATTGCTTCTGGCATTTTATGTCGTGGGCTGTATAAGCTCATAGACTATGAAAGATCTGTGAATGATTCGGCATGTGCAGTTCATGATTCTCAGGCTATGTCAGATGCAAAGCTTTGGCATGCACGCTTTGGTCATCTGAATTTTGCTAGCTTGTTACGCCTGCAGAAATCTGAAATGGTGTCCTCTTTGCCCAAACTTGAGGCACCTGGAAAACATGTTTGTGAAGGCTGTATTTTGGGCAAAATGCAGCGTTCTTCCTTTCCAAAAGATGGTTCAGTTCGGGCTATGCAGAAATTGCAGCTTGTACATAGTGATGTCTGTGGTCCTATGCAGACACCCTCTTTTGGAAATTACCTTTACTTCGTGACTTTCATTGATGATTTTTCCAGGCATGCATGGGTATATCCACTCAAAGCAAAGTCCGAAGTGTTCATGTGCTTCAAACAGTTTTTGGTTTTGGATGAAAATCTGTCAGCATGTAAAATGGGCACCCTCCGTTCTGATCGAGGGGGGGAATATATGTCTTCAGATTTTAATGCATTTCTGGCTAAACGTGGGATAAAACACCAGTGTACAGTGCCGTATACACCTCAACAGAATGGAGTTGCTGAACGAAAGAATAGGTCACTCATGGAGATGGCGAGGTGCATGGTCAAAAGTCAGGCTTTACCACATAGTTTTTGGCTTGAGGCTGTCATGTGTGCAGCATATGTACTGAACAGGTGTCCCACCAAAGCGTTGCATTCTATCACTCCATATGAGGCTTGGCATGACCGCAAGCCATCTGTTGCTCATCTGCGTGTTTTTGGTTGTTTGGCATATGCATTAGTGCCTGAACAACATCGCAGAAAATTGGATGATAAGGCAGTAAAATGTATTTTTGTTGGGTACAGTTCTGAAAGTAAAGGCTATCGTCTGTATCATCCACAGACTAAACGCATTCTGGTTAGCCGTGATGTTGTCTTTGTGGAAGATGCTATTCAGCCATTGCTTTCATGTACTAAGGAGACATCTGTTAGCTCCAAAGACATGTATGATACTTTGATGCCTCTTTTTACAGGTGGACAGGCTAGCGCTGGTCCTAATGAGGCAACTTCTCAGCCTTTGCAGGTTTCATATGATGATGCAGATCATTCCATTTCTGATGCAGATTTACATGATGCACTTGTTGATGAGAGAGCTGATATTGAACAGGCAAAAACTATGCCAAAATGGCTGGTGCAGACTTTGCGTGACAGCAAATTAGATGCACCTTTGTCATATCGTACTCGTTCAGGCTCTCATAGTACCTCCTTTGCATCAGATTGCTATGCTATGGCTACATCTAGTCTCTGTTATGAGAATGAGCCTGTTTCTTTTGATGAAGCACAAAATTCAGAAAATTGGATGGCTGCTATGCAATCTGAATATGATGCTATAATGAAGAATGGTACATGGTCTTTATGTGACTTGCCTCCTGGCAAGAAGGCCATTGGCACTAAGTGGGTATACAAGCTGAAGCGTAAACCTGATGGTACAGTTGACAGGTATAAGGCTAGGCTTGTTGCAAAGGGTTATGCGCAGGAAAGAGGCATTGATTTTGATGAGACCTTTGCACCTACATGCCGTATGACTACTGTTCGGAGCATTTGTGCACTTGCAGCCCATCATGGTTGGAATGTACATCAGTTGGACATTAAAACAACATTTCTGAATGGTGACTTGCATGAAGAAGTGTATGTTTTTCAGCCCCGTGGCTTTGTGCAGAAAGGGCATGAAAACCAGGTGTGCAGGTTAAAGAAGGCGTTATATGGTTTAAAGCAAGCACCACGTGCTTGGTATGAGAAAATACATGCCTATCTGATTGCACATGGTTTTGAGAACAGTCCAACTGAAAGCACCTTATATGTTAAGCGTGCTAATGATGTGCTTCTGATCATTGTTGTCTATGTAGACAACATGCTGCTCACTGGTCCTCTTGAGAAGCATATTGCTGATTTCAAGGCTGATTTGCATGCCTCATTTGAGATGTCTGATTTGGGGCATTTGCATCACTATTTGGGCATTCAGTTTATGCAAGTTGATGGTGGAATGGCTTTGTGTCAAACGAAATATATTGACACATTATTGCAGCGTTTTGGCCTTGAAGACTGTAAGCCTATTGCCACTCCTATGGAGACAGGTTTACGATTGAGTCTTCATGATGCTGGAGATGCATTTGATGCTGTTCTCTATCAGCAGGCTGTTGGATGCCTGATTTACTTATGCATTACTCGACCAGATATTCAGTTTGCTGTCTCACAGATGAGCAGGTTTATGCATTGCCCAGGAGTCACGCATTGGAAAGCGGTTAAGCGCATCTTTCGCTACTTGAGTGGTACTCGGCTACTTGGGTTGTTTTATCCCAAGGGGGGATCACTACCGCCAGATTTGCATGCTTTTTCTGACTCAGATTGGGCTGGTTGCTATGACACTCGTGTGTCCACCAGTGGTTTTTGCTTCATGCTTGGTAGCTCATGTATATCTTGGTTGAGCAAGAAGCAGCCTACTGTGGCCACTTCCAGTTGTGAGGCTGAGTATAGGGCAGCTTTCACAGCGACTGTTGAGTGTGTGTGGCTCAGACGCCTTATGGCTGATTTGGGTGTTGGCCAGTCTTCTGCCACCACCATCTTCACTGACAGTCAGAGCGCATTGGCAGTTGCGAGGAACCCTGTGTTCCATGCTCGCACTAAGCACATTGAGGTGCATTATCACTATGTCAGGGAGAGGTTCTCTGCTGGGGAGATCAGCTTGGCATATGTGCCCACGCAGGAGAACATTGCAGACCTTTTCACGAAGGCTCTGCCTAGGGAGAAGTTTGAAGCTTTCCGCAAAGCTTTGGGCTTACTTCCTTTTGTGGAGTGATTTCCACATAGCTCAGCACTTCCTTATACATGAGTGCCAGCTCCTTGTTCACCGCATCACTCCCAGGGGGGATTTGTTGATATATTTAGGTAGTGATGTGTGTGAACACTCTAGGACCGCCGGGGCACTTTTTTCCCTCTTTAGGAGGTTTTTTTCCCCCGGCTTGTATATACGCCTATTGCCCTAATGGGCTACTTATCTTTGTACATTCTCTAGTAATACATTCAGTCTTGTGTGTTGTGCTCCAAGCTTCTTCTTCTTCCTTGTGCTGTTCGCGTGCTTCCGCAGACGTCTAACTCCAACAGCTTAAGCCTACATTATCGCATAGCGCAAGACAAGACCTTAATGGTGTAGCTTAAGTCTACATTATTGCTAAGTGCAAGAACAACATGGTGTAGTTGTAGCAAGACAAGACAAGACCATTCAGGTCTTCCCTTCAGGCTTACATGATTAAGTTGTAGCCTACATGGTCTCATTGTAGCCTTTGTAACGCTTAACCTAAAGGTGAAGGCTTAAGCATAGAAAACCATGTAGGCTTAAGCATTCATGATGTTGGTCTTGTCTTGTCTTGTTTTGCTTAACTTAAATGATAGGTAAAGGGAATTTTACCTAAAGTAAATGGGCTATATAAAACGTAAAGGCTTAAGCAAAAATGCTACGTGCAAGACCCAGTCTTCTTTAGCACCGGGCTAAACCCGTAAAGGTATAGGTATAAGCTTAAGACTTAACGGTATTATCTTAAGCCAAAGCTAAAGAAAACACTTAAGCAAGACCAACATGGTTAATTAAGCAAAACAAGACCTTAATGGTCTCGCTGTAGCCAACATGGTCTCTTTAACTCAAGACCAACATAGTGAAGTATTCATCTCTAGCAATCCCGAAGTATTTAAGGGGTTGACCATTTTGTGTAACCATTAGGGTGCTCCGAAAACACTGGAGTATAGGAAGGAAACACTAGTGTCAAAGCATTCTTTGGGAACCACATCCTATTCTTCTCGGGTGGATGACTCACTCCATTCGATGCTGTCATGTGAAAGTTCCTTTCATAATAATTTAAGAATTCAATTGATTTTAGGTAATCCATCTCTATGTGGCATGAAATGAAAGGTGCTATGAAAAATATGTAGCCGAACGAATTACGTGAAATAGTTAAATCGATCTAGCTAGGCCATTCTTTAAAACTTACCTGGGAAGACAAAATCCTCGACTATGGTGGTGGGTTGGTTTGTTTTACTCTCTTGTATCCATAAACTTTCCAAAAGCTAGAGCGTAGCTTACCTTCTTTCCTTTCTTGAAAGTTGGCTGGGTAAGGAGGGATTTGACCTCGACACCATGGTTCATAGCCACATGCTCTACTCCCCTAAGCTACAGGCCCTGTTTGGTTCACGATTGTGTTTACGTGAGGAGGACAGAGAACTAAGTCCTGATTGAGCCTCTGTAGAGGAGAGTTTTAAAGAAGACGGCAACACTGCTAACTTTCTGGGCTGGGAGAAAGACCATGGACTCCCCACCCCACAGGCTTATCCATCATCAGATCATAGAAGTGGGTGGCAACTCAAAAAGAAAATAAAACATAAAGAAATAAGACTCGATGTGTGGATATGATGGAATCGGCAGACATGCTAGGTTTAGGTTCTGGTGACCTTACTCAATCATGGGTGTTCAAATCCCTCTATCCGTATTGGAACCTCAAGGTTATACAATCACTAGGCCTCTAGTGAGAAATCGAATGGGCAAAAAAAGCTGCCAAAAATGAAATGCTATTTCCCTGGATAGCAATACAGATCTCAATTTTCCCCTTCCGAAGACTTTCTCTTCTTTCTCAGCTCAACTAGAACAAATCCCCAAGTGGAAGCCGCATAGAACAAACTTCCATCATTTTTAGAATTTTCATCATCTGAAGAAAAGAAATGAATGTGAAAAATGATGAATGAAAAATGGGTGAGTCTGTCTCCCAACAAAGAAATCTACCACTTCGCAAGCAAAGCTCACTGGAAGGTAATCTTAGTGTAGCTAGTTGACCTTTGCAAATACTTTTGCTGCTTTGCCAACTTCTTTGACTAATTTGCTTCAACGTTTATGTTAATAAACACTTGATAGTTTAGCTTAGCAAAATTGTTTACTGTTTACGTGCTAAAGAAAATTCTAAAGGCGCATAGCATGCTAAAGTTTCCCATAAAGGTAAAGGTAAAGAAAACTAAGTGCACATAATGGTAAACTTAGCTCCATAATGTGCTAAATAAAACCGTAAGGGAGTAGAGCTAATACCTTAAGTAAATGTAAACGATCAACGTTATTAGCTCCAAGTTTAGCTTAGCTTTGATGAACACCTTTTTTTTTCTAGATTTCAGTTCTATATTATTAATGGTAGTACCTAGAGGAGAGGTCTTTTGGTCAAAGTAGATCCCCTTTTTAGTTTCTTCAAATAGAATAACAAAAGTTAATTCAAGAAGATCTCTTCCCAAACTACCTGTACAAGCCCCTTACAGGGCATACAACTGTCTACATGCATGCCAAAATTCAATATTGAATACATTGAATTGATGGGACCATTTTCTAGCATCCTAGGCTTTCTCTTTTTTGGCCTGCATCTAGCTCGCTTTTTTAATCTTTTTCAAGAAGAAGAAATTGCCAACGTTATTCTGCATAGGGATAGAGCGAGTTCTAGTTGTAGAAGAATAATCCCTTGATTACATGGGGTCTATGAACATAAACATTAGTGTGACCACACTTATTTGGCTGATTTCTTTCTTCGATGATGGCCTATAGATAGGAGATGTATTAGGCCCATTCCAACCCCCACAATTACTAGAAGCTGGCTCTTAATGCCATAAATATCAAGAAAAGCAGCATAGCCCGCTTTGACTATGCAAGTTCTTTGCAAGTAAGCTAAGGTGGCCTATAGAATCAAACAAAACAAAGAAAGTCAACAGAATGTAAATCGATTGACCGTTATTGCTTCATATCACCATTTATAAGATGTAGCTTACTTCTACCCTTTCCATTTTCTATAGAATCCTTGGAGCTTTCCTAGCTGCTATGTTGCTTGTTGGTATTTCCCTCTCGAAGGTTGATCTCTTAGCATCACTTTTGAGAATCATTATTAATATTCTTTCTTTTTTAGAAACTATTCCTATTGGGGGTTTCTAAGCTTAATAGTTGTTACTTTCTTAGCTTTGTCCTATTACATGAGTAATGGGGTTTGTTACCTATGGTGGGATTCAGGTCCTGTTTTAGATCTATCTAAAGTGCATACTTCCGGAATTCTGATGTTATTTCATGCCGCCCCTTTGGCCTTCCTAACACTTCTTCGAGTCTTGTTCTCATGAAGGGGCGAGCCAACTCCCTCGCCTCGACGTAGAATAGGATAAGCCCGGTAGCTAGCCCAACACTATGAATGAACTTCCATGATTACCAAAGACGGAGAGGTTATGAACAGAAACAGATATGTTGGTATCAGGATCTAAAATTCTTCATTAGATGAGAGAAAATGTTTGACACAAAAAAATCAATCTGAGAAAGAGAGCTCTTATTTGGGAGTGGGGATTTTCCTTCCTTTGAAGAGATAGCCTTTTGAAACAAAGAAAATCCTGGAGAAGAAGGAAATTGGGGGGGAATCTGACCAACCTAATTTTGAGGTTCTGTTCACTCCAAAAAAGACCCTTCAAAAGATGAAAATCTCAACAAGATTTCTCCAACAAATCATATGCTTCACAAAAGCTATCCCTCTTTTACGGATTACCCATAAAAGGAAAGATATAGAAGCTTAACCCATTACTAGAAACTATTAAAGAGAAACACATTAATTTTTTACCCTTTCTAGCAAAAAGATAGGACATTATTCCAGTTTGCATTTCCTCTCGTGAACATATTTTTTAAGCGAGATAGCTAATCAATCATAAACATATTTATGCCAATCCTAAAGTAATCAATATTCTCTGGTTCACGGTATCCTGTGATGATCTCGCATTCATTGAAGAAGCTTCAAGAGGTCTTATCAAACTAAACATGGCGTAATGCATAAGAAATAAAGAATGAATTAGAAAATTGATAGAATAATTGAGATGAAGAAAATTCTCTTTTTTGAGGCCTGTCTTTTACCCTTCTATTCACAAAGAAACTTCTTGTTATCCTTTTTTTTGTTGTAAAGGTTCTTGGATGCCTAAAAAAGACCTTCCTTTCTTTATAGAAAAGAAAAAGAAAAAAAATTCTTCTTTTTGTTTTCATTGTCTAGATTATTACTACCCACATAATTTGGAGGTCGAGTATGATAAACTCAATGTTGTGGTATTTTCTGAACCTCACCCTAATTATCTGAAACATCCCTATAGGGATGAAATACAGAAACACTGCCTTCCTCAATTCAGGTTGGGTCTTCCCCAATCGAACTTTTTTTTAGAAGTTAACTAATTGATCCAAAGCTGGCCTTTCTAGCCTAAGCTACTAGTTGTTATATTATAGAGATGTACATGCTTGGAAGAATGAGAAGTTCCTTGCTCGGGGGATAGCCAAGGCCAAAAGCCAGAGAGTTCATATGAGGTACCTACTCATGATGGCTAGATGAGTAGAGGGACCTTAGAGAGAACACAAGATGGTGACTAGGCAAAGACTATAAATAGGTTGGGAGGTGAGTCCCACACATGTCATTCTCCACTTCTCACATTTGGTATTAGAGCTGCAGACAGTAGATCCATGGAGCAAGATCTTCTCATGATGACTTTATGGAAACCTTCCATGCTAATTTCGAGGGACATCGTCATCCTCATCATGCATGGAAAAGACAAGCAAAAAAAGAGGTTCGTGTGGAAAGGACGAGTAGCAGAGATGTACATGCTTGGAGGAACGAGAAGTTGCTTGCTTGGGGGATAGCCAAGGCCAAAAGCCAGAGAGCTCATACGAGGTACCTCCTCATGATGGCCAGATGAGTAGAGGGACCTTAGAGAGAATTCTAGATGGTGACTAGGCAAGGGCTATAAATAGGCTGGGAGGTGAGTTCCAGGCATGTCATTCTCCACTTCTCACATTTGGTATGAGAGCCGCAAGTAGTAGATCCATGGAGCAAGATCTTCTCATGATAACTTTATGGAAACCTTCCATGCTAATTTTGGGGGACATCGTCATCTTCATTGTGCATGGAAAAGATGAGGAACAAAAGAGGTTCGCATGGAAAGGACGAGCAGCAAAAGAGGTTCTCTCACGGCCGGCATCGTCATTACAATAGAAAATTAGAGTGTTCCAAGTTTATTCTACTACATGCACATCTCTACGAGCATTCAAAGGTATGTATTGAACTCACGACCTCTAACTAATAGGTAAACACTTTAACCACTAGCCCATATGAGCTCATTGAGGAAATTATCACGGTATTATAGTGCATGTGAAGGTTGCATTCTTGGAAAAATGCATCGTGCTTCTTTTCCAAAAGATAGTCACACACACACTACAAGAAAATTGCAACTTGTTCATAGTGATGTATGTGGTCCGGTCAAGACTCCATCTTTTGGGAAGCATGTATATTTTGTTACCTTCATTGATGATGCTACTCGCCATACATGGGTGTATCCTATGAAAGCAAAGAATGAGGTATTTTCTTGCTTCAAAGCATTTTTAGCTATGGCTGAAAATTTTTCTTCACAAAAGCTTTTGACTCTACGCACGGATCGTGGTGGTGAGTACATGTCACATGAGTTTAATGCTTTTCTTCGTGAAAGAGGTATTTCACACCAATGTACGGTGCCATATACACCTCAACAAAATGGTGTTGCCGAGCGTAAAAATAGAACTTTACTTGAAATGGCACGATGTATGATTAAAGGAAAGCATCTTCCTCATAAGTTTTGGATGGAAGCGGTCATGTGTGCAAATTATGTGTTGAATCGCTGCCCTACAAAAGCATTGAGAGTCATCGCTCCTTATGAGGCTTGGAATGGTCATAAGCCTATGGTTAGTCATATGCGTGTGTTTGGTTGTTTGGCATATGCTCTTGTGCCATCACAACAACGTCACAAACTTGATGACAAGGCAAAGAAATGTATATTTGTTGGTTATAGTGCTGAAAGTAAGGGATATTGGTTGTACCATCCATTGACGAACACAATTATTGTGAGTTGAGATGTGGTATTTGCTGAAAATTCAGTTTTCCCTCTACTTGAATGCAGAAAACTGCCAACAGTTAGCTCACAAGATGTGTTCGATACACTCATGCCTTTGTTCCAAAATGGTGCGCTTGACTATGGCCATGTAGACCAGCCAACTGAGGTTCAAAGGGCTGAAAAATTCCAGCCAAATAGGGCTGAAAATGTGGATAATTTTCAGCCAAACATGGCTGAAAAAATTCAGCCAAAAAATGTCAAAACTGTTGGAAATTTCCAGCCACATATGGCTGAACATATGCGACAAAATATGGCTGAAACTGAGCATGAAATTCAGCCCACGCATGATGTACATATTGAAGATGTTTTACATAATGAACGCATGTCTATCAAGAGTGCACAATCTATGCCAAAGTGGCTGAAACAAACTTTGCAGGACAGCAAATTGAGTGCACCTTTACTTGGTAGAACAAGGTCAAGCTCTCACCATGCATCAAGTAATTTTGTGGATTATTCTCTTATTGCTACAGCATGTAATGAAGAGCCACTTTCTTTTGAAGATGCATGTGACGATCCACAATGGATGAGTGCTATGCAATCAGAAATGGATTCCATACATAGGAATGGTACTTGGGAGTTATGTGAATTGCCACAAGGAAAGAATGCCATTGGTACAAAGTGGGTTTACAAGATTAAGAGAAAATCTGATGGTAGCATTGATCGCTACAAAGCTAGATTGGTTGCCAAAGGATATGTGCAACAATATGGCATTGACTATGAGGAAACTTTTGCACCTACTTCACGCATGACTACCATTCGTACTGTGGTTGCATTGGCTGCCCATCGAGGTTGGAAAGTGCATCAATTGGACATAAAAACAGCCTTCTTGAATGGAGATTTGCAAGAAGAGGTCTATGTGAAGCAACCTCCTCGATTTGCTATGAAAGGGAAAGAGCATATGGTTTGTCGCTTGCATAAAGCCTTGTATGGTCTCAAGCAAGCTCCATGTGCATGGTATGACAAAATACATAAGCACTTGATTGCTCTTGGCTTCACATGTTGTCCGATTGAAAGCACACTCTATGTACACAAAAATGGGGCTGATCTTATAGTGCTTGTTCTTTATGTCGATGACATACTCTTGATGGGTCATGTGATGCAAAACTTGACATTCTTATGGCTGATTTGCAGCATACTTTTGATGTCACTTATCTTGGTCTTTTGAGCTACTATCTTGGCATCCAGTTTGTATCCGTTGAGGGGGGAATTGTTATGCATCAAGGAAAGTATGTTGAAAAACTACTTCAGCGTTTTGACTTTGAGGATTGCAAGCTAGTTTCCACACCAGTTGAGAAAGGATTTAGATTCTTAGTTGAGGATTCCAGTGATGCATTTGACACTTCTCTTTATCAGCAGGCTGTGGGATGTCTTATATATGCATGCAACACAAGGACGGATATATAGTATGCAGTTTCCCAGTTGAGTCGATTCATGCATAGCCCTGGCACTAAGCATTGGCAAGCGGTGAAACGTGTGTTCAGATATCTTCGAGGCACTTTGAGCTTAGGTCTCTTTTATGGCAAAGATGTCCAGCCATGCTTCCATGCTTTTACAGATAGTGATTGGGCTGGTTGTTATGATACTCGCGTGTCCACTAGTGGTAATTGCTTTTTCCTTGGAGACTCATGCATATCTTGGTTGAGTAAGAAGCAACCTACAGTGGCAACATCGAGTTGTGAAGCTGAGTATAGAGCAGTTTTCACAGCTACAGTGGAGTGTATGTTGGAGCAAGTCTATGACAAGCCTAAGTATTTGCTTGAGTCTCACAAAGTCATTAAAGAAGCTTCAAAATGAAGACTATGTAAAGTTCACTTGTGAACTACCTCTTGTAACTTTTGAAGAGTTTACTTAATGTAAAAGTAAGAGAATCTTAAGTGGTTGAGCCCACATGATCAAGAATGGAAAGAGGAGCCACGAATTCGTGATTTGTGGTAGGTAGAGAATCAAATCAATCATTGATTGATTGGAGAGTGATTGAGGGAAGTTAGCCTCCCAAACTCAACTATAAATAGATGGCAGTTTTAGTCGTGGTTAGAGAGACCTATGTGAAGACCTCCAAGAGCTGAGCTTTATGCCATATCAAGGTGTGATTACAAGGCACACATATGTATCAGTAAGTCATTGTATTGTACAAGCAATATACTTTCATTTTCATGATTATTTGAGTTCATCTTTCCATGTTCTTGTGATGTGTACTACTCACTGCCATTACTTCAGTTTTTCTCAGTCAGCTTGCAGAGATTGTTTCTCTGCACTTGGTTCATCATTTTCAGTGACTTAACTTGGTAAAGTTAGCTCTATAAGGCTACTATATGCTCACAAATTTTCATGTCATTTGGATGTTGGAATCTTCAGTTATGTTCATTTGAAGTCAACAGGGTATGTTCATCTTCACTTCTCTGTCAGGTACCCGACTTTTTCAGTCATCTTGTCAGAGTCATTTCTCAGTGTTTACTCATCCAAATTTCGTGATTTCAAGCTTGTTGGATTTATCTTACTGTCTAATATAAGCATACAAATTTTCATGATCATTGTATTCTTACATCTTGAGTTATGTTAATTTTTCTACTCACTGGTCTATTTCTGTAGCAGCCCGTGAAAATCGGGATGATGTCATCACTTGTTAAAAGTCATTCTCAGTGTGTGGTTTGTTATTTTTGATGAGATTACTCTCTAAAGTTAGCTCTTTAAGATACCTAGCCTTCCCCAAGAGGAATTAATCTAATTGCTGCTGTGCTCAGAGAATTATGTAAAACACTAGACAGGTGTATCAACCAAGAATAGCAAGTTTTCACCTCTGAGCTAACTCCAACTTATCTGTTTTGATCTATCTTTTTGAGAGTGATCTTCCAAGGTACATAGGGTGTCTAATACATCCATTGGCAAGCTAAAAGGGCCCACCATCTACTCCTGGAGTTCATTTGGCTGGTGTAGAGCAAAGATTTTGCAACACCTCTTCATCTTCAACACATACCTATCCATCTCTTCACAGTGGTGTCAGAGCAAGGTTGGACAACATGGCAGATGGATTTCCTTCATCAATTGACAAATTGGACAGAGGTAACTACTCAGCTTGGTCATTAAGAATGGAAGCTTATCTCCAAGGTAGAAGTTTATATGGTTATGTGGCTGGAGATGAAGTTATGCCAAGTTTCAGGAACAAAAGTCAACCAACACAAGAAGAGCAAGAAAGATTGAGCACATGGTGCTCCAAGGATGCACTTGCAAGGTCTTATCTCCGCAACTCTATCTCAGATTTTTTGTTGCCTCACATTAGAAGTTGTAAGACATCTCAGGAAGTGTGGGATGCACTTGAAGCTTTCTTTGCTTCAAGTACTAAAGCTAGGAAGCATCAACTATGGCTGGATTTCACAACTCTCAAGAAGGCTCCCAAACAAAATGTGACTGATTTTGTCACAAAGCTCAAGGACATAGCAGATCAGTTGGGAAGCATTGGAGAGGTAATAGATGAAGAGCAAATTGTAAGGCAGGTCATCAATGGCTTGAAGGCAGATGACAAGTGGGAAGCATTCACCACAACTATGGATTTGTACATGGACATGCATGTACCTGATTTCAACACACTCATTGGACAATTACTTACTCAAGAGGCAAAGCTTATCAAAAATGGAGAAAGCTCTAAAGGTAATCAATCTTCAGCTTTATACACGAATAAAAGCAAGTCTAAAGATAACAAAGGAAAGGCAAAGAAAGTGGATGATGAAGCAGGTACATATCAAGCTAACTATGCAGGTAGAGGAAGACATGGCAGAGGTAGAGGAAGAGGAGGTAGACAAGGCAGGGGGAGATCCCAAGACTCCAACTCATGTTCTATTTGTGGATTAACTAATCATACAACTGAAAATTGCTTTAGGAATTCCAGGAATCAAAGAGGTAGAGGATACAATAGAGGAAGTTATGGCTACTCAAGAGGAAGGTTCAACAACTACCATGGCAACTACAACAACTACAATCATTCAAACTATCAAGGAGGCTACAAAGGAAGGAGAGACTACAATAACTACACAGAAGACTCAAACAAAGAGGATTCATTATTGATCATGAACATGGCTATGCCACAAGGTAAATCTGATGAGCATATTTTCTACATAGATTCAGGTTGTTCAAATCATGTGGCAGGAAATGTGGCACTCCTATCAGATTTAGAAGATCCAAGGAATAAGCATGAGGTACAAACAGGAGATGATACAAAACATCCTGTGGAGAAAATAGGCAATGTCAAAGCACCTGATGGAAACATCAACCTACTCACTAAGGTACTCTATGTCCCTACCATTACAAAGAATTTGATAAGTGTTGGGCAGATAGTAGAGAAAGGGTTGCAAGTCAGGTTCACAAAGGCAGGAGCATTTGTTGAAGATCCAAGTCAAGGATTCAGAAGAATTGCAAAAGGTGAAAAGATAGGTAGATTGTTCACATTTGAATTACAGGACACTAGAAACATTGCTCTCTTTAATTATGGCAGTCAGACACTCACAGAATTGGAAGTATGGCACAAAAGGTTAGCACATATTGGTGAAAGGTCATTAAAGCAAATTTGCAGGGACCAAAGTGTACTTGGACTCCCTAACTTGTCAAAACAACATATGATTTATAAGTGTAGTGCATGTCAGTTTGGAAAGTCTCACAGGTTACCATTCATGAAGAAAGGTTATATGCATGGAGATCTCTTGGAGTTGGTTCATACAGATGTATGGGGACCAAGCAAGGAAGCTTCAATATCAGGATCAAGGTATTATGTTTCCTTTATTGATGATTGCAGTAGATGGACTATCCTATTCTTTATGAAACACAAAGATGAAGTTTTTTCATGTTTCAAAAGATATTTGGCTCTTGTGGAGAATCAAACAGGTAAATCACTAAAAAGGCTAAGGTCAGATGGAGGGGGAGAATACTTCTCCCATGAGTTTGATTCTTTTCTTCAAGAAAGAGGAATCAAAAGAGAGGTAACTACAAGGTACACTCCTGAGCAAAATGGAGTGGCAGAAAGGAGGAATAGGACAATTGTTGAAGCTGCAAGGTCTATGTTAAATGAAAAGCATTTACCTAATTACTTATGGGCTGAGGCTGTATCTACAGCCACTTACTTGATTAACAGGTTGCCTTCAAAATCCCTTGATGGGATGACTCCATATGAGGCTTGGAATGGAAGAAGACCAAGTTTAGATCATTGTAAAATTTTTGGATGTATTGCTTTTGCTCATGTTCCTTCACAGGTTAGAGGCAAGATGGATCCAAAAGCAGAAAGGTGTGTATTTATTGGATATGACAACAATCAAAAGGGCTACAGGTTATACAACCCTACCAACAAAGGATTCTTGGTAAGCAGAGATGTAGTTTTTGATGAGAACAATTCATGGTATGAAGATTCGCAGGAAGATCAATTTACCATATGATCTTGAAGAAGATTTTCCAAAGCTTGGTAGAGAACAATCAAAGATTGAAGAACAAGACACCTCAGAGGATGATGAAGAATGTCAGATGGAAAAGATCAAAGCATGGAAGTCTAAAGGTAAAGCAAAATTGCAGGAACTTGGACATGAGGCAGAATCATCACATCATGGCCTAAGAAGATCTATGAGGGAAAAGAAAAAACCAGAAAGGTATGGGTTTGACACCTCATTAGTAACTAAACATTCTATCTACATAGCACAGGACATAAACCAAGAGGAGCCATCATCATTTGAAGAGGCCAAAGCAAAAACAGAATGGAAGCATGCAATGAAGGAAGAGATTGAAGCACTCGAGGAAAACAACACTTGGGATTTGGTGCCCAAGACTTCATCCATGAAGGTAATAGGCTCAAGATGGGTCTATAAACTCAAGAAGAATTCTGATGGTTCAATTAACAGGTATAAGGCAAGGCTTGTGGCAAAAGGCTTTGCACAAACTCAGGGAATTGATTATGAGGAGACCTTCTCTCCTGTGGCAAAGATGCCTACTATTAGGGTTTTGCTTAGTATTGCCTCTTCCAAGAATTGGAAGATACTTCAACTAGATGTGAAGAATGCATTCTTGAATGGTTGGATAACAGAAGAGGTATATATGGCACAACCACCTGGTTTTGAGAGTCAAGTTTATCCTGATTATGTGTGTAAACTTAACAAAGCATTGTATGGTCTCAAGCAAGCTCCAAGAGCTTGGAATTTCAGGCTTGTTTCATTCTTGCAGGACAAAGGCTTTCAACCAAGCAAAGCAGATCCTTCACTCTTTATTAAAAAGAGTAATTCCAAGGTCATCTACCTATGTGTATATGTAGATGATATTATATTGACAGGAAATGATGCAGATGGTATGAAGAAGATCAAAGATCAGATGAGAGAAGAGTTCAAGATAAGTGATTTGGGTTCACTTACCTACTTCCTAGGTTTGGAAGTTGTCTACAAAGATCATGGTTTGTTTCTCACTCAAAGAAAGTACATTAAGGACATGTTGGCAAAATTCAAGATGCAAGATTGTAAGATTGCAGGTACTCCAATGGAGGTTAATCACAAATTGAGCTCACATGAAGGTGAACTCATAGAGGACATCACATCATATCAAAGTCTAGTGGGTAGTCTCAACTATGCCACATTGACAAGAGTAGATATATGTTACAGTGTGAGTGTGCTAAGCCAATTTATGCACACACCAAGGAAACCACATATGGATGCTGCCAAAAGGATACTCAAATATCTCAAAGGAACCATAAATGAAGGACTTTACTATCCTTATGTATCTGATTTAGGTTTGAAGCTATTTTCTGATGCAGATTGGGCTGGCTCCAAGGAAGATAGAAGGAGCACTTTAGGTTATCTTACCTTTGCAGGTTCAAAGCTTATTTCATGGTCATCCAAGAAGCAACCCACAGTTGCTCTCTCTTCTACTGAAGCTGAATATAGAGGTCTTGCCATAGCTACACAGGAAGCTATGTGGATGAAGACATTGTTCAAAGATCTTGGATTGGAGTTTGGAACTCCAACTATTTTTGGTGACAATATGAGTTCTATTCACTTGGCTGCTAATCCTATTTTTCATGCAAGGACTAAACACATTGAAGTTCATTATCATTATGTACGAGAGAAGATCCTAAGCAAGGAGATTCAAATATCATATGTGTCCACTCATCAACAATGTGCAGATATTCTAACTAAAGCATTGGATGGTACAAAGCTTTGCAAATTCAAGGCTATGATTGGTTTGCAGGTAATCTTGGAAGATTGAAGACCTCAAGCATACTTGGCTTGAGGGGGAGCTGTTGGAGCAAGTCTATGACAAGCCTAAGTATTGGCTTGAGTCTCACAAAGTCATTAAAGAAGCTTCAAAATGAAGACTATGTAAAGTTCACTTGTGAACTACCTCTTGTAACTTTTGAAGAGTTTACTTAATGTAAAAGTAAGAGAATCTTAAGTGGTTGAGCCCACATGATCAAGAATGGAAAGAGGAGCCACGAATTCGTGATTTGTGGTAGGTAGAGAATCAAATCAATCATTGATTGATTGGAGAGTGATTGAGGGAAGTTAGCCTCCCAAACTCAACTATAAATAGATGGCAGTTTTAGTCGTGGTTAGAGAGACCTATGTGAAGACCTCCAAGAGTTGAGCTTTATGCCATATCAAGGTGTGATTACAAGGCACACATATGTATCAGTAAGTCATTGTATTGTACAAGCAATATACTTTCATTTTCATGATTATTTGAGTTCATCTTTCCATGTTCTTGTGATGTGTACTACTCACTGCCATTACTTCAGTTTTTCTCAGTCAGCTTGCAGAGATTGTTTCTCTGCACTTGGTTCATCATTTTCAGTGATTTAACTTGGTAAAGTTAGCTCTATAAGGCTACTATATGCTCACAAATTTTCATGTCATTTGGATGTTGGAATCTTCAGTTATGTTCATTTGAAGTCAACAGGGTATGTTCATCTTCACTTCTCTGTCAGGTACCCGACTTTTTCAGTCATCTTGTCAGAGTCATTTCTCAGTGTTTAATCATCCAAATTCAGTGATTTCAAGCTTTTTGGATTCATCTTACTGGCTAGTATAAGCATACAAATTTTCATGATCATTGGATTCTTACATCTTGAGTTATGTTAATTTTTCTACTCACTGGTCTATTTCTGTAGCAGCCCGTGAAAATCGGGATGATGTCATCACTTGTTAAAAGTCATTCTCAGTGTGTGGTTTGTTATTTTTGATGAGATTACTCTCTAAAGTTAGCTCTTTAAGCTACCTAGCCTTCCCCAAGAGGAATTAATCTAATTGCTGCTGTGCTCAGAGAATTATGTAAAACACTGGACAGGTATATCAACCAAGAATAGCAAGTTTTCACCTCTGAGCTAACTCCAACTTATCTGTTTTGATCTATCTTTTTGAGAGTGATCTTCCAAGGTACATAGGGTGTCTAATACATCCATTGGCAAGCTAAAAGGGCCCACCATCTACTCCTGGAGTTCATTTGGCTGGTGTAGAGCAAAGATTTTGCAACACCTCTTCATCTTCAACACATACCTATCCATCTCTTCACAGTGTATATGGCTGAGATGCCTATTTATGGATCTTTGCATGGAGATTGATGCTGCTACGCATATTCTCACAGATAGTCAGAGTGCTTTGGCTGTTGCACGAAACCCAGTGTTTCATGCACGGACCAAACATATTGAGGTGCATTATCACTATGTGAGAGAGCGCCTTCATGCATGAGATATTGATTTGGTATATGTGCCTACACAAGATAATGTGGCAGACATATTCACCAAAGCTCTTCCACGGGAAAAGTTTGAAGCTTTTCGCAAAGCTTTAGGCTTGTTACCTTGTGGGGGCTCATCTGTCACTCCCTGTATGTGTTCACATCATTCGCTCCAGGGGAGTTTGTTACACTTATGTGTTCCTCGAGTAGCTTTGATGTGAACCTTTTCCCTATACATGGGCACTTTTTACTCTAGTGCTGGCTAGAGGTTTTTTCCCCATGTTACCACATACTTGATACTCTCATATGTGGTGGTACTTTGTACTTAGGGATATTATTCAGCTCCTACTTCAGTTCAGTTCATCGATCAATAGAGAGAGCTATTCCAGCCATCGTCTTCTCCGTGTGTCTTGCTGCGTTTGTGCACTTTGTGTGTGCTTCTCGTGTGTCTCTCGCACTTCTACACAAACCCAACAAACACTAAGCACGCCTGGTGGGACATGGAGTAGCCAGTCGGCACATAGACTAGGATTTGAGAAAGAATCCGATGATATATGCTTGTAACATGTTCCGGAGAATCATACCCGAAGTACAAAAGGGATCAGCATCCCTGGAAAATTCCTATCGCATTGGGAACGCCTACGGGTAGTAGTGGTGACAGACAATCATTGGAAGGAAAACGAGAAATCTAGGCTAGTGGAGTACCACCTCAACATTTCCTTGTGCAAGGATTATAGGGTATACCAGAAGTGCAACCAACCCCATCTGCAAAAAGTAAGGTTGGTGAAGTAAGCACTAGTTCCGGTGATAGTGTGGAAATTTCCGGTAGCAGCTTGTGGAATTTCAATGGTATGTCAGATAATTCCGGGGTCGGTTTGCAGAATTTCGGTGAGATTTCTACTCTGGGATCTGATTTTGAGGGAACTAGTGTATTGTTGGATGAAAGTTTTGGTGAAAAGCTCACTTCAGAAGTCCACTACGATGAAGGGCAGTTGGGTGTAGGCGTGTGGGCACGACTTACCAATATTCGATTATCGGAGATCGTGTAAGATAATGGGACAACACATCAAAAATTAGGTTTAACTGGTTCAAATCATTCGGCAATAACATTTCCTCTTGGTTTAAACACCATGAGTGGTTCACAACAACAACAACACCAAAAACAACAACAACAACAACATGAACAGCAACAACAGCAGGCCATTCCACCACGACCGGTACCTGCTGGAGTTACATATACAAAATTTGGAGGATTTCCCGGTGATGATCCAGATGCACATGTGAGAACATTTGAAATTAATTATGCTATACTTAACTATCTAGCATATCCGGCATATAAGGCTATAGTGTTCCAGTCTACGCTGGTTAATGAGGCTACTCGGTGGTTAACTGAATATGACATTAGCCATTTTGGTCAATACGATGATGTTAATGATGCCTTCTTATAACGATTCGGGTTGAAGAAAAATGCAGCCAAGATCTTTCACCTGCAAAACAATAGACAAAAACCGCACCAGAATGTGTAGGAGTATGCAACTTTATTTCATACTCATCTACGGCAACTGCTCCCGGTGCATGCTAACCTACCGGATGATGTGATTACCTAGTGGTTTATTAATGGATTAAATCCTCAAGTTAAACAAGTAATGATCATACGATGTGTGGGTGCTATGACTCTAGATGTGGTCATAGCCATGGCATTATAGTTGGAACATAAAGTGGGCGGGTTCGCTGAAGATTTGGACTCACTGAAGGCGACCAGGGATACGAGTGAGGATCCCTTGAAACAAGTGTATTGTACAAAATGTAAGAACCCAGGACACACTGCTTCTACTTGTTCACTAAATCAAATGTACTACACTATTTGTAATACGGTGAGTCACGCCACCGAAATGTGTCCATATAATGTTAAAGTACAGGCCAGACCAACCGTAAATGCCATAATACAGGAGCAAGGACAACAAGTTGCCCGCTATGTACCACCACAGTTGAGGAATACTTCCTACCAAAGTTATAAAACCTACAGAGGAACGCGAGCAAACAACTTCAGCCAGACCCGGTGGACCTCCGGTCAATCGGTTGAAGGAACATCTCTTCCACCACCCAGATGCCATTTTTGTGGTGAGATTGGACATATCCAAAGATATTGTAAAGAGGCAACCGAGTATGATAAACGGAGAAAAGAACGACAACATCCAATGGCCAACATGGTATATATTTCAGTAGTGGATACCCAAGCGGCAATAAATCAAACACGGTTCGGCAAGAAATTACAACCAACTGCTGAGATTTTTGAGCCTGGCATTCGAGAACAACCAGTGGGCTTACCGTACTACTTACAAAGTGGCTATAGGAAATACGCCATGGACTTGGTGGTACCTAGCCTCCGGGTGGCACTGGATCATAAGCTCTTGCCAGAGGAATCCTTTCCTTTCCGGTTGGATGTGTTGCGGTCCTTGGACGAACAATGCTTGGAAAGTTTTCTAATGCTGCAAGAAGTGCAACTGCGACAAGCCAAGACACATGATCAGTTTCTCCGCACTCTCGTTTTTACCAAAGGACAATTAGTTCTATTCTATAATGCTAAGTCTAATCGTTCAACGAGCAAGCTCAAACTTCGGTGCTTTGGTCCTTACTGTATTGAAGATCA
The DNA here is from genome assembly GCA_020310875.1 of Ceratopteris richardii. Taxonomy (NCBI): domain Eukaryota; kingdom Viridiplantae; phylum Streptophyta; class Polypodiopsida; order Polypodiales; family Pteridaceae; genus Ceratopteris; species Ceratopteris richardii. The sequence goes on along the minus strand of CM035412.1, from coordinate 117,243,814 downwards.
GGTTGGACCTGCTACATTCCGATTATCCACTTTAATTGATACTCTTCTACCTAAATCCATCAATGGATCAAAACTTCATCTGTATTATGCCACGCCTTCCTCATCTTGATTATTTATGGGTATTTTTATTCTCCATCCGATTTATGTCACTGTTCTTGCCTGATGTCTCTTTCCATTCCGTGCATTCCGATTGACCGACTGACCATAGAATTCTTGTTTTATTACCTAACCATGATTAGCCACCGCACTAAGTGTCTAAGATTCCGTTAATGTGTGCATGTCATCATTATGTTTGCATATTCCCAACATCAGGTGATGATTATGTTTCTTCCCGTGTTTCCATTTGGTGTTTTTACTTAATCACGTTCTTCTCCCTCTTTCCCGCTATTGTGTTATTATGACTTTGAGTGTTCTGTGTTATCTCCTGTATTCGTGCTCTCTTCCTCTCCATGAAAGCTTTAGAAAATATTGCTACATTTCGTGTTAGCCTCGCTCCGTGATGGAGAATGTTAATCTCCAAAAGAACAACCTACTCTTGTGATTAGAGCACCTCTATACCAAGAGTAAGTCAAAACTTCCACTAATTTAGAGGATCAATCTCCAACTTATCAAAATTGAGAAAATCTGTGAAGAAGATAAAACAAAGAAAAGTCTGCTGCACTATTTCTCTACATTGACCTATCAAACATGTAAAGTTTTTTATGAAACTTTGTACGAATCATCTCCTAGAGATTGCGCATCTCCTCCAAGTTGAATCACTTCAAAAGATTAAGTATAACTTGAGAAATTGACTTCACAAGTTACCTATATCCAAATCTGTACTTCTGAAAAGTCGATTTGACACCCCTAACTTCTTAACTTTGGTTCTCACAATGTCGAACCCGTTTTACAAAATGCTTCTAGCCATGAGTAGCTTATCTTTCAACTTAAAGATTAAGCCCTCACTCATGCAAAACTTTAAACTATGCTAGGAGAAATGATCAAAACATTAACTTCGAAATCTGCGCCTGTGTTAGGAACCTGTGAACTCACTTTACATATGAATGTTCCTACACTTAATTCTCTAAGCCTGATTGCAATTGGAAGCTAAAACTTTGCACAGAGGTCAAGCACCTTCTAACTTAGACTTGTACAAAAGCATTTCACAATTGATCTACTGTAGAAGGAGAACACGCAGAAACATCGGGCGCAAGATTTTCATTTACTCAGAAAAGTTTACAACTGAGTGATGAGAGCTAACTCAACTAACTTTTCCTCTATCTCATGACTTCTAACTTCCTCAATCTTGGCTTCTAACTATTGTCACATATGCTCTCATACATGCCCCGACTTTTCTCAAAGTATTTATAGATAATTTGTACAATATTCTTACTCAAGCAAAGATCTAAGTGAACTATGTACATATGTGTACATTTCTCATATACTCTGAATGTGTCTTTCTTCCAAGCTTCAATAGTTGATCCTTCCTTCATCCTTTAATCTTCCAAGCCTTCAATTGGTGATTGGTCTGCACCAACAGCTCCCCCTCAATCATCAATTGAGGTCTTCTCTATCTTTTTTATACCTGCCATGTCTTTGAACCTTTGTAACTTTGGTCCATCCAAGCCTTTTGTAAGCATATCAGCTATTTGATCTTTTGTTGAAGTATGGATTACTTCAATCTCTTTATCCATCACCTTCTCTCTTAGAAAGTGATACTGAATCTCAATGTGTTTGGTCCTGGCATGAAAAACAGGATTAGCAGCTAAATACAATGAACTCATGTTATCTCCAAATATAATTGGTATCCCATGCACAATGTCAAAACTCTTCATCAATGTCTTGATCCAAATTACTTCCTTTGCAGCTTCAACCATGCCTTTATACTCTGCTTCTGTAGAAGACAAAGCAACTGTATGTTGCTTCTTAGAACACCATGAGATTAACTTATCTCCCACATAACACATGTATCCATAGGTTGATCTTCTATCATCTGGATTACCTGCCCAATCTGCATCACTATAAATTTTGATATTTGTATCTGAGGTAAACCCATAATACAAACCTTCATTGAGTGTACCCTTAATGTACCTCAATACCCTTTGTCCTGCAATCCAATGTTCTTTCTTTGGGCAATGCATAAATTGAGACAAAACTCCTACTGCATATGATAAATCAGGTCTAGTTAGAGTAGCATAGATAAGGCTACCAACCAAACTCTGATATTGTCTCATGTCCTTGAACTCTTCACCTCCATACTTACTCAATTTGTGATTCACCTCCATTGGTGCAGGTGCTACCCTGCAATCATCCATTTTAAACTTGATTAACAAGTTCTTCAAATACCTTTCTTGGGTCACAAATACTCCATGTTGAGTATATGTAATCTCCATGCCCAAGAAATATGACAAGTCTCCCAAGTCACTAATCTTGAACTCCTTTTCCATTTGCCTCTTGAGCCTTTGTATTCCTTCTTCATCTGTACCTGTAAGAATTATATCATCAACATATATGCACATGTATATGAAACCATTTTCACTTGCTTTGACAAGCAAGCTACTATCTGCTTTAGACACCTGAAAACCAAGTTCTTTTAGGAACTTCACAAGTCTATAGTTCCATGCCCTTGGGGCCTGCTTCAAACCATACAAAGCTCTCTTGAGCTTGCACACATGATCTGGATACCTTTTATCTTTGAACCCTTGAGGTTGCTCCATGAATACATCATCTGAAATGTAACCATTCAAAAAAGCATTCTTCACATCAAGTTGACATAGCTTCCAACCTTTACATGCAGCAATAGCAATAAGAGTCCTGATGGTTGTCATCTTTGCCACAAGACTATAGGTCTCATCATAATCAATACCATATGTTTGAGCAAAGCCTTTGACAACAAGTCTAGCTTTGTATCTAGACACACTTCCATCTGCAAACCTTTTTGTCTTGTAAACCCACTTGCATCCAATAATCTTCTGACTATTTGGTTTAGGAACCAAATCCCAAGTTTGATTCTCCAATAGTGCATCATATTCTTCCTGCATAGCATTCTCCCATTTTTCCTTACCTTTTGCCTCTTCATATGTAGAAGGGTCTTCATCTGTATTCACCATATAAGCATAATCTTTTGTGGCTAAAAATGAAGTATCATAACTATACCTTGTAGGTTGCCACCTATTTCTTGTTGACCTTCTGAGTTCTCCACTCCTTGAGGTTTCTGGCTCTTCACATTCAGGATCAAATCTTGGTGTCTCTTCCACTTCAACCTGCACTTCATTATTCTCTTGCTCATCAAATATCTGAACTTTTGATTTACCTTTTCTTTGACTCACTTCTTCTTCATCACTTGTATTGATGTTGATTGTACCTGCATACCAAGTGCTTTGTTCATCAAATGTAACATCTTTAGAAACCATAAATTGTTTTGTTGATGGACTCCACAATCTATAGCCCATCTGCTTATCATCATAGCCAATGAAAACATACTTTTCAGCTTTGGGTTCCAATTTGTGTCTTAATTGTGATGGCACATATGCATATGCCACACACCCAAATACTCTGCAATGATCCAAGGTTGGTCTCTTACCCCACCAAGCCTCATATGGTGTCATACCCTGCAAGGCTTTACATGGTAACCTATTGACCAAATAAGTGGCTGTATTTACAGCCTCAGCCCACAAATAATTAGGGCAATTTTTCTCCTTCATCATGGATCTTGCAAACTCAACAAGAGTTCTATTTCTCCTTTCTGCAACACCATTTTGTTGAGGAGAGTACCTGCAAGTAACTTCCCTTTTTATACCTGCATTCCATAAGTAATCACTGAACTCATTTGAGAAATACTCTCCCCCTCCATCAGACCTTAGTCTTTTCAACTTATGACCTGTAATTCTTTCTGCATATGCATGATAGTGTTTAAATGTATTAAACACTTTTGACTTATCTTTGATCACATAGATAGTGATCCACCTAGTAGCATCATCAACATAAATCACATAATACCTTGATCCATTTATACTGAAATCTTTTGATGGTCCCCACACATCTGTGTGTACCAACTCAAGCTTCTCTGAGTACATAAAACCATGCTTGGAATAGGAATGTTTATGAGCCTTACCTAATTGACATGCCTCACATTTGTATGTCATATGTTGACCTGCAACATTAGGCAATCCAAGCACTGAACCATTGTTAACCATATCTTTAATACCTCTTTCATTGAAATGTCCAAGCCTCTTGTGCCAAAGATCTAACTCAGAGATCTTATGTCCTCCATATGTGAACATGGCATGACCAATATTGCCTTGAATCTTCAATGTAAATAATCTTCCTTCCTTTTTCCCTGAAACAATCTGTTTATACCCTTGGCTTGGGTCTTCCACATATACTCCATCATTAGTGAACCTTACTTCATATCCCTTTTCAACAATTTGACCTACACTTATCAAATTCTTAGGAATTGTAGGAACATACAAAACCTTACTCAATAAGGTGCTTCCATCCTTGGCCTTCACTGATCCAATTGACTTCACATTGTGCTTTGTGTTGTCACCTGTTTGAACAACATGATTAAAAACTTTACTCTCCAAATCAGTCATCAAAGATATGTTACCACTCAGGTGATTGCTACACCCTGAGTCAATGTAGAAGACTCTTTGATCTTCATTTTGCCTTTCACAAGTTGCATTCATTATCAATGTTGAATCTTCCTTTTGATCTGAAGCATAATTGTAGTAGGTGTTGTTGTATTGTTGACTTTGGAATCCTCTACCTGCATTTCTTCCAAAGTAATTCCTTCCACCTCTACCTCTGTAATTACCTCTTTGATTTCTGCCACCTCTTCCTCTTGAATTGTAATTTTGATTGTATCCACCATTATTCTGATTATTATGCCAACAATCATTAGCTAAGTGATTTGTCTTACCACAAATCCAGCAAGCTTTGCCTCCATCTTTGTTGTTCCTGCCTCTTCCTCTACCTTTGCCACCTCCTCTTCCTCTTAGGAAGTTGGCTTGAGTAGTTGTTCCTTCATCTTCACCTGCTTGTTGTTTTCCTTTGCTATTCTTCTTCTTGTCCTTTGAGTACATTGCATGACCTGTACTCTTGTCACCATCTCCTTTAACATCCTGTTCAAATGTTAGCATATGACCTAACAATTGATTTAAATCAGGAGTGAAATGGTCAAGTGATAGTTCTGTAGACAAAATAAATGGCTTCCATTTGTCATCACCTCTCAACCCTGTAAGGATTTGCCTTACCAATTTATCTTCCTCAATGTCTTCATCAACAGCTCCTAAAGCATCTGCAATATCTTTCATCCTAGTCACATAGTCTGAGATAGATTGAGAGGCCTTCTTCTTGAAGGTAGTAAACTCTGCCCATAAGGATGCCTTCCTTGACTTTGTAGTGTTCTGGAAATGCTCCTCCAAAGCATTCCATATGTCAGTTGCACTTTCAAGACCTCTAATATGAGGTAACAAGTAATCATTGACTCCCATATAGATAATGCTCCTAGCTTGAGCATCTTTCTTCATCCAATTTTTCAGATCTGCTAACTCTTCCCTAGTTGGAACACTAGGATCTCTGAATTCTGGCTTTTCTTCTTCTCCTGTGATGTAACCAATTAAATCTTTGCTCATAAGATGAGCTTCCATCCTCATTGACCATGCAGGATAGTTTTCCCTATCCAATTTCTCTATCTGTAGAGCATCTCCCATCTTGTATCCACCTGTGTATTGAAATCTTCAAGCTTTACAAACAATGTATGTACCTTTACTTCGAATTAGACTCCTTTTGCCTTTCTTGATGTCGAGTAGACTTCTCCTCAGGCTTTTGACTCCAAGCTTTCACTTCTTAGTTCTTCAAGTGTTGAATTTCTTGAATCTGCAGCAGTCGGGATCCTCCTTTCCTTGATTTGATGTCTCCTGCTCTGATACCACTGATGGAGAATGTTAATCTCCAAAAGAACAACCTACTCTTGTGATTAGAGCACCTCTATACCAAGAGTAAGTCAAAACTTCCACTAATTTAGAGGATCAATCTCCAACTTATCAAAATTGAGAAAATCTGTGAAGAAGATAAAACAAAGAAAAGTCTGCTGCACTATTTCTCTACATTGACCTATCAAACATGTAAAGTTTTTTATGAAACTTTGTACGAATCATCTCCTAGAGATTGCGCATCTCCTCCAAGTTGAATCACTTCAAAAGATTAAGTATAACTTGAGAAATTGACTTCACAAGTTACCTATATCCAAATCTGTACTTCTGAAAAGTCGATTTGACACCCCTAACTTCTTAACTTTGGTTCTCACAATGTCGAACCCGTTTTACAAAATGCTTCTAGCCATGAGTAGCTTATCTTTCAACTTAAAGATTAAGCCCTCACTCATGCAAAACTTTAAACTATGCTAGGAGAAATGATCAAAACATTAACTTCGAAATCTGCGCCTGTGTTAGGAACCTGTGAACTCACTTTACATATGAATGTTCCTACACTTAATTCTCTAAGCCTGATTGCAATTGGAAGCTAAAACTTTGCACAGAGGTCAAGCACCTTCTAACTTAGACTTGTACAAAAGCATTTCACAATTGATCTACTGTAGAAGGAGAACACGCAGAAACATCGGGCGCAAGATTTTCATTTACTCAGAAAAGTTTACAACTGAGTGATGAGAGCTAACTCAACTAACTTTTCCTCTATCTCATGACTTCTAACTTCCTCAATCTTGGCTTCTAACTATTGTCACATATGCTCTCATACATGCCCCGACTTTTCTCAAAGTATTTATAGATAATTTGTACAATATTCTTACTCAAGCAAAGATCTAAGTGAACTATGTACATATGTGTACATTTCTCATATACTCTGAATGTGTCTTTCTTCCAAGCTTCAATAGTTGATCCTTCCTTCATCCTTTAATCTTCCAAGCCTTCAATTGGTGATTGGTCTGCACCAACACTCCGGAATTGAGCGAGTTTTTGCGCATCCGTGGGCTTCTAGCATTCGCCCAACTGCCATGGCATTTGGTTGAATGTCATCCATTCTTTGCGCAGATCATCTCTGCTATAGCCAATACTCCTGCGACAGAAACGTGTTGGCTGCTTGCATGTCTTAACCCATGTATTGTCCTCACCCTAAACATTGTTGCCAAGGGATTCCATCTCCCTCAGGAGGGTAGTGTAGATGGGCCCCTCCTACCGATGACGACCATGAAACAACTCTTCCCGCATCACTCTTCCAATGAATTTGCCATTCTCTGTCGCTTTGAACCAGAGCGCTCAGCACTACAGTTCCTAATAGCTGCACTTAACCTCCAAAAGTGCACTTACATTATTTCTCGACCATTTTATTCCATGATCGATGTCGTTGCATGTGAAGAAGTTAATCTTGCTTCGTTTTTCTTTTGGCGTATTCATCGGGAATGTCAAGCGGTCTCCCAGCAGATGGCGAAGGGTGACATCCCTTGCACCAGACTACCTCAATTGCTGACTTTCCTCCTCCCAACGATTCAAATTGTGCAGCCTCCTCCCATGAATACCCTTCTCTTGCATGAAGAATCCATCCAAGTGATGGAGGTCGAAGACGATGATGATCTCCTGCACTTTTTTAAGGGGAAGCGCCGCAAACTAAGCCCCTCCCATAGTCAAGTTCAGCCTTCCTCAATCGGCCAATTGCAAGATACTGCCTCCTCCACACAAATTATCTCTGTTCTATCATTTCCTCCGGATCAAGCCGCTCCCAACACTGTCATGACAGACGATCATCCCGATGATATAATTGTTCAGCCACAGCATCATTCCCAGGAGCAAGCGATTGACACTGTCACAGAGGTTGTGCAAATCGCAGAGCAAGTGCACACCAAGGACGTGATTGTGCAACTAGATATATAGCCTGTTAAGGTAACCACACTGGCCCTACCGTCTTCACCTAACAATACATCTCCTCTTTCCCCATCCGAAGTGCCTTTGCCACCTAGCCCTCCTCCTTCACCGTGACATTCGGTAGCCCTTGGCCATTCCAAACTCATCCTTTCCTCTCCCGATTACTTACCTCCTTCTTCTGCCACTGTTTTGGCTACTCCCTCTCGGCCCATCGTTACCCCTAGCGTCTCTGAATCCTTGGATCAATTAGCCAAAATTGGGAATTACCTTATCCACCTATCCAAGCATCTCCCTCACCAACTCGACGGTGTGTCCATCAGTCCATGTGTATTGAGTATCAGTCCAAGGTTGATCTCCTTGAGGCAGACATCGCACCTCTCCAAGAAGAAGTTCTAGCATCCAAAGCAGATGCAAGTCTCTTGTAGGAGCAGCTTCAAATTCTACAAAGACAGTTGATGGAGAAGGATGCCATCATTGCAGCTCACGATGATGAGATCCGCAATCTTAATCAGATAGTGGTTGATAAGGACAATGCTATGAAGGCTTTGGGTAATCTATTAGAGACAACGTGCATTGAGTTTGTTACAATAGAGCAGAATTGTCAAGAGATGGCTGTGAAAGTCATACAAGCCGAAGCAAAATTGAAGAAGGTCACTGAAGAACTCTTCGAGAAAAGCAAGTCCCTGACAGAGGAAATAGGTCGGACCATTACCCTAAAGCAGGAAGTTGAAGCTATCTAGAAAGAACAACAAGATTTCTTTAAAACCATGCAGCTCTAGTCCCAAGAGCTCGAACGAAGAGAGAAACAACTTGGTATCCAGTAGAAATGATTAAATCACATCGATGCTGATATTGCAGAGATGAAATTATGCTGTGATGCTGTGTTAGCCAACACCTTCTATCTCCAAGAAGCATTTTTGCAGAATCAAGCTGACATCTTACTCTCTCAAGTAATCGCTTCCAGCTCTGTGCGGACTGATGCACACCCGGTCGAACCTCAACTTTTGCAGGTGATGCTCGAGTCCTTAAAACAGAAAATCTCATGCACCTTTAAATTAGCTAGATCCATGTACATACAAGGAATCATTGATGATTCCTAAATCTTGTAATTTTCCCTGCTAGGTTCCAGTCCACCGTGCGTGCCAGTGTTAAGGCCACCGGAATATTATTCAATGGATTAATTGTAATTAGGAAAAGACGCGCACTAAAAGGGTGTTGCACAAAACATTGTAATTTTTTTCCTAATCAATAGAGTAGTGTGCGGAAGAGACGACAGATGCATCGTCAGACTGTTTGGTCTGGGCGATTGGCTGAAGTTGATTCTACTCTGAGTTATTTCAATTGCGCTGTCGTCTATAAGATTCAGTGTTCAATATTGAGGTGTATCAGGTGCTGCATTAATATTTTACTGTGCGGTAAGTGAAGTATGAGTATAACAATAATAATAAAGGAAGAGTAGAAGTTTTGCATACATAATTACGGTGATTGTTAAGAAGTGTTATGCGCTGGAAGTGTAGTTGAATGTGTTGTAATTGTTCGGAGTTAATCAATGAAGTTAATTGTCAGAAGTTAGTAAGTGATTGGGAAAATACATAAAGGGCCTCTGAATTATCAGACCCCTAACCATCCCAAGAACCCACGTATAGAATTAAACTTTAACAACTTTAACAATTCATATGATCTTCTTATTATTGGACAACAGAGGGTCAATTGAGACAATCACTCTGTATGTGATTGCAAACAAGGCAAGTCTATAGGCTAGTAGCCTAGAAGCGGAAAGGCAAGGTTTGCACATAGTTTGTTGGTGCAAATGATCAAGCCTACACACTTGGCTTAGAAGACAATGTGTGCAACTATCACTTGATGATGCATGTGAACCTTAGCTTGTAATCACCTGGTCATTTACCATTGTAAAAGATTAAATCTTGAAAGAATTGTAAAAGCTTGTATCTCATGGAGTTAGGAGGAATATTGGTTACGAATTAAGCTTGAGAGAATAACTCCTAAATCAATGGATTCAACTTTTTAGTTGGAGCCAGTTTGAATTCAAATTCAAACTTAGAAGAACTTCTTATAAAAAGCTTCGTAAATCTCGCAGTTGTATGGCCTCATTTTTAGAGCTCTCTCCTTGATCATTTGTAGAAGCTGAGTGGATCACACCATAGCTCACTCAGTCCATCATCATTGAGCATTATTACAATGCCAAAGGACATGTTGAAGAAGTTCCACTTGGAGGATGCAAAAGTAGCTAGCACCCCTATGGAGGTAAATCATAAATTGAGTGCTCATGAAGGTGAGTTGCTTGAAGACATTGCAGGTTATCAAAGCATGGTTGGAAGTCTAAACTATGCAACATTAACAAGGATTGACATATGTTATGGAGTAAGTGTTCTGAGCCTATTCATGCATAAACCTAGAGCACCTCACTTGGAAGCTGCTAAAAGAATTTTGAAGTATCTCAAACGTACTCAAAATCAAGGTCTTTACTTCCCATACACATCAGATTTGGATATAAAGTTGTACTCAGATGTAGATTGGGCAAGATATAAGGATGACAGAAGAAGCACTTCTGGCTATTTATCTTTTGCACGTGATAAACCCATCTCATGGTCTTCTAAGAAGCAACCAACTGTTGCTCTATCTTCAACAGAGGTTGAATACAGGGGGTTAGCAAATGCTACACAAGAAGCTATTTGGATTAGATTGCTCTACTCAGATTTGGAACTTCACACTCATTCGCCTATGATCTTTAGTGATAATACTAGTTCTTTGCATCTTGCAGCCAATCCCATTTATCATGCAAGAACCAAGCATATAGAAGTGCACTATCACTATGTTAGAGAGAAACTCTTGAGCAAAGAGATTCAACTAGCATATGTATCTACAAATACGCAATGTGCTGATTTGTTAACCAAAGCACTTGATGGTACTAAACTTTGTAGGTTTAAAACCATGATTGGATTACAGGATATTCAAGAAGATTGATGAAGCAATGCAAACCAAGATGTTTGGCTTGAGGGGGAGCTGTTGGTGCAAATGATCAAGCCTACATACTTGGCTTAGAAGACAATGTGTGCAACTATCACTTGATGATGCATGTGAACCTTATGTTGTAATCACTTGGTCATTTACCATTGTAAAAGATTAAATCTTGGAAGAATCTTGTAAAAGCTTGTATCTCATAGAGTTAGGAGGAATATTGGTTACGAATTAAGCTTGAGAGAATAACTCCTAAATCAATGGAGTCACCTTTTTAGTTGGAAGAACTTAGAAGAACTTCTTATAAAAAGCTTTGTAAATCTCACAGCTATATGGCCTCATTTTTAGAGTTCTCTCGTTGATCATTTGTAGAAGCTAAACGGCTCACACCATAGCTCACTCAGTCCATCATCATTGAGCATCATTAGAATGCCAATGATCTTGTGCAATCATGTTTTATAGTACATATAGTTCATTGAACATCTTTGTCTACTTCTCTACAAGGACTACTCCAAACACTCAACTTCCTCTGATCATATCATAGTGAATTCTCAACCATTTTTCATAGCCTTTAGCTTGTTGGAACCATCTTCAAGTCTACTTTGTGCTTTCAAAATCTCAAGGTATTTGGTTTAGGCATATGGGAGAAATCGTCATCACAATGCTCACTGGTCATCTACTCGTTAGTCCCTAAAAAGTCGGGGGTAAGCTTTGGACTGCTAAAATTATTCTCAGAGCATAGTTTATCATTTTAGATGATTCCACTTGCAATCATTAGCTATCTAAGCTAATTGAATTCTTGCAAAAGGAATTTCATCAATTGTTACTGTACTGTGAGCTCTGAGCAAAAGAACCAGTAGGTGTATGGACTAAAATAACAAGTTTTGTGACACTAGCTAGTCTTGAAGTAGTCTGTTTTGATTCAATTGTTTCAAGCATCAACTCCAAAGCACATAGGTACTTTCTTGGTGTCACTTGCAAGCTACAAGGGCCTACTATATAACTCTAAAGTTTAATAGGGTAGGTACAAAGCAGGTTTTAGCAATACCACCTCACTTCCTTGAGGTATCCATCCATCTCTCTCCAACAGTTTGCACATAAGATTTATGAATAAAGAAATTCAATAGGAGTGCAAGATTATTATAGTAGTTTGCTAGAGACACCTCACTCCTAGTTACAAATGATTTGATCAGAGTGATGATCAAATGGTGGTCATGGGTGAAGCAAGTTTCATCCACTTGGAACATCTTCCATGCACGTCTTCACTTGGCATGATGGACTTAGTTCCATAGAGTGGATTGGGATTTACTTTATATGAGAGATATTTTGGTCCATATTTGGGATTATTATATATCATAGATCGAGATTTGGATCCATAGTTTGGATGTGACTGCTTGAGATCTTTGTCCATAGTTTGGATGTGACAGATTGAGATCTTGGTTCATAGTTTAGATCATTCATATATTGATATCTTGGTCCATAGTCAGAATCATTGACAAATTGTCATCTTGGATTCATAGTTTGGATCATGATGAGACTTTCTTGAGTTTCATTTCATTACAGTAAGTAAATCAAGAAGATTTACTTGAGCTTAGAGATTAAGTACTATTTGGAAAAGATTTCCAAATTTTTTTAGTGTTTTTTTTCCACAGAGATTTGGGGACATAGTCATATTGCTTTGGATGAGCATAGTATTTTTTGTTAGTCTAGTGGAGTAAGTGATTTTGCATGATTATACCATATGAAAAGAAGTCAGTGGGTATTCCAGGGAGACAAGGGCAAGCTGCCAATGTCTCTACAGGTGACGAGCCGTCCCAAGCTAGTGGTCAAGGTCTAGGCATAGGGAGTCCGAGGATATTCCGAGTACTTATGCTGCGTACATATGGACTCATTGGGCCTAAGAGGGATTCCTATAGTATGCCCAAGGAAATGAATACTATTTATTAATTGAAATGCTAGATAGGAAGCACAGAGACTAGTTTTCTACTTTTTGAGTATCTAGTATTTCAGACACCTAGCACATTCTACTTTTATTATTTGGAATCACAAATTTTGATTCCCAGCTTATAGCTCCTTCTATATCATTGAGGACAATGATCTTTAGAAGGGGGAGAGAGTGTTTTATTCCAATGATGTACATGCTTGGAGGAATGAGAAGTTCCTTGCTTGGGGGATAGCCAAGGCAAAACGCCAGAGAGTTGATACGAGATACCTACTCATGATGGCCAGATGAGTAGAGGGACCTTAGAGAGAACTCTAGATGGTGACTAGGCAAGGGCTATAAATAGGCTGGGAGGTGAGTCCCAAGCATTTCATTCTCCACTTCTCACACTAGTCCTAGTCCCTTTCCTCTAGATCTAAAGTGTTTGTTGAAGACAACGGTTCAATTGTAAAATGAAACTTGCCACTGACTGATTCTGTGGCTATTGGTAGAAGCCTAGCTATGTATTCACACACCTCTTTGACATCATCATTGAGGTAGTCAAATTATTACTATTGGGTAAGCTACTACCTAAATTGGTTAGATCTAGGCTTTAAGGAGGTTTCTAATAGAGATTAGAGCCTACCATTGTTAAATCATAATTAACAATGGCAAAGGTTGATCTAAGATCTGTGTCATACGATCATACACCCTAAACACAGTGAGACCACTACTTATGCTACGTCTAACTTGGGTTCCTTCCCTACATGAGTGACGGGGGGTTAAGTCTCTCTTATAGGTGTGTAGTCGAGGATAGGATCTATGATCTCTCCATCTATCACTCTAAACATATCCGCTTTAGTCCACCATCTAGAAAGAGAACTTTGGACCCTCTATATGTTACTTCCTCGACAAATGCATAGTCCAATGACTCCACATCTACATCGTTTGACAAGATGCTTACAACGAATAAGACTTTGTTCAACCTATCCGGAAGTAAGTCATTCAGATATGAACCTTATGTTATGGACAAATCTGTACAGTACAATAAGAGTTATGTAGATATGGTCGGATGCCCCATAGGCTTTATACAACCTGTTACACAGATACTAGTTTCTAGGGTGAAATGGGGGAGTCATCAAGCCCCCATCCCGAAGTGCTATAGACTTGAGCCAGCATGCACCTATTCTTTATCAATGGTAATTGGCAATTTCATCACTATTGATGATCGGATACCCATTCCAGATATTCATTCAACGAAACAACTTCTATGATAGTATGCATAAACACATAATTAGTTCCACGGATCTCGCTGCACTAACCATGGTAAACTCCCTCTCATTATGTAAGAATGGAGGTTTGATTCGAACAACCGGGTACAACATCATGTTTAACACCTGGAAAAGGTACAACCCAACTATAAAGTACATCATCTAGAGTTATAATCATACAGAAAGAATTCTTGGCTGCTACAACTACTCGATTATCCACTTCCGGTGTACGTGATTGACCCAATTCCAAATCACACTCTGAAATCATATAACTATCCAAAGTTAATGACTATTTATCATAATTGGTATAGTCTGAATACTCATAAGGGTGGATTGACGTAATGCCTTTTTAAAAGTTCCATTTGCCTCCCTCCAAACTGTACTTGCAAGTTTCATTTTCTTGCAAACAACTTTTCATGCCTATTCAGACACACTTGAAGAGTATATTGCTATTTGGCTAGGTCCTTCTCAAGTCTTGAAGGGTTAGGCTCTGCTGGTAGATCAAATGGTGATCGACAAGCTAGGAGCCTATTTCCGTTCAATCAAGCCATGATCCCAATCCTTTTTGTTTATCCCCCCCCCCCCCCAAAAAAAAAAAAAAAAAAAAATATGTTCTACCTGACTAACAAACTACTTACTTAATTTTCACTGAAAAAAGTGATTTCTCTGTGATCTCTGAGGACTAGAATTTTGCAACACTATAAGTAGTGACCCAGAAGAAGGGGGTGGAGTATAAGCACTAGTCCATTTCGGTAAAGTGATTATGCTTTATGTTACCTACCATGGGACCTCCGTCCCTAAGGGAGGTAGAGAAAATAGTAAACTAAGCTTCCCTTAAACAAAAACCTGGTCAACTAAGCAAAAAGCTAGCAGTGATTAATTCTATGTTTACAACATGTATTAGCTTCATCGAAAAGGTATTAGCTAATATGTTTACAACTCACTAAACACTTCACCCTCGCTTTGCAGATTAAGAGGCTTAAGGCTTGATTAACCCTAAATGTTAGTAAATGCTTAAGGCCTCTGCTTTGCTCCATAGTAGAGCTTAGCTTGGATGAAACCATAGAGTATGCTCTCCTTCACACCTCCTTTGGGAATGATTTTTGTAACGTAACCATTGTGGTTATTGCCAACACATCGAGGATCATTTATTCTAGAGATGAAGGGGTCAGGCCTGTTAGGTCCAAAGTTGTATGCCAATAGTTGTGGTGCTAATAGACTTACTACTTCAGCACCATCATTGAACATCGCAAGCTGAGATCTCTTTTTGTATATTTCCTACACCAGAAGGAGGAATGTATACCTCCAATAACTCACTCCGAAGGAACCATAGGATTTTCATTGGCTAGGGGAGCCTTATCAATGGATAGGTAGCACTTCAACTCCCCGTTTTCCACATGCTCTAGTCCCAAGAGTTTGAGTCCCTCAACATCACCACGTCAGATGAGAATTTATTGGATTCCTATCTCTCATTTGGTAAGCCAAATACTCTGTGGACCATAGAAGCAGTCCAGTGCATTTTCTCGCACTTCCATCACGTTAGTTAAAGAGTGCACTACAATACCATTAATGTCCAATAACTTCAATAGTAATGGCTGGATCTACCACTTGGTCCATTGAATAAAGTAAGACAAAGGATGGTATAGCAATAAACATCGAAACAAAACTGAGGCGAATGGTTCAAATGATCTCTATAGTAGTTTTGTGAACCATTTTTGAAGGAATGGGCTTTCTTCAATAACGGAGATGCCATAAAGTGCGGATCAATATCCGTAATACAAAGATCAAAATAATGATTAAGAAGACTAGAATATCGTGATGCAGGTCAATTATTCCTTACATCATAGATATGCGTATGTCCAAAAATCCCAATTATCAAGGTTCTGCGGTGTCATGAGGAGCAATTAGAACAAATAGCTACCAAAAGGGGTTCTCAAAATCCCCGAGAAGATCATAATTTCCATACAGATTGAGACCTTTGGAAAGGCCAAATGGCTATGCTTTTTCATATTCATGGATTGAATAATCTTGAAAAAAGCAAAAATCCCACGTACAAATTAGTCGCTACTACCTTTAGATCAACAAAAGGTAGTAGCGAGCGATCATGCCATAAACACTGCGTGTTCAACTTGCATAGCACCTTTATGTCGCTTTTACATTTACAACACATTTAAGCTAATACCGTTACTAGTAAACTAACTATGTTTAAGCTGCTTGCATAGCACCTTAAGTAAACGATTAAGATAATACTGGTAAATGGGTTAGTTTACCATTTACTTAGGGAGCTATGCTAATACCATTAAGGTATTAGAGCTAAAGTTTACTGTAAAGGTATTAGTAAATGCTTAATCATTAAGGTATTAGTAAACACTTTTATGAAAACTAACATAGAAGCTAATACCTATACCTTTACGGGATAAAGAAGACCATGTTGGCCCAGAGGGAAGACCATGTTGGTCTTGCTTAAGAATTTCGCTTAAACATTTACTTATGGCGCTTAGCTTCGCCCCTTTAAAAAAGGTTTTGCACGTTCGCTTCACCCCTTAAAGGTTAGAAAATGCTTAAGCAATAAGGCTAAAGCTTAACCATGTTGGTCTTGCACTTAGCTTTGCCCCTTACCTTAAGGCACCATTTTTGCTTTATTGTTAAGGCTAAAGAGTTTTGTGCTAAAGTTTTCTTTAGCACGTAAACGTGCTATGTGTTTTCTAACTATGTTTACATCTACTGATAAGTAAACTCTCCTAATCGATAAATGCATAGCACCTAACCACAACGTGCCTAATCGGGCCTTATGGAACTATGCTAATACCATTAAGGTAAACGTTAACTATCATTCCTATTGGCACTATGCTAATACTATAATGGTAAATGTTAACGATCAACGGGTTAGGCTAATACCATTTACAAATCAGTAAATGCTTAATCATGTTGTAAATGGTATTAGCTTCTAGGTTAAGGTAAATGGTTCCCCCACCCACGTGTTGGGCTAGTTTATTTGGGGGTTTTCATGCATACATTCATTAGGTCTTTCTCCTAAAAAGTCGTGATGCAAAAGGAGCCAGAAAAACAAATTTTCACATTGGCTTTCTTCTTTCTCCTCAATGGATTCAATCTGCTCATGGGAAAACGTGTGTTGTATGGGTTTGATGTGCCTTTATCTTTGGCAGTCCACAAGGAATGCCGGGGAAGTAGTGGCTCTTGGTTGTAACAATGCTACTAACAGTAATATCAATTCATTATTTCTAACAATGGCTGCGATGAACCGAAAACAACACGGTCAACTAACTACGTTTACAACACGAGCTATGCGAAAACAAATAGTAAACATTTAGAAAGATAAAGAAGATGGGAAGAAGGCCAACTAAGAAAGAATGAGGCCATAAAAGTAGCTTATGAGAAGTTGAGAGACACATTGAGAGACCAATCGGCTCATCCTAAAACATATCTAGATGATGTAGACATTGAAGAAATCTTGAAGCAAGCACACCATGTTAGCATATATCAACTCATTAAGATGGATGCTAAGGTAAGATGCAATTTATTGAAGGTCATACACTACCTACTTGAGCCTGCCACCTAGTGTAGATGGGTAAATGGTGGACTTCCCTTCAATTCTACTAGGAGATTACCATAGTTCTAGGTTGAGTTTTGCTATTAAGAATGAAATTTTGGAAGGATTTATAGTGGATGATGTGTCCAATATCAATTTGATGCCCGGTTTCACCATGAAGAACTTGAATCTAGACTTGATGAAAGAAGCACCATTTACAGTGACATTGGTAGAGAAACATTGAGTTACACCATTAGGGATCATTGAAAAGATATCTATGCCAGTGTAGGGATGCCAATCTATGTTGGATTTTGTTGTCATTGCATTACTCCAAGAAACCTCCTTCCATTGCTCTTGGGAAGAGCCTCGTTGAGGCACACAAGGTATTGCAAGATTGGGGGAGAAACATGTTGTGGATCTCCAGAAAGACAAATGAACAATTGCAGATACATTTGGAAGAAGGGTGTGATAGTGCTAAATCAATAGAATATTCAAGTGGATACTAATCTGATGGCCTCCTTGCCACTTGAAGAAGATAGTATGTTCAATTGGACGATGGGCAACCCAAAGTGCTTCACGATGGAAGTTTGTGAAATAAATGAAGAAATTGAGAAAGATGGACCTTGTCCACCCTCTACACATGGGAGTGGATTTGCACCCCTGACTATGGTAAGAAAATGTAAATTATAGATGCTCAATATGGAGGCAAACATACTAGATAATTGTTGGGAAATAAGTACAAATGAACAAATACGAGAACTTGGGTGAGTGCACCTAGAGGCCAAGGATCAGTGTGTGGCTTCATTGTTCGACTCCTCTCAGGTAACCCAACTAGACCACTCCTCCAAGGTACCCTAACTGGGTGACGCCTCTTATGTATCCCAATTGGTTAGGTTGGGTACCTACCTTTGGATAGAACACATCCTGGAGACTCATATTATGTGGCCCAAGGCCCAACTAGGCCACTCCTCCCAAGTAGCTCAATTGGGTGACTCCTCCCATGTAGCTCAACTGGTTAGGTTGGGCGCCTACCTTTGGATTAACCACCTGATGCTCGCTAAGCTATAGTTCAACTATTTTTGTGTAGATAGTTCTAGTTGCCAAAGTTGGCCCAAATTTCTAGTTGGAGTGACTCCTTCAGTGAGGCAAGTGGAATAGGTAACTTTTCTACAGACTCTTCCAATTGAGAAACTTCCTCAAAGTGGCAAAATCTCACCAAAAGGCAATGTCACACTCTTATGTCAAGAAAAACCAAGTAATATACCCTAATTGAACAATTTTATATTTGTAGGTCTAGAAAATGTAGAACATGGGGAGGCACCTATAACGAGAACTATTGACTCAATAGCACCAAAAGACATCCTATTTATAGAAATTTCATTTGATTGGACTAAGGAGCCAATGATGGAGTAACACAAGATAAGTATTGCCCCAACTTCTACTATTGAAGAATTGTTTGCACATTGTAAAGAAGAGGCATTCATGGAAGACAACCTTGGAGGTGATCAAAACCTGTAAATAATCAATCCACTAAGCAAAATAGCTATGATATTACACCAATCTACTCCAAGGGTAAGGTCAATTTTGGCATATAATAAATCTAGGACATGGAAGAAATCCAAGAAGAATTTGGATGCTACAAAATGACAGCTACTTTTCTAGGAAGTGTTAGGGAATCAAGTGCAAAAACATATTACAATTTTTAGAGCCTCTCCCTAGAATTCTCAAGTGAGATTAGTTTTCTACACAAGTATTTTAGCTTTTTATCACATTGACCACAAATGCATGAAATTTCTTAAACACAACAAAGGCTTCATCCTTAAATTTAAGCAAACAAACCTAATAATTTTCATGTACCTGTAGGTTGCAGCTAAACAAAACACAAACTTGCTAGATTAAGCAATTAAAGTATTGAAATGCACAAGACAAATGTACTCAAAAAGATTTTACCCACTAGATTGAGCACAACAAAGTTATGCACTTATGGTTACAAAAATTGTTTAGAAAGCAAGGAAGATGATTAGGTAAACAAAGCAATTTTTGATACTAGTTATTGGACACAAATATATTCTTGCTGGCTATAATAGGCTAGTTGATACAATCAAACAAAAGTAAAAATGCAAGTGGAGAGATTTAGGCACCCTTTAACCAGGCCACTCAGCACAACTATTAACAAAAGCATCTTCGCTTACCCATGGGATTTTTAAAGATCTTTCCCTCAACTCAAGTCCAAGCATATGCTAATACATTTTCAAATTCTAAAGGTAAGAATCTTATCAATATTGATACACCTGTAGGTGATATCAGCCATTGGACTTTAAGTACCACTTTGGGTGGTTTGGGACTTCTGGGGAACTACTTGCTGTCTAGCAAGTTTGAAGAATTTCATTCTCATTACTAGGGAGAATGTTATTTCAAGGACTTGAGATTCCTTTTAAGGAATCAAATAACCTAAGCAAATGATTCATCATGGAATCCATTTCACTACTGTACTAGTTTTTGAAGAACTTCTTGACTTTTGGACAAGATTCTCAAAGTTTAATAGTGGGAATGGTGCTGATGTCTTGAGTATCAAACTAAAGGATCACCTTAGGATATGGTTTCCCATTTCTTGATGAAAGCTTGATTGGAACTTTCATTTACATGTGTTCCTATTCTTGAGTTTGAAAAAATATTATCATTGTTTAATTGCGTGATGTTATTAGAGTACTTTAAACATAATTCGACAATCCACTTTGATTGCATAGTTTAAAGTACAATCATCTTTTGATGATTGAAACAATCTATAAGAATTACTATGAACACTTTATTGTCTTCTTTATCACTTAAGAATCATCAGATTCTTTCTTAAAAGTGATAGCTTACCAACATCTTGGAAGACCTTGACCTTTACAAATAGCTTGTCCAAAAGATGCACTTTTGAACCTGAATTAGTGTATGCGAACTTGAGTATAAGAAAGCTAATGATTTGCTCCATGTATGTGGTAAACAACCACCTTTAGGGTTAGGAATGCCATGCTTTTCTAGACTTTAGCATGCCAAAAGGTTATTTTCTAGATAACTCTCATAAATAAACATCTATATCTTGAAGATGTTTATTTTCCCTTACGATGATTTTGATCGCAAAGTCTCCCAATTGTGTTCCTCCTCATTCTTCTTGGTTGTTGAGAAGTACTTGCATTGGAGTTGCGATTAGAAAGGATTGTGTCGCCCTTTGAGGTGTAGATGGGTGGAATCAAACTTGCACTTGGATCTTTTGTTGAGTATGTTGAAGCTTCATTAAATATTACATCTTTTGAGATTTTGATGGAGTGGTTCTCAAGACCATACAATTTATAAGATTTAGATTGTTCACTATAGCCAATGAAGATATGTTTCTTTGACTTGGATTGTAACTTGTTTCTATCTTCCTTTGGCACATGTACAAAAGCTTCACTTCCAAATACTCTAAAATAATTGACATTGGGTTGTGAAACTTGGTCTTTAAGGTGTAGATTTTTGAAGGAGTTTCCTCATAAAGGTATTGTAGGATCTTGCAAGATTCATGGGACGTTTTGTAGGAGGTAATGTGGTCCTAGTCAATTCTTCACAATCTAAAAGTATCTATTCTAAAGCTCTCTTGTCTTTCATGTTCCACACATTCCAAGCTCCTAGATCACTTTCCTTGTTTGCTTCACGCTTAGTTCCTTCAACTACTTCATATAAGAGGTTGATATAAAGGTATGCCCTAATTTATCTTCCCAAAGATTGTAGTTTGCACCATTTATTCTCTCATCCTTTTGCATAAAGATCGGTGCAAGTGAAGGTAAATACTAATGAGTTGAAGACGACACATTCAAAATCGTTGACATTGACGTTGAAAATAAGTTACCACACTTGAAAAATGAACTCGGATTGGCACAAAAATTGTGTTGGTGTAGGGAGGCTTATAGTAGCCCTACACTTAGTGATGAGATAGAAACTTTAGAAGGGGAGAGGGGGCTTAGAATAGCCCTACACTTGAAGATGAGAGAGAGTCCTTGGGGGGGTGGCTTCGAATAGCCCAAAATTGCAATGAGAGAGAGTCACTTTTGGGGGTTTAGAGTAGCCTCCCAAGGCATTCTCTGTCTCTCTCACTATCTCACAGGGAGTGAAGTGTGCACAACAGGCCAATTTCAAGAATGGCGTCTATTTCAGAGTGAAGCCCACCTAGAGAGTTTGCTCTGCTACAGAGATGTTGGAGCTTTGTCATTTACTTGAGATTATGGGTTTCTCTCTCTTCTTAGCATGAGAGAGATGCTCCTTCTATAACCTTAGACTTGCTCATTGAAGCATGGTCTTTTCAGTGCCACTATAAGTGTTGAGAACAAAGATAGTAGATGAGCTGAGAAAAGACTTCAAGACAATTGATTGCTTTAGTAGAGAGTCAGTTATCATCATCAATGAATGAGACAAAGGATGAAATGTGCATCAACTGGGTGTGATGTTGAGGTGGGGATCATCTTAACGTAGTAAGAGAGAACTGGAATCAGCCGATTGATGAGTGCCATCAACAATATAATAATAATATGCCCCAATAATTACATATTGATTGACCATAATGATGAAGGAGTCGCCCCTAGTGATTATAATCTTTTGAAAAGAAATGCACTATCACTTCACAAAATGGCAATCAATATGCCGCAAGTCAAGAGTGTTTATGAACACTACATACAAGAGAGATGCATCAATACATTCTTGCATAATGTCACCTACATGAATGCTAAAGAGTGCTTATAAGCACTAGAAAGTGTTGAAATGCACCTCCAAAATGGAAGAACAAAGGTGAGAGGGTGGGAAAATGGCGATAAAGGTGTGAACGATGAAGAAGAAGGGATGGGAGGGTGGGAAAATGTCAAAATGAGTCCCAAAGAGCAAAAAATTGATGGCAAAAGCTTCTCTTAATGAGGTGAAAGCAAAACCACCAACACTCAAGCACCACCACCACCAAGATGATTACCAAACAAACTGCCAAGAACTCCACCTAACCCTTTAAGACCAAGTAGAGGGTAGACACATGAAAGAAAAATGAAAATAAGAGTGTACTCACAAAAAGAAAGACCATGAGACTCAAAGTGAGTAGATCATGAAATGGGAGAACTCACATGGATTAGAGTGAGTTTGCCGAGAGCATGGAGTAGGTTCCTCAAGCTTCTAACCAAGTACAAATGGGGAGAGGCCCTCCTTATATAGAATTGGAGGGGTCTCTTCAAAGGACATCAAATGTGGGGTAATTCACCTTGAAGGAGAATCAATACACAGGTAGAAGCAAATGGCAAGGTATCCAAGTACAAAAGAGATACAATATAAAATAGAAATAAAATGGAAATGGAGTGCTCCTAGATACAAAATGGAGATGTACTCATGCAGATACAAATGGAAATGATGTAGGAGAAATCATGTCGTCAACAGCTTGATGTTACTATCTTTTGTTGATTGATTAATATGAAAGTGCTATTAAGCCCCTCATTCTTGCATTTATGAATTTTCTCTGGTAAAAGGGCCCTCATTCACCAATTCATATACGTTGGTTTGTTGCTACTTTATTTAGAAATTTGGGGGTTGGGCCTTACTGGATTTGCTCACACATAATACTCCTAAAAAGTGTACCTCCATTGCTAATTTTTTGTATGAGTCATTTATTTGGTGTCCAATTTTGCAGCACCTCTTGATCACAACACATGAACCTTGAAAGGCCTTTGTAGACTTGGCTACTTGGACAAAAGGATTTCATAGTCACTTTTGAGAACCAATTGTAAAATGGTAACATTTCTATTTGTGGCTTGGAAACAAGAATATATGCAATTATCTTGCACCGGTGCACAAGGTGTCTTGGGCAACTCCATCGTGGTTGAATGTCATTCTTGGTCACTTTTTTTTCCCAACAAATCTCTAGCTGTCTAGCTTGGCTCTGCCTCATTAAATAAGATGAATTAGAAACACTCGTAATTACTTGCATGATCAGCACAAATTTGCATGATCAATTACTTCCTTTGTACAAATTTGCATGAAATTGCATACGGCAACATCCTTTAAACAACACTCGCTGTTGCTAGCATCTTAAAGTTTCTAGTCTTTCATAGAACTTAACCCTCAACACTAGCACATTATAGAGGCATAAAGATTGGCCCTGGGTACATTTGCTAAATGGCTTGAATAAAAAGTTGTTACACTTATAAAGCTTGTAAAATGTCCATGTATATGAATGAGGGTCATAATAGGACGTGGGACACTAATAAACCCAGTAAATGATGAATACAAAGAGTAAATATCTTTGCATGCCCTAAATCCCTTCGGTTATGGAGAGTCCTTGGTCATTCTCTGGGTCTCCAAGAACAAATCAATTGGAAGCAAGCCCTCATTGGTGAAGCGATCGGTTGCTCTTCGACATTGTGGAATGCGACTAGGGGAGAGATCCTTTGGAAGATTTGGCAAGAAAGATGTGCTCAAAACTTTGGAAATACCCCCAAGGAGTGGACGATCGAGAAATCCCTTTTCCTTCTCGGCAAAAGAATTGCTAACTGTAAGAACCCCCCCCCCCTTCAAACACCACAAAGAGCTACAGTATGTCAACAATAAGCTTAAAACCAAGTGGGCTCCACATGATGGGGATGCAAGGTTTATCAACCTCCTCTATAGCCTCATGTAAGCTCTCGTAGATTATGGGAATAAAAATTAGACTTCAGAAATATATCAGTTGGAAACCAGCTCTACTGGGAGTAGTAAGCGGTTGCTCCGCGACTCTCTGGAACGCTCGAAACTTTGGTGACTTCCCCATACAATGGTCGATCGAGTATTCACTGTTCCTCCTTGGCAAAAGGATCGCTAATTGTAAGAAACCCCCCCTTTTTTTAGAAATTATCAAGTTTTCCTCTTGATCAACAACACGCTTAACCCATGAGGGTGATGAGAGGATGATTAAACTTTTTGTAATGCCACCTATACTTTGTAAAAGCTACCCCCACTCTGTAGGATTCAGGGGATCCCGTGGGCACTAGTCCCCTTCTCTTGTACTTTTCTTTTAATTAATTCAAGTCCGGGAGAGTAGGCTAAGGCCGAACTTCCTTCATTAAAAAAAAAGAGAGTAAATATCTGATGCTAGAGAATGATCCGGAACTAGGAAGGGGTGCAGAGAGCTGAGAGTGGTGACGAAAGAATATTTGGTGCTGAGGAGTTGGGGCCCCAAGGGTTTGGAACAATCATTCCTGGCAGTTCCACGATGGTGCCTCAAAAGTGTGTTTGCTGCGTGATTGGTACTGTCTCTCTATCACGTTTGCATTCTCAAGGATTTCACTGTATCGTGATTGATACTTTCTCAGTCCATTGCAATAAGTGGCTCCCACTCTCTGTCCATCACTATAAGTGGCTCCTTAGATTTCACTCTATCGCGATTGATTCTACTATATGTTTCCATCATCGCCTCTCCTTGGATTTCACTCTATCATGATTGATTCTATCCCTTCCCATCGTTTCATTTCAAATAGCTCAAAGTTAAGGTTTTGCTTCTTGTTGAGTATAAAAAATAATTGTGTTGCTAAAGATTACCGAGGCATTTCACACATTAAAAATTATACACCTTTTGCTAAGGGTTTTTGTTTGACTCTTTGTTTTAAGTGCCATCCATGTGGCTCTTGGCGAAGGTCGTGCCACCTAGATGGAGTTGTCTTGTTAAATAAAAGAGAGAGAGAGAAAAAAAAAAGGAATTTCTATTAAGTGGTATTAAAACAAGAAAGAGTAGTGGGTGTGTTTGTTGATGAATGCCATGGGGTGGAGAGGTTTTGTAAAATGAAAAAAAGGGAAATTTTAGTAAGAGGTGTTAAAAGTAAATAAAAGAGAAGTCGCTTGTAGGGAGGAGATTTTGCTCCAAAGAAGTCATGGGGAGTCTTTAGGCTCCTCTAGCTTTTAATCAATTTTCGAAGACTCTTCACAAGAATCTAGCTTCAACCAAGGTGCATGTTTCCACCAAGGGACTTCCCTGTTTGTTGACTGCTTCCTCCTTCATGGCAGGGTCCTCCCACTCATTGGTGGTGAGTAATTTGGGTCTGCCTCTAGAGGACGAAACCTCCGGTACCTCTCTGGAGCTCTTTGGAGTTAAGACCCTAATTGCCTCCCATCAAAGGGAGAATATTTTGGCATAACAAGAAGAGCTAAAGAGAACATGTCTTATCGATCATTTTTTTTGTCTTGAACTGCTTCTTGGGTCCTTATGATGATGGTTCTGTAAGGAGTGGTTCCCTTTCAGCTTGATTATGAGCAAGTGCCAGTTCTTTCCTACTAATCACGTGCTCTTGATTTTTGAAAATGATGAGATGGCATTATAGGCTCTGCAAATTGGCACCTCATAGGTATGGAAAACAAGCTTGTGCCTTTTTAAATGGTTTCCTGAATTCGTTCCAAATAGGCCAAAGCCATTGTGCTATCCACTTTGGATATAGCTCCCAAACCTTCCCTTTTTCCTATATGGTTTTGTTAGGGAAATTGTGGCGCCCATTGGTCGGCCTCTCATCTATAGAGAAGACATCAGGGGGTTTCATTTATGAAGGTGCAAAGTACTCGTTCAATGTCAGATGGCGCCCACAAATTTTTGTTGAAGCAGATCTAAACAAAGATCTCCCCTTCAAAATTTCCATAGACATTGGAGAAGAGAAAACCAGAGCAAGAGATTTTACAGAAGAACTTGTGAAATGATTTCTTTCACTATGGTTTGTAGGGCCATAGAATTAAAGATTTTCATGTGAGATAGAAATCCATTAAGAACAAAAAAATATGGAAAAGTCTAATATAAAAGGTTACAAAGAAAATGTAGTGGTCCAAAGTGACGCTCCATGCATGTGGGAAGATCATCCTCTAGATGCTGAGAAACTGAAGGAAACACAAGTCATGGAGGAGAACCAAGAGGGCTTCATGGAAGTAAGATGAAGAAGGAGAAGAATTCCTAAGGGTAATATTGAGAAGAGTCCCTCTCGCATGGCTCCCAAAACAAACATTTTCTATAATTTGGAGAAGGAGATCAATGATTGGGATTATCCAAGGGGATTGAATCTCTATGACTCTTGCAATGATGGGAAAAATCCATAGAATTCCACTTGCAAGGAAGACAACCAAGAAGGGTACACCACTAGCAAAGAGGATGCATTCACCACTAACAATGATGATAACGAGGACAATGAAAATACGATCATTGGATCCACAATTCCCAATACGATGCCACGTTCATTTTCAAAGAAGATTTCTCACAAAGGAAAACAACTAGTGCAGATACTGTGGAAGAGCCCCCTCAAGGGAAAACTTGTTTGTGAGCACCCCTCCACCTTGAGGAAAAGGGACCACAAGAAAAACAAGGAAAAGAGGGACAAGGCCCCTCCATGCAAAGAACATAACCTCTGATAATGATCATTATTTCTTTCAATGTTATAGGGTTGTCTGACCCCTCAAGAGCAGCCATTATTGGTCAGTTGATCCACGATAGAAGCTTTAACTTGGACCTCATCTGCCTTCAAGAGATCAAAATGGGAGAAAAGAGGGGGGATTATTGATGGTCACAAGAAAGATGTCTTAGACCAGTTCAAGCTGCACCTTGATCTAGTGGAGATCAAAGAAGAGGTTGGTTTCTCTTGGTCGAACCTCCGGTCTGGAGTTGACTTGAGGAAAACTAGACTTGACACGAGCTATATTACATAGAATATCATCAATAAGTGGCTCCTTCCCTCTCCCAATGTGTGGATCTTGTTGCCTCTGATCACTTCCCAATTGTGCTTAGCTTCAAGCCATATGTCAACCTCAAGAGAGATCCTTGGTTTCATGCCAATCTCACAACCTTTTCATTCCCCTCGATCTAGTAAGGGATTGCCGCTGCTTGGAACTGGGCCTTTGCCAACCACTCCTCTCTAGCCAAGTATTGGAGAAAGGCAAACATGAAGACACAACATATCTTGGTCATGACTCAGAAGGATCTTCAAAACATTCATCGATCTACAAGGGAAAATCTTTATCGAAGTCTTGGGCATCTTGAGAAAGAAGTCCACAAAAGCCACTCTCAATACTAGATAGGGCTCCGGAAAATCAGAACCATGTTGAGGTACGAAGAGGAAATTCAAAGAAAGAATCTCTTAATATAATTTAAAGATTGGTGGGTGGGAAAAGCAGACAAGCTTACTAAAGAGATGTGAAACCTCCTTAAGAAGAATAAGTCAAAGGAAGCGATCCCTTTCATGATGGATATCAATGGTGTTGAGTGCAAGAGGTATGAAGAAGATAGTATGTTGATTGTCAATGACTTCACCCAACTTTTGGGAGTTTCCATGCCCCTTACGCCTCATAGTTGTGATAGCATGGGGGCCATCTCTACAGTTAGAACTGAAAGAATTCTACAAAATATGAATCCTCTTCTTGAAGCTCCCATTTTGGATCATGATATTTGTGAAGCTATTGATATGCTTCCTAATGTCAAAAGCCCATAGTTGGATGGCCTTACCAATGAGTTTTTCAAGACCTTCAAGCACGAGGTGAATTTTTTGTTATGGTTGGTGTGGCAAGAGGCCGTATCTTTCAGTGTGCTACCCAACTGCCTCAATGAAGGCGTTATCAAAATTATTGGTAAAAAAAGAAGCAAAAACAAAATTGAAAATTGGCATTCAATTACATTGTTACAAACCAGTTACAACATGCTCGCTAAGGTTATTCCTAATGGCATTGCTTGTCACCATGGATCAGTGAGGATGAGAAGGGGTTCATCAAGGGGAGGTCCATCCTCAAATCTATCATTGATGTTTGGGAAGCCTTGGCTTTTGCTGAAGAGTCTGCTCAAGATATCCTCTTCCTTAAGATTGATTTCCACAAAGCTTATGATAGACTCGAGTGGGACTTCATTCTCCAATCTTTGAAAGACCTTGAATGTGGCCAAAAATGTATTAAGATGATCTCTATATTGCTGCAAAATGCCTCAGCTTAGATAAACATCAATGGCTAGCTTTCTCAAGCTATTCATTTAAAACCATCTATCAGACAAGGATGCCCCTTGACTCCTCTTGTTTTTGCAATTGTTGTCGATGGCCTTAGCTACCTAGTTGAACATCACACACCCCTTAGTTCTTATTTAAGGCCTTGCTCTTCCTCTCAATCAAGGCTAGATGATCATGAGAGTCTTTGTTGATGACACAAATGCTTTTGTGCACAATGATCTCGCCAACATTGATACCTTTTGGCTCTGGGTGGGACTTGCACCCTGGCCATCTGCCTAGGAGTACAAGGCACATCTGCTACACCACATCTGCTGCCTTAGAGTTTCCCAAGATGGGTGCCTCTACGTTACGAGGTCGATTGTGTGCATCTTTCCATTTTGATTGTACTCTAAAAAAAACATTGATACCTTTTGGTGTTGCCTAAATACTTCTTGTGAGGTATCGGGCTCTAAGATAAACCACTCTAAAACCACTTTCAAGGCTACCATTGGGCATCCACTTCAAATTTTGACAATGGCTATCAGTCAATCTCGAGGGATCAAATCTTTTTCTTATTAGGTATTCTGATGGGATTCAACATTTCAATGGGTCAATGATGGAACTAGGCTCTTTTTAAATTGGGTAACAAGTTGCCCTAGTGGAAAGGTATGCAGATCAAACTGGGGGGATGAGCCCTGTGTTTGGAAAGATGGATGGACACTCCACGAGAATGAGTAGGTACTGCCATATCCTGCTTTGTACCAGCCCTTTGATGCTTCAAAGTTGATAAGTGGACCCTTTTAGATTCCCAATGACACCATAGAATGGCCTATGTACTTTGGGAATGATGTATGAAAAGATAGAATCAAAACAGACAACTTTGAACTTCAAGTCTTCAAGAAAACCTTCTATTTTTGACTAGACACCTACTGCATCTTTTGCTCAGTATGACCAGCACAGTAGGAATTCGAAAAATTCCTTTTAGGGGTATCTAATTAGCTTAGTAAGCTAACTATTCCAAGTGGAATTACTTAAAAATATTAACTATGCTCAGAGAAATCAATTTAGCAAGTAAACCTTTACCCTCGATATTTTAGGACTCTTGCAGACTTTGACCAATGATCACCTTGACAAACTTTTCTCTGAAATGGCTAAATAGAAATCCTTCAAATTTTGACAGAATGTAGAGCACTTTGAGCTGGTTCCAACAAGCTATAGATTGTTTAATTGGGTGGAGAAATGAGTGAGATATGATCTCCACAAGTTGACAGACTTTTAGACAAGAGATGAAGATGAAGAGCTCGGAAAGTGACTTGCATCCCCGTGACTTTTTGATGATCACTTTTATAGTAGTTGAGTTCAAAGTTTGAATTTGAATTCAAACTTTTGGCTCTCTATAATCATGCTCCTACATCCTAGGAGATATTCTCTTAATTGATTGATGCTTTACAACTAATAAAGTCCACTACTCCCTTGGGTAGGTGGTTACAAAGATTCCAGGTCAAATATGACTTTTACAAAAGATAAAATGGTAATTAGCCACTAGCATTGGTTCCTATGCATCTACATATGTGTATGTATTACAAGCCAAATGTGTAGGCTTGTGAATTGCACCAACACCGTGGTGGTTAACATGTTCCTTCTTTCTTTTGGGTGATAACACGTTCACAAGTGCTATGTTTTGATAGCGAACATAGTAATTAAATGGGGACTAACACACCCATTTCAAATTGCTTCATTGAATTTATAGAAGGACTATCTGATGACATGAGGTGCATGTCTTCCACTGCTAATTTGCCACAAGGGTTTCGGGTAAAGGCAATCTAAAGTGAAAAAGTTCCCTCACAGAGAGTTAAAAGGTGGCATTTTTGAGGATGTTTGGTCTAATGAGCCTTCTTCGTATGGGAACAGTCCATCTTTGTCTCAGATGCATTTGTGCATATAGTAGATGGGATAGGTCAAGTCAACTCAACCATGATTGTTTCACCAGTTTTGATTCTGAATTCCAGAAAATTTAGTTTATTTAATCTCAACAATATAAAAATCAGATTTTATAGATTGAAAAGCTATTTTGACCAAAAAGAACAATGACTACTGTTTCACCCCTGCCAAAATCAGGTATACTGTTCTCCATAACTATTTTCCATAAAAATAAATTGCACCTTACCTTTTTACCTAAAATCTTCAAGTATACAAGCCCTATGAGAGAAATAGGTGAAAAGCTTAAATTTCTTGATTAATAATGATAATGAGTTCACAATTGCTATGTTTGGATTAATACCTTATGTATTTGTGATTACAAAAATAGGAAAAAAACTTAACTATCTTGATTAGTAATGATAACGAGTCACAAGTGCTATGTTTTGATAGTGAACATAGTAATTAAAGGGGGACTAACACCCCCATATAGTCCATTTTCAAATTGCTTCATTGAATATATAGCAAGACTATCTGATGACATGAGATGCATGTTTTCCATTGCTAATTTCTCCAAGGGTTTTAGGTAGAGGCAATCTAAAGTGAAAAAGTTCCCTCACACAGAGTTAAAAGGTGGCTTTTTGAGGGTGTTTGGTTTAACAAGCCTTCTTCATATGGACACTTATCCATCTTTGTCTCTGATGCATTTGGACACTTCAGCCATGACTATTTGATCAGCTTTGATTCTGAATCTAGCATTGAAAAAAGGCTCTAAAAATCTAGGATTTTTCATTAAAAATAGAAAATTTAGTTTCTTTAATCTCACCAATATAAAAATCAGATTTTATAAATTGAAAATTTATTTCAACCAAAAAGAACAATGACCACTATTTTACCCCTGCCAAAATTAGCTAGATGTGGAAAAACTGTTCACCGTAACTATTTTTCATCAAAATAAATCACACCTTACTTTTTTACCTGAAATCTCCAAGTATATAAGCCTTATGAGATTTTTCATGTATCCTATTTTAAAACTAAAGGAAGCTTTGGGAGAAATTTTCACTGCTAATTTTCCCACCCCAACTTTGGAAGGTGTTTTAGAGAAGGGCTTCAACCTTTACATCATAATTAAACCTTTTTCACTTGCCTTCTCTTTTGAATAATTTCTACACATTTTTCCGAGCCATGTTTGGGGTTTCTTTAATCTCAACAATATAGAAATCAGATTCATAAATTGAAAAGCTATTTTTTTGTGCAACATTCTCTACATTGTGTGGTCTTATTTCGTGTATTCTAAGATCTTGGTTAAACAATTTCCAACATTTTAAGTCATAGTAGAGGAACACACAAATAGAAAAGATCTTTATGAGTCCATGTAAGAAAGCAATTATGCAAGAGAGATGAATGTAGTGGAAGTGAAGAGAACACATATAGTAGAATTCTGAAAATTTCTTATTCATAGTAACTACAACAATGATAATGTTGTCCACTCGGGTGCTCTCAAGATAGAGATTAAATGGTGATCTAGACAAATATATAAATGGAAGATTATGAGGTAGAGCTATACTGGCTAAGCTCAATGTTTGGACTAGTGCAAAATTCATCTATAAAAAGGTCGACAGAGAGATGTGGCCTTTTGCAGCTAGTTAGACATGGGTGGTTGTACGTGGGGGGCCATTTTTCACATAGTGGTATGCTTCCATATGCCAGTGACATAGGATTTTGTGTGCCAAATTAACTTCATGATCACCAATATGATATAAAAAGCACTCTATTAAGCTTTGGGGTCAGAACTAGTTAAGTTTTTGATTTGGAATCATCTCAACCTCAAAGTGGAGATGGCAAGTTAAAACACCTCCAGCGTTAACTTGCAGTACATAATGTTCTAACCATTATCTCACTTGGAAGAGAGCCAAGCCTACCTAAGCCATTTACAAGCCAGAGTATATTAATGCAACACATTGTTCATATTACATTGTCTTTGTGTACTTTCATTCCTTATTGTTTGTAACAGAGCAGTCTCTTTTATTTTCTTCTAGGAATTCGACAAACTCTTAAGTGAACGATTGAGTTATTTGCTTACCAATTAAGTTATTCCAAAGTGAAGTGCAGTTCCACTTCAAAATAGTTATTGCTATTGTACATGGTTACACTGCAGTGTCAGTACTATAATTCCCATGTGTTTGCATATTTTGTATAGAAGATAGAGGAATAGAGTCAAATAGTCTACGTCCCATAGTTCGAGTGGTTTGGCACTGACCTCTTAAGGCAGAGGTTTAGAGTTCAATCCTTGGGCTTGACATGCAAGGCTCAAGTCAAATTAAACTAGTTGAAACCCATATAACCTTGTCTAACCTCTACTTTGTGGTATATGAGGCATCCCATAGGTACTATGCCCATTCACTTATATAATTATACTTTCATGTTAAAGCTAGGGGAGTAGGTGCCTGTCGAACCACCATTAAAAAAAAAGAGTCAAATATAACTTTCGGCATTCACCATAGTAGAAAGGAAATTATGGTAACTGAAAATAGGCTAAGATTGTGAGTAATAGAAACAATAAACCATTATTTTGGAAATGGATTTTCCCAGCTCCTTAAACTAGCCAAAAGTCAAGACTAGAACTAGTGTAGAACGGATTGCTTGCTAACATGAACAAATATGATAGGATTGCATGCTAGAAAATGTGATATCAACATATAGGAGTGACAAGAGAGGAAGATGTTGGTGATAATTATGCAGATGGATTATAGAAACACCAACCTTGCAGTTTGGATAGCAACATCCAACATATAGGCAAGATAGAGTACTGATCTCTCTACCAAAAATAGAGAATGGATTGTTAGGCAATACTAGATCCAAACAATAGAGTTCGGAACTAAGTGAACATGCATGGTTGCATGAAGGACTATTTTCCCTAGCAGGATGGAGATTTTGAGACAAGTCAACAATTTAGAATAGAGGAGAGGGCCTTAAGACTAAGTGAATTTGCAACAACGATGATCAGAAGCTAGCATGAGGGATAGTTTGGGCCAATGGTTAGAGAATGAAGTGGAGCACCACAATATATTGAACTTGCAACCTATACACTCAATGAAGTGAACTCCTTTGAAGTGGACTGGGTGGTAGATTGTTGAGATATCAAGCTCAATATGTGATGATCCAGGATGACATGTATCACTTTTTCATTTCTTTGACATGTATAGTGGTCACACTGGTATATGTCAGGGATACTTCATTGAGCTTTACTAGATTTATCTATTGAGAGTGATGGCACATTTGTTTTCTTGCCAGCTAACTCATTCATGGACAATAGGACTTTCCCTATGTACAGTTCTTTATATATTGCACTTTTTGTATTGTTGTTCTAGGTCATTCTTGTACACTTCTTTCATGTAATAGAAGAACAAGAAGAAGCTCATTCTTTGTGGCCTCAATCTATGTGTGCTCCTCTTTGATTGTGAGAGTGTGTGTGAGAGATCTCTTCCTTATCTCCTTCCTCATGAAATGGTATCAGAGCCAGTGTGGCTATAGAGAGCTCGTGGAGAAGGCCAACGGTGAATAGTATGAAAGAAGGCATGGAGAAAGCACGATTCACAAACGACCTCAGATTGCTACAAAAATTGGTGTTTTTGTCAGATTTTCGTTTTGCAACCATTTCAGCCTCTGTTTCGAGCTCGCATGGTGGGGCCCACAAAAGCTTTGGTCCCTGAAATATCTGAGTATCCTCTTGGTAGCATCCATGTGAGGTTTCCTAGGTGTGTGCATAAATTGACTTAGTACACTCACATTATAACATATATCTACTCTTGTCAATGTGGCATAGTTCAAATTACCCACAAGGCTTTGATAACCTATGATATCTTCTATGAGTTCGCCTTCATGTGAGTTTAATTTGTGATTAACTTCATAGGAGTGCCTACAATCTTACAATCTTGCATCTTGAATTTTGTCAACATGTCTTTAATATAATTTCTTTGAGTAAGGAATAAATCATGATCTCTGTAAACTTCTTCCAATCCTAGGAAGTATGTAAGCGAACCTAGATCACTTATCTTGAACTCCTATCTCATCTGATCCTTGATCTTCTTCATTCCATCTACATTATTTCCTGTAAGTATAATATCATCCACATACACACATAAATAGATGACTTCAGAATTACTCTTTTTGATAAAGAGTGATGGATCTGCCTTGCTACATTGAAATCCTTTGTCCTGCAGAAATGAAACAAGCCTGTGATTCCAAGCTCCTGGAGCTTGTTTGAGTCCATACAAAGCTTTGCTAAGTTTACACACATAATCATGGTGTACTTGATTCTCAAAACAAGGTGGTTGTGCCATATACACTTCTTCTATTATCCAGCCATTAAGAAATGCTTTTTTTTTACATCCAATTGGAGTATCTTCCAATTCTTGGAAGAAGCAATACTAAGTAGAACTCTGATTGTAGGCATCTTTGCGATAGGAGAGAAAGTTTCTTCACAATCAATTCCCTGAGTTTGTGCAAAGCCCTTTGCCACAAGCCTTGCCTTATACCTCTTACGGGAACCATAAAAATTCTTCTTTAATTTGTAAATCCATCTTGAGTTGAAGTCTTGGGAACCAATTCCCAAGTGTTTTTTCCTCAAGGGATTCAATTTCCTTTCCATTGCATGCTTCCATTCTGATTTCTCCTTGGATTCCTCAAATGTTGAGGGCTCCTCTTGATTTATGTTCTATGCTATAGAGATTGAATGCTTAGTAACTAGAGAAGTATCAAACCCATACCTCTCCAATTTTCTTTTCTCCCTCATGGACCCTCTTAGACCCTCTTAGACCATGATGTGATGATTCTGCCTCTTGTGCAAGCTCCTGCACTTTAGCTTTACCCTTAGAATTCCATGCTTTGATCTTTTCTATAGGAGATTCTTCATCATCTTCTGAGATATCATGCTTTTCAACTTTAGGATGATTCTCCCTTGACTTCGTTTGGAAATCTTCTTCAAGATGATAAGGTAAGTTGATCTTCCTGCATGAATCTTCATACCAAGAACTATTCTCATCAAACACTACATCTCTACTCACCAAGAAACCTTTGTTGGTTGGGTTGTATAATATGTAGCCCTTTTGGTTGTTGTCATATCCAATGAATACACACCCTTCTGCTTTTGGATCCATCTTCCCTCTAATTTGTGAAGGAACATGAGCATAAGCAATGCATCCAAAAATCTTGCAATTATCCAAGCTTGGTCTTCTTCCATTCCAAGCCTTATATGGTGTCATGCCATCAAGTGACTTTGAAGGCAACTTGTTGATTAAATAGGAGGCTGTAGATATAGCCTCAACCCATAAATAATTTGGTAAATGTTTTTCATTTAACATAGACCTTGCAACTTCAACAATTATCCTATTTCTTCTCTCTGCCACTCCATTTTGCTCTGGAGTATACCTTGTAGTAACTTCTCTCTTGATTCCCCTTTCTTGAAGGAAAGAATAAAATTCATGGGAGAAGTATTCTCCCCCTCCATCTAACCTTAGCCTCTTTAGTGTTTTACCTGTTTGGTTCTCCACAAGAGCTAAATACCTTTTGAAGTATGAAAAGACTTCATCCTTGTGCTTCATAAAGTATAGGATAGTCTATCTACTACAATCATCAATGAAAGAAACATAATACCTTGATCCAGATATTGAAGCATCCTTGCTAGGTCCCCATACATCTATGTGAACCAATTCCAAGAGGTCTCCATTCATATATCCTTTCCTCATGAATGGTAACTTGTGAGACATTCCAAATTGACATGCACTACACTTACAAATCATATGTTGCTTTGACAAATTAGGGAGTCCAAGTACACTTTGGTCCCTATATATTTGCTTTAATGATCTTTCAGCAATATGTGCTGAGGTCATAAACTTAGCCAAAGAGAGTCGCATAGTCCACCGAGAGTTCCCTAGTGGTGTGGAGGACAAATTGTGTGCAAAATCAAGCATGGAAGAGCCCGTGCCATCAAATCTCAACCCCTCTGAGCCCACATTACTAGAGGCAGAAATTCAATATCTCTCCAT
Source organism: Ceratopteris richardii (assembly GCA_020310875.1). NCBI lineage: Eukaryota > Viridiplantae > Streptophyta > Polypodiopsida > Polypodiales > Pteridaceae > Ceratopteris > Ceratopteris richardii. Next base: position 117,207,312 of record CM035412.1, on the reverse strand, counting down.
CATCATTGTGGATGGAGAGGAGTTTGTTTTCGTACATGATATTGAGAAGGTATTCAGACTCCATCTGGATGAATGCCTAAGTCTTTTCTCCACAATGTCAAATGTTCCACTTGATAATACATCTCATCTACTTGAAAAGAAAGCTATCACACTAGGTGATTCTATGGCAAAAACCATGGCAATGGTGTGTGAATATATTTTGAAAGATGATTACGATTATACTACGGAAGAAGATTTCAGTGCATCATGAGAGAGAATACTAAAGAACAAAGTACCTACATCCCTAGTAGCAGAGCAGAGTGGGATGGACCACTCTGACATAGATCTTGATGCTTGTGGAAGGGGGGAGAAAGAAGACAAACTTCATGATGTAAGTGGTAATTAAAGACATGAATAAATTAATTTAATAAGATTGGAGATTGAATTATCATTTCTTGCTTAACAAGAAGCCATTGAAGTGGAAAAGTTTGGGACAAGATCCATTGGGGATCGATCTTCTCACAAAAGTGGCTCATCCTTGGCAATCTACATTGAAAAGTTTCGAAAGGATGATTTTTTCATTGTTCATAAAGATTATAGTCCTGACAGACACTTCATGACCTGGTGCTCCAAGGCCTTGAGCAAAGTTTTGTGTTTGTGTATAATTACCCAAGGCACTAATTGTGTCATTTTTGTTAGAAAAGATTTAGTCATAACAACTCTCAGAGTTAACTTTAGAGGACATACTAGGACAAATAGGTATTTCCATGGGTCTTGGAATGGAAGACCCCAAGGTAATTTCTAAATTTGTAGTAACCTACTAGTTGTCAGAATCTCTTCAAAGGAGAAAGAAAATGATTGAAAATTTGAAGGCAATTAAGAACTGATGTAACATTTTGGATAAATAAAGTTTGTTTTTTCATATGTTGTGTTGTCCATTGTAAGTTATGAAATGTAATCCACACTTTGTATGTAATCAAGAGCTTTTTTATGCCCATCTATGTGCATGTAATGGCCTATGTGTGCTAAGATAGTCTTCAAAATGCCAAAGGAGACCTAGCCACAAAAATGTGGGATTCAAGCCTGCAAAAGTATTACAGGCCTCAATCCCAAGTTTCTATGGCTAGGGCTTTTTTGGCATTTTGAAGACTATTTTCGAGGCTATCTAAGGTAAGTACATTCATTAGGAGTCAAAATATAGGGGTTATGAGGCTAGCATGGAAACTCTGCTAACTAATGTGCTCAATTAAACCCTAGCTTATTCATTAAAATACATGAGTATCCATCTATATGCTTATTAATGCAAGACAACCCCTAGCCATAGAAAGGCGAGATTTAGGCATGCAAAACTTTTACATGCTTGAATCCTATGTTTCTATGGCTGGGGATTTTTTTCACATTTTGAAGTGTATTTGAGGACTATATAAGGTAAATACATTCATGGAGGTAAAAAAAAGGAGGTAATGAGGCCAATAAGTACCCAATGAAACCCTAGCTAGTCCAAATTAAATTGAATCAAGTCAAAAGCAATGGTCCTTGAACACTTATGATAGAGAGCTAGAGAGAGAGAGATAGAGATAAACAAATAGAAAATATAGGTTAAGACAAAACATTCCAATCATCATTGAAATACATTGCAAAATATGCTTCACAAAAGCTACAAGATATAAAGGCCATGAGTTATTTCCTCTTATTCTTCTTGTTAGTTGAATATCTTTGGGTTGCATGGTTACTCTCCTAGCATGGATAGCATGTAGGTTGAAATCTTCAAGCATGGAGATGAGGTAAACCTCTCCTGCCTCTTGAAGTGCCTCAAGTGCTATCCCTTGTATTTGTAGACATGCATAATAGCTTTGAGTATTCCTTTACCACTCTTGCAAATGCTCTTTGTGCTACCAATGTTTGATAGTGTCATGTCTCTGCACATGCTCTGTAGTGTCTCTGTCATCTTTGTGGAGCTCTTGTATTGGGAGGTATATTAGGTTGTCATTACGGTCTACATAAGCGTTGATAATTCTTTTTTATGTGATGTACATGATGTGAAGGTCCAGCTTCATCTATCAAATTTTGTTGTTGACGTGTGTGTTGACTTTGCTCCCTTTCCTCTTCTATTGGTATTTGACCTTGTCCCTATGGAAGTGTCTTGCCTCCATGTGTTACCCTATGGCTCATCGGAATGTGCATCTGATTCCATGGTGGTTGACTGCAACTTTCTTCATTAGTTGATGGCTCTTGATCAGAATCATTCTCTGATATAACCCTTCTCCTAACCACTGATGGGTCTGCTCTACGATGGCTCATCATCAAAATCAGAATTGGACAATTCTTGAGACCAATCCCTTTGTTTATTTGAAACTTCGTGTTTTCATGATGGAGATGGCATGCCATCATGTGAGAGATGTTGGTGAAAATGAATCCAAGCCTACATACTTGGACAATTAGCATGTATCTCATATAGTCACATATGACTATTCCCTTGTAAAAGACAATTTACTTCTTATCCTTGTAAAAGTGCATATGTTAATTGCACTATCTCCACATGGAGTTAGGAGGAATCTGTTAGAAATGTACAAGCTCAAATGTGTGTGAACCAAGGCTTAACTCAAGTTCCACATCATTTCACTTTTTGGTGAAGTGTACAACCACTTTTGCATGACTTTTTTAGCTCAAGATTCCATCTACCTTGATGGAGAAAAGTGGGGGATTTTGGAGGCATGATTTGAATTCAAATTCTACACCAAGGTTTAGAGCATTATATAAGCAATAGCTTGAAAAAAAGTCATGGCCATACTCAAGCTTCATTTGGGCACTTTAAGGCTCCCATTGGGAGTGTATACTCCAGGTCTAAGCTAGCCCCCTTCTTGTTGAAGTTTTCACTTTGGCTGAGTTTCTGTATCAGCTAGCAACTAGGAGTGGATATACTCCATCACTGGTATTAGAGCTATCATTGAGCATTGAAAACATCAAGAGGAGGCCTTGAAGTTGCTTGAGAGCCAAGGATTGAAGCAAATAGAAGGAAGATTTGAAAAAGGATTTGAAGCAAGGGGGAGCTTGTATCATCATCGAAAGTTCATGACAAGTGGAGACTCTTATGGGAAGGTAACATATCATTCTTTCTCACATCTATCACAATCCAAGGAGAGTTTAAGATGCACTTATGGTCTCATACACAATGGGAGACTATAATGCTCTGATTGAGAAGCTTGAAAAGAGCAAGTACCAACCTTGGAAGTTTAGAATCTTGAAATTCCTCATGGGAAAGGGTCTTTCGGGGTTGGTTAGTGGTACTGAGGTGAAGCCATACAAGATCCACATACACCTATTGAGAATCAAAGGAGAGCCATTAGAGAATGGGAAGAAAGGGATAGAAGAGTGATCTTCATTCTTTCTCAACACATTAGCAACTCCATGATAGGTCATATCCAAGACCTAGATACATCTAAGAAGGTTTGGGATTGTTTAGAAAGGTTGTACTCTACAGCGCATGAATGAATTCATACTCAAAGTAAAAGAGATCTCGGATACACTTGGTTCAATAGGATGTGTTGTAGATGATGATGACCGAGTTGCCCACACACTTAATGGGCTTAGAGAAGATGATAAATGGAAGGCATTCACAACCTCTGTGTATGTAAGGGATTCATTACCAGATTTTGAGCAACTTATTTCTTTTATGGTGACTAAGGAGCTCAACCATGGAGGCAACAAGTCAAAGGGCAGCCAAGACCAACGCTTCTATGCAGGCAAAGGAGGAAGAGGGAAAGGCAATAGAGGTGCTTCATGAGGAAGAGGTAGAAGAAACTACCAACAAGGGCTATCAAGGGGAGTTAATCAAGCCAAGATGAAGGTCAATCATCAAGAGGAACAAGAAGAGGAAGAGGTCGAGGAGGAAGATATGGAGGTCGAGGCTACTCCTACTCAAATGGATGCTTCAATTGTGGGAAGCAAGGACACTATGCCAAACATTGTTGGCAAAAGCAAGGTTGTAACAATTACAAAGGGAAATGTAATTATGCTAACTCATTAACAAATTCAAAAAATGAGCATTTCTTAGCTATGAAGCATAAAAGTGAAGGTCAACCACATGATGAGGTGTGGTATATAGATAGTGGCAGTAGTAACCACATTTAAGGTAAAGAGGAGTACTTCAACAATCTTCAAGCACCCAAGCAAAGAGGCTTTGTGGAGACAGGAGACAACATAGAACATGAGATACAACAAATGGGAGATGTCAAGCTTGAAGGCAACCATACAGAGGACTATCTGAGGTATTGCATGTTCCTACTATTGCAAAGAAATTAATCTCTATTGGACAGATGGTTGAAAAGGGATACCAAGTCAAGCTCAGCCACAAAGGATGCTTTATTCAAGACTCAAGGAATGTCTATGAGCTGATAGCCAAAGGAAAAAAGGAATTAAGGATGTTCACTCTTGACATTGGCAAATGACAAAGCAACAAGGCAATGTTCATCACCTATGGTGACAAAACAATTGGAGATTTGGATTTGTGGCATAAAAAGTGAGGTCACATCAACATTCAAAGGTTCAAAGACATGGCGAAGAGACAATTGGTAAGAGGTTTACCACATTTTTCATTACAAATGTTGCATGACATGTGTGAAGCTTGTCAACTAGGCAAGTCTACTAGGCAGCCCTTCAAGAAGAGTGGATATGTAGCACATGGTGTGTTAGACCTTGTGCACACAGATGTGTGGGGGCCAACCAAAGAGCCTTCTCTTTTAGGAAATAGGTACTTTGTAACCTTCATAGATGACTACTCAAGAAAATTATGGTTTTATTGTATAAAGCAAAATTTAGATGTGTTTGATGTATTTAAAAGATTCAAGGCACAAGTTGAAAAGGAGACAGGTTGCTACATCAAAACCCTAAGGTCCGATGGAAGCAGAGAATACTTCTCCCATGATTTTTGTGATTTCTTGTAGGACTAAGGTAGAAAGAGGCAAATCACTTGCAAGTATACTCCCCAACAAAATGGGTTGGCAGAGGAAGAATAGGTATATTGCTGAAATTGCTAGGAGTATGTTAAATGAAATGAATGTGCCTTTAACATATTGCTGTGTACTTGATGAATACGCGTCCCACATCAGGGGTACATGACATGACACCTGAGAAGGCATGGAGTGGAAGGAAACTAGACCTTTCACACATTAGAATCTTTGGGTGTGTATGCTACACACATGTTCCACAAGAGTTGAGAGGTAAGATGGATGCAAGGGCTGAAAGATGTATGTTTATTGGTTATGCTATGGAGCAAAAAGGTTACAGGTGCTACAACCCTAATACAAAGGAGTTAAAGGTATCTAGAGATGTAGTGTTTGATGATCTCAAACCATGGTATGCTTCCAAACTTCCATTGCAGGAAGAAGATATTGAAGAGGCAGGGAGGAGGTATGAAGCTAGGTTTCAAGATAGCTTGGAAATTAGCGGTCCAAGAATACAAAGGAGTTCGAGCATGGATTGATCCCATCAATCAGTGAATAAAGGAAAGGAAAGATCGGTAGAGATTGATGAAGATGGACATGAAATTGAAGACTTTGAAGAACCTATGTTAGAAGGGGGAGCTACATCAAAAGCAGAGATCAACGCACCAAGGCAAAGAAGGTTCATTCCATCAAAAGGAGAAGAAAGGAGGCCAACAAGGGTAAAACATCCAATCCCAATGCTTATTTATGATAGTTATATTGCTAGGCATTATGCTTTTATGACTAAGTTTATCAAAGATCATGAACCTTCTACCTATGAAGAGGCCAAAGACACAAAGGAGTGGCAAGAAGCTATGGAAGAAGAGTACAAAGCCCTTGAAGACAACAACACATGGAGTCTAGTGCCAAGAAAAGAAGGGATGAAGGTATTGGCAACAAATGGGTCTATAAAGTGAAAAAAAATTTTGATGGTTCAATTGCTAGGTACAAAGCAAGGCTTGTGGCAAAAGGATTTGCTCAATCCTATGGGATTGACTATGAAGAAACATTTAGCCTAGTTGCGAAGATGACCACAACTAGGGCAATCTTTAGGGTTGCGGCATCTAGGAGGTGGCCAATATATCAATTGGATGTAAAGAATGCTTTTCTTAATGGTGATTTGCAGGAAACAGTCTACATGACTCAACCATTAGGGTTAAAGAACCCTAAATATTCAAATTTTGTTTGTAAACTTAGAAAAGCATTGTATGGTTTAAAGGAAGCTGATAAGGCGTGGAAACAAAGGCATGTGGAGTATTTGTGCAGGTGTGGATACAATCCAAGTGATGGAGATCCTTCCTTATACCTCAAGAAGGAAGAAGGACTAGTTGTCCGTGTATGCATATATGTGGATGACTTGATTATAACAGGAAGTGATGATGTAGGTATTACATGGATCAAGGCCAAGTTTGGAAATGAATTCAATATTTCAGATGTTGGAGTTCTTAAATACTTTCTTGGGATTGAATTTATTTATGTGGAAAATGGCATTTATCTTCCTTAAAGGAAATACTTGCTAGATGTACTTTATAAGTATGGTATGCGTGGATGTAAGCCACTTACACAACTTGTGGATCGAAACACTAAGTTATGTGCAGTGGAAGGACACACTCTTGAAGATTTTTCAGCATATAGAAGCATAATTGGAAGCCTTAATTATGCTACCATCACAAGGCTTGACTTGTCTTATGTTGTAGGAGTTCTTTACCAAATTTTGAATTCACTAACTAATGTTCATATGAATGCAGCCAAGAGAGTGCTTAGGTACATGAAGCACACTCTCAACCAAGGGTTGTATTACCCTTATGGAGATGGATTACAACCTCAAGGCTTTAGTGATGCTGATTGGGCTGGTTCAAAGGAGGATAGAAGGAGCACATTTGGCTATGTCTTCATGCTAGGTCAAAGAGTCATTTCATGGTCCAAGTAGCAACCTATAGTTGCATTATCATCTACTGAGGCTGAGTATAGAGCTTTAGCACTTGCTACATGTGAGATCATGTGTCTCAAGAAGCTCTTCAAAGACTTGGATGTGGAGGTCAAAGAGTTCACTCTATTTGGAGATATGTCAAGCATTCATGTAGCAAGCAACCCTATGTTCCATGCAAGAAGCAAGCACATAGAGATACATTATCACTTCATCAGAGAGAAGGTACTAGCAAAGGAAGTGGACATAAAATACATAAATACAAAGGAGAAACTTGCTGATATCATGAACAAATTCATGGATGCAAGCAAGTTGGAGAAGTTCAAGATCAACCTCAACATAAAGGGGATAAATGGAGACTAACACTTGAGCTTGAGGGGAAGTGTTAGAAACATACAAGCTCAAATGTGTGTGAACCAAGGCTTAACTTGTGCCACATCATTTCAGTTTTTGGTAAAGTCTACAACCACTTTTCCACGACTTTTGTAGCTCAAGATTCCATCTACCTTGATTGAGAAAAGTGAGGGAGTTTGGAGGCATGATTTGAATTCGAATTCTACACCAGTTTTTAGAGCATCATATAAGCAATACCTTGGAAGAAAGTCGTGGACATCCTTAATCTTCATTTGTGCATTTTTAGGCTCTCATTGGGAGTGTATACTCCAGGTCTAAGCTAACCCCTAGCTAAGCTAGCCCCTTGCTTGCTGAAGTTTTCACTTAGGCTGAGATTTTGTATCGTCTATATCTCTTTGTGTAATTTTCCATTTCATGTGCAAGGGTAGCTCATATTAAAGCTCTTGTTGTAAGATTTATTTTGAATATAATCTTAGTAAAAAGTGCTTATTATAATTTTTTATATTGTGCTTGAAAGCTCTCTGGTCTATCTCTACATATTCCCCATCATATGTGTGTGAAGAGGTACACATAAGTGTAAGCTATCTATTTGGGTAGATTTTGGTTTGTCGTATGCAAGGAGGTTGACATAGGTCGCATTCTCCACATTGAGTGATCTATGGCTTGTTGGAAAGCTTAGAGAGTCTATTCATAAGTTCAGTCCTCCGGTCCAGAGAGCAATTCAATTTTTGGTGGATTGTGGTAGTGAACTGTTTCGTCCTAGAAAGGGCCTATCATTCTTCTACTGTAACTAAGAGGGGATATACTCCATCAGAATCAAATCTTGAATCACCTGGTAGTTGATTGATGAGAAAGTAAGCCCTAAAGTTTAGGACTCACTTTATGGTGAAAGTTTGAATTTGAATGCAAAACTTGGCTCCAACTCTAGCTATAAAAGTGGATCAAAATCTTGCGTGGATAGAATCCAATTTGGAGATCAATTGAGAGGGTTTTTTTTAATTAGAGAAGCTCATTCCATAGACCCATCACTACCCTCACATTGTGCAATTATACATTGCCAATGTCATTGTATTTCTACATGATTTAATATATACACAGTGATCACATCTCTACTTCACTTCTCTGGTATGATCAATATAGAACAATGAACTTCTCAGAGCTTGTTCTCAGTGCATTGTTGATCATTTGACATGATTTAAAATGCTATAGATTCAGCATACTCTCTATTTCATAGCTAAAAAGGTTTATTGTTATTGTTTTTCTCAATCTCGAGATATCTTCACATCTCTGCTCACAGGTTTACATACTGTAGCAGCCCAAAAATGTCGGGCTAGTCTTCCGACTTGCTAAGCATCATTCTCAATGTACAATTGATCTTTTTTATTGAAAAAAGTTTTGTTTGATAGCTATCTAAGCTAATCAGATTCTCCTAGAAGGAATTTATTCAATTCCTAACAAGTTGAGAGCAATTTTCATTTTACTGAACATGTGCAAAGACCAAAATAGCAAGTCTTAGCTCTTGGTTGAACTTTCTACTTATCTGTTTTGTTCCATTGATTAGTGGATCATGCTCCAAAGCACACACGTGATTATTTATGATTCTTGGGAAGCTCAAGGGGTCTGCTATACTCTCCATAACGTTTTCTTGGCTGGTGTGAAGCAAGAGTTTGCAGCACCACTTCATCTTTGGAATCTATCCACCATCTCCTCCAACAGTGGTATCAGAGCAATAACAAGCAAAATGGGAGATGTATTTCCATCATTCATTCACAAATTGGACAAGAGAAACTATCCAGCATGGTCCCTAAGGATGTAAAATTATCTCCAAGGAAGAAGCTTACATGGATATATCTCTACAGATGAGGAAATGCCAATATTCAGAAGCAAACATCAACCTATAAGAGAAGCGCAAGAAAGGCTAACTACATGGTGTGCAAAGGATGTTCTAGCCTGGTCGTATATACTTAACTCAATATTTGATTTCTTATTACCTCACATTAGGAATTGCAAGACCTCCCAAGAGACTTGGGAAGTACTTGCTTCATATTTCTCATCAAATAGAAGAGCTAGGAAGAACTAGCTTTGGAAGAAGTTCACAGCCTTGAAGAAGCAACCAAAGCAAAGTGTAGCTGAACTATGTACAAAGATGAAGGATGTAGCTGCCCAACTTGGGAGCATTGATGAAGAGATAGAAGAGGATCCGATAGTAAGGCAAATCATAAATGGCATCAAAGCTGATGATAAGTGGGAGTGCTTCACCACAACAATGGACCTATATATGGATATGCAAATACCTAGGCTCAACACATTGCTGGGGAAACTTTTCACACATGAGCTTACTTACATGCTGAATACTTAATTTTAAGTAGAATATGTGTTGATATAGATTTGAAAAGATTCCCTATGTGTAAGGTATCACTTTTTGTAGATTATAGGCTTTTTCACACCTAAGTGTGATAGATGACTTATGGCTATTCTGAGGGGGCTTTTCAAATTAAACACTGAACTCAATTCCTCGTGCTAGATATTTTGGTCCTTCCTTCTCAAAGTAGAATCCATCCAATGGTCCAATAATGCATTAAGGTCGAAACTTGAATTTCAACACTTCCCCTCAATCTTCAAGCTCCAAATCTTCATGCTAGCTCCAAAAACCCAATGCATTTCATGAACTTTGTAAGCTTGATTGAATCCAGAGCTTTGGTTGAACATGCCAACACAATGGTCCTTTGTACTTATGTGTTGCACTTGAACATCCTTAGCTAGAACTTTCTCTTTGATATAATAATAGTGTACCTCTATGTGGTTTCTCCTAGCATGGAAAATTGGATTAACATATAGGTACACACTACTCATGTTATCACACATGATTGGAAATTAACTAACTTTCCAATTAAGTTCAAGCATTAGCTTCTTGAGCCATGTAAGCTCACATGTAACTTGAGCTAAGGCTCTGTATTGAGCTTCTGTGGAAGATACCACAACTATGGGTTTGCTCCTTTACCATCCAAGAGATGACCTTCTTGCCAAGCATCATTGTATATCCACTTGTACTCCTTCCAACCAAATGAGCATTTGTATATGCCTTCACCTACAATTCATCTTCAAAAGGCTAGAATAAACCTTCATTTAATGTAGCTTTGAGGTATCTAAGTATTGCTTTAGCTCCAAGTAGATATGGAACCCTAGGTATGTGCATGAATTCAAATAACACACCAGCTGTATATGCTACGTCAAGCCTTGTAATGGTGGCATAGTTTAAGGATCCCACATATACTTGTACAAAAGTGAATCTTAAACTTCACTATCTTCCATTGAAGTCAATTTTATGTTTATGTACATTGCATCTCTTATCTTTTTACAACTTGTGAGTCCATAGTTCTTCAATACATCCCAAAAGTACTTTTTTTGCATAAGTCAATGTCACATAATCCTAGTAGGAGATGGTTGAACCATGCCTTAAGAGATAGGATTAGGAAGTAATACTCAACCATGGATTTTGGGGCAAGTGGTTATCCCATCACACTCCTAACTAGGAGGTTGTGAGTTCGATTCCCAACATTCAAATACCATTGTCCTTGTATATGAATTGAATCCCTAAGAAATACCTTAGATATCCAAGGTTTGAGATCTTGAACTCCGTCCCAAGCTTCTCTTTGATGCCCCTTGATGCATTCTTCATGATCACCTATGATACTTAGTTCACTTACATATACACGTAAGTAAATTAATGCTTTAGAATCTCCCTTGTGGAACAATGATGGATCTGATTTTCTTTCATTGTAACCACAACTGATCAAATAGTCTACAAGCCTTTGATTTCATGCCCTTTGACTTTCTTGAGACCATATAGTGCTTTATTTAATATGCAAACAAAATTACCCTCGATTTTTCTTCAAAACCTAATGGTTGGTCCATGTATACTACCTCCTCTATCTCTCCATTCAAATATGCATTCTTCATATGAGGTTGATATATCTTCCAATGCTTACTTGTTGCAATGGTGATGATTGCTCTGATGGTAGATAAAAAAGGCTAAATTTCATAGTCTATTCCATATATCTGAGCAAAGACTTTGGCTACAAGTCTAGATTTTTGCCTAGAATAGTGCCATCAGAATGATTCTTTACCTTATAAACCCACTTGTTTCCAATTACTTTCATATCCTTCTTCATTGGCATCAAATCCAAGGTTTTATTATCCTCCAAAGCCTTGGTTTCATCCTACATTCTTTCCATTCACCAAGTGTGTTTGCTTCTTCAAACCTTGTGGGTTCTTCAAGAGCTTTGATCCTATAAGCATCTAGGTTGCATTATTCCTTATTCAACAATTTGTTTATTCATGAATAATTATGGAATTTTACAGAAAGCCCTTATTATTCAATCCAACTATTCAATTGAATTATTCAATGCCACATCAGCTTATTCGGGCATGACTAAATGCTTTTTGCATGATGATTCCATGCTTTTTTGATTGAAAGCACTTTGGATGGAAATCCTTTGGATCGAGATACTTTTTGATCCAATACTTTTTCGATCGCAAATTATTCGATCGAATATTGATTTATAAGAGAATGGTATTGAGAGTCATTTTTCATAAGAGTTACTTTGTTTTTCAAAAACCTACAGTGTCATACAAAGAACAAGGTTGTTGCAGAGCTAAAGAGAGCACAAAGCAGAGAAAAAGACGGGCCCCAAAATTTTTCCGATTTGGACATCATATTTTTGTATCATAACCATTCTTGTAATATATTTTCCGTTGTAAATGCACTAGAGGAGTCCTCTAGATGCATCCCCACAGAAGATTAGAGATTTACCCATGTAAAATAGTAGGAAATTAGTCTTTTAGTAAATAAAGTGCCGGTCTCTTGTGTGAAAGGACCATTTTTAGGGCACAAGTATATAAGTCAAATGTGACTCTTTGTAAAGAACTTTTTGCCATTGTGAGAATAGAGAGCACAGAAATTCGAATTTGTGTCTTCTTCACTCTGTATCTTCTTCTCTGTGAGTTTGTATGCATGTGTATTGCTTGGAAAGAGTGCTTGTGAGTGTTGTCTATCCATGAAAGTGTTTATTTGCTGTAGGTAAGGTGTGTGCGAAGTGTAGAAAGTGCTGAAGTGTAGGAAGGTATTTCCCGTGACTCAGTATTTTGCTCATAACTTGAAGTAGGAGCGTCAGAATTGAGTGAAACTACTTCCATTGGATGCGTCTTCTTGAGAGCTTCGAAATGCATATGCTATTCGCTATATTTGGAGCTCGGAGCTGGGAGAAAAGTCCAAAATACTGACGGCTGCTGCACCAAGTATCGTGACACCATGATCAGCAGTTGAAGCTTGTTTGGATAAGTCTTTGCCTTGTTTACACTCTTTGAGTAGTTCATTGCATTGATCATCACATGATTGCATGTCCTCATACACTCGGCTAGGTTTGTATACTCTTTGGATTGATAATTAAAAGCGTGTATCCCCACTATATGCACTTGAGAGGGGATTGAGGTATAGTCTCTTTCTCCGCAAGTCCCTAAGTTGGTACTTAGGTCAACACACTTTTTGGCGCCGTTGTCGGGGAGTGACGAATCAAACCGAGGCATTCGTGTGATGGTAAGTAGCTTTTTTCGCATTGAAGTAAGAGGAGGAGTGGTGATTTTCTCTTCTTTGGTAAGTCATTTTCAACCGCACTTGCTACTTCTCATTCTTGGAGTGTGTGTAGTGAGTTGTTAGTTTAGGGAAGTGTGTAGAAGGAGTAGAGTAGGAGTAGTTAGAGAGTAGACCAAGCCACTAGAGTAGAGTTTTCTTTTTGAAAGCAAGAAAATCCCAAGTATAAAAGCCAAAAAGAGTCATTTGCAAATCACTTGTGTTTTTGAACAAGTATCGTGGGCAGAGACAGTCGAGTATCGTTTCAAAGCTATAGAGAGCTAGGCAGAGCAAAAGAGGGTGCTAGAAGAGTGGGAAAGAACATCAGAGGTGAGCCCTTCTATTGCTAGTTCTTTTTCATCACTCAAAAATCAATTTCAATATGAAACGATCTGCGTCAGGTATCGTTTAGGACCAACAGGGTAAAAAAGGTGTCTTTTGATTGATACAGAAAGAGGGGAGAGGGTAGGAGAGCTAGTACAACAAATTTATTGAAGCAAAATTTAAAAAATCTCTTTCAAAATTTGTCCAAGGGTCAAGTATCGTTTTGCTCCTGCGGTCGAGTATCGCGATACTTAGCAAGTATCGTTTTGCTCCTGTGGTCGAGTATCGCGATATTTCCCTCCTATCGGTATCGTTTGGCCCAGAGATCGTTTTGATCAAAGATCGCGGTATTCACCAGCGATCGTGTATCGTTTGGTTCATAGGTCGTGTATCGTTTTGGCCAAAGATCGTAGATCGTGTATCGTCTGGATCAAAGATCGTGTATCGTTTGGCTTAAGTATCGTGTATCGCTTCTCAGAGATCGCGATACTCACCAAAGATCGCGTATCGTGTTGTTCAGGTATCGTCGATCGTTTCCACTTCAAAAGATCGCGTATCGTTTGGGTTAAGTATCGTGTATCGTTTTCTCCCGAGTATCAAGTATCGTTCCCCATCAAGTATCGTTTTTCATCAGGTATCGCGTATCGTTTTGAGACAGAGATCGAGTATCGTCTGGGATCAAATATCGAGTATCGTTTGAGCCCAAAGATCGTGTATCGTTTTAGGCTAGAGATCGTGTATCGTGGAATCTGGAGTCAAGTATCGTGATCTGGAAAAAATTCTTTTTCAGTCATTTCCTAGCCAAAGTCTTCTAGAAATTCTGACCTTTAGTGAAGAATCCCAGAGGCTAGAGGGTTGCAAGGGCTGATCAGAGTTGTTAGGTGGATGAACCTGAGATCCGGAAGAACCCTAGGAAGTCGAAGAAGTGTAATCTCTTCTGTAGGTAGTGTAGCAGAGCAAAGTAACCGTTCATATTATTCGGAGACCTCCAGTGATTCAGAGGACGAAATTCCCATGGCTTCGGAGGATATGCAGAACACAATACCCATGATTGGCATGATGTCGATCATTGAGGGAGAGTACAGGACCTCCTTGGAGTACGTGAATACCAACCAAAATGAGATCCCTATTTATTTGGATGGTCTAAACAGATCAGTGGCCAGGTTAAAGAAAGCGTCAGAGGCTTATATAGTGCCTAGACCAGCAGTCAAGTATGTAGGAGGTTTTTACATGGACAAAAGAGATATCCAATATATTGTCACGGAGCACCCGGAAAACATTAATGAACATGGTGAAGATAATAATGCTTCAAACTTAAATGGAGGTGGGAATGAAGAGCAAGTAACTACACCTAGAGGGAGATCTGCTGTAGCTAGGATTTGGAGGGGAGACCTGATTCCCCAAGACGACTCCCTAATGGATGTGTATTTGATCAATGGGATAGAGCATCTTCTTAGAGCACATTCTTCAATATGGGAAGCTGCCCCTAATCCAGTCACCATCTGTGAGTTACAAGATCCTGATTTCCCCACCATCATCACATATCTGGATAAGAATAAGAGAAGATATTGGCCCTTAACAGAAGCGGAAAGAGCTAAGTTGAAATATCAGAATATCCCAGTGTTTCCCCCTAGGGACCAAGCCACTACTTCAAGAAACCCACTCGGAACTTCCCATAATGATTCATGTCAACAGTCGGGCCAAACACAACAAACACAACAAACCCAAATCCCAGTCAGACCACATGTGCAACTCGCAATGCCTGCAAATAACCCTAATTACCAACCCCAACCAACTATTGACCCAAGACATGGAATTCATGCTCCAGTCAGACCGCCGGTAGTAAGAGGACCAGGCATACCAATAGGAAGACCAATTTTCCCAGTGATGCCTAGACCGCCCGAAACAGGAAGAAGATTAAGGCCAATTCAAGTGGCCAAATGCATGAGAAATCACTATGATGGCTCTAGTGAACCCTACAATCATATAGCTGAATTCAAACAAGTTATCAGAGCCGAACAGGTAGAAGACTTCTTGATTCAATATGAGTCCTTTGGTCTTACCTTGTCAGATACGGCGTTAGCATGGTTTCAGCCATTGGACCTTAATAATTTTCAAAACATGGAGCAAGTCTACCAAGAAATGATTGAGGAATTCACTAAGTCAGGAATTAAAAACAATTCTTCATCATTGATCCATAGCTTCAAGCAAGCCCCTACCGAATCAGTGAGATTGGCTGCAAGAAGATTCAAGCAGTATGTGGACAGATGCCCAGTAGAAGAGAGACCTACCCAAAATAAAATGGTGTCATTATTTTTGGAAGGATTGTTGAACGGATCTTTGAGATCTTTAGTATATGTAAAGAGAGTTCAGACTTTGCAAGAATGCATGAAGGAATGTATAGACCTAGAAGACAACCTAGCAGAGGACCTGAAAATACCTCAAGGTAGCTTGAAAAGTGAAGATTCGGTCAGTTGCACATCAATCCCTAAAAACAATGTCGAGGAAATAGCCGATTTGGTAGCAAGGAAGTTGAACGTTCAAGGACAGAGGAACTACCCCAATAACCCTATGAGAGTACCCATGCTCAAAAGATGTATGCAGTGCGGAGGTGATCATCCTTCTCACTTGTGTACTAAGGGAGTAGTCCCACCACCTGCTTATGCTTATAATAGACCCACTGTCCCAGGATCTCTATAATATTGTAGTATAGAACAAAAATATACAAACCACAGTACAGAAAATTTCCCTTACAATAGGCAAGCGAGACCAGCACAGCCATACATGAGACCTTATGGATACCCTCAGAGAGATCAAGGAGGTGAAGCCTTTAGATATCCCACTTATCAGTCGCAGGCATCAGTGCCACGACCATATGCGTATCAAGGATACACCCAACCACAACCTGTACTAGGACAACAACCGCCCCATCCTCAGAACGTTGTCCCAATCAAGATTGCTCAACCTGAAGAAAACCTAGAGAGAGCAATAGTCCCAGCCACACCTTTGATTAGTAATGAACCATATGACTCGTTTTATGACCCTATTCAAGGAACATATCCTAATTATGAAAGCTCAATGATGGAATATGGACAACTGTATGAACCATATGCCTATGGCATGGAAGTATCAGATAGTTCATACGGATATGAGCAGGACTATGTGTCATTAATGTACACAGCTCCTAGAGCAACCATACCACCCCGACCCATGAACAGACCGCCTGTACCCAGAGGACCATGCTATAGATGTGGAGGTGATCACTACATCAACGAATGTACATTGCCAAACCCACCACCACCACAACGCGTCTGGGAAGGCTACTGTAGTGATTGTGGTAAGGAACACCTTTTCAGAGATTGCCCCAAGAATCCCAACAAGGTTACATCCAACGTGCAAATCAATGTGATAGAAGTAATCGAGTCATTAGGGAGCGATAAGGAATATACTGTACCATTGAAGGCAATAACAAGAGCCAAAGTTAGAGAGACCCTAGAAAAACCTGAAAAACACGATCAAAGTAGCCTAGAATTGAATACACCCACACCACAGAGAGTGGAAGACTCGGAAGAGCCTGAAAAAAGTGTTGTCAGTAAAAGAGCCCAAAGATGGAAGAACCGTAGAGATAGAATAAAAGAAAAGAAGTTACTGCAGAAGAAGGAAAATGAGAAGAGCAAACAAAACCCAAAAGAGGAAAATGAAGAAGAAAATAAAAATGAAAAGTACAAAAAAGAAGAGGTAGGATCAGTGTTAGCAGATCCCATGCCTGAAGAATTAGCTATGTGGATTCAGGCATACGAGGCACGAATAAGAGCCGGACCGACCATCGAACAACATGAAAGAGAATACCCTAGAGGTGACCTAGAGAAAGAGAGATTGGAGATCTGCAAAAAATTAATAGAAGTTGCTCAACAGACCTTAGAGAAACCTGTATTGCCATTGCCCAAGACCCGAATTCCTGAAAGAGAATTCCAGGAATGCACATCACCAATGATCACGAAAAACCTGAGGTAAGTAAGGCACAGAATGGCAATTATTGTGAGGATAAAGGGGAAGGATCCATTGTTCCCGAAGTGGAAGGAGAATGGCCTAAAGATTTGTGGGCTAGAGTCCAAGAAGACAGATGGAAGAAAGTAGGAGGAATTGAACCACCTTTTGAAGAGATAGAAGCAGAAGAGGAAATGGAGGATTCAATACCTGAATTAAATTCAGAAGAAATTTTACCAATTGTATTGCATCCCCTCAATAAGGAAAAAAGAACCGAACCCATCAGTCCAAACAGCGGACATCATACAACACCTTAAAAAAGTAAAAATCCCTTGTACACTAACATTAGAGGAATTGTTGAAGGTTAAACCACATTTGAAGGAGAAATTGACCAGTCAATTGGAGGTCAAGACTAGAGAAAAAGAGATGTCTGATGAAGCAAATACTATAAAGATCCCAGTGGATAAGGTAGGAGATTTTAGTGAGGGAGATGAAGGAAACACTTGCCTTCCAATTACCTTTAGGGGTTATACAACCAAAGCCATCTTAGATTCAGGAGCTGGTGTAGGCATTGCTACTAGAGAAATCTGGGAGAAATGGGGAAAACCAGCTTTAAGACCAACGCGTATGAAAATACAAATGGCTGATGGACACACAAAAAGACCCTTGGGATTATTGGAACGAGTAGTTTTCACCACATGCGGAGTTGAATTTGAACACACCTTAGCAATATGTCAATTTGAAAGGCCGAGCAATTACGAAATGATACTTGGAAGACCTTTCATGAGACAATTAAAGGTTGTGCAAGATTGGGGAAAAGATGCAGTATACCTTCAACATGAAGGAACCACCACAAGAATAAATCTCCACACTTATACATATCAAGATGTTCCTCCCTTACAATGGAATCAAATTCACAAGGAGGAAGATGATCATTCAATTCACAGCATAAGTTCTAGTGACCAATCTTGGATGAACGAGGACACTCATCTATGGATATGCCAAACTGCCAAAAAGGAAGAGGATAGGAGGAAAGGATGGTAGCAAGGGCAAGGAGTAGCTAGGTCTGTACAAGATCCAGCTTACATGCCTCAAGTCTTTTTAGATGAAGAGTTTGAACCTCATGGCTGGATGGAGATTTTAGCGACCCTTGATGTATGCGTGAATGAAGAAGTAATAACCATGAATGAATGCATTGACGAAGAAGGATATGATGTTAGTCTCTATGTAGTAGTTCTTTAGGAGGCTAAAGAAGGAGAAGTGATAGAGAAAGAATGGAAGGAGGACTATGAGAGCATTGAAATGGAGCCAGAACCAATGGAAGCTGAGGATGAAGATCAAAAAATAAGCATCACAGCTAATGAAAACAACCAAGAGCCTACACAGAAAGAAGAGCTGGAGTTAGATAAAGAGCCAGAAGGTGAAGAAAACAAGCCACAAGATCAGTTTGAAGTGCCCGCTCACTTCAAGAAATACGAAGTAGAAGAGAGAAAAATTGCTATTCAAATGCCTAAAAGAGAGGCACAGCCGGGAATAGCATATGACAATAAAGAACAAACCAAGAAGATAGTAGTAACGTTAGAAGAAGGAGAAGAACGATGTACTTTCATAGGACAAGATGTCTCCGTAGAGGAAGAACAAGAGTTGATACGCCTCATACGAGAATATCGGGATGTTTTTGCCTGGACCTATAAGGACTTGAAAGGGATAGATCCATCTATTTGTGCCCATAGAATTCCCATGACATCCGAAGCCAAACCTTCTAAACAAAGACCATATACATACAATGATGTGTATTCAGAAAAGATAAAGGAGGAGATAGACAAATTGTTAGATGCTGGATTCATATACGAGATTGAGCACACGGAATGGGTGTCACCTTTGGTGGTTGTACCGAAAAAGAATGGAAAGTTAAGAGTGTGCATCAATTTGAAGAAAGTAAATGCCGCGACCATAAGGGATAATTATCCATTACCAATTATAGATCATCTCTTGGAAAGAGTGGCAGGAAAGGAAGTCTATAGCTTTCTGGATGGCTTTTCAGGGTATAATCAGGTAGCTATTGCTCCTGAGGACCAACATAAAACAGCATTCGCAACTGAATGGGGAGTATATGCCTTTAGAGTCATGCCTTTTGGTCTAACTAATGCCCCAGCCACCTTCCAAAGATTGATGTGCCATGTATTCAAAGAATTCCTAAGAAAAAGTATGGAGGTCTACGTGGATGATCTTTGTACTTATTCAGCTATACGATCAGAACATATCCCCGAGCTAGAAAAGATCTTTGCTAAATGTCGACAGTATCGAGTATGCCTTAACCCAGAAAAATGTGTCTTCATGGTTAGACAATGGAAAATATTAGGACATATTGTCTCCAAAAATGGAATCTCAACTGATGAAGACAAAATCAAAGTAATTCTGGATTTACCAAGACCAAAGACGGCTAAGGAAGTTCAAGCATTTATGGGACATTGTGGATACTATCGAAGATTTATACATATGTACGCCATAATTGCTAGACCTCTCTATGCATTATTGACTCAATTTAATTGGACCGAGGAATGCGAGAGAGCCTTCAATGAGTTAAAGAATCGATTGAGTTCAGCACCAATCCTTCGAGTACCTAATTGGAATAAGCCATTTCATATTCATGTGGATGCTTCCAAGTTTGCCATTGGTTGCATCTTAGCTCAACCTGCCGATACAGGAAAACTAGACCACCCTATAGCCTATGCTAGTAGACAATTAAATCAAGCAGAACGCAATTATACCACCACGGAGAGAGAAGGCCTAGGGATGGTGTACGCAGTCAAAAAGTTCAGACATTACCTGTTGGCAAACAAATTCAAATTCTTCATTGATCATCAAGCCCTACTGTACCTAGTCAACAAGCCTTGTAATACAGGATGACTAGTACGATGGTTTTTATTGCTGATGGAATTTGATTTTGAGGTAGTAGTCAAGAAAGGAAATACTCATATAAGAGTAGATCATTTATCTAGAATGACCCATGGAGAACCACCCATTGGAGTACCAGATGATTACCAGATACCTACCTTTTTAACCTGGAAGTATGTCCTCAATGGGCAGAAAAGTTGATCCCTATACTTACACATGGACCTAAAGAGGGGATCACACCAAACCAAACCCAGGACCTTTGGAAGACTAAAAACCTTCATATCATTGCGGGAAGTTTGTATCATCAAGATTCGAGTGGATTACTCATGAGATGCGTAGAAGAAGAGGAACAAGAAATGTGGCTTCAGAAAGCTCATGTAAATCAATGGAAAACTCATTTGAATGCAAACGGAACATGGCAAACTATGAAGAGGTTAGGCATATATTGGCCGACCATGCAGAGAGACGCACATAATTATGTATCAGCTTGCTAAATTTGTCAAGAACACATTCCAGAAGAGAACTCAACTCTATGCTATTCCACAATAGCACCGAGATGGAGCATGCCTCTGGTAAAGTTCTTGAAAACTCAAGAATACCCAGAAGGAGCTACTTCAGCAAGGAAACGTGCACTTGTAGAACAAAGTAAGGATTATGCCATTATAAGAAAAAAACTTTTTAAACCAGGGAGAGATAACCAATTAAGAGTGTGCATTCACGAAGACGAATATCTTTCTGTTTTAGAGATGGCCCATACAGGAGCTGCAGGAGGGCACTTCTCTGTAGATAAGACAACAAAAATGATCCTCTTTGCTGGAATGTGGTGGCCAACTCTACACCAAGATGCCATGACATACGTGCAACGATGTGATACTTGCCAACGGACAAAATATCCAATTAGAAGGGATGAAATGCCACTTAGACCCATGATGAGTGCTAGAGCTTTCACGAAATGGGGAATAGACTTCATAGGACCTATTAGCCCACCAGCGAAAGGATCCCATGCCGAATATATAATTGTAGCCACAGACTATCTGACCAAATGGGTTGAAGCCAAAGCAACCAAGAAAAATGACGCAAGAACCACGGCTAAGTTTCTCTTTGAGAACATTTTCACTAGATTTAGACTACCGATAGAAATTGTGAGTGATAGAGGTACACACTTTGTGAATGAAGTCATAGAAGCTCTACTGAATGAATTCTTGGTAATTCATAAGAAATCAGCTCCTTATCACCCACAAGCCAATGGACAAGCTGAGAGTTCGAATAAAATCTTGTGTACAGTTCTCACAAAAATTATTAACGATGGTAGATCAGATTGGGATAAACAATTACATCATGCTTTATGGGCATTTCGAGTAGCCTATAAAACCGCCATAGGCACTACTCCTTTTAACTTAGTATATGGACAAAATGCCATTTTGCCAATTGATTTCTTAATTCCCACTCTCAGAGTAGCAACTACTTACGAGTGGACATGACACGAACTATCAGCTCAATTGGATCAAATAGAAAAGCTTCACGAAACTAGGTTACAAGCAGTAGCAGGCATTTATGCTGCTAAACGGCGACAGAAAGCCTACTTTGATGCTCACATTAAGGACAAAAATTTGAAGGAAGGAGATTTAGTTTTGGTATATACCTTGAAACAACATGCAAAGAAGTTGCAGAAGAGGGGATATGGCCCATTAATCATCAATCGTATATCGACAAGTGGAGCCATCAACTTAGCAACCATAGATGGAGATGTATTACCAAACTACATCAGCGGATGTAGAGTAAAAAAATATCTAGAACCATTGACCGAAGAAACAATGTCTTGATTGATCAAAGGCAAAATCGACGTATTGAGCAGGAAAAGATACGAGAAGAAGCGAGACAGGAAGCCCTAGAACGAATTAAGAAACGGAAAGAGTGGATGAGAGAGAGAGATGAGAGATATCGACTAGGAGAAGAACTCATCCCAATGGCTAATTTTAGAGCCACTAAAAGTGTAGGTTCACAGAGAACGCAACCGTATTTAAATTTGGGAGCAGGTAAAACGGAGTAGCACTTGGTGGATGCTCTCATTGACACAGGATCTGCCATAAGCTGTATCAAACTTTCTTTGACTCAGAAACTCAAAGAGGAAGTATGCCCATCGATGGCACTGTTGATAGGAATAGGAGGAACGATTACTCAATGCATAGGTGAGATCACCTTACCTCTGCATCTTGGCAACAACACTATGGAACAAAAGCTATTAGTGTGTCATGATCAGGATTTACTTGAAGATGTTGTGTTAGGTCAAGATTGGATTTACGAATATGAGGTGACCATTCAATTGGCTTTAGGATACATCTCTGCCAGGATAGGACATCGTGAGGTATTTAGTTTGCTAGATGAACGACCAATCAAACCTGTAAGCATAGATCCAAAAGTTTATCCCAATGAACAAAGTCAGGAGTGTATGTTCACTAGCACTATAGAAACCCCATCGTCAAGTACTATATGTGTGGACACATTGATTCCTGCTTGCATTCCATCTTCTAGTGTGACAAGTCACAAGAGTGTCAATCTATCTGAAACCAACCTCAGTGAAGCACCATGCCTAAGAGAGACCAGTACTCTGAGTGATTCAAAATCTGTACCTATTAAATTATACCCTATTCCGTACACTCAACAAGCTTGGATAAGGAAAGATCAAGTGAAGGAATATCTTCGACGACAGAAGCACTATCGACATCGGAGCAACCAAGCAAGTAACAAAGCAGATAATTTTGAGCAGCAAAGACAACAACGAAGTGCTACACTTTGGATCCCAAGGAAAGTAATAGCCGCTCAACCGGATCGATCGCAAATATGGATTCCTAAATCATGCGCTCCAAAGAAGCTAAACCAAAACGAGGAACCTCAGCATAAGAAGAATCAACAGGGTCTACGAGCAAAACAGCCATAGAAGAATAGCTATTGGAAGAAGAAGGAGTCTGCAGACGCAATACAAGCCAATTTGAGATCCCCAAAACAGATAAAGCAGACTTACTACAGGAGAAGAACCACATTTACCAAGAAGGTGGAGAATACACTACATTCCACCAGAATGAAGCAGATTTGGGTACCGAAAGACAAGACATACTGCATACATCAAACAACTACTTCCGATTGCACACATATGGAGTTGTCAGGACCTAAAGTATGCATAGTAGGGCCACATTACAAGGCCAAGCATTCGGCACATCTTTCTTCTAATTCAGGATAGTCAAGCACATTTTCCTCTTGGGAAATAGGAGAGCACTTGTACATACATTAAGAAAATTACTCCAAAAATAATAACCGCATTCGGCTATAACCTAACTTTTCTGTTTTCCTTTTCAGATGAAAATATAAAAATACCTAAAAATGTGAAAAATCCAGGTATTACCTTTCTCACACCCACGGGAAAGGGGCGACACCATTCACTCGGAGCAATATCGAGCTTATGACAAACAAATAAAGGAGGATTTCTGATAATATATGGCAACTAATTCATACTCTATATTGAGTGCAGATGGCGTCTACTAATTCCGAAGCTACACAAGTGGAAGAGGTCCAGCTTCTTCCATTGGAATCAGTAACAAAAGTAAGAGGCCATTGGTTTCGTGATGACCAACCAGTCTCAGAACTTATTTTCATGGCAACTATCAAGATTATGGATAGGGATCATTACTTCCCTATTATGTCTCAAGATTTCAAGACCATAATCCAAGGTTTACCGCATATTGAAGATGTATGGAAGCAGGCAGGCCTAGAGGCATTTCTCAAATTGCCAATCTATGTTCCAGATTTTCAGAGGTGTGCACAAGTAATGAATACCTTGCAACCTGCTGCAACAAAAATATCAATTCCAGAAGCACGGGTATTGGATAAAGTAGGGACATGGAAGACCATCCAATTCACTCATGAACTGATCAATAAAGCTTTTGGATGGAATCAAGAAGGAATTACTAGTGTCAAAGAGGAATGTCATGATCCTAAGAAGAGATCCTTTGTGGAGATTAACAGAATAGACCTCGAAGACGCTGTCCGTCTTGTGCACCAGCATTTCTGTTTCCCTAATATGCACAGATACACGACACCACAAAAGATCGTAGTACAACTACTATCACATGCCATGAGACAAATTGGGAACAAGGTGAATTTGACAGGGTATGTCCAAGAAAGACTATTTGAAGCCCAAAAGAAGTGGGGACAGAAGAAGTTCCTGAATGGGAGTTCAGCTTTAACGTTACTCATATATGAAGCCCTTGACATGAAAAATTGCTTACGGGAGATGCCGACATCAGAAGGGCTAGCCAAGTATGCAAAATCCGCTACAGCCCCTAAGAAAAAGAAAGCAATTGTTATGGTTGAAGCAGCTGGAACCAGCTCACAAAAACCCATGAGGGGTACAAAGCGTCTACGGGAGGAGGAAGCCCAAGCTACACCACAATCAAAGAGAACACATGTATTATCGAAGATCACGACGGCTCAAATGCCTATTACTAGGAGAGATCTTTTCGCTGCTCTCGAAGAGACACATCAGTACATGCAAGGGCAGATAAACTTAAATGTCCAAGGTCATCATTATAGACAGGCGAGTCAAGAGAAACCACAACAGAGTACAGAGAAGACTCCAAAACAAGCTGGAAGATACAAAGAGCTGGGCATCGATGATTCTAGTACCAACACGGAATCCAGTCCTGAAAAAGACACTCTGGATACTGATATAAGAACAGAAACCCAAGAAGAAGAATGGAATGAAATTAATCAAATGGAAGTGACGCCGGAAAAAAGAGTAGAAGAATCTATTGAACATGAGCATGTCCTTCAATTAAATGATACTACAAAGATAAGCATCAAGGAAGCTCCAACCAATGTTACAGATGCAAAACAACCTATTAAAGAGGAAGAACAAACTACAGTGAGTAAGGAAGCGGAGGAGCTACAAAACCAAGAACAAATTGTGATCGAGGTGCCAGATGATACACCTCAAGAAAATCAAGCAAACATGGGGGCTGAGCCAAGGATCCAGCTTCAGATTAGGCAGCCCCATGACACTTCATTACATGTGGCACAGGCCAAAGATGTCAATACCGGCGAGGAACCGAGTATACCAAAAACATGGCTAAATGTGGATGTTACTCAGCTAAAACCTGTAGTCAAGCAGATGATTCAAATAGCCATGGACACACAACAGCAAATGATGGATATAGATGCGGATTATGATAAGGCTATGAGAGATAAAAGTCAATTCCAGCTCATGAGTGAACAACTGTCATCACAGCTCATCGAGGCACAAAAGAAGATAACGGACAAAAGCACTGAGTTGCTTGAAACCAAAACTCAATATGAATCATTAATCACTCAGCATAACCAACTGCAAGCACGGATTGGAGATTTACAGCGATTACATGATGCAAGTGAAGCGGACAAAGAGAGAATGAGAACTAGAAGTACTCTGCTAGAGACACAGCTCAAATTATACATGGAAGAGAATGACACGTTACGAAGCAGGAATAAGGAACTAATGAAGTCATTATTATATGATCAACCGATCGAGCAACAGGAATCCTCAGAAACGAAAGAAAAAGAATTAAGAGATCAGATCGCACAATATGCAGATTTGCTAAGACAAGAGCGCACACTAAGAGAAGAGTCGGAACAAAAGTACAGTCAAGAGATCAATGAATTAAAAAAGCAGTTAAATACAGCACATGGAAAACTGGCAACAAGCTACAGTGAAAACATGGATAATGTAGCTGAAATCGGAAATGAATTACTTGCAGCAAAAGATGCACTCCGGGCAGCCATGCAAGAAGTACAAAAGAAAGATGAATGCATAGCACAATTAAAAATTCAAATACAAGAGACATCACCGATCGGGACACCAGTAGAGCCAATAAAGGAAAATCCTACTGACGAGGTAGAGGTACGTCCTCTATCTCCCCCGATTTGTCATTCTCCACTACATGAACAGTTGGCCGACATACATGATGATCATCCAATGCCATACACTGCAGAAACAAGTCAGAAGGAACGGGCACTAGTGGTGTCCCGATTGACGGAGAATTTTGAAAATGAAGTCATCAAGGTAATGAAAGAGGCCAAAATCAAAGGTAAAGACCTGGACAAGATAATGAAGCCTTTCAATATTCCATACGGCTTATTGAAAGAGAAAACGAGACGATACATAAAGAAGACCACAAAGAAGAGTCCCGATGCGCATCTCAATTTTACACAAGACACATTCACATACAGCCAAGAAGAGTTCGAAGCTGCACAACCAATTTGGAGGAGAAAATTTTTGGAGAAACATCCCACACTACGGGTGCATTGGCAAGTAGCACCTTATTTATTACAGGTGAACCCTTCATTTTGTCCTATACCACGCAGAAGGGATACCAGAGAATTTTTGGATATGCAAAAGAATGGCACTATAAATAAACAGTGGCTGAATTATCCTATGCTTCTGAGCCCGCCACATAACTTCTTGCCAACAGAAGAATATATGATTAAAACCATCGAATTTTGGTTGCAAAATTATACGACGGTCCCTGACCTAACCGTCAAAATGACCAATAAAATACTTAGCATGATACTTACAGTTTTGAAAGTCTTCAAGCATGCGGCATACACTTTTTTGAATTTCATCGGCATTAACCAGGGCACCGAAATCCTCATTTTTGATCTATCAGTTATGCCTAGCCGCCCCACAATAATGGCGTATTATTCCAGATTAATGTTCTTGCTAAGTGTATATATGCAAACTTTTGAAGAAGCATTCTTTACAGGATTTTTTGAGATTGATTCAGAAATTTTTTTGAAGATGTCGTCAAATTTAAATGCCAGATTAGTGGCATATGAACTTAGCTTCTTCGCAGATCACAGACAGCCACCCAATGATGGTGTGAAGGCAGAACAATGGAAATAACTCATGATACGTGAAGCCAATCTGCTAAATGATACAGAGCAAAAAGTATATAAAACATATGCCCGTCGCTTATCAAAGCCTGTCGGGGACGACAGAGTCCAGGAGGGGGGCAGTGTTGAGGGAGAATCAAGTAAAAGAAAAAAAAAAGAAGAAGACAACGAAAGAAGCAGCTTCACTAAAAAGAAATATCTGAAGACATATCTCTGCACAGAGCCCCGCAGGGACACGCATCAGGCAACAACACAAATCATCCAGGTCTTGCACGGTGGAAGAAAATAAACAGGCTCAAAGCAATACAACGGGGTCACATGTTTGCAACCAGGACAAATCAGAGAACAACAAGCAAGATATAGGTCACTGGTGGCATGCGTGGCAACCCAACTGAATATAGCAACCCAGATATATGATATACGGAATACCAAGGGGCAAAACAGAAGCAAAGGACATAGATCAGACAAAATAACAAATTCTCTAACAGTCCTTATTGCTTCTTCGACCACTGGGTGCGTGTATTCAGAACTCTTAAGTAAGCCAAAACCAGAAGCAAAGGACAAACCTCAGATAAGATACCCAATTGTCTAACAGTCCTTATTGCTTCTTCGACCACTGGATGCGTGCAGACAACAAACCGAGGACAAGAGGCAAAGCCTGTCAAGGGACGACAGAGACGAAGAGGGGGAGTGTTGCAGAGCTAAAGAGAGCACAAAGCAGAGAAAAAGACGGGCCCCAAAATTTTTCCGATTTGGACATCATATTTTTGTATCATAACCATTCTTGTAATATATTTTCCGTTGTAAATGCACTAGAGGAGTCCTCTAGATGCATCCCCACAGAAGATTAGAGATTTACCCATGTAAAATAGTAGGAAATTAGTCTTTTAGTAAATAAAGTGCCGGTCTATTGTGTGAAAGGACCATTTTTAGGGCACAAGTATATAAGTCAAATGTGACTCTTTGTAAAGGACTTTTTGCCATTGTGAGAATAGAGAGCACAGAAATTCGAATTTGTGTCTTCTTCACTCTGTATCTTCTTCTCTGTGAGTTTGTATGCATGTGTATTGCTTGGAAAGAGTGCTTGTGAGTGTTGTCTATCCATGAAAGTGTTTATTTGCTGTAGGTAAGGTGTGTGCGAAGTGTAGAAAGTGCTGAAGTGCAGGAAGGTATTTCCTACGACTCAGTATTTTGCTCATAACTTGAAGTAGGAGCGTCAGAATTGAGTGAAACCACTGCCATTGGATGCGTCTTCTTGAGAGCTTCGAAACGCATATGCTATTTGCTATATTTGGAGCTCGGAGCTGGGAGAAAAGTCCAAAATACTGACGGCTGCTGCACCAAGTATCGTGACAGCATGATCAACAGTTGAAGCTTGTTTGGATAAGTCTTTGCCTTGTTTACACTCTTTGAGTAGTTCATTTGCATTGATCATCACATGATTGCATGTCCTCATACACTCGGCTAGGTTTGTATACTCTTTGGATTGATAATTAAAAGCGTGTATCCCCACTATATGCACTTGAGAGGGGATTGAGGTATAGTCTCTTTCTCCGCAAGTCCCTAAGTTGGTACTTAGGTCAACAAAGGTATAAGCTGTTGTTAGAAATATTTAGTATTTTAGTATTTAGACTAAAAAAAAATATTTTTGTTTGTGAGTTAAAAACTTATGTGATTGTTTGACTCAACATTGATTGCTACTTCATAGTACTATATCTATATGTGTGTATGATGTTGAGTAAAATTGTATTGTGATTGTTTGAATCAATATTGATTCTTACTTCACAATAGTGTGTATGTGTATGTGTGTGTATGTCATATGATTGTGAGTGAAAATCTTATGTGATTGTGTATGCACATGTGTATGTGTGTGTATGATTGTGATAGGAAAACCAATGGATTTTTTGGAAAAGGTTTTATCTAATAATTCAAGGGTTGAGAAGGTGCTAATAAGGGAATTAGAACTTTCTAGGCCTCCAGATGGCTTTCTCTTGTAGACTTATTAGCAGCTTCTAAGCAGCTTGAATTGTAAAGGGATCCAATGAAGTTTCATCTGATAGTATGCGTATGTGCATATGAGTGTGTAATTGTGAATGAAAATCTATTGTAATTGTTTGACTCAACATTGATTCTTACTTCACAATAATATGTGTATGTGCAAATGATTGAGAATTTAAAATCTATTGTGATTGTTTGACTCAAAATTGATTCTCACTTCACAATAGTATGCGTAAGTGTATGTGCATAGGATCGATAATTTAAAATCTATTGTGATTTTCTAATTCAACATTTATTCTTACTTCACAATAGTATGTGTAAATGTATGTGTGTGTATGATTGAGGATTAAACTATTGTGATTGTTTGACTCAACAATGATTTTTACTTCACAATAGTATGCATAATTGTTTGTGGGTGTATGATTGAGAATTGAAGTCTATTGAAATTGTTTGAATCAACATTGATTCTTATTTCACAATAGTATGTGTAATTGTTTGTGTGTGTATACAATATGATTAAGAATTAAAATCTATTGTAAATGTTTGGCTTAACATAGATTCTTACTTCACAATAGTATGTGTAATTGTATGTGTGTGTATAATTGAGAATTAAAATCTATTGTGATTGTTTGATGCAAGTTTGATTCTTATTTCACAATGGTATGTGTAATTATATATGTGTGTGTGTATGATTGATAATTAAAATCTATTGTGATTTTTTGACTCCACATTGATTCTTACTTCACAATATTATATGTGTATGAATGAGAACTTTAATAGATGGAAAATGTAAATACATAAAAATTAATACATTTAAAAACTTTAAGAGAGATTTAGAGTAGTTTGCATATATTTAAAGATATATATTTAGTGGGATGCATATCTTATTTGATATTGATTTATGTTGTCATTTTGTATATATAAAGTCTTCATAAAGCAAAAACTATGGGACAGGGAAAAGAATGTTCATATGTGATAATTCATCAAGAGGGTAAAACAATCTCCACAATACAATGCAAATGTTGTGGACACCATTATGTAGGAAATGAAACTCGGATAAAAGAGCATCTTTTTAGTACAGGTAATAATGTGGCAGGATGTTCTCATCCACATATTGATATATGGGTACACTTTGCAAGTTATGCAAACAAATGTAGATCTCAAGGTATCACATCAAAAAGATTTAAAAGCATGAGTAGTTCATAGCACTTTCGAAGTAGTCTAAGTGTAGAGCAAGAACGAGTAGATGCATGAATGACAATAGAGGATCTTCATGATATTTCTACTCAAGTATCTCAAACTGTTTTCAAGAATAACCAAGATACATGTACTCCATTTTTGCCAACTATGTTAGAAAAGAGTGGACTTGGTGAATGTAGTAAAAAAGGTGGATCTAAGAATGTGTTAGCATGCTTTGTCCATACTAAATCACAAAATAAAATACTTATATCCTTTGAAAAGCAAGATTGTCTCGAGCTTCAAGTATTTAAGCATGTGGGATTCCTTCTAATGTTATTTGTAATCCTATTTGTGAAGATGCTTTGATGTCAATTGCATGGAAAGGATTCGCCATGCCATATTACAATAAAATGCGAACAAAGTATGTAGATAAAGTGAAAAAAAGTTGTGAAGCTATTTTAAAGCGAACAATTCTTGATTATATACCCATGTATGGATGTACAATAACATTGGATGGATGGATAAGTTTTTAGAAGAAGCCATTGATTAATCTCATGGTTATATGTTCAAAGGGATGCATGTTTTTGGAAGTTGCTGATACTTCTCTTATAGAGAAAAGTTTAGCTATTTTTGTAAAGATATATGAATATGCTATATCTTGCATGGGTGGTCTGAAGAATGTGACTGCAATAGTGGTTGATAATGCATCTAATTTTTGAAGTGCTGGAATTGCAATTCAAAATAAGTATGAAGGCATTACTTGGGTTCCATGTGCATATCATACACTAAATCTATTATTGAAAGATAGGTAGATTATCTTTCATTAAACAAACTTTATTAAATGCAATCATGTGGCCAATTTATTAGAGAGCATCACTTCTCATATTTGCTCTTTTGATCAAAATATCCCAATAGAGCACTTCATATCTTTTGTGCTACATGATTTGGAATTGCCTATATTGTGCTCAATGGATTATTCAAAGTCAAGCCAGATCTTGTAGAAATGATTGCTGATCAAAGATGGGAGGCATGGCTAGAGAAGTATCCTTCTTATCTAGTTGTGGCTTTGAAGTGTACGTCTCTAATATAGTCACAAAAGTTTTGGCATAATCTTGGAAAAATCATTGGTATCACTAAAACTTTCATGGAATGTTTATGAATTATTGATACTGATAAGTTTGTGATAGGAAAAGTTTATTGGATTCTGTCAGAATATGTTCAAAAAGTGAAATACTTTAATCAATTTTCATTACAAGAAAAAACACACATTGTATCGGTAGCAGAGAAAAGATGGACACAAATGCATACTCATTTACATGGAATAGCATTCGTCTTGGACCTAACATTCAAACTCAATGGTCAAGCATCAAACAAAGAAGTCATGGCAAATTTCAAAACCACATGTTAGTTATTACTTCCAGGTACAGATGGTCGAGATGCATTCCACCAAGGTAGCTTATCTAAATTGAGAAGGATGTTTTGGAGATCCATGGCACATTGAAGCGATTCAAAAGCATCCACCTCCTATATGGTGGAAAGAGTACGGAGATTAAGCAATGGAGTTGCAACATATAGCTATGAGAGTGCTTTCAATAAAAACTTCAAGTGGTAGTTGTGAACGTAATTGGAGTGCATATGGTTTTCTTCATTCAAAACAAAGAAATCACTTATATGTATCATGTGCCAATGATTTGGTATATGTTTTTTGTAATATGTATTTGTTACATGCTCCAACCAAGATAGCTTCTACAGTAGCACAACAAACTTTTGGAGAATTTCAAACTCATGAAAGTTTAACAAATGATTCATGGAGTGATCATGATTTAGATATAGATCACAATGATGGTTCAAACATATGACATGGTACTTATCATAGCTGATGATAATATTCACAATGAAGAAAACGATGTACTTTGAATACTTTGATTAGATTCAATCGCAAAATAAATGGCTTCATAATATAGTAAGGTCTTTGATTATAAAAAGAATCTTGTCTGTTCAATGTTTTGTTGATTGAATAATTCATTGGTAGTGAATCGATCAAAAGATGATGATGCCTCTGCAAGTCTTCCTTATTTGCCCTCATATGCATCGACAGATATTTGTAAAATTTTCACTTGATTTTCTAGATCATCAATCCTCTTTTGTTGATCATCAATTGTTCTTCGTAGTCAAGGAATCATTAATCCTTCATTGTATAATTGTGCTTCCTATGATGAAAAATCATGGATAACATTATGTTCTTTAGGTAGCAAAATGTAGGGCCCCTTTCGAGAAAGAGGGCCTTCATTTCCTTGATTATGAAACTCTACCTGATTTTGAGGACAACCCAAACCTATTCCTCGATTCTTCGGATGATCATCCCAATCTACATGTAGATGAAGAATATCTTGTACAAAAACTTCTTGAATGAAATATAGTGGTTTTTTATTAATATTTGGTAATGATCTCTCAACTTGCAAAAAGTGTGGAAGTAGAATTTTCTGCTAATCCTTTATGTTGTAAGTCAGAAAGCTTTAAGGGTGCTGTTTCTTTTGCCCTTTTTGTAACCCAAAAGAGAACATCACAAACAAAATGATT
Source organism: Ceratopteris richardii (assembly GCA_020310875.1). Taxonomy (NCBI): domain Eukaryota; kingdom Viridiplantae; phylum Streptophyta; class Polypodiopsida; order Polypodiales; family Pteridaceae; genus Ceratopteris; species Ceratopteris richardii. The sequence continues at coordinate 117,174,557 of CM035412.1, read as the reverse complement.
TGGACATAGATTTTTTACCTCTTCCATTGATAATGGTTCTCCTAATCCCTCTGACTCTAAATCTTGGTGAAATAAAAATGCTAATCCTGATTGCAGAAATTGAGCATTTTGCTCAACAAAATCCTTTGAGATTTAGCATGATCAAGGTCATTATTCACATCTAGCATTCTTACCATGTTTTACTTTCAAATCACAAAACAAAAGCACTAACTTTGCCTTAGAAGAATCCACATAATTCAAATGAATCCACATCATTTAATCCACATAATTCAAATGATACCACTTCATCTAATCCACATAGTTCAAATAATATCACTTCATTTAATCCACATAATTCAAATGATACCACTTCATTTAATCCACGTAACAAAAATGATACCACTTCACTTAATCCACATAGTTCAAATGAATCTACTTCATTTAATCCACTTAACTCAAATGATACCACTTTACTTAATCCACTTAACTCAAATGATACCACTTCTTTAATCTACTTAACTCAAATGGCACCACTTCATTTAATCCACCTAATTCAAATAAATCTATTGTTGGAGTTAGATGTCTGCAGAAGCACGCGAACAACACAAGGAAGAAGAAGAAGCTTGAAGCACAAACACACAATACTAAATGTATTACTAGAGAATGTACAAAGATAAGTAGCCCATTAGGGCAATAGGCGTATATAAAATCCGGGGGAAAAAAACCTCCTAAAGAGGGAAAAAAGTGCCCCAGTGGTCCTAGTGTGTTCACACACATCACTACCTAAATATATCAACAAATCCCCCCTGGAAGTGATGTGGTGAACAAGGAGCTCGCACTCATGTATAAGGAAGTGCCAAGCTATGCGGAAATCACTCCACAAAAGGAAGTAAGCCCAAAGCTTTGCGGAAAGCTTCAAACTTCTCCCTAGGCAGAGCCTTTGTGAAAAGGTCTACAATGTTCTCCTGCGTGGGCACATATGCCAAGCTGATCTCCCTAGCAGAGAACCTCTCCCTGACATAGTGATAATGCGCCTCAATGTGCTTAGTGCGAGCATGGAACACAGGGTTCCTTGCAATTGCCAATGCGCTCTGACTGTCAGTGAAGATGTTGGTGGCAGAAGACTGGCCAACACCCAAATGAGCCATAAGGAGTTTGAGCCACACACACTCAACAGTCGTTGTGAAAGCTTCCCTATACTCAGCCTCACAATTGGAAGTGGCCACAGTAGGCTGCTTCTTGCTCAACCAAGATATACATGAGCTACCAAGCATGAAGCAAAAACCACTGGTGGACACACGAGTGTCATAGCAACCAGCCCAATCTGAGTCAGAAAAAGCATGCAAATCTGGTGGTAGTGATCCCCCCTTGGGATAAAACAACCCAAGTAGCCGAGTACCACTCAAGTAGCGAAAGATGCGCTTAACCGCCTTCCAATGCGTGACTCTTGGGTAATGCATAAACTTGCTCATCTGTGAGACAAGAAACTCAATATCTGGCCGAGTAATGCATAAGTAAATCAAGCATCCAACAGCCTGCTGATAGAGAACAACATCAAATGCATCTCCAACATCATGAATACTCAATCGTAAACCTGTCTCCATAGGACTGGCAATAGGCTTACAGTCTTCAAGGCCAAAATGCTGCAATAATGTGTCAATATATTTCGTTTGACACAAAGCCATTCCACCATCAACTTGCATAAACTGAATGCCCAAATAGTGATGCAAATGCCCCAAATCAGACATCTCAAATGAGGCATGCAAATCAGCCTTGAAATCAGCAATATGCTTCTCAATAGGACCAGTGAGCAGCATGTCATCAACATAGACAACAATGATCAGAAGCACATCATTAGCACGCTTAACATATAAGGTGCTTTCAGTTGGACTGTTCTCAAAACCATGTGCAACCAGATACGCATGTATCTTCTCATACCAAGCACGTGGTGCTTGCTTTAAACCATATAATGCCTTCTTTAACCTGCACACTTGGTTTTCATGCCCTTTCTGCACAAAGCCACGGGGCTGAAAAACATACACTTCTTCATGCAAGTCACCATTCAAAAATGTTGTTTTAATGTCCAACTGATGTCCATTCCAACCATGATGGGATGCAAGTGCACAAATGCTCCGAACAGTAGTCATACGACTTGTAGGTGCAAAGGTCTCATCAAAATCAATGCCTCTTTCCTCCGCATAACCCTTTGCAACAAGCCTAGCCTTATACCTATCAACTGTACCATCAGGTTTACCCTTCAGCTTGTATACCCACTTAGTGCCAATGGACTTCTTGCCAGGAGGCAAGTCACATAAAGACCATGTACCATTCTTCATTATAGCATCATATTCAGATTGCATAGCAGCCATCCAATTTTTTGAATTTTGTGCTTCATCAAAAGAAAAAGGCTCATTCTCATCACACAGACTAGACGCAGCCATAGCATAGCAATCTGATGCAAAGGAGGCACTATGAGAGCCTGAACGAGTACGATATGACAAAGGTGCATCTAATTTGCTGTCACGCAAGGTCTACACTAGCCATTTTGGCATAGTTTTTGCCTGCTCAATATCAGCTCTCTCATCAACAAGTGCATCATGTAAATCTGCATCAGAAATGGAATGATCTGCATCATCATATGAAGCCTGCAAAGGCTGAGAAGTTGCCTCATTAGGAGCAGCACTAGATTGTCCACCTGTAAAAAGAGGCATCAAAGTATCATACATGTCTTTGGAGCTAACAGATGTCTCCTTCGTACATGAAAGCAATGGGTGAATAGCATCTTCCACAAATACAACATTACGGCTAACCAGAATGCGTTTAGTCTGTGGATGATACAGACAATAGCCTTTACTTTCAAAACTGTATCCAACAAAAATACATTTTACTGCTTTATCATCCAATTTTTTGCGATGTTGTTCAGACACTAATGCATATGCCAAACAACCAAAAACACGCAGATGAGCAACAGATGGCTTGCGGTCATGCCAAGCCTCATATGGAGTGATAGACTGCACCGCTTTAGTGGGACACCTGTTCAGTACATATGCTGCACACATGACAGCCTCAAGCCAGAAACTATGAGGTAAAGCGTGACTCTTGACCATACACCTCGCCATCTCCATGAGAGACCTGTTCTTCCGTTCAGTGACTCCATTCTGTTGAGGTGTATACGGCACTGTACACTGGTGTTTTATCCCACGTTCAGCCAGAAATGCATTAAAATTAGAAGACATATATTCTCCCCCTCCATCAGAACGGAGGGTGCCCATTTTACATGCTGACAGATTTTCAGCCAAAACCAAAAACTGTTTGAAGCACATGAACACTTCGGACTTTGCCTTCAATGGATATACCCATGCATGCCTGGAAAAATCATCAATGAAAGTCACGAAGTAAAGATAATTTCCAAAAGAAGGTGTCTACATAGGACCACAGACATCACTATGTACAAGCTGCAATTTCTGAGTAGCCCGAACTGAACCATCTTTTGGAAAGGACGAACGCTGCATTTTGCCCAAAATATAGCCTTCACAAACATGTTTTCCAGGTGCCTCAAGTTTGGGCAAAGAGGACACCATTTCAGATTTCTGTAGGCGTAGCAAACTAGCAAAATTCAAATGACCAAAGCGTGCATCCCAAAGCTTTGCATCTGACATAGCCTGAGAATCATTTACTGCACATGCCAAATCATTTACAGATCTTTCATAGTCTATGAGCTTATACAATCCACGACATAAAATGCTAGAAGCAATAATCACATCGCCATTTGACAGATCATGAACTGTACACCTGTCATCAACAAATTTCACAACGAAGCCAATCTTGGCTAATGCAGAAACTGATAACAGGTTCTTCTTGATCCGTGGCACAAATAAAGCATCTGACAAAGTGAAAGAACTACCATCAACAATAGTCAAAATGATCTTACCAACTCCCATAACAGTTAAAGCGGAGTTGTTGGCGCATGTAACAGTATTCCTTGTAGGGGCAGGCTCGAGTGAAGAGAAGAAACTGCGCTGCGAGGTAATATGTTTGGTTGCTCCACTGTCAAAATACCAAACATCTGAGTCTACTGCAGACATGCACTGATCATGAGAAGATGGGTCAAAACTGCAGACAATAGTAAATGCCCATTCTTCTTCCTACACAAGATTTGCAGAATCTGTTTTTGGTGTAGAGGCCTCTGCAACAACCATTCCAGCCTCTTTCTTCTTTGCCTCTTTAGCATCCAGTTTTGGACAGTTCTTTATGATATGATCATTCCCTTTACAATACTTACAAAACAATTTTTGCTTTTCTGATTTCTTCTCATCTTTATCTTCCTTCTTCGAATATGCAAAATTAGCAGATTTCTACTTACTAGTTGAAAACCTCCATTCTGACTAGCCAAGAAAGCTTGATCTGCAACTCGCATAATGGACCTGTTTTGCCTGGAGTGATCTTCCTGCAATAGAACAGAGACTAACTCCTCAAATGACAAGGCATTTGGATTGCCTTTCATCATCAACCGAAGAGTAGAAGTAAAACTCTGATATGAATCAGGAAGACCATTCAGAACGGTCTGCACAAGTGAGCTATCTGGTATAACCTCATCAGCAGAAATCAATTGTTCCTTCAAGTCTTTGATCTTTGTTAGGAAACTGTCCATAGAATCACCTTCATTCATGTGCTCACTCTCCAACTGTTTTTGGAGGTAAGCAACACGAGCCTCATTCCTAGCTTGGTACAATGTGGTAAGTGTATCCCAAGCATCCTTAGCTGTTCTGCAAGAGCGAATGTGAGGAATAATGGCACCTTTGACAGACAAAGCTATCAATGCATATGCCTAGGCATCTCTGCCATCCCAGCAAATCTGCTCTGGAGTAGGTGTAGTAGAAACAGCAGCACGAATAGGAATCTGCGGAATATCATCTTCGACACCATCTTCATCAGCTCCAGCACCTGTATTTGCAGTCCCTGTAGTCAGAGGTGTAACAGGACGTCTTTCAACACCCTGCACAATGTTCCACAATCCTTTTGCAACTAATACATGTCGCATCATATAAGCCCATAACGGTTAGTTGGTACCATCCAACTTATCCTCAACAGCCAACATACGGAATACATCACTACTTTCAGCCATGGCCGGTGACTAAAATACCTTGATGCAGAAAATTAACTGTATCTCAAAAAGTTGAATATAACTACCCCGATGAATTTTGCTAGACGTGTAGCAAACTTCGAGACGCTTATACTGGCGAATAGAAACTGGTATATACCTTTGGCACAAAAAGAAGAAATAGCCTGCACAAGCACTATGATAATGGGTTCGGAGGCCGAAACGAGCTCAGATCGCGATTTCGGCACCATAGAACGAAGTTGTTTTGATCTGTGAAACACCCTGAGTATAGTGCGAATCTGAGATTGCATACGGAGGAGTGTGGATGGCGCCCTAGATGAAGCGACGACCTGCTCTGATACCAATTGTTGGAGTTAGACATCTGCGGAAGCACGTGAACAGCACAAGGAAGAAGAAGAAGCTTGGAGCACAAACACACAATAGTGAATGTATTACTAGAGAATGTACAAAGATAAAGTAGCCCATTAGGGCAATAAGCGTATATACAAGCGGGAAAAAAAAAACCTCCTAAAGAGGGAAAAAAGTGCCCCGGCGGTCCTAGTGTGTTCACACACATCTATATCATCTAATCTAAATAGTTCAAATGATACCACATCATTTAATCCACATAATTCAAATGAATCCACATCATTTCATCCACATAATTCAAATGATACCACATCATTGAATCCACATAATTTAAATGAATCCACATCATTCAAAAAATACCACTTCATTTAATCCACATTATTTAAATGATACCACTTCATTTTAAATAACACAAGGGCTTTTGCTATGATGCCTAGCTAATCCAAGTGGACTGATAATTCCACTGTGCGTAATAGATAAAATTGTGGCTTCATTCATGGCTTCGTTCTGTCGTGTTTGTATGTCAGCACCATGTAATCTGAATAACTTGGCGGAAAATATTTGGTTGATGAATCTCGGGTGGGTTATTCTGACTTTATGGATCATTCCATATTTTTGTTCCCCCACAAGAGCTGCATGTTTCAAATGAATAGATGTATATGGGAGCAAACAAAGATTATTGGATGTTTGATCTCCCATATTCACATGTGTATCTCTTGTATTTGGATCTACCAATGGTATCTTCCCCTGTTCAAGCATGTTTGGTCTTACCCGCTTTCCTCTCTTCATTGTATGATAATGTAAATCCACAAATTTGATTTTCTCAATGAATCTAAGCATTGTGGTGGTATCCAATGACGATGACTCTGCTACTTTGATGATCTATCCAAAGATACAAGTGAGCTCTTTGGAGATTTGGTCATCTAATATGAAGACACTACCAAATTTATCTTCAACGTTGATATGTGTTGCCCTAGATAATTTTTCAATGACACCTTTGTAATTCGATATGTCCATTGCTAGAGTGATTCGATCTTCTCTCATTCCATACATATAGGAGCACATAAAATCTTCCAAAATTTTTTGTTCGTGCTTATTTATTTTACTTCCTATCTGTGCAAAAAAAAAAATAGATTATCAAATAATCTAATTCATGAGAGCAATAATAAAAAAATAAGTCTCATAAATAAATTGATAGATACTAAAATACATTCTAAGTATGCATATTAATAGATACATGAGTAAGTGTATGGATAGATAAATCAATAGTATGTGTAGAGAAATGATAGAAATATGGATAGGTATTTTGATAAGTAGATTTATAATTAAATAGGAAGTGTAATTATAATCTAGAAGTGAATCTATGTAACTATTAAGAATGTAAGAGTCAAAGAATCAAACATTCATAATAGACGTTCATATACACTCACTATACTATGTATGAGTCTTGTCACATGAATGTATATAACTATTGTGATAGTAAGAGTCAAAGAATCAGATAATCGCAATAGTTTCTATACACCTTGTGACCTCCACTAATGCTCATAGAAATCTAAGTGACTATTGTGAAGTAAGATTCAAAGAATCAGACAATCACAATAGCCCCTATATACTCCCTATACTATTGAGAGAGTGGGAATTGAGGTGGCAATTCAAACAATCTCAATAGATCTATTGCTTAGTCCTATACTACTATGAGAGTAAGAATCGATGTAGCAAGTCAAACATTCATATTAGTGGTTTTATTTTAAATTTTAGTCATCAATGTATACAAGTAAGAAATGCTTTCACGAGTCAAACATGTATACAATTGAAGATTAAAAAACATAAAACTAATTATGTAAATACTAATCAGACATATGTAAGAGTCACATATGTGAATCATACAATATGCATGATATAATGAACAAAACAATAAAATAAACAATAAATAAAAAATGGATCAACACCTGAATGGTACGGTGAGGAAAGGGCTCTATGAAAGAAATGGTAGTAGTAGAGCTCTATAGAGTAGCAAACAAGCACATGCGAAATGAGTTTTTCAATCGAATGTGAAAATTTTCAATTGAAAAAGTTTTTGATCAAAAGTCTTTCGATCAAAAGTGCATCTGTGTACATTTTATTTCATTTTTAATTTGGATAAACACAGATAAAACAAACATATTTGGTATTTTTCAGTTGTGAATTCAGCTTTTTTGATCCCCAAACATTTGTATAGATGAGATCAAAAGGATGAAAGCTCACATAATTAATCTTCTTGAAGGAAAACCTAGTCTCCTTACCAAATTGACAAGCTTCATGCAAATTTCTAAGGTTTTGATTATAGAGATTTGGTAACCCTAGCACTAGTCTCTTCCTCTCCATATCCTTCAATCTCTAAGTATTGATATGTCCATACTTTTCATGCTATAGGTCCTATTCTACTACCTTCCTCTTTCCATATGTAAAGTAGGCTTTATCATTGAAATTAGGCTTCACATTCAAGGTTAATAGCCTTAGCTCCTTCCTTCCCTTGGATATCAATTTGTACCCCTCTTTAGGGTTTTCCACAAACCATCCCTTCTCATTGAAATTGATGTGCATTGTTCTCTCAACCATTTTCCCTATAGAAACTAGATTCTTTGTGATCGTGAGAGCATAAGAAGACATTTCAAACTGTTAAATTTGTGAGCTCCATATGACATAACATCACCTATTTTTGTAATGGAAAGAGGAATATCATCACATAGTTCCACATGCCCTTTGCTTGATGGAACCTAAATATTTGAGAAGAATTCCTTGTTATAGCTCATGTTATCACTGCATCCACTATGAATGTATCACGTGCTTGACCCTTGTGTCTTGCAATCACTCATCTACATCATAGCTAGCATACTCACATTCTTATTTGAAGTAGATGCATAATTAACTTTAACTTTGTAAGTTGAATTTTTCTTCTCCCTTTGATAGAATTCCCTTGTATGGTGGCCATACTTGCCACAAATGAGGCATACTTCTAAGGGGTTGTTGTCTCTATTCTAGTTGAACATCCTCTTGTACCTTTAAACTTACCTCTTGGTCTTGATGATAATTATTTGCTTCCATGGTCGTGATCAAGATCACCATTTGATCCTCTCCCTTACCTTCCTCTTCCTGTACCTTAGTTCCTTCCTGTACCTCTATCTTTACTTGCATACAATGCTTGGGGTTCATTTCCCTTTTTCTTTGATCCTCCAATATGCATCTCCTCAATGACCAGTAAAAAGCCACCAAGTGCTCAAAGCCAAGAAAATTATCATTAACATACAGAGATGTTGTAAAGACCTGCCACTTCTCATCATCCCTAAGCATGTTCAAGGTGTATGAAACTAGGTCATCATCTTCTATGTGAAAACCTATGGAACCCAATGTATTAGTGAACTCTTTGATTTTCAAAATGTATCCATTTAGCGTTTTGCTCAAGTTTTTGATTTCATTCTTCAATTGAATCTTCCTAGACTTAGCTGAAGTTGAGTAAACACTTTCTAGGGTTTGCCAAACCTTCATGGAAGTGACTAAATCTTGTATATGCCCTATCATGGCATTGCTAATGTGGTGCGATAATGTGAAAATAATTGTCTTGTCTCTCTCATTCCACTCTCTGAAGCTCTTTAGTTGCTCAACAATTGGATTCTCTCATAATCTACTTCTAGCTTTGTAAGACTAATGAGACCCTATAATCCTTTCCCATGAGATAAATAGATATTCTATATCTCCATGGATGATAAATGTTCTTGTCAAAATTCTAGATTTAAGTTTTATAATTTGACATGATTTACCCTAGTGCACTCTCCTAGATCCCTTTGATCCAAGAGATTTGATAAATTACAATGGGTTCTACCACTGTACTTCACAAGTACCAAACAGATGAGGTTGATGCTCCCCTTCTTCACTAGTAGACTACCCTTTCCTTGCTCTGTGCTCTTGAAATTGCTCTAGCATCTCTCCTTGCATCAAGGTCCTTCAATGGCTTCTTCTAGTAATCCTTAATTACCTTTGTATGTCTAAAAGCCTGGATACCATTGATAGGAGAATAATCAACTTCTATATGTAGCCATGAAGCATAGATGGCCTCAAATACACACTTGCAAAACCACCATTCACTCAAACTAATGGTTGTTCGAAATCTTGAGGACAAAAAACAAGAGCTTTTGTGAACATAAACTAAATACCTTGTTAATGCAAGTTATCGCACCCTAAATGCATACTCCTACTATGAGAAAGAATGCCTTCAAGTGAGACACCTTATACCCCTCACAAGGCATACATACACAAACTACAACTCACTTTTGGAATGTTTTAACTTTGAATATGCTGAGATTGAACATGAGCTTTGAGGAACTTATAGGAGACAAATATATCCTTCTAGAAAACCAAAGATCACAAGAAATGAGGAAGATTTAGTAAGGAAACCTTGCTTAACACATAGAGCTATCTATCTCATATGCACAAAAATCTATGAGCTAGATGTGGCTACACAAAGTTTACTCAAATCACTCAAACAAGAAGGGGCTTTATGCAAGGGCCCTAATAGCTAATTAAATCTCTTAAAGAGCTTACATTTGCATAGAATACTAAGTTCAAAGTACAATGTGTGTTCATATAGATTTGAAAGGATTATGTTAATGTTAGGAATCACTATTCCTAGAGTATATGCTTTGTCACACCTAAGTGTGATAGATGACATATTGCCATTTTGAGGGGGCTTTTAAAATTAAAATTTGAACTCAATTTCTTGTCCTTGATATCTTGCTCCTTGTTGCTCCAAGTGCAATCCATCCAATGGTCCAATAATGCACTAAGCTTGAAGCTTGAATTTCAACATCAAATACTTCTTGCATTTATTATGTATTCATTTCGAGCATCGATTTTGCATATAGTTTTTTTTAGTCCACCTTTGAGCCTCTTGAATGCCTCATATACTAATCTTTTATATTTAAAGAAGTATTTCTACTTCTAAGCGCAATAGACTTTCAAAATAGACCCTTTATAGGAGTTACCATTATTGTGATTGTGACTCTATGTATTTAAGGTTTCTTTCTCTTGAAAAAAATCTACTCTAGAGACTTCATACAAATAAAGATCTTTTTTTTATGTTTACAATGACTCCTATATCTATAAATTCATATTCATATTCACCTATCAAGTAGATGCTATGGTTAGTGTCCATGTGAAAGGACAAATGGCCATCCAAAACTTGTGAAAATTTTTCTTAAAGGAAGCATATAGTGGCTTGATCAGTGATAGATTATAAGTTCAACAACATTTCAAAAATGTAGAAAATTTTTGTTCAAAGTTCCTTTCTCAAAAGAAAACTCTACTCTAGGGACTTCATACAAATAAAGACCATTTTTCTATGTTTCAAAAGACTCCTATATCTATGAATTCATAATCATATTCACCTATTGAGTATGTGTTATGATTAGTGTCCATGTGAAAGTCCAAATGGAAATCCAAAACGTCTGAAGATGTTCTTTAAAAAAATCATATAATGGCTTGTCAAAACCACAGACTGTAAGTTCCACAACATTTCTAAAACCTAGAAAATCATTGTGTACTATGTAGTTTCTACATAGTCTATAAGTCAATGCAAATTACTAGGCTTGTTGTATTGAGCTCCATTTCTTAGTGTGGGAGCATAGTTGAGAAGCTCTTGTTAAGAGGAATTGTAACATAAATGTAGAATCTACAAGTACATAAACTAGCTAAGACAAATAACAAGACCACCACCTCAAAGAGAGAGCACCCCTCTATTGAAACGCAAGCTTAAAACTTATTATTTTTTAATACATTCAATGATTGCCACTTGGAGTAATGAGGAGCAAGGCGTTATCCACAAGACCTCATTCATCTAGATCCCACATGTATGTAAGATATTTTAAATTTTGAATAAGCAAGTAGAACACTTTTTTAGCAAGGCCCCTACTTGCTTGAGTGATTATAGTAGACTTTTTGTAGCCATAGATAGCACACAAATTTTTGTGTGTATAAATGTTGAGAGAAGTTCCCTTACCAAATTGTACTCATTTCTTGCAATCTTTTGTTTTTTAATAAGATATTCTTTTCTCCTAAAAACTTCTTTAATCTCATATACAATCTTTGCATATTTTGAGAGAAAGAATTCTAGAAGTGAATAGTGGTCTCAGTGTGCAAGCCTAGTGAAGGCAATAACTTGTCTTTCTTGGAGGAATTGCTTCTCAAAATAGGATTGAGGATTTTGAATGAGTTAACTTGCATTAACAAGTTCTTAGAGTGTAATTTATGTTTTCAAAAGATTTGTAGGTTTAGTTTTCAAGAGTTTAAACAAGCATTCATTTGAGTGAATAGAGGTTCATAAAGTGTGCCTATGAGGCCACCTATGCTTCCAAGTTGCATAGGGAAGTTTAATTTTCTCCTGTCAATGGTATCCATGCATTTAGACATACAAAGGCATTCAAGGAGGACCAAGAGAATCCATTGAACGACCTTGAAGGAAGGAGATCTACTCAATCACGATCAAATTCACAAAACTAAGCAAAGGGAGTCTACTATGGGAAAAGATGAGCATCAACTTCATCTGTTGGTACTTATGGTGCAGAGGTAAAAGCGTTTTTTATTTTTCACTTCTTTTGCATCAAGAGATCTAAGAGTTCAATGGGTTATGCCATGTAAGAGTAGAGCACCCAAATTGAGAAGTTGGACAAAAAAAATCATAAGCAGTGGAGATTTGGAATATCTAACTATCTCATGGAGCAAGCATTATGGGATCTCATAAGCGGCACAAAAGTTAGACCTAGATTGGGTGAGAATGCAACTCCTGATCAATTAAGGAACTTTAGAGAGTGGAATGAGAGAGATGAGAGATTCATCTTGATATTATCTCAACACATTAGCAATGCCATGCTAGGGAATATACAAGATTTAGATAGCTTCATGAAGGTTTGAGAAACCCTAGAGAGTTCTTACTCCACTTCAACAAAATTTAGAAAGATCTAGTTGAAGAATGAACTCAAAAACTTGAGAAAAATTACCTAGTAGAAATGTAAATGTTATATTTCGAAGATCAAAGAATTAAATGACACATTAAAATCCATAGGTTGTCACATAGATGATGATGTCCTAGTTGCATACACATTGAATAGGCTAAGGGATGATGAGAAGTGGAAGGCACTTACACCGTCTGTGTATGACAAAGGTAATCTTCCAAACTTTAAGTAGTTGGTGGCCTTGATGGTCACTAAGGAGATGAATATTGAAGGTTCAAAGGAAAAGAGAAATGAAGCCCAAGGATTCAATGCGTGTAAAGGAAGAGGTAGAGGAAGGAACGAAATCAGAGGAAGAGGTAGGCAAGGGAGATGATAAAATGGTAATCCTTATCAAGTCCAAGGAAGCAAACACACTTCATCAAAAGGACATATGACACAAAAGGTGTAGAGATATCATTACTAGGATATTGCAAGATATGGACATGAAGAGGTTAGTGATATGGTTACAAACCTCATAACCAAAACCTTAACAATTTGTGTGAAGCTTGTCAATTGGAGAGTAGACTAGGTTGGCCTTTAAGAAATGAAATTATGTGAGTTATCATCGACTTGACCTAATCAAGAGAAATGTTTTGAGGACCAAAAAAGGTGAGTTCAATCGGACGTAATAGATACTTTGTAACTTTTATTGATAATTGCATAAGGATGATAGGGCTTTATCATATGAAACATAAATCAAATGTTTTTTTATTATTCCAAGAAATTTAAAGCTATTGAAGAGAAGGAAAGTGGTATGTATATCAAGTGCTTAAGGTCACATGGAGGAGGAGAATGCTTCTCCCATGAGTTCTGCAATTTGTTGGAGACAAATTGCATCACGAAAATCACATGTAGGTAGACACAACAAAAAAATGGTGTAGTAGAGAGGAAGAATAGGCACACTGCAGAATGTGATAGGGCCATGATGAAGGAGATGGTTATGCCTAATTTATATTGGGTTGGTGTAGTAACCATTGCAATGTACATTATGAATAGAGATCTTATACTATATATACATGCTACCACACCCTTTGAAGCTTGATTTAATAGGAAGCCAGATGTATGACACTTTAGATTCTTAGGTTGCACATGTTATGAATTGATTCCAAGAGAATTAAGGGACAAGATTGATGATAGCTCAAAAATATGTCTTTATAGGGTATGCAAGTGATAAAAAGGCTTATAAATTTTATAAACCCACAGCAAAGTAGCTAAATATATCAAGGGATGTTAGACTTGATGAGCTTCTACCTTGGTATTCTACAAATGTATCTATTTAGGGTTATGTAGATGAAGCAAGGAAGATTTCAAGGGAAGAACTAGAAATCATGGTCCTTAGTGGACCAAAAGGTTTGAGTCGTCACTCATGATGGAATGAAGGAAGTCAGGGATAAAGCCAAATTATCTATGCAAGGTGCAAGCATAAGGAAAAAATATCAAAGATAGAAAAAGATGAAGATTTATGGATGGAGCTCAATGCAGACCATCATGGAAAGATGGGTGATGTCTCAAAGGTCAACAAAATATATCCAAATAAATGGAACAATGAGATAAGAAGGTCTCATAGGGTAAGATATCTTGTTTTTCTTTTTAAAGGAAGTTTGGCAATAGCCTACTCTCCCAGAATTTAATTAATAAAGAAAACTATTGTAAAAGAGAATGGGCTTAGTATCCATGGGACCCCTTGAATCCCACAAAGCAAGGGGAAGATCAAATAAATTTAGAGAGCTCTACAAAGAAGGTAGATCACCCTCATCCCCTTCATGTGGGGCCACCTTGCTTTTAATCTTATTATTCTCTAGGAAAAACACTCTATGATGTATGAAAGGTGGGGGTTTCTTACAATTGGAAATTCTTTTGCCTAACAAGAAAAGAGACTTTTCTAATTACCATTCTTTAGAAGGACTTCAAAAATTGGCAGCACACCTCTCCTTGCAGATCTTCTAGAGGGTGTCACCTCGAATGACATCCCACAAAGAACACTCGATTGCTTCACCCAACAATGCTTGCTTCTAGAGGATTCATCCCTAAAACTAAAAGATATTCTCAAGGGTAGGCCAGACCAACATTGATTTGGGGCACAAGAAGAAGAGATGCCCTAAGTCCTTGTTGCCACAGAAGCATCTTTTGCACCATGGGGTAACCCGCAAATTTTGCTAGCCTTTGCATTGGTCAAAATTCCATGGTGGAGGTTTTGCCACATGAGCACCGACTTTTTTATCTCGATGAGTGGATGCCAAAGTGCCACTTCCTATTAAGCATGACATGAAGGTTCGAATTCTTCTTGAATCTTAGAATTTTGTCAAGGCTATTGCCATTGGACCATCTAAGGCCCTCATGGTGGGGAGGGTCCTAGCTAATGAGGAGATGAGTCTTTGAACATTCCCAAGCAATGAGTCTACTCTACAAAAGGGTCCATTCTTTATAGTTTACTCTTAAATCCAGATCAATGTCCTCGAATATAATCCATTGACATGTATCTTGATTCTAGAGATGTTTCTGTAAACGAAAGCCTTTGTTCCAAAGTTTCTTAGCTTTATGGAGGCTCCATGCCTTCACACTTCTGATACCCTTTATAAGAAACCAGATTGAATAATTCTCTCTAATCTTGGCTACCCATTGCCAATCCCCACTAATCGAAACAAATTTTTTGACCTTGTTCCAACTCCTCCATAGTGAGCAAACCAGAGCAAACCAAATCTGAGCCACATGGAGAAATCAGAAAAGGAGAGAAGAACAGGGTGAGGAGGTCAAGGTCCTTCCATCCTATGGGGCCCATAAGCTTATGATCACTACTATTCCTAAAAATAATCTTGGCCCAAGAGGCTTCTTTGTTGCTCCATGCTTAAATTAACCATTTTGCAGCTAACTTATTGGCCATGCCTTAGATGTCAATAATGCCCAAATTACCTTGATCTTTTTGGCTAATGCAAGTAATCCCTTTAATTTTGGGTATTACCCTTCTGTTGGGGTTATCTGTCCACAAAAAGTTTCTGCAGACTCTTTCTTGTTTAACAATCCCTTGGTCTTTTAGTCTCCAACAAGAGAGAAAGTTGAAGAAATCAAGAATGTGTTGATCACCATGGCCCTTCCTGCCAGGTTGATCTCGATACCTTTCCAATAGGCCAATTTGTTATCGAGTTTTAAAAGAACCCAGCTCCATCGTTAGCCCATCTAAATGTCAAATCTCATCATAATACCTAACAAGCGGAAGATTTGCCCACTAGGAATGAGCTTACAACCTTGGTCAATAAGAAACTGGGGTGGATGACCCATAACCACCTTGAGGGAGATTTTAGAATGGTTTATTTTGGATCCTGAAGCCATGCAAATGTGTTTATGAATCTCCAAAAAGTATCAATACTGGTCATATCGCTATGTACAAAGCATTCCTATCATTAGCAAACAATCTCATGAGCATCTGTTCTTGATTGATAGGGACAGAGAGGCCACAAATCTGGCCCAAGCCAGCAAAATGTTACAAAAGGTAGCTAAGACCATCAATAACAATCGCAAAGAGGAGAGGGGCCAAGGGACATCCTTGCCTAATAGAGCATTTAAGTTTAATAGCTTGAGACAGTTGGACGTTGATGTTTATCTTAGCCAATGCATTTCCCAGCAACATCGAGACCATCTTAGTGAACTTGTGACCAAAACCAAGGTCTTTCAGAGATTAGAGAAGGAAGTTGCAGTCAAGCCTATCATAGGCTTTGTTGAAGTCAATCTTAATAAAGATTACAACTTGAGCATAATCTTTAGAAAAATCCAGACCTTTCTAGATGTGAATGATAGCTTCCAAGATAGACCTCCCCTTGATGAAACCTTTTTGATCTTCATTCAACCAATTTTGTAGGTGGCAAGCAATTCTATTAGCAATAACTTTAGCAAGGATCTTGTAACCTATTTGCAACATTGTAATTGGGCAACAATTCTCAATCTTGTTTTTGTTTCCTTTTTTATGAATTTAGGTAAAAGACGAAACAAAGCCGCCTCTTGCCACACCAAGCAAAGTTGAGTAGTCACCACATGTCAGAAGGTCTTGAAAAACTCATTGGATAGTCCACCCAGACTCGGGCTTTTCCCATTAGGAAGCGAATCGATAACTTTGAGAATCTCAACATCCAAAATGAGAGCTTCTAGAAGTGGCTTCAAATTTTGTGGGATTCTAGAGGTCTTGACTCTAGAGATGGTCACCATGCACTCATGCCTATGGGGAGAAAGGGGCTAGAGACTTCCAAAAGCTGGAAAAAGTGATTTCCAATCACCAAGCTATTCTCTTCAACCATCTTGCATTCAACCCCATTGATGTCCAACATTAAGGGGATCAAATCCATTGCTTCCTTCTTCTTAAGGAGTCTACACATCTCTTTAGTAGGTTTGCCTTCCTTAACTTCCCACCACTCTTTAAAAAACACTTGAAGATTATTCTTTTGAATTTCTTCTTCATATCTCAACATACCTCTGATTTTTCGTAGCCCTGTCTAGTATTGAGAATGGCCTTTGTTCACTTCCATCTCCAGATGATTCAGCTGCCGATAGAGATTCTCCATCCAAACTTGACGAACCTTATGAATAAGCATCTCCGCCCCGGCTAGAATACGATGAGTCTCCATAACAGCAATCCTCCAACACTTGGCATGTGACGAATGGGAGGAAAAGGATGACTTCCAAGTAGAACAAATCTTCTATTGGAAAGAGGGGAGAGTGAAGGTTGCTGTATTTGCATGAAACCAAGGAGCTTTCTTAATATTGCCAACTTGCTTAAATTTAAGAATAATAGAGTAGTGATCCAAAATAGTAAGGTTGCACAACTGGGAGAGAGAGGGGTGCCCCCACTCATTGATAATATTTTGGGCAAGGTAGCTTCTATCAAGTTTGGCTTTCCTCAAATCAACACCAGATTGGGGGTTCGACTAAGAAAATCCAGTCCCATCTTTAACTTGAAACAAGTCCAAGTAGAGCTTGATATGGTCCCAAACATCTTTCTCTTTCCCATCAATAATCCTCCCTCTATTTCCCCACCTATCAGAAGGGGCTTCAACCATGTTGAGATATCCACAAAGCACAATGTTTTGAGAAAGAAAGAACAGGGAATGCCAGGTGGTAATCCTTGCCAAGTCGAAATTGGGAGCATACATGGAGACAATGGTCAAATGAAAAGGGTTCCTGAAGGAAGCACCAATCCACTAATGATTTTGGTCCTCTTCAGTGCTTACGAGTCTATCAATGCATTTTTTGTTAATGCCAACAACCATTTCCTCTGGGTGCATGGTGGAGATCTAGGTATGTGATGATGAAATAAACTTTAATCTCTTTTGCTTGTCCTCTCCATCCATTTTGATCTCTTGAAGGTAGATGAAGTCTAGGTTTAGGCTATTATCAAGTAACCAAAGGCCATTAATGGTTGCTCTTGCAAGGTCAATCAACCCTCAAAGATTGAATGGGATGAAAACTATAATCGAAGGTTAGTATGTTTGCAGGGAGGGGCCTTGTCTCATTTCTTCTTGTTTTTCTCTTCATCTTTTTTCTTCATGGCAAAACGGTCTTGACAAAGGAGCTTTCCCTTAAGAGGGCTCTTCCATGGAATCTCCATAGGCTGCTTCCCTTTACCAATCTCCTTCTTCTAAATTGGATTTAGAATCTTTTCAGGAACTGAGTTTGGAATCCTTTGACGAATCGTGGATCCAATGATGGAGCTTTCACTATCTTCATTGTTGCCGGTGAATCCATCCTCTTTGCTCATGGTGTAACCTTCTTGGTTGTCTTCTTTACTGCCAGATTCCTCCTATGTTTTCCCGTCATTGCCTTAGATGTATTGGCTCCTTCCTCCCAGGTAAATGACTTTGTTGACCTCCTTCTCCAGGTTGTAGAACATGTTTGTTTGCATAGTTGAGCCTGAAGGGAATCTCATTGTACTCCCTATGGGTCTGTCCTTGAGCCCTAACTGCTTCTTGTTTCTTATCTTCACTGATTTCCCCTTGAATTTGCTTGTTCTTGGTGTAGAGTTCTCTTGAGGGAAACTCTTTTATTCTATGCCCTTGCAGACCACAATGAAAGCACGTGTTTGGCAATTTCTTGTAAATTATTTCCTACTCCCAAGCTTCTCCTTCCCCGATGTCTATGGGAAACTATGGAAGGGAAATCCTTGTTCAGATCTGCTTTGACACAAATGTGAGGATGCCATATTGCATTTAAAGAGTGTTTTGCTCCTTCATAGATGAAGCCCCCAACATCTTCTTTTGAGGCCAATGGCCGGACAATGCACAAAACTATTTCTCTTGAAAATCCATAAAGAAAGAAAGGTAATTTAGGGAGCTCCACGAAGAGAGGATAACAAGGGGGTTTTGACTTATTTGGAACAAAATCAAGGAGCGACCTAAAGAGGCATAACGTAGTTTGCCACACCTACTAAGTTCTAGTTTGTATAGCTTGGAATGCCATCTCTTCATTCTCAATGACGAAAATTATGTGGTTTGCTGGCAAGAATTGACACTTGCTAACAATCAATCTGTGTGGGAACCACTCCTTATGAAACCACTATCACGAAGAATCGAGAGGGGGATTTCGACCAAAAAATTGGCCGATGAGGCATGTTCTCTTAAGATCCTCTTGCTTCACCAACACATCCTCCCTTCTCAGCGAGACCTCTAGAGGTTTAATACCAAATAAACTTCGTGAGGCACCAGGGTTAGGGTGAACTGACAATGCAGCCACAATACTCATTAGTAATGAGGGGAGAACAATAGACATGCAAAAGACGATCAAATCCCGAGGACTTTTACAATAAAAGGCAAAAAATTCATAAACTTCTCTTTTCTTCTAATTTTTCGAAAGATTGAAAAAACACGAAACAACAACAAAGGTGACAAACACTGTGTGATGGACACGAATAAAGGGCCAAGGCACGATGGACACGACATGAGAGCTTGAAATTGATTCCCAACGTAATGGACATGTAGTCGGGGGTGTCCTCTTTTTTCCCCTCTTTTAAA
Source organism: Ceratopteris richardii (assembly GCA_020310875.1). NCBI lineage: Eukaryota > Viridiplantae > Streptophyta > Polypodiopsida > Polypodiales > Pteridaceae > Ceratopteris > Ceratopteris richardii. The sequence continues at coordinate 117,155,094 of CM035412.1, read as the reverse complement.
AGAACTCCTTTCCTCTTCTTTAACGCTCCTCAATTATCCTTTTTTTTCTTTTACAATCTCTTAAATAACAATAAAAAAGCTTCCTTTTTAAATTCAAAATGGTGGGAAAGAATCCCACAAGCGAATCTGAATTCAGGTGCCTCTTTAGATTTGATTTTTAAAAACTTAACGTGAACCCAGTCTCCACGTGGTAGTACTCTTGGTCTGACCTATTCTGTCTATCGTGCTCACTCCTCGCTATTGCAGCACAAACTTCAAGCATGCACTAACCTCACTATCGCAAGAACTAGACTCTCACCGGAGTGAGTCTATTGTCGAAACTTGTCTATCATCGGAACTATTCTATCGCGGAAGTGAAGATTTTTGCCGGAGTGAGTCTATCACCGGAACTTGACTATTGTCAGAAGTATTCTCTCACTGAAGTGAAAATTTTGTATGGTAGACATTGTAAGCGAAGACATTGTTGGAGTGCTGCTAATCACCATCTCCGACCCCGTTGCGTGAAGATCTAATAGTGACTATCTGTTTGTGGTGGAACAATACATCGTTGAGAATAGAGTAGGGAGTCTATCGTAGCCTTCAGTTGCCTCTCTATCATCAATCGTGGATGTTAGGAGTCCATTGTCATCATCTCCTTTAAGAAATCTAGTTGAAATACTAAGCTAGTTGAAGAACCAACATGCTTTGAAGAAGAAAACACATGCAGGGAATGGCTAGAAGCTATGCATGAGGAGATCAAAGATTTGGAAGATAATCACACTTAGACTCTTCTATCAAGGAAGAATGATATGAAGGTAATTGGAAACAAGTGGGTTTATAAGGTGAAGAAGCATTGAGATGGTAGTATTGCTAGGTATAAAGCTAGGCTTCTAGCTAAAGGATTTGCTCAGACATATGGAGTAGACTATGAAGAGACATTTAGCCCTGTGGCTTAGATGACTACCATTAGAACCATCATTGCTATTATAGCAAGAAAGCATTTGAAGTTGTATCAACTTGATGTCAAGAATGCATTTCTAATTGGGAGCTAAAGGAATAAACATTAGGTTTTGAAGATTGAATAAGATATGCTTATGTTTTTAGCTGAGAGAAAGCACCGTATTCTCTCACCCCAAGTGCACGGAATCAAAGGCTTGTAGAGTATTTGATAAGTTGTGGATACAATCAAAACAAAGGAGATCCTTGATTGTTCTACAAGAGAGATATAGGTGAAGCATTTGTCTACTTATGTTTATATGTAGATGACACGATTATTACAAGTGATAATGAAGAAGGCATCACTAACATCAAAGAAAGACTTGGGAATGAGTTTAAGGTTTCTAACATTCGAGATCTTAGAAATGTTTTAGGTATTAAATTCATATATAAGGACAATGGTATTTGCCTTATGTAAGAAACGTATGTCTCCAATGTATTAAAGAAGTATGGACAAACAAGATGCAAACCATTGATCAATCCAAGGGAGGTTAACATGAAGTTGACTTCAGTGGAAGGTAATTAAGTTCATGATCCAATTTTTTACAAGCTTATAGTGGGCTCGTTGAATTATTAACCATCAAAAGGACTAAGCTAGCATATATAGTTGGTGTGTTTCTCAATTGATGCACACACCTAGGGTTCCACATCTTCTTGCCACAAAAAGAGTCCTCTGTTATCTAAAGGGAACATTATATGAAGGTTTTTTCTGTCCTTTTGAAGGTGAACTGTGGGTGAAAGCATATACACATGATAATTGGGTTGGATCCAAAATAGGTAGGAGGAGTACAAGTGGGTATGTAGTGATGCTTTGCAATAAAGTTATCGATTGCATGGCATACCTACGACCTACAATTTCCCTATCTTCCACAAAAGCTCAGTACACAGCTTTAGCCCAAGTTACATGTTAGCTTATGTGGCTCAAGAAGCTCATGATTGAACTAAATTTGCAGGTCAATCTCATAATCATGCATGATAACTTAAGTAGTGTGTACCTATCTACCATCCCTATGTTCCATTCTAGGAGCAATCACATAGAGGTACACTATGAATAGATTAGAGTGGAAGTTCTGGATAAGGAAGTCCAAGTGCAACACATAAATATCAAGGATGAGTGTGTTGACATTTTCACCAAAGCATCAGACTCAATCACGCTTATAAAGTCCAAAAGAGGCAATAGATTGTTAGAGCTAGGATGAAGACTTGGAGTTTGAAGCTTGAGGGAGACTATTGAAATTCAAGCTTCAACCTTAGTATTTCTTGACACATTTAATGATTTCCACTTGGATGAATGAGGAGCAAGGAGTTCGCCACGACATCTCCTATTCAAATTTGAACTAAATTGCCTCTTTAGGGAGTCTTTTCAAGATTATATCTAGACATATTATACTAGGTCCCATGTGTGTATAAGCTCTATTAGATTTTCAATAAGCAAGTGGACCTCTTGTTTAGGGATTGACTTGCTTTCTTAAGTGATTTTAGTACACTTTATGTAGCCATAGCTTGCACAATAATTTCTGTGTGAATAAGCTAGGTAGCTCTAAGTGTTGAGAAAAGTTCCCTTATCAGATTCTACTCATTTCTTGTAATATTTGGTTTGTTATAATTTTTTTCTTGTCTCCTAGAGTTTTTGTAAAGCTCATATCTAGAACTTGTATATACAGAGAGAAACAACTTTAGAAGTGAACATTTGTATCTATGTGCAAGCCTAGTGAAGACAATGACTTGTTTAGATTGGAGGCATTGGGTCTCACAGTGGGAGTGAGAATTTTGAATGAGATAACTTGCATGGGAGAGATCATTATATTTAGTTCAAGAATGCAACAAATCTTGGGTTCAATCCTCAAGAGTTCAAAGAAGCATTCATTTGAGTTAAGAGTGGTTCAAAAAGTGTGCATGTGAAGCCATTTATGCTTCAATGCTGCATACGAAAGTTGATCTTTCTCCCATCACCCTTCAACCATCCAAATCCAGACATATATATAGCTCTAAGTTAAGAGAGTGCATGTCTATCAATTCGGCCAAGTGTCCAACCAAGTGGACCTCATGTGGAAACTTTATTAAAGTTGATCACTTGCCTTCTAATTTTCCAAGGTCTATAACATGCCTTCTAAATGAAATATCGATTCTTCTCTCACATACACCCCAATGTAGCACTTACAAAAGCGTATCCCTCAAAACAAAGAGTTCTTGTTGAGAGAGCTCATAAGAGCATATTGGGTAATTATTTTCCTAGTTCACACACTTTGTAGAGCTTGAAAAGAAATGGAGTTATACACCTTAGGATAACTCAAACCTATGGTTTTCAACCGATCAATTGGGACCTCATATCAATAAACATCCAAAGGGTTAAAACAAGGTTCCAACCCTAAATTTCAAATATGTTCCAAGGGTAAATCAACAGGTAAGACAAGAACAATATACATCATAGTTTATTCTTTAGAATCCATATATTTGGCACTCTGATCCCATGAATTATAAAAGATTCTTCCCCCTTAAAGAAGTTTGGTCCTAAAAAATGAGTAGAAGTACTAGATGTGGAGTATTTCCTTTTGCACCATGATCTACACTCTAAGCATGGTCATGTCTCTCTTTAGAATTGTTGCTTGTAATCAAATAAGGGCTATTCCTCATCTAACATAAAGTTCTTAGTGATGGTTGGCACCTACAACATGTTCGTGAGCACTTGAGCATTTTGAAATCCATCCAACGGGACATCTTCCACATGTACATGATATAAAATATAAAAGGCTTGCCCAATCCTTCTTGGAAGTGTCCAAGTCTTCTATGTGCACCATTGTATAATTGCTTATTGTTGGGACAATATAAACAGAATCCTCCAATTCCTTCTTATGCATTCATTGAAGGGTTTCACTTGTCCGTAAAATAGAGCATCATCTAAATAGGGTGTTTTAACTATTCCATTCACTAATCCTCACAATCCTTTTAGCACAAGGATATTAATAAATCTAAATTTCTAATGTTATAGTTTCCTTCCTCTAACGTCTATATTTGTACATTCTATTGTATCACAATGAGCTAAAGTGAAATCCCCTAGATACTTTTGATAGTTGTTGAAGCCTTCAAATGCATAGATTTTGCCTCATTTTCTTCTCCCATGATCGCCTTTGATTGTTTGTTGGATGTCTTGATGTGGCCTTGTTTCAATTCCATTTTAAAAATTTTATTGATAAATGAATCCTAGATGTAGACCTTTACTTGCTATGACCTGCCCAAATCCTTTATATTTGAAATTATTTGATACTATTTATGCAGGTTGATATAAACACCCCAATATAGCTTTAGAAGGTGACTTCCCTCCACTAGGTTCCTATACGAACATACCTACCTTTTTTTTGACATTTGTTTGGGATTTACTAGAGATAACCATTATGATTTTGAACATATCAGGTACATTTAATGATTTAAAATACATACATTAACTATCTAGAATTGGGCATCCCACAACTAAGAACCATCCACTTCAAGATAGGCTATCTATCTCCAACAACCCTTCCATATGTGCATAGATATGGTTGCACATAGTATTTCACCCTATTTTTATAGAGATCAAAATAGAAGATTATTTAATAATTGATAAACTATATGATTATATAAATTTCCTTAAGTCCATATAAATGAGTACATAGATCTTAGAAACACTCTTCTACTACCACATCAATTTGTTTTCGAGCCTATGTTTAAAGATAAGAAGTAATCAAGTAGGGGCTTTGCTTAAGCTGGGGACCTACTTTTCCGAGTTTAGTACACCAAAAAATCACTAAGTAGAATTCAAAAGAACCTTTTGGATATATGCATATGATTTTTTTTGGATCATAAGAAGAATATACACATTTCCTATACTTTACAAGACCAACAACCAATAACTATGGGTAAACTTTTTGATGGTTAATTATTTGGTGGTTGAATTGGTTGGCATTGATAGAGATACCTAGATGATGTTAATGACACAACTTCAGATGCTTCTTAATATTTAGGTAGCTACTTATCTTTGTACATTCTAGTGGTAATACATTCACTATTCTGTGTTGTGCTCCAACCTTCTTCTTCTTCCTTGTGCTATTTGCATGATTCCATAGACATCTAACTCCAACAATTGGTATTAGAGCAGGTTGCCGCTTCATCTATGGCATCGTCGACACCTCTCCGGTCATAATCTCAAAATCACATGAAATTTGGTGAGCATAGTCAGAGTGTTTCGAGATCAAAACAACTTTGGATTATGGTGCCAAATTTGGAATCAAAGCTCGTTTCGACCTCCAAATGCACTATTATAGTGCTTGTGTAGGTCATTTCATCTTTTTGTGCCAAAGATATATACCAATTTTGGTTTGCCAGTATAAGCATCTCAAAGTCTGCTACAAGTCTAGTAGAACTTGTTTGGGTAGTTTTGTTCAACTTCTTTAGATAGAGTCATTTTTTTACATCAAGCTATTTTAGTCAGTGGCCATGGCTGAAAGTAGTGATGTATTCGGTATGTTGGTAGTTGAGGATATGTTGGATGATACCAATTATCCGTTGTGGGATTATATGATGCATCATGTATTGGTCACAAGAGGATTGTGGAATATTGTGCAAGGTGCTGAAAAATGTCCTATTACACCTGCAAACATAGGTACTCCAAATACAGGTACTAAATCTGATGCAGATGGTGTCGAAGATGGTGATATTCTATAGAACCTATTTGTGCTGATGTTTTTGTTGCACCTATTGCAAAGAAAATGCATTGGGATGGAAGAGATGCTCATGCACATGCATTGATAGCTTTTTCTATCAAATGTGCCATTATTCCTCACATTCGCTCTTGCAGAACAACTAAGGATGATTGGGATACACTTGCCACATTGTATCAGGCTAGGAATGAGGCTCATGTTGCTTACTTCCGAAAACAATTGGAGAGTGAGCACATGAATGAAGCTGATTCTATGGGCAATTTTTTGACAAAGATCACGGATTTGAAGGAACAATTGATTTTTGTAGATGAAGTCCTTCGTGATAGTTCACTTGTCAAGACTATTCTGAATGGTCTTCCCAACTCATATCAAAGTTTTTCTTCTACTATTTGTTTGATAATGAAAGGCAATCCAAATGCCTTAACATTTGAAGAGTTAGTTTCTATTTTGTTGTAGGAAGACTAGTCTAGGCAGAATAGGTCTATTATGCATGTTGAAGATCAAGCTTTCCTGGCTAGTCGGAAGGGCAAAGGTAAATGGAGCTCTTCTATTAGTAAGCAGAAATCTGCAAATGCTGCACATTCGAAGAAGGAAGTCAAAGATGAGAAGAAATAAAAAAAGAAAAAATTGTTTTGCAAGTACTCTAAAGAAAATGATCATGTTATTAAGATTTGTCCAAAACTGGCTGCTAAAGAGGCAAAGAAGAAGGAGGCTGGAGTGGTTGTTGCAGAGGCCTCCACACCAAAAATAGAGTTTGCTAATCTAGTGCACAATGAAGAATGGGTGTTTACTACTGTTTGTAGTTTTGACCCATCTTATCATGAGCAGTGTATGTCTAGAGTAGACTCAAATGTTTAGTACTTTGATAGTGGGGTGACCAAACATATTACCTCACAACATAGTTTCTTCGCTTCACTCGAGCATGCCCCTATAGTGAATACTGTTACATGCACAAACATCTCCTCTTATCCTATTATGGGAGTTGATAAGATCATTCTGACTACTATTGATGGTAATTCTTTCACTTTGTCAGATGCGTTCTTCATTTCCAAAAGATGCTTCAGTTCCAGCTACTCAGAAATTGCAACTTGTTCACAATGATGTCTGTGGTCTTATGCAACACCATCTTTTGGAAACTATCTTCACTTTGTGACTTTCGTGGATGATTTTTCTAGGCATGCATGGGTATATCCATTGAAGGAAAAGTCTGAAGTTTTTATGTGTTTCAAATAGTTTTTGTTTTGGCTAAAAATCTATCAACATGTAAAATGGGCACCCTTTGTTCTAATCAAGGGGGGGAATATATGTCTTCTGACTTTAATGCATTTTTGGCTGAACGTGGGATAAAACATGTGCACAGTACCATATACACCTCAATAGAATGGAGTTGCTGAACGGAATAATAGGTCACTCATGGAGATGGCAAGGTGTATGGTCAACAATCAAGCTTTACCACATAGTTTCTTGCTTGAGGTTGTTATGTGTGCATCATATGTACTTAACAGGTATCCCACTAAAGCGCTGTAGTCTATCACTCCATATGAGGCTTGGCATGGTCACAAGCCATCTATTGCTCATCTACGTGTTTTTGGTTGTTTGGCATATGCATTAGTTCCTGAACAACATCATAGAAAATTTGATGATAAAGCAGTAAAATGTATTTTTGATGGGTACAGTTCTGAAAGCAAAGGCTATCATATGTATCATCCACAAACTAAAGGAATTCTGGTTAGCCATGATGTTGTTTTTGTGGAAGATGCTATTCATCCCTTACTTTCATGTACAAAGGGGACATATGTTAGCTCCAAAGACATGTATGATACTATGGTGTCTCTTTTTACAGGTGGAGAGTCTATTGCTGGTCCTAATGAGGCAACTTCTCAGCCTTTGCAAGTTTCATGTGATGATGTAGATCATTCCATTTCTGATGCAAATTTACATGATGCACTTGTTGATGAGAAAGTTGCTATTGAGCAGGAAAAAACTATGCTAAAATGGCTAGTGTAGACTTTGCATGATAGTAAATTAGATGCATCTCTGTCATATCCTACTCATTCAGGCTCTCATAGTGCATATTTTGCATCAGGTTTCTATGCTATGGCTGCATCTAGTCTCTGTGATGAGGCTCAACCTATTTTGTTTGATGAAGCATAATTGTTTGAACATTGGATGGATGCAATGCAATGTGAATATGACGTTATCATGAGAAATGGTACCCGGTCTTTATGTGACTTGCCTCCTGGCAAGAAGGTCATTGGCACTATGTGTGTATACAAGATGAAGCATAAACCTGATGGAACAGTTGATAGGTATAAGGCTAGGCTTGTTGCAAAGGGTTGTGCTGAGGAAAGAGGCACTGATTTTGATGAGACATTTGCTCCTACTTGCCGAATGACTACTCTTCATAGCATCTGTGCACTTACAACTCATCATGGTGGGAATGTACATCAATTGGACATTAAAACAACATTTATCAATGGTGACTTGCATGAAGAAGTGTATTTTTTCAGCTACATGGCTTTGTGCAGAAAGGGCATGAAAACTAGGTATGTAGGTTAAAGAAGGCATAATATGGTTTAAAGCAAGTACCACATGCTCGGTATGAGAAGATACATGCCTATCTCATTGCATATGGTTTTGAGAACATTCCAATTGAAAGCACCTTATATGTTAAGCGTGCTAATGGTGTGCTTATGATCATTGTTGTGTATGTTGATGACATGCTACTCTCTGGTCCTCATGATACACATATTGCTAATTTTAAGGCTGATTTGCATGCCTCATTTGAGATGTCTGATTTGGGGCATTTGCATCACTATTTGGGCATTCAATTTATGCAAGTTGATGGTGGAATGGATTTGTGTCAAATGAAATATATTGACACATTATTGCAGCATTTTGGCCTTGAAGACTATAAGCCTATTGCCACTCCTATGGAGACAGGTTCACGATTGAGTTTTCATGATGTTGGAGATGCATTTGATGGTGTTCTCTATCAGTTGGCTGTTGGATGCTTGATTTACTTATGCATTTCTCAGCCATATATTAGTTTGTTGTCTCATAGATAAGAAGATTTATGCATTGTTTAGGTGTCAAGCATTGGCAGGTGGTTAAGGACATCTTTTGCTACTTGAGTGGTACCCGACTGCTTGGGTTGTTTTATCCCAAGGGGGGATCACTACCGCCAAATTTGCATGCTTTTTCTGACTCTGACTAGGATGGTTTCTATGACACTCGTGTGTCCACTAGTGGCTTTTGCTTCATGCTTGGTAGCTCATGTATATCTTGGTTGAGCAAGAAGCAGCCTATTGTAGCCACTTCAAGTTGTGAGGCTCAGTATAGGGTAGCTTTCACAACCACTTTTGAGTGTGTGTGCCTTAGATGTCTTATAGATAATTTGGGTGTTGGTCAGTCTTCTGCCACCACCATCTTCACTCACAGTCAGGCCACATTGGCAGTTGTGAGGAACCTTGTGTTCCATGCTCACAGTAAGCACATTGAGGTGCATTATCATTATGTCATGGAAAGGTTATGTGCTGGGGAGATCAGCTTGGCATATGTGCCCACGCAGGAGAACATTGAAGACCTTTTCATGAAGGCTTTGCCTAGAGAGATATTTGAAGCTATCCACAAAGCTTTGGGCTTACTTCCTTTGGTGGATTGATTCCACATAGCTTGGCACTTACTTATACATGAGTGCCTGCTCCTTGTTCACCACATCATTCCTAGGGGGGATTTGTTGATATATTTAGGTAGTGATGTGTGTGATCACTCTAGGACTACCGGTGCACCTTTTTCCTCTTTAGGAGGTTTTTTCCCCTTGGCTTCTATATATTGTTGATATATTTAGGTAGTGATGTGTGTGAACACTCTAGGACCGCCGGGGCACTTTTTTCCCTCTTTAGGAGGTTTTTTTCCCCCGGCTTGTATATACGCCTATTGCCCTAATGGGCTACTTATCTTTGTACATTCTCTAGTAATACATTCAGTCTTGTGTGTTGTGCTCCAAGCTTCTTCTTCTTCCTTGTGCTGTTCGCGTGCTTCCGCAGACGTCTAACTCCAACAATTGGTATCAGAGCAGGTCGTCGCTTCTTCTAGGGCGCCGTGGACACTCCTCCGTTTGCAGTCTCAGATTCGCACGAAATTTGGTGAGCATACTCAGGGTGTTTCCGAGATCAAAACAGCTTCATTCTGTGGTGCCGAAATCACGATCTGAGCTCGTTTCGGCTTCCGAACGCACTATTGCAGCGCTTGTGCAGGCTATTTTGTCCTTTTGTGCCAAAGGTATATACCAGTTTCTGTTCACCAGTTTAAGCGTCTCGAAGTCTGCTATAGGTCTAGCAGAACTCGTCTGGGCAGTTCCGTTCAACTTTTTGAGATACAATCAATTTTGTGCATCAAGGTATTTTAGTCACCGGCCATGGCTGAAAGCAGTGATGTATTCCGTATGTTGGCTGTTGAGGATAAGTTGGATGGTACCAACTACCCATTATGGGCTTATATGATGCGACATGTACTGGTTGCAAAAGGATTGTGGAACATTGTGCAGGGTGTTGAAAGACGTCCTGTTACACCTGTAACGACAGGTACTGCAAATACAGGTGTTGGAGCTGATGAAGATGGTGTCGAAGATGATATTCCGTAGATTCCTGTTCGTGCTGCTGTTTCTGTTGCACCTACTGCAGAGCAAATTCGTTGGGATGGCAGAGATGCCCAAGCACATGCATTGATAGCTTTGTCTGTCAAACGTGCCATTATTCCTCACATTCACTCTTGCAGAACAGCAAAGGATGCTTGGATACACTTACCACTTTGTACCAGGCTAGGAATGAGGCTCGTGTTGCTTACCTCCGAAAACAGTTGGAGAGTGAGCACATGAATGAAGGTGATTCTATGGACAGTTTCTTACAAAGATCAAAGACCTGAAGGAACAATTTGTTGGTGCATTTCAAGCCTTCACACTTGGCTTGGAACTTTGGAAGATTAGCTTGGACAACTTTCATCAAGGCTTCACTTGAAGGAAAGGGCATAGGAACCCATACCTATGATTTATTATCTTTTTACTTTCATTGTAAAAGTCTTAGTGACTTGACATTTATAATCACTTACCTACTTGATTGGTTTCGTGGAAAAGTGGATGATTTAGTAGAGAGAATATCTCCCTACTTTTAGACGAGTGATTATAGGAGATTTGAATTTGAATTCAAATTCAAATCTCAACTCAACTTCTATAAAAGATGTAATGCAAAAGTCGCGGGCACTTCAGCTCATATCCCGAGGCAATTCTGTATCAACATTTGAGTGTGTGAGGACTTCTTCATAGCCTACACCTCTGAGTACCATTTGGCAATGTTTATCATGTCAATGGGAATGTACATCAATGTGAATTAATACATATCTTTACATTCATTATCTCTGTTTTCTCTGAGTCATCATCTCCAAGTCTGTCAACTTCAAAGGAGCATATCTCAGGATCTACTGAACCAAATCAAGTGATTCAAAGCACATTGGAACCAGCTCCAAGCATGCTACACGCCTACAAAATTTCAAGGTCAAAGGATCAGCCATTTCGGAGAAATCTTACTCGAAGGCATCACTGGTATTAGTCTGCAGAATTCCTAAAAAGTCGGGGATACATATAATTTTGCTAAACTTCTTTCTCAGAGTATAGTTTGTCATTTCCTCTCATTCCACTTGCAAATGGTAGCTTGTTAAGCTAATTTAATATGTCCAGAAGGAATTTGATCAATTGTAAGTGTGCTGGTCATACTGAGTGAAAGACTGAGCAGGTATCTAGATCAAAATAGAAAGTTTTCAAGTCTAGTGAAGTGCAAACTCATCTGTTTTGATCTAATCATTAGTCAAATCATTTCCAAAGAACATATAGTATATTTTGGTATCAATTGAAAGCTCAAGGAGTCTACTAAGCATATCTGAAGCAAAGGAGGGCTGGAGCAAAGCAGGTTTAGCAGCTTCAACTCAATCTCTTGAGTGCATCCAACCATCTTTCCCAACAGTGGTATCAGAGCAAATAAGGTAAACATGGGAGATGGTTTTCCTTCATTCATTGACAAATTGGACAGGAAAAATTACCAAGCTTGGTCTCTAAGGATGAAGACCTATCTACAAGGTAGAAGCTTATTTGGATACATATCATGAGATGAGGAATTGCCCTCATTCAAAGCTAGAGGACTACCCACCAAGGATGAACAAGAGAGGCTCAACCAATGGTGTGCAAAAGATGCTTTGGAAAGGTCCTACCTTCTTAACTCTATATCTGATTTCCTTTTACCTCATGTAAGGAACTGTAAGACTTCCCAAGAGACTTGGGAAACTCTGTCAACATATTTCTCTTCCAACACAAGGGCCAGGAAGAATCAACTGTGGATTGAATTCACAACCCTTAGGAAGCAGCCAAAGCAATCAGTCTCAGAGTATGTGACCAAGATTAAAGATGTGGCAGACCAATTAGCAAGCATTGGAGAGGAGATTGAAGAGGAACAAATATTCAGGCAAGTAACAAATGGACTCAAGGCAGATGATAAGTGGGAAAGCTTCACCACTGCAATGGACCTCTACATGGACATGCATACCCCAGATCTCACAACACTCATGGGCCAACTATTCACACATGAAGCAAAGTTTACAAAGGCAGGAGATCAATCAAAAGGTAACAACCCCTCTGCTCTATATACTGATAAGAAGGTTAAAGATAAAGGTAAAAGTAAGAAGGTTGATGAAGAAGGTTCTACCTCCCAAGCAAACTATGCAGGGAGAGGTAGATCCTCAAGAGGTAGAGGCAGAGGAGGTAAGTCAGGTAGGGGGAGACCCTACAACTCATCACCATGCAACATTTGTGGATTGTCCAATCATACCACAGATGAATGCTACAAGAACTACAAGAATCAGAGAGGAAGAGGCTATCAAAGAGGTGGATACTCTCAAGGGAGAGGCAGGTTCAACCAACACCAAGGCTACAATGGATACAAAAATCAGTACAACAACAATTCCAACCACAACCACAATGGTAACTACCAAGGTGGATTCAGAAATAGAAGAGATTACAACAACTACATAGAGGAGCAAGATGACTCCTTATTGATCATGAATATGACCTCCAAGGCAGGTACAAATGATGATCATTTATTTTATATTGACTCAGGATGTTCTAACCATGTAGCTGGCAATGTGGCACTACTCTCTTATTTGGAAGAACCCAAGGGCAAACATCAGGTACAAACAGGTGATGATACTAAACACTCTGTTGTAAAGATTGGAAATGTAAAGACATGTGATGGTAACCAGAATCTATTGAGCAGGGTACTTTATGTACCAACCATCACCAAGAATCTAATGAGTGTTGGTCAGATTGTGGAGAAAGGTTTGCAGGTCAGGTTCACTCAACATGGAGCATATGTGGAGGACCCAAGACATGGTTTCAAAAGAATTGCCAAGGGGGAGAAATCAGGTAGATTGTTTACTTTTGAGCTAGAAGACACCAAGAACATTGCTTTATATAATTACAAGGATCAAACACTTTCAGAATTAGAAATATGGCACAAGAGGTTAGGTCACATAGGTGAAAGAACTCTAAAGCAAATGTGCAGAGATCAATGTGTGCTTGGGATACCTAATGTGTCCAAGCAACACATGATTTACAAGCGTGGAGCATGTCAGTTTGGTAAGTCTCACAGGTTGCCCTATTCAAGGAAAGGTTTCATGCATGAAGACTACCTAGACTTGGTACACACAGATGTTTGGGGACCTAGCAAGGACCCTTCTATTTCAGGATCAAGGTATTATGTGTCCTTCATTGATGACTATAGCAGGTGGACTATCTTATACTTTATGAAGCATAAAGATGAAGTGTTTAATTGTTTCAAGAGGTATCTTGCACTTGTTGAAAACCAAACAGGAAGAAGCTTGAAAAGGCTAAGGTCAGATGGTGGAGGAGAATACTTCTCCAATGAGTTTGAAGATTTCTTGCAGGAAAGAGGCATCAAAAGGGAGACAACCACAAGGTACTCACCTGAACAAAATGGAGTAGCTGAAAGAAGGAATAGACTCATTGTAGAAACAGCTAGGTCTATGCTTAATGAGAAGAAGTTGCCAAATTATCTTTGGGCAGAGAGTGTATCTACTGCCACCTATCTCATTAATAGGTTGCCATCCAAATCACTTGATGGCATGACACCATATGAAGCTTGGCATGGTAAGAGACCTTCTCTGGATCATTGCAAAATCTTTGGTTGTGTAGCATATGTGCATATTCCCTCACAGGTAAGGGGAAAGCTAGACCCTAAAGCTGAAAAATGTATCTTCATTGGTTATGATTTGAACCAAAAGGGATACAGATTCTACAACCCAACAAACAAAGGCTTCAAGGTAAGCAGAGATGTCATCTTTGATGAGAATGGCTCATGGTATGAGAATGAATGCAGGAAGGTTAGTCTACCCTATGACTTGCAAGAAGAGTTCCCAAAGCTAATCAAAGAGGAACCAAGCAATGGAGAAGATCCAAGCTCAGAGGATGAAGACACTATCAATCTTGAGGAGTTCAAAGCATGGAAGTCCAAAGGGAAGATGAAGATGAAGCAACTAGAGGATATTCCAGAATCCTCAAATCAATCTGTTAGAAGATCTCAGAGAGAAAGCAAAAGACCAATCAGATTTGGGTATGACACATCACTTGTAACTAAACATTCTGTATATCTTGCAAAGGACTTGTTGAATGAAGAACCAGGCACCTATGAAGAAGCAATCACCAAACCAGAATGGAAAGGAGCTATGGATGAAGAAATGGAAGCTCTCAAGGAGAGTGATACTTGGGACTTGGTACCCAAGCAGGACTCTATGAAGGTGATAGGATCCAGATGGATCTACAAGCTAAAGAGGAATTCTGATGGAACAATAAACAGGTACAAAGCTAGGTTGGTTGCCAAGGGTTTTGCACAAACCCAAGGCATTGATTATGAGGAGACATTTTCTCCTGTGGCTAAGATGCCAACTATCAGAATATTGGTGAGTGTAGCTGCATCCAAGAATTGGAACATGTACCAATTAGATGTCAAGAATGCTTTCTTGAATGGATGGATATCTGAAGAAGTCTACATGTCACAACCACCTGGCTATGAAGATCCCAAGAAGGTAAATTATGTTTGTAAATTGAAGAAGGCTCTATATGGATTGAAACAGGCACCTAGAGCATGGAATTACAGGTTGACAACATATCTCCAAGACCAAGGATTTGTGATGAGTAAAGCAGACACTTCTCTATTCATAAAGAGGAGTAGTACAGAGGTAATCTACTTGTGTGTTTATGTTGATGACATCATCATTACAGGTAATGATGTCAGTGGGATTAGACACATCAAAGGACAGATGATGAAAGAATTCAAGATCAATGATCTTGGATTATTGAAGTACTTCTTAGGTCTTGAGTTAGTCTACACCAACTCAGGTATATATATCACTCAAAAGAAGTATGTACAGGATATGGTCAAGAAGTTTGGCTTGCAGGATGCTAAAGTCTCAAGTACTCCAATGGAGGTCAACCTAAAGCTTAGTGCTCATGAAGGTGATGAAATACAGGACATTACAGGATATCAAAGCATGGTAGGAAGTTTGAATTATGCTACCTTAACAAGAATTGACATAGCATATGGAGTTAGTGTGCTAAGCCAATTCATGCACAAACCAAGGGTACCTCACCTAGAGGCAGCAAAGAAAATCTTGAAGTACCTCAAAGGAACTCAAAGCCATGGTTTGTACTTTCCTTATACATCAGATATTGACATCAAAGTATATTCAGATGCAGATTGGGCAGGATGCAAGGATGATAGGAGGAGCACATCAGGATACATATGTTTTGCAGGTGATAAACCTATTTCTTGGTCAGCCAAGAAACAACCTACAGTGGCATTGTCATCCACTGAAGCAGAGTATAGAGGGCTTGCCAATGCCACTCAAGAAGCTATCTGGTTAAAACTCTTATATACAGAGTTAGGCTTATACACAAGACCTCCAATCATCTTTGGAGATAACACAAGCTCTCTTCACCTTGCAGCTAATCCAATATATCATGCTAGAACCAAACACATAGAGGTTCATTACCACTATGTGAGAGAGAAGCTGCTTAGTAAAGACATTCAATTGACTTATGTGTCTACTAATATGCAATGTGCAGATTTACTTACAAAAGCTCTGGATGGAAACAAGCTATGGAAGATTAGCTTGGACAACTTCCATCAAGGCTTCACTTGAAGGAAAGGGCATAGGAACCCATACCTATGATTTATTATCTTTTTACTTTCATTGTAAAAGTCTTAGTGACTTGACATTTATAATCACTTACCTACTTGATTGGTTTCGTGGAAAAGTGGATGATTTAGTAGAGAGAATATCTCCTTACTTTTAGAGGAGTGATTATAGGAGATTTGAATTTGAATTCAAATTCAAATCATCATGTCAATGGGAATGTACATCAATGTGAATTAATACATATCTTTACATTCATTATCTCTGTTTTCTCTGAGTCATCATCTCCAAGTCTGTCAACTTCAAAGGAGCATATCTCAGGATCTACTGAACCAAATCAAGTGATTCAAATCACATTGGAACCAGCTTCAAGCATACTACACGCCTACAAAATTTCAAGGTCAAAGGATCAACCATTTCGGAGAAATCTCACTCGAAGTCATCATTTGTATTAGTCTGCAGAATTCCTAAAAAGTCGGGGGTACATATAATTTTGCTAAACTTCTTTCTCAGAGTATAGTTTGTCATTTCCTCTCATTCCACTTGCAAATGGTAGCTTGTTAAGCTAATTTAATATGTCCAGAAGGAATTTGATCAATTGTAAGTGTGCTGGTCATACTGAGTGAAAGACTGAGCAGGTATCTAGATCAAAATAGAAAGTTTTCAAGTCTAGTGAAGTGCAAACTCATCTGTTTTGATCTAATCATTAGTCAAATCATTTCCAAAGAATATATAGTATATTTTGGTATCAATTGAAAGCTCAAGGAGTCTACTAAGCATATCTGAAGCAAAGGAGGGCTGGAGCAAAGCAGGTTTAGCAGCTTCAACTCAATCTCTTGAGTGCATCCAACCATCTTTCCCAACACAATTGATTTCTGCTGATGAGGTTATACCAGATAGCTCACTTGTGCAGACCGTTCTGAATGGTCTTCCTGATTCATATTAGAGTTTTGCCTCTACTCTTCGGTTGATGATGAAAGGAAATCCGAATGCCTTGTCATTTGAGGAATTAGTCTCTGTTCTGTTGCAGGAAGATCAGTCCAGGCAGAACAGGTCCATTATGCGTGTTGCAGGTCAAGCTTTCTTGGCTAGTCAGAAGGGCAAAGGAAAATGGAGCTCTTCTACTAGTAAGCAGAAATCTGCAAATGCTGCACAATCGAAGAACCAGGATAAAGATGAGAAGAAATCAGAAAAGCAGAAATTGTTCTGCAAGTACTGTAAAGGAAATGATCATATTATAAAGAACTGTCCAAAACTGGCTGCTAAAGAGGCAAAGAAGAAAGAGGCTGGAATGGTTGTTGCAGAGGCCTCTACACCAAAAACAGAGTCTGCAAATCTTGTGCAAGAAGAAGAATGGGCGTTTACTACTGTCTGCAGTTTTGACCCATCTTCTCATGATCAGTGCATGTCTGCAGTAGACTCAGATGTTTGCCAGTACTTTGACAGTGGGGCGACCAAACATATTACCTCGCAACGCAGTTTCTTCTCTTCACTTGAGCCTGCCCCTACAGGGAATACTGTCACATGCGCCAATAACTCCTCTTATCCTGTTATGGGAGTTGGTAAGATCATTTTGACTACTGTTGATGGTAGTTCTTTCACTTTGTCAGATGCTTTATTTGTGCCAGGGATAAAAAAGAATCTGTTATCAGTTTCTGCATTAGCCAAGATTGGCTTGGTTGTGAAATTCGTTGATGACAGGTGTACAGTCCATGATCTCTCAAATGGCGATGTGATTATTGCTTCTGGCATTTTATGTCGTGGGCTGTATAAGCTCATAGACTATGAAAGATCTGTGAATGATTCGGCATGTGCAGTTCATGATTCTCAGGCTATGTCAGATGCAAAGCTTTGGCATGCACGCTTTGGTCATCTGAATTTTGCTAGTTTGTTACGCCTACGGAAATCTGAAATGGTGTCCTCTTTGCCCAAACTTGAGGCACCAGGAAAACATGTTTGTGAAGGCTGTATTTTGGGCAAAATGCAGCGTTATTCCTTTCCAAAAGATGGTTCAGTTCGGGCTACGCAGAAATTGCAGCTTGTACATAGTGATGTCTGTGGTCCTATGCAGACACCCTCTTTTGGAAATTACCTTTACTTCGTGACTTTCATTGATGATTTTTTCAGGCATGCATGGGTATATCCACTCAAAGCAAAGTCCGAAGTGTTCATGTGCTTCAAACAGTTTTTGGTTTTGGCTGAAAATCTATCAGCATGTAAAATGGGCACCCTCCGTTCTGATCGAGGGGGGGAATATATGTCTTCAGATTTTAATGCATTTCTGGCTGAACGTGGGATAAAACACCAGTGTATAGTGCCATATACACCTCAACAGAATGGAGTTGCTGAACGAAAGAACAGGTCACTCATGGAGATGGTGAGGTGCATGGTCAAAAGTCAGGCTTTACCACATAGTTTCTGGCTTGAGGCTGTCATGTGTGCAGCATATGTACTGAACAGGTGTCCCACTAAAGCGTTGCAGTCTATCACTCCATATGAGGCTTGGCATGACCGCAAGCCATCTGTTGCTCATCTGCATGTTTTTGGTTGTTTGGCATATGCATTAGTGCCTGAACAACATCGTAGAAAATTGGATGATAAGGTAGTAAAATGTATTTTTGTTGGGTATAGTTCTGAAAGTAAAGGCTGTCATCTGTATCATCCACAGAATAAACGCATTTTGGTTAGCCGTGATGTTGTCTTTGTGGAAGATGCTATTCAGCCATTGCTTTCATGTACTAAGGAGACATCTGTTAGCTCCAAAGACATGTATGATACTTTGATGCCTCTTTTTATAGGTGGACAGGCTAGCGCTGGTCCTAATGAGGCAACTTCTCAACCTTTGCAGGTTTCATATGATGGTGCAGATCATTCCATTTCTGATGCAGATTTACATGATGCACTTGTTGATGAGAGAGCTGATATTGAGCAGGCAAAAACTATGCCAAAATGGCTGGTGCAGACTTTGCGTGACAACAAATTAGATGCACCTTTGTCATATCGTACTCGTTCAGGCTCTCATAGTACCTCCTTTGCATCAGATTGCTATGCTATGGCTGCATCTAGTCTCTGTGATGAGAATGAGCCTGTTTCTTTTGATGAAGCACAAAATTCAGAAAATTGGATGGCTGCTATGCAATCTGAATATGATGCTATAATGAAGAATGGTACATGGTCTTTATGTGACTTGCCTCCTGGCAAGAAGGCCATTGGCACTAAGTGGGTATACAAGCTGAAGCGTAAACCTGATGGTACAGTTGACAGGTATAAGGCTAGGCTTGTTGCAAAGGGTTATGCACAGGAAAGAGGCATTGATTTTGATGAGACCTTTGCACCTACATGCCGTATGACTACTATTCGGAGCATTTGTGCACTTACAGCCCATCATGGTTGGAATGTACATCAGTTGGACATTAAAATAGCATTTCTGAATGGTGACTTGCATGAAGAAGTGTATGTTTTTCAGCCCGGTGGCTTTGTGCAGAAAAGGCATGAAAACCAGGTTTGCAGGTTAAAGAAGGCATTATATGGTTTAAAGCAAGCACCACGTGCTTGGTATGAGAAGATACATGCCTATCTGATTGCACATGGTTTTTAGAACAGTCCAACTGAAAGCACCTTATATGTTAAACGTGCTAATGATGTGCTTTTGATCATTGTTGTCTATGTTGATGACATGCTGCTCACTGGTTTTATTGAGACACATATTGCTGATTTTAAGGCTGATTAGCATGCCCCATTTGAGATGTCTGATTTGGGGCATTTGCATCACTATTTGGGCATTCAGTTTATGCACGTTGATGGTGGAATGGCTTTGTGTCAAACGAAATATATTGACACATTATTGCAGCGTTTTGGCCTTGAAGATTGTAAGCCTATTGCCACTCCTATGGAGACAGGTTTACAATTGAGTCTTCATGATGCTGGAGATGCATTTGATGATGTTCTCTATCAGCAGGCTGTTGGATGCTTGATTTACTTATGCATTACTCGGCCAGATATTCAGTTTGCTGTCTCACAGATGAGCAGGTTTATGCATTGCTCAGGAGTCATGCATTGGAAAGTGGTTAAGCGCATCTTTCGCTACTTGAGTGGTACTCGACTACTTGGGTTGTTTTATCCCAAGGGGGGATCACTACCGCCAGATTTGCATGCTTTTTCTGACTCAGATTGGGCTGGTTGCTATGACACTCGTGTGTCCACCAGTGGTTTTTGCTTCATGCTTGGTAGCTCATGTATATCTTGGTTGAGCAAGAAGCAGCCTACTGTGGCCACTTCCAGTTGTGAGGCTGAGTATAGGGTAGCTTTCACAGCGACTGTTGAGTGTGTGTGGCTCAGACGCCTTATGGCTAATTTGGGTGTTGGCCAGTCTTCTGCCACCACCATCTTCACTAACAGTCAGAGCGCATTGGCAGTTGCGAGGAACCCTGTGTTCCATGCTCGCACTAAGCACATTGAGGTGCATTATCACTATGTCAGGGAGAGGTTCTCTACTGGGGAGATCAGCTTGGCATATGTGCCCACGCAGGAGAACATTGCAGACCTTTTCACGAAAGCTCTGCCTACGGAGAAGTTTGAAGCTTTTTGCAAAGCTTTGGGCTTACTTCCTTTTGTGGAGTGATTTCCACATAGCTTGGCACTTCCTTATACATGAGTGCCAGCTCCTTGTTCACCGCATCACTCCCAGGGGGGATTTGTTGATATATTTAGGTAGTGATGTGTGTGAACACTCTAGGACCGCCGGGGCACTTTTTTCCCTCTTTAGGAGGTTTTTTTCCCCCGGCTTGTATATACGCCTATTGCCCTAATGGGCTACTTATCTTTGTACATTCTCTAGTAATACATTCAGTCTTGTGTGTTGTGCTCCAAGCTTCTTCTTCTTCCTTGTGCTGTTCGCGTGCTTCCGCAGACGTCTAACTCCAACATATATGTCTATTGCCCAAACAGGCTGCTTATCTTTGTACATTCTAGTGGTAATACATTTAGTATTGTGTGTTGTGCTTCAAGCTTCTTCTTATTCCTTGTGATATTCACGTGCTTCCATAGATGTCTAACTCCAACACTTACTAATTTTTGCACATGTAAAACATATATATATATATATATATATATATATATATATATATATATATATATATGTGTGTGTGTGTGTGTGTGTGTGTGTGTACGTGTATACATACATACGTACATACATTTACACACACACACACACACACACACACACACATATATATATATATATATATATATATATATATATATATATATATATATATATATATATATATATATATATATATATATATATATATATATATATATATATATATATATATATATATATATATATATATATATATACATACATATACACACACATGCATACATACATACATACATATATACATGCATACATACATGCATACATACATAAATAGATACATACATATACACATACATACATAAATACACATATACATACATACATTCATACTTACATACAAGCATGTTACCATTAGTGTCCATGTGAAAGGCCAAATGGCTACTATAAACTTTTTTTAAATATAATGGAAGTTCGGCCTTAGCCTACTCTCTCGTACTTGTATTAATTAAAAGAAAAAGGAAAGTACAAGTGAAGGGGCCTAGTTCCCACGGGACTCCCTAAGTCCCATAGATCATCATCAAGTGCTCCTTCTGATCAACAAGCTTAAACCCAAGTGGGCCCCCATGTAGATAATGAGAGGGTGATTAACCTTCTTTGCAATGCCATCTAAACTTTGTAAGGGTGTGGAAACTTTTGTATATGTTCTTTAATAAAACATTTAGTGTTCTAGTCAGGGAGAAACAACAAATTTGACCACATTTGTATGACCTAACAAATCTGTGTTTGTGGTCTATGTATTGTGTGTTTTTTATGTATTCTATAGTGTCTGCAGAGTAGTGTGTGTGACATCTAGAACTCATTTTTTACTTCGAGGGTATCATCTTGGAGCTTTCCCTTAGGAGACTCCACTGTGGTGTCTCTCCATCGAAATACTTCACTCGTATAAGAGCATTTTGATGCAAAAGTTTTTTTCCTTTTTTGCAAGCAAAGTGAGCACCTACCTACCCATCCACCCAAGGCTTTTTCCAAGGCTTACGACTTAGGTGATGTCCAAGGCAAAGAACTTGGCATACCTTGTCATTGGAGTCATTGAAGTCACCATTGGTGTCATTGGCTCCACACAAAGGAGAACATCAATGATGAAGGAAGACAAAAGTTCCTAGTAGTTCCCTCGAGGTCACCCATCCTAGTTTGTTCCCCTTGGAGCTCGCTTAATTGACAATCTCTTGCCACTAAGTTTCACTATTGTGGTGCTTGTAAAAGGGGAAAGACTAAGGATCACATTACCTTGAACATGTATTGGGCACTCAAAGCTTCATTCTTTGCTTTGGAGTCATTTTGGAGGACTTCTGCTTATAGTTCTCATTACGAAGGTTCAAGAACATCATGAAGAGTGCTCCTTTGTACTTTTTTGACAATGAATGTTCATCTTTGGGGCTTTGTTTTCAGCCACACTAGTAAATCTACAGGTTCCTTGAAAGGTTTTCAATTGTAGTCGGAGTAGCCATCACAAGTTTATATAAGTTCTTTGAGCCTAAGGAACTAAGTTGAGAGACACTTATAGGTGTTGTTGGATAGTGTTTGGGTTGTGAATTCAGCCTTTCAATGCCATTAGGGGGCCCACTTGGGTTTGACTATCTGATGCATGCCACAATCCTCACTGATTCTTGTGAAGCTTTTGACTTTATTCCAATTCTTCCATATAGAGCACACCACATTCGAGCCTTTCAAGAAAACTAGGATCAGGGAAAACAAAAGGGTTAGAATGATGAGATTCTTCCAATTCAAGAATCCCACAAAAGTCAATGTGTTCTTGCTCTAAAGATCAATTGCCGACGAAGTCTCCCCATTGCACCAGGTCTTAATCATCCATTTTGCCACAAGTTTGTTAGCCATGCACCAATGTCTAGAATACCAAGGCCCCCACTATCCCTTTGGCTATGGCAGATGGATGAGTGACCATGTTAAGAAGCTCCACCTCCCTAATGTCAATCCGTCAAAGAGATAGGAGTGATATGAAGATCGTGATCGCGAGATGTAGTGAGAGTGAAGGTGAGAAGCAAGGAGATGCACACACACATACACACACACATGTAAGAGACAAGCAAGACACAATGGAAGATAGGAAAAAAGACTCTATTGCTCAAGATCTCTATTACAAACTCAAAATAGCTCAAAGCTCACACTAACCAACCTCAAAAATGAGCTCTCTAGCTCTTTTTATAGTTTTTAGACGAGTTTTGATCGGTTTCACATCTAGTGACTGGCATAGTTAAAAAATAGGTTCTAGCCACTACTTGAAGGACTAAACAAGATCTAAAAATGACCAAACTTGGTATGCTCATTCTACCTAAGCTCCTCAAGCTTGAGGACTACTCGGCTTGCACAAAATGGAGGTAATAGTTACAAAAGTGGTTGTTCAAATGATACATATGGTACAAGAGTGATGAAAATCACTATTGAGGGTTTTGAGAAAGTATTATCCAATATATTTATTAGAGAAAAATGACTGCCTGGCTCCCCACTACTTCGTCATAATCCACCTTCACATGCTACCTCCTCGTGTGTGCCTTTCGCTACTGCCAACACCCCCTCCCTCTTGCATCTGTCATCCTCGACAAAAGCTTCTTGTGGGGTCTATCAGATATAGTTTTGTAGGAGGTCATGAGAGAGGGTGTGCTCCATGATGCGAATACCTCGTGCAAGATCACCTTCAAGCTTTTCCTAGTCTATGGGTTGAGGTTCATCGGGAGGCAGAAGTCTGTAGTGTGTGGAGTAGACGAGTTGTTCACAGACAAATAATTGGAGTAGGTGTGTGGGCCTGCTTATGAAAACCTCGGAATAGTACTCCCAAAATCAGGTAGTAAACATTTCTTCAAATTTCATCTTATAGAATGTCGATAAATACTTGATTCGACAATGCCAAGCATAGCACACCCGCAGTGATGGTGTTGTGCTTATATCATATGCTAAGTCTTGATTACCATGCTCAAATCCCGGGGTGTTAACATGCGGTGCTTTGACGCTGTGGAAGATTTTAAATATAGTCTGCATCATATCAAATATTTTTACAGTCATATGTGCGACAAGATCATCCATGCAGTGTAAGCTAGGGAGCCAGTGGCGAATAGTGGACATCATGTATCTGACTATGGGTGGTCCGTGGGGTGGATTAAAATAAGGATAATTAAGCCTATCCTAGCACTGCTTATTATTCTTTGATTGCAAACACCTTCCATGATCAGAATCTTGGCATAGGTCCCCAACATGGATTATACTTCAAATGGAGTGGTGCCTAGGCCCATGTGCTCATCATTTTTGGATATTTTGTAACAACTCCTGACGCCAAGTTAGTTGAAAGATTTCACCACTATGCCTTCAGTGGTAAGTCATCAAGCTCGAACTGAGTTGCATGTGATCGTTTCTTGCCTGTCTCCTTTTCAATCGCTAATTGATACTCTACCATTAGCATGAAATATGGTTTATATTGAAGCTCATGACCTGACATATACCTTCCAGGGGTTAAGTGAGTGAAGTAAGGTGATTGTAAAATGCATTCCTCTATCATAGCCATAGCATGTAATTGTGCCTCCACTTGTGCTGAGTGGATCTGTTCAAGTTCTTCTACTAACTTCATCCATGCGGGTGTAGGGAGTTCAAAGGTGTCTTGGCCTTCAGCCTTGACATGTCTGCTTGGGATGGGTTGTGGTTCGTAGGCCACTTCATAAGTTTCCTCCATTGGGATAGACACAGTTTCTTTGTCATTCGGTAGTTCAAGTGGGGAATTAGGCCTAGGGGGCTTGGGAAAAACAACAAACTGTGCTTGAAGAGTAAAATGATTATGTCATAAACAATTGTCCAAAATTGGTTGCAAAAGTGGCAAAGAAAAAAGAGGATGCATAAAGCATTGCGTTCCTCTATGATATCTAGAGGTGTGGCCTTAGGAGTTGGTGGTGGTTGTTGCATAGGTGTTCGCAACAGTAGCATTTTATGGTCTTCCTAGAGTTTTTGATACGCTTCATTCATATTGTCATAATCTTCTAAGAGTCGTGCATGATCATCCAATAATATCTGCATGGACTCTGATGGTATTGCTTTAAAGCGGCTGGGACTCAGAGGTTCGTCTAGTTGATCTAGAGCTGGTTCCAAATTTTCTCTATTCTGTTCTTGCAATCGCTAATTCTCTTCCGTGGCCATAACGAGGTGACATCTTAGCAGTGCCATGTTTTGAGTGAGGGTCGCATTTCTGAAGGTTTGGGCTAGTAATAGATTATCGATATCCGTAATGGCTTCCTTCATCTTCTATTCTCTTTGTAGTTCGAGTGTATGATAGGCCTCACGTAGCTCTTGATATCATGCATTAAATGAGGCGTTCTCGATGGTTAACGAGTTTAATTTCACCTATAAATCTGTAGTGGTTTGTTGTAGTGTCTGGTAGCTAGTCTCGAGAGATGCGAATTCATCTCAAACTTGTGTTACGCAAGAAAACATCTGGCGAAAAGTGGTGTTGATTGTGGGCAACAATATTAATGGTGTGGTAATTGAAGATGCTGTGGGTGTGGTGGTTGATGCAAGGGGAAGGGAAAAGAGGGATGGGAAGGTGTCCATGTCACTGCACGTGGTGTCAAGTGCAGTGACCATGAAAGTGGTGTGAGAGTGGGTGTGAATATGAGATTTACAAAGGTTGATGAATAAATTGTAGGCTCGGTGTCTTGTATTGCTTGGTGGAGAAGGCAGGAGAGAGGGAATACTATGGGGCAGGGAGGTGAGACATGAGAGAAGGTCATTGCAGGGGGAAATGGGAATATAGGTCTTAGAGGGATGGAGAAGGAAGGAAAGGATGTAGTGGGAAATTGATTGGGAGGAATGGGGGGAGCTAAAGGGGAAAGGATAGGTTGGGGGGTTGCGGGAAGATTTTGCAAGGTTGAGTTTGCTATAGTACTTGCTATGGACATGGATGGTGTAGGAGAGGGGGTGTACCGGAGAAGCTGGAGGGACGGGAGGTGAAAGAGGTGCAGGTGGTGTGGTGGGTACTTCGATGATGGTGGTAGGTATCGTGGAAGGATGATGTGGGGAATCAATGACTATGGTTGCTTCTTCAAGAGGGTCTTCTAGACTAAGTCATGCTTCCTTGGCATGGTGTGAAGCTTGGGCATCCGTTGGTACACGAATATACTGACTCGACTTGGATAGTAAACGAATTTGTCGTGGATAAAACTTTGGTAATGGCTTTCTTTGCAAATATTGTAGTGCTTCATTGGTTCCAACTGATTTAACTAATTCTCTGAAGCCTTGAATGAAAGCTTCTTCGAATCCTCCTGTAGCATGTTCTACAATTATTTGACGTTCTTCTTCGGAGAGTTTGCGTGCCCAGACTTCCTGCATGGTGCTGTATAGTTTCTTGATTGCCAAAGTGTAGGTGGTAGCTTCAAAGGTTTCATATTCATGTGTACTTGTATCACCTTGAGCTTCGATTTGCTATTCTTGTTTGTCATGCTGCACATCCCCTTGAGAGTCATGGCTACGTTGACTGGGTTTATCATCACCGTCCTCATTGTCGGTTTCTCTTCTCTCCTCTTCTAAGCTAGAGACTACTTGCTCTTGTGGTTGATCAGGGGGTGTGGTAGGGTAACTGGGTCGTTCATACTCTTGTGAGAAAAGTTTCCCTTTTGAAAATTGGAATTCACTTGAGAAAGCATCATGCATTTCAAAGTCAAAGGTGGTGTTAATTGGTTCTACCTCCAAGTTGGGTATAGGGAAAGTGCTTGCTTCCGCACCGATGGTGGTGGGAAGGATGCTGACTATGGTGGTAGGTTCCTGAACTATGGTTGCTTGAGAGGTAATAACGTTGGTAGTGCCTTCTATGATAACTGATCGTGAAAGGCATATACGGATAGGTTGTATAGGTGCGGGGGGTTTCATTGGAGACTATTGTGGGGACGGCTAAGGTGATGGGGACTTTGGAACTTGCAAACAGGGAATAGATTCACGCATGCGATTGCCTACGCATCCCTTGCTAGCTTTTTGGGCCTTCTTGGCTTTCTTGGCAGTTCCTTTGAATGCTTTCAATTCTTTGCTAGTCATTGCGTGTTCGATAGGCAAATCATATGCCAAACACATGTAAACGATTCTAGTAAGGGTGCAACATCTGTGGATGACATGTCTTCTTTCCCATCTTTGCTGAGCTAAATACAACTCGTCGGTAATCCAACTAGCTAGATCTATGGTTTGGGGCCCAATGCATACTAGATATAATCCGAACTAGATGCATTTCTGAGGGATGGTGAAGTGACCCTGAGCTAGGAATGCAAAATGTTGCATGCATATGCATAACGGCTTAGAGAGTTCTGGTTTAATAGCTGAAATATCTACCCATTTCAAAACATCACCACGTTTCATGGGCGTTGGAATCAGTCTTTCGCGCTCTATCAGTGTGTGAGTTCCATGGATCTTAAGCATAGCCTGAATGAGATCTTTTGAGAGATAAAACTTCTTGTAAGGGGGTTCATTTACGAAAGACGGAAGAATGAATGTTCCGAGCAAATCCTTGTGCTCTGATTCTTGAAGTGTAGTTACAAGGTAGTAGCATATATAAAAATCAGGTTTGGGGAATGATTCACTAAAGTATTCCGTAAAATCTACTCTATCCCAAATGTGTTTAACTCTTTTGTGTTTTGGAGCTTTTCAAATTCTCTAGAGGAAAATTGATACTTGCCCCACTTAATATTATCAAAACTCAACATGCCCTCAAAAATAAAGTCCACATCCACCAAGGGTCCTACTAAACCTTGGAACTAATGAGAGTTGCTGTGAACTTTTTTGATGTATCCGATGGGAGGGTCTTCTATCGACATTGATCCTAGGAGGCCCTAAAAATCTCATGGTTGTAACGTAGGTTATGGTTCAACCAGTAAATTACCAAAATTGACCATAGGTGCACTGGGGCCAGTTGCGGAAGGTCCTTCAGTTTGCATGATGAATGATGTGAATGTGGAGGAGATCTGCTACAAAAGATTAGCACATTAGTATGCACATTAATCATGATCCCATTAAAGTGAGACCACAATCCCTTTCCATAACCGATGTGTAACCCGTGTAGCCGAGTGTTGTGAGGTGGTTTATGGAATGATTTTTTGCAAAACTAATGCAGGTCTCTAGACATCTACATGCTTTAAATAATGCATACATCGCTTGAGGAGAAAAGTTATTATAAGTGATGTTGGGTTAGTGTGGGTGAATTTGTACAAGGGTCAGTGGCGAGTGATATATTACAAGCATGAAGGTTAGTTGATATGGGTGTGATGTTATACAAAGGATCATGTGGTGACTTCTAGATGCATTTCAACACTTATTTCCTAAGGGTTGTTAAGTGGGTGGTATGCTTCTGCTGAGGGACAAAAGGTGATATTGGATATTGTGGGGTTGATAGGTGAGGAGATTTCTGAGGGGTATATGTTACATGGCTTGAGTGCTGGGCTATAATACAATCTTTAGCTACCCAAATCTACATGGGACTGGGTCGATTTGTCAGGTACTTCTTGGCGATCCAAATCTATCAAAGCTTCATCGAGATCAAAGAAGGTTGAGGAGATGTTGAATATTGCCTCTGATTTTGCTCAAACTTTGTCTTATTATTGTTTGTGTTGTTTGAAACTATTGGTGCTTTCTGTCCTTGTGGCACCCATACTTGTTTCATGCCCCTTGCTTTGAGATGCTGATACTGCTACCTCCTTTGTGTTGTCCAATATGGTAGTTGGTTTGGGTTCCTCAATCGTGGTTGACTCCTTCGTGGTTGGGGGTGAGAGTTCTAGTTGACACTCTACTTTGGAAAAGAAGGGAGGTCCAACACTTGCGAAACTTGCCCATTAGGAAGTGAAGCATTCTATACCATAGATCTAGGCTAGTCTGTAGTAAGTGTGGAAGGATGGGCACTGCAGGTTATGGTGCCCATTTGTCTGTTGATGTAACCCACCTGACCACTAATGGAAGAACAGGGAAAGATCTCCTGACATCTTTTTGTCTGGCAACTATCCATCGCCAAGCTCCGATGGGTTGACTTTGGAAGGAGCGTGCTTGGCGGAGAGATCTGGGCAGAATGCTGTTAGGGAGGTCAAGCGGTATCACTTGCTACTGGTCTAAGGTTCCAATCTGCAAGGAGCCTTGTCTAAGATTTAGGTCCACCGAGTGATCATGTAGCCAATCTTGTTCAAGGATTAGGGATTCTATCAGGTCGTCATCATGGCACACTAGGAGCTTCATTGTCATGGTCACGTAGTGTATGAGGATAGGAAGGTCCATCTCACCCATGCAAGGGGTTTCCCTGCCTCCTCGCTTGGCCGCATTTCTATTCTCGAGTCCTTATTGTGGGACCATCTAATCACACTAGTCACAGCACCTAAATCAATTAAAGCCCTGAGCTCTTGGCAAGGCTTGTCATGCTCTAGCCTGAGTGTAATGAATGGTCTCCTATCCACTATGCTAGGATGAGTAATTGACTGTCCTTGAATCATGGCCATGAGGTATCTAGGTGTTGTTTCCAGTTGGTTATAATGTTCTCTCCCTAGTCCTTGTCTTCGTAGCTTCATGCGCTTAATGCGTTCTATAGCTTCTGCCTGAGCTTCCGTGCGTATTCTCTTTTCTTCCTCCTTACGCTTCTTTGCAAATGTGAGTCTTCTAAGCATATCCTCAGTGAGAGGTTCCTGATAAAGCTTGACTCTACAACCACTAATGTAATTAGGCATTCTTTCTCCTTCTAGGGTGGTTAATTGTACCGCTCCACTTGTCGAAATTCTGTAAATGATCATCGATCCAT
Organism: Ceratopteris richardii; assembly: GCA_020310875.1. Classification (NCBI taxonomy): domain Eukaryota; kingdom Viridiplantae; phylum Streptophyta; class Polypodiopsida; order Polypodiales; family Pteridaceae; genus Ceratopteris; species Ceratopteris richardii. Next base: position 117,125,252 of record CM035412.1, on the reverse strand, counting down.
AACCTCGCTTTTCTAATTTTTGTGCATGCTGGTTGAGCCTATACACTAGGACCAAGTCACCTTCTTTTAAGCCCTTGTCTTTCACATGTGCATCAAAATAGTCTTTCTTTCACTTCTTTGCTGTGTATATACTTGCTGTTGCTTTCAACCTAGTTTTGCCTAATCGTTCCAATCTATTATCCTTGATGATAATTCATGGTCGGTCCACTGATGTTCTTGTGCAACCTTAAGGGTGGGTATCAAGAAGTCCAAAGGGAGCACAACATTCTGACCAAAAACCATATGAAAGGGAGTTGCATTGAGTACGGTCTTGTACGGCCCTCGATATGCCCAAACAACGTGGTGTAACTATTTGTCCCAATCTGAACGTTTGTTTTTCATGAGTTTCGTCAATACATTAAAAAGGATCTTGTTAGTGCTTTTTGCTTGACCATTGGCCTGAGGATGATATGGTGCAGATTACTTGTGAATCACCATAAAATCCTGTAACAAATATTCAATGACTTGGTTTAGAAAGTGAGTTCCTCGGTTGCTCACTAACTCTATAGGCAGTCCATATCTTATAAAGACATTTTCAAATAAGAATTTTGTAGTCGTGTGTGCATCATTCTTTTTTGTGGCCTTGGCCTCTACCCATTTGGTAAGATAGTCGATTGCTACAATAATGTATTATGCATGAATACCTTTTGTGGGTGGGCTAATGGGTCCTACAAAGTCTATGCCCCACTTGGAAAATGCACGTCCTCACATCATGGGTTTCAAGGCATTTCATCGTTGCGAGTAGGAAATTGAGTTCTTTGGCACACATCACATCTTTTAACATAGGTATGTGCATCCATGTGAAGAGTGGGCCACCATAATCCTGCAATTAGTATGGCTTTGATTATCCTATCGGGGCCAAAATGACCTCCTGCAACACCTTGGTGTGTAATCTCTAGTACACTCAAATAATCCCTCTCATGAACACATTGTCTTAGGTATCCATCTCTTCCTCATTTGTCTTAGGCTTCTTGATCTAGACCTCATTGTCATGCTAAGGTCATTCCTTGAGGGAATATTTTTGTCCTCAAGTACATCACTAAAGATTCACTCCATTCTGGTGTGAGAGACATATGATGTAACCTGGCATGTTCTACCAGTGGTCTTTCACAACAGACAGGGCATTCTCTACACAACTTGTAGACATCTGCTTCCATAGAAGGCCAATATACTCCTAGTCTATGCAAAGTTTGCAATATATAATGTTTTGAATGGTTTCGCTTTAATGCACCTACATATGCTAATTACAACCAATTCGGATGTTTCGATTCATCTACAGAACAAGAAATAATCTTTTGATTATCATGTTTATATATACTTCCTGCTATTATTTGATATCTTTGTGACTTGGTGATTTCTCCTTCTTTCATCCTAATCCTAGGATTCTTGGGTCCAAATGCGAGAATTGGGACAATTAGCTTAGCCCATTCAGGTACTATCTCAAGGTTAAACAAATATGCATCGGGTAGTTCATCCGCTATTCCTTGAGGAGCTTCTCCCGAAGTTAATCTTGAGAGGTGGTAAGCTCTAAGGTGTGTCTTTCCCTTCCTGACTACTACTTCAAAGTCATACTCCATGAGCAATAGAAACCATCATATCAATTGTCCCATATTACAAGGCTTATTGACTAAGTACAATAATGTTTGATGATCTGTGAAGAACTTGAACTTATTTGCCAATAAATAATGTCTGAGTTTCTTTACTGTGTAGATCATGTCCTAGTCCTTCACGTTTCGTAGTGGTGTAATTTCTTTTCGTTGCATTCAACTGCCTGTTCACATAAGCTATAGGGAGATCTACATTACCTTCATTCGTAGGTTGTGCCAACACACATCCTATGGCGTAGTTGGATGCATCCACATGTACATGGAATGGCTTGCTCCAATCCGGGGTTGTGAATATTGGTGCTGAACACAAGCATTGTTTAAGTTCATTGAATGAATTTTCACACTCATCTGTCCATTCGAGCTTGGTCAAAAGAGAGTACAAAGGCTTGGCTATGATTGCATACATGTGTATGAATTTTTTGTAATAACCACAATGACCCATGAAGGCCTGTACCTCTTTTACGTTGTTGGCCTAGGTAGGTCAGCAATTAATTTCACTTTTTCTTCGTCTGTTGAAATTTCGTTCTTTGACATAATGTATCCTAGAATTTTGCCTTTTTTTACCATGACAATGCATTTTTCTGGGTTCACACAAACCTGATATTCTCAACATTTGTCAAATACTTGCCTTAATTCTGGGATATGCATCTATCTCACAATCAAATGAGTACATATATCATCGACATAAACTTCCAAATTCTTGTGTAAGAATTCCTTAAAAACATGACACATAAGTCATTGGAAAGTGCCGGGTGCATTTTTCAGCCCAAATGGCATCACACGAAATGAAAATATGCCCCATTCTATGGCAAAGGTTGTCTTATGTTGATCTTCAGGAGCAACGGCTACCTGATTATAGCCTGAGAAACCATCAAGAAAGTTGTAAACTTCCTTGCCCGCAACTCTTTTCAATAAGTGTTCCATGATAGGAAGAGGATAACTGTCTCTAATCATGGCGGCATTAACGTTTCTAAGGTTAATACACACGCACAATTTTCCATTTTTCTTGGGCACAACCACAATGGGGGATACCCATTCGGTATGCTCAATTTCGTAAATGAATCCCGATTCTATAAAAAAATCTATCTCTTTTTTAATTTTATCAACGTAGTTATCATTGTACGTGTATGGTTTGTGTTTTGTAGGTTTGGAATCTGGGGTCATCGGAATTCTATGGGAACATATATCCGGGTCTACTCCTTTCAAATCTTTGTAACTCCAAGTGAATACATCTCGATATTCTCGCAACAGGGAAATCAACTCTTCTTCTTCTTCACTAGTCAAATCATGCCCTATGTATGTACATTTTTCTTCTTCACCTTCTATGGTAACTATGATTTTTTTTTTCTCTCGATTATCGTATACTTCTCCCACATCATCTTTTCTTTTAGGCATTCGTACCATGATTCTTCTATCTTCTATTTCATACTTCTTGAAATTCTTGGGTACTTCCATGAGTGGTTGTTCTTCTTCTATCTTAGGTGATTTGTTTCTCTTCTTTTGCTTGCTCTTTGTATCTCTTATGGATGGCTCAAGTTGTTCCATTTGACTTTCATTTTCCTCTTCAAGGGTTTTGTCTTCTACAAAATAAACATATTCCTCTTCTCTGGAACAGAAGGGTTCCATGATGATGGATTCTAGATCCTCGTCACTACTGTCGTCTTGTTCTGGGGTCACTTCCATGCATTCTTCTAGGATAAAGTCTTCCTCGATAGGTGCGATCATAAAAATGAAAATTTCATATCTGTCCTCATCACAATGAGGGGTCCATTGTTCTTCATTTACCACTATATCCATCATAGCTAAGATTTGTACCCAACCATGAGGCTCGAATTCCTCGTCTGGAAATACTACAGGTGCATAATCTCGGTCTTGAAGAGCTTGTGGATGTCGTTCTGAGCCTACGGTCCTGGCTTCTAATCGTTCTTCCTCTTGTTTTGCTATTTTACACATCTAGATGAGTGTCCTCATGCAACCATGAGGGGTCTGATTCCAATGAGTGTAGAGACTATGTTTCTTCTTGTGTCTTATGGATGGTATTCCATTGTATTGGGGCTACATCTCGATGGGAATATTCTTTAAGATTGAATTTAATAGTCACTCCTAAATGTTTCAAGTACAAAGAATTAGTTCCCCATCTTGTACAATTTGCAACTGATGCATGAATGGTCGCCCTAAAATCATCTCGTAAGCATGATTTTTCCCCAAAATCACAAATGGCAAAAGTATGTTCAAACTCTACACCACAAGTGGTGAGAGATATGCCTTCTAGTAAGCCCAATGGCTTCTCAATATGTCCTTCAGCCATTTATAGCTCATCCTAGTGGGTCTTAGTGTTGGCTTACCCCAACGTTTCCATAAAGCAGTGGTAGCGATGGCTACTCCGGCTCCTCAATCTAAGATGGCTTTGGTGGTGTAGCCCTTGTGGGTTATTGAAAGATAAGTGTTACCTTCCTCTCCCTTGTTCAATCTCCAATTCGTTCTACAAGTATCTCTAGTACCTTCTTGTGCGATCCTATCCAGGAGGGAGCAATAGCAACCTCAAGGAATTGGTTTGCTACGTGCTGGTTTAATCTTTATAAACTCCTCTAGAGTGAGATGGCACTGGAATTTGGTGTTCTTGATTACTTCCATATTTCTAGGGATTATTGATTCTTCATTCCTCACTATTATCATGGTGGCTCTCATGCTAATAGAATTTGCTTCCCAAGGTCCTGTGAACTGAGGTAATTCTTGCAAAGAATTGGATTCAAAATATGTTTGTTCACTCAGTTGTTCTTCCTATACATCATCATAAATAGAGGGGATATCTTGGGGAAATTGTTCCTCCAAGTCATCTATTTCTTGAGTAGGAGGATGGGTTTCTTCATCTCTTCTCCACTTCTCTTCTTGGATTTCTCTTAAAAATTCGTGTGAATATTTGTGTATGGAAGACAGGTTGTCCTCAGCTTCTGTATTGGGTACTTGAGACACGGATGGTACATTCCTTTCTTGTGTCTCAGGGACATTAGGGTTCCCTTGCAATTTCTTCTTCTCGTGACTATTCATCAAGTATTCTAATCTCTCCTTGAAAGTGTAATTCATGTTTTTCCATGTTATTCCAATTAAGATAATGAGAGGCTTCGAACATAGCTTGTGCTAATTCTACCATCTTCATGCAAAGTTTAGTCCTCTCAATTTCTAAATCTGCTCTCGGATAGTTCTTACTCATTTTCAGCTATCTCGGATAGTTCTTACTCATTTTAATCTCGTGTGATATGCACGAAACATCATGTCTAGATCTTCTAGTATGGGTTTAGCTAGAACTGATTTTGATCTTTGAGCTAGGTTCTCCTGATTAAATTCTTGAGAAGTCAATTCTAGGATTTTAGCTCTAGATTCCTTTAGACTTCCTTACAAATTAGTTATCTTTTTACTCCACTTCCTCTTAATTCTTTCTCTGGAATCGTTCCAAGATTTCGTCTTTTTGTTAGTAGACTTTCCAACTTCACTAGTTCTAGCTAGTTTTTCGGGATTAAGCTATTGATTCCATCACAGCACCTGGGCTCTTGTTATAGCTTGGATAGGCACATATGTAGGGTTGGATCCATCTATGTTATGTTCAATACCTATCACGTTAATGGGTGTTACTTTTGAGCATTAATAGGGTTCTTGGGACAATCTTTGATGACATGCTCTTTACAACACTCGGCACAAAAACCTTGTATGTTATAATATTGTGATTGTCCTGCTATGGGAGGATGTGGACAATCCTTAATGAAATGATCTCCTTGGGACCTAAAGCATGGTCCTCTAGGGTCCTGTGGTCTTTGCTGTCTTGATTGGGGTCGCGGATTAGGATTCATATACATGACATGAGCATACTTGGGCTCCCAACTGGGTTCCAATGGTGGACTATCGTATTGATATGTTTCCATATGTTTTGGTGACTCTGTATAATATGCGGGTGGACTATCTACATGGGTAGAGTCGAAACTATTAGAATTTGGATCACTTTTCGTGATCAGGGGTGAAGAAGGCACTAAAGCCCTATTGAGGTTCTCTTCTGCAATAGCATATTTGACTGAGGTGACATTCGCTAGTGGGGGTGGCTGCTGAGCTAAAAGAGGTTGAGGTCTTTGTTGAGCTTGATAAGGATAGTTCTTAGGAGGCCTATAGTAATAAGGTTGAGCATTGTATTGACCTTGATACCTCCCTCATTGGGGGTACACTTGTGGGTAGTTTTGTCATACTACTTGTTTGTTGTATGGGAAGTCTTGGGCCGTGTGATTCATGTATCATCTCTCAATCGTATAGTATTGGCAACTAGGTTTGCTTGCGGTTGTGTTACATTGGGACACACATTTGCCATATGATCACCACCACAGGTGTAACAAGGCTTGTTTGTTGTTAACCTAGGCATCTGTTTGCTAGAAACTCCTAGTTTCTGGGTCGCTTTTCTGCTAGGTCTTCTATCAAGCTAGAAAGTTTTGAGGATGCTAGATATGAACAATCTGAGTCCCTATAGACCTTTGAGGGTTCCAACTTATCTCCTCAATTGTCCTCAATGTCTATACATATTCTTACACATTGCTCTGGTGTTCTGGGTTCCTTCAAGTATACATATGAGCGTAATTTAGAGCTTAAGAGGCCATCTAAAAAAAATGACACTTTCTTTGCCTGCGAGGGTAACTCTTTCATTGGACATCTTTCAACATATTGTCTAAGCCTACGTCCTGCGAGTCTGACTGTTTCCTGAGGGGTTTGTTTGAAGTTGTGAATCAACAAAGAAGTATCATGTTTGATTCCACTTTTAGAGAATTTCGTGATGAATGATTCTAAAAAGTGATGAATATCCCTACATTTCCTTTGTTGCAATGGTTGGAACCAAGTTAAAGCCATATTCTTTAACGTCAGTCCAAATGCATTATATTGTGTGAACATGTCTTCTACTTGCTCTGCTCATAGCACTTGCTTAAATTTCGCAACATGCTCATAGGGATCTCCTGTCCCCTCAAAGTAGTTTTTCATTGACTTTACTAATTGAGTGGGTCTTAGTATCCTTGGGTCTTCAGGTGGTCTAGGTAGAGGAAACTCATCTCTACCACCTGGTATTCATGGTTCTCCTTTTCTCTCCAATCTATTGGTGTTCCTAGTTGGTCTATCTCTCCCTATGGGATGAGTGAAACTTACTTGTGGTTTCTCTTCATTCTTCTCTCTTTGAGTACCATGGGTTGATGATGTTCCAACACCCTAATGGCTAGTGTTTACATTTGCTCATGATGGAGGGAATACTAACTCGCCTCTCCATGTCTAGACAAGTCTTGCATGTTCCGACACTACAAATACTCGTTCTAAAGTATCATCCACATATACAACCTTTGTAGGTGTATCTGGGTCATTGAATTTGTAAATCATGATGGAGCCTACCTCACTAGGTTGTTCCATTCGATATCTCCAAAATGCTTCATCGGTTTCCTTATTAAAAAACAATTCTATGCTTCTATTGTCCTAAGGGACCCATTCTTGGTTTATTACTCTTGTCAGTACAGATTTCCCTCTAGGTGTCCTAGGTTCTTCTCCTAGTGGTTCTTTTCCTTGGGTTCTTGCATCCTTATCGGGACTTACTATACCAAACTTATTAGTATGATTAGGTTGAGTACTTATGATGTACATTGATCGTTCTTTGTCTATGTATGCGTCTCTCTCAAATTTCACCACTAGACATTCCAATACAATGGGTTGGCCAGGGTTGTGCAATTGCATAACAGATCTCCGCAAATCATCCTTGTAGATGCGAGCACCTAAGTGGTTGGTTCGGACATATTATAATTGGGTTCTATAGGGTCCTTCGGGTCTTTCCAAATATGCTATGTTTAACCCTCCTTCTGGTCTTTCTGTGCTAAAAGCGATTTCTAATTCACTAGTATCTGAGCCCAACTTGTAAGGGTAAATATTCAATTGCTGAGCCCACGAACGTGCATTAGTTCCTACACTTGCTTCTGATGATCTAAGGCTTCATCGATCTGACTTACCTATATGCTTGCCCGATCTAAGGTTCATGAATTTATTACTTGTTGAATCACTCAGTACACACTCTGATCGTCAATGTTTCTTTGTTTTTAATTGCTTGTTTTGTTTCTAATTCCTTTAGATTCTTGTCTTGTCTCACTATATATGTCAGGAGTCAACTTTTCGTCGTACTTTTGAGTTCTCGTTCCATCAAACTTAAGTTCTTTCCTTTAGGTTCTCATATCGCACATTTTTATCTTAGTCTTGGACTTCAAAAATTAAGTCTGTTGGACTTGATGTGTTCCTATCATCGTCCTAATTTAATCCACAATGCTAAGCGTTTAGCCTAAGCTAATAAATGACTGAGGGGGTTGAGTATTCTTCCAACCTTGAGTCAGCTTTTTTGATTGCTCTACTGCCCAAGAAGTTGCACTTCCCAAGCCTTGCGTTCTTCACTTGATTGCTTTGATTGCCCTTGGATAGCTCTTGCTAGACCTATCAAAATCCAATGTTTAGACCAATTCTTAAATTGATGATCAAGCACTTTGATATATACACTTTTAAGGGTCCTTTTTTCCTTTGGCCAAGTTTCTCCAATGCCCCCTTTCTTTTCTAGTCCCACAAATGGGTCAACTTCAAATTTTCTTATCTAAAGATCAACATGTCCTTCTTGAAAAAACAATCGAGGTCATGTAGTACTGGTAAAGAGCTTTCTAACGAGCTAAAAAGCTCAAAACTCAGAGTTCAAATGAAAACGATATGAACAAGGGGGAAACATTAACAAACAAGTTTTTCTTCAAATATGAGCTAAGGGGTCTCCAATAAGCTTAATCACCCAAAAATTCACTCAAAATAGCCTCAAAATAGCCCAAAAAATCAAACCCTAATTTTGGTGTTTAAGGTGAACAATCGCAATGGTCTGAGATAATCGTGATGGTCTGAGATAATCGTGATGGTCTAGGACCGTGGCGATGGCCCAGTTGAACTGTCACGATGGTGTGGTACAATCCTGATGGTCCGAAGGTGCGAGGCATCATGATGGTTAAAGGTGAAGCATTGAGATGGTCTGTCTAGCAAGCAATCGTTATGGTGTGAGCCCGTCGCGATGGTCAACGATCAATGCAACCATCACGATGACGTGAGCCCGTCGCGATGGTCACAAGGCATGATGGCATGAGCGAATTGCAATGGTCCGAACTTGAAGCGTCGTGATGGTGGGATTTGACACATGGCAAGTGAGTCGTTGCAATGGTGTGGGGTTGATGGGATTGTCACGATGGTCAGCGATGGTCGTGATGGTTCGAGTGAACCGTCACGATGGTGTGAGACTATTGTGATGGTTTGGCCAAGCCCTCGTGATGGCGTGGGCCAATCGCGATGGTGTGACACAATCGTGATGGCGTAAGCCCATCGCAATGGTCCACCAAACTGATGATTTTCAAAATGCATTTGTGGATTCCTATGCACACAAGCGTGGTCTACTCAGTTATCAAAAATTTCAAATTTGCAAGACCATCACGATGGTCTGACACCTACGGCAGATTTTGATAGAAAATGAATTTCTCACCTTTTGGAAGCTGTCTTGCTACTCTGGAGCACTTTACATGCAAGAAAACTCAAAAACACACATGCACAAATAAGCACAAAAGCTCTCTGTCTCTATCTCTCTCTCGCAAGCACAAAAGCTCTCTCTCTCTCATGCATGCGCAAATGAGGGAAAATGAAAAGGATAGGTGGATATGGTGAATTTTTTGATTTTTCGGAGTGGGAGAAGATGATGCGGTGGTAAAGGAGGAGTGTAGAGGATATGAAAAACACAAAAAACTACCTTAAAAAAATAACAAAAATTGAATTTTTTACCTTCCAACGCCACTTCTTGCTATACTCTTACCATCACACATTCGTCCTAGATTCGATCCCTGGCAACGACGCCAAATTTGGTGTTGCTCTAGCACAATGGTAAGCACCATGTTAAGAAGATCCACCTCCTTAATGTCAATACATGAAAGAGGTAGGAGTGATATGAAGATCGTGAATGCGAGATGTAGTGAGAGTGAAGGTGAGAAGCATGGAGATGCACACACACATGTAAGAGACAAGCAAGACACAATGGAAGATAGGAAAATAGACTCTATTGCTCAAGATCTCTATTACAAGCTCAAAATAGCTCAAAGCTCACACTAACCAACCTAAAAAATGAGCTCTCTAGCTCTTTTTATAGTATTTAGACTAGTTTTGACCGGTTTCACATCTGGTGATCGGCATAATTAAAAAATAGGTTCTAGGCACTATTTGAAGGTCTAAACAAGATCTAAAAATGGCCAAAATTGGTCTGCTCATTCTACCTAAGCTCCTCAAGCTCGAAAACTTCTCGGCTTGTAGAAAATGGAGCTATTAATTACAAAAGTGGTTGTTATATGATACATATGGTATAAGAGTGATGAAAATCACTATTGAGGGTTTTGAGAAAGTATTATCCAATATATTTCTTGGAGAAAAATGACTGCCTGGCTCCCCACTACTTCGTCCTAATCCGCCTTTACATGCTTCCTCCTTGTTTGTGCCTTTGGCTACTGCCAACACGGTTGCTTCTTTGCCATCCAAGAGATGAACTTCTTTCCAAGCATCACTACATACACACTTGTACTCCTCCCATCTTCTTTGGATCTAGCCCAATAAGCATTTTTATATGTCTTCACCTGCAATGCATCTTCAAAAGGATACAATAGACCTTCATTTAATGTATTGTTATGATATGTGAGTACCTACTTAGCAACAAGTAGATGCGGAACCCTAGGTGTGTGCATGAATTGAGATAACACACCAACTATATATGCTAGGTCAAGAGTTATAATGGTGGCATATTTTAATGTGCCCACTATAGACCTATAGAGAAATTCATTTCCTTCTATTTAAGTCAATTTATGCTTAACTCCATTGAATTTCTCAATTATTTGCAACCTATGAGTCCATACTTCTTCACTGCATACAAAATATACTTTCTTTGCATAAAGCAAACACCATTCTCCTTGTATATGACTTCAATCCCTAAGAAGTAACTTAGATATCCAAGATTTAAGGACTTGAACTCCTTCCAAATCTTCTCTTTGATGTCCTTGATGCTTTCTTCATGATCATTTGTGATAATCAATTCATCTACATATACACATAAGTAACTAGATGCTTCATCTTCTCTCTTGTAGAACAATGATGGATCTAATTTTCTTTGGTTTTATCCACAATTGATCAAATAGTCTATAAGAATTTGATTCCATGCCCTTGGGGCTTGCTTGATACCAAAAAGTTGTTTTTTTTAACCTAAAAACGTAATCACCCTTAACTTTTTCTTCAAATCTTAATGCTTCTTCTGCTTACCTAATTGACAAGATTCACACAAATTTTAAAGGTTTTAATTATAGAGACTTGGTAGCCCTATCACTAACCTCTTCCTCTCCATATTTTTCAATCTCTGAGTATTGTTGTCCATATCTTTTGTGCCATATGTCCAATTTTAGTGGCTGAAATCAAGCTTCACATCCAAGGTGAATAGGATTCCCTCCTTATTTCCTTTGGCTATTAAGTTGTACAACTCTTTGGGGTTTTCAATAAAGCATCCCTTCTGATTGAACTTGAATTGCAATCCTCTCTCAATTATTTTCCCTACAGAAACTAGATTATTTGTGATGAGAGCATGACTAATATCTTTCAAGAACTTAGCTTTGTGAGTTCCATTCAACATAGCATCACATAAGCATCTAATAGCATGAGGAGTATCATCATCTATTTCCACATGCCCTTTCGTTGATGGCATCTCCATATTTGAGAGGATTTCCATGTTGCAGCTCATGGGATTGTTGCATCCACTATCTATGTACCATCTGCTTGAACCTTGTGACTTGTAGTCACTCATCTGCATCATAGCTACCATAGTGTCATTATCATTAGAAGTAGATGCATAATTACCTTGTCCTTTGTAGGCTGAATTTGTCTTCTCCCTTTGATAGCAATCCATTACAGAGTGGCCATACTTTCCAATAATGAAGCATCCTTTTGAGTTGTTGTTGTCTCTATTTTGGTTGAATCTTCCTCCTCTACCTCTCAACTTGCCTCTTTCTCTAGATGTAGATTATTTTCTTCCTTGGTCTTCATTATGATCACCATTTGAACCTTCCCTTGCCTTCCTCTTCTTCTGCCATGGTTCCTTCCTCTACCTCTACCTTTACCTAGATAGAATGCTTGGGATTCATTGAATTTTGCCTTTGGTCCTCCAATATTCACCTCCTTAGTGACCATGAGGGCCACTAATTGCTTAAATTCAAGAATATTCTCTCTAGCATACACAAATGGTGTAAAGGCTTTCCACTTCTCATCACCCCTAAGCTCATTCAAGGTGTATGAAACTAGGTGATCATCATCTATGTGACAACCTATAAAACCCAATGCATCCCTAACCTCTTTGATTTTCAAACTTTTGTGATTTATATGCACAAAGTCATTCCTATCATCCACAAAGATTCTCATTAGCAATTGGTTCAGACTATGAGGGAGTGGAAAACCTTCGATCTACCCAAGAAGGGTCTCATGGTTTACCAACCAACTATGGCCATCGGTGGCAATGGGAAAAAGAAGAGAAGCCACACGACAACCCTATCTAATAGATGGTTTTAGCCTAATTTCTTGAGAGAGTTGGCCATTGATATTAATTTGAGCTAATGCATTCCCCATAAGCATATAGATCATGTTGATGAGTTTAGGTCCACAAGTGATGTCTTTTAGGGATTGCAAAATCAAATCCCACTCGAGGCGATCATATGCTTTGTCAAAATCTATTTTGATGACGAAGATATCTTGACAAGATTCCTTAGCGAATTCTAAGCCTTCCCATACAACAATAATAGCCTCCAAGATAGATCTTGGTAGCTGGAATTTGCTGGACTAAAAATATTTACTTTGAAATTTTGCACGATCTTTATGCTGGCATAAAGACAACATGACCTACGAAATCTGTTATCCAAACATCTCTCTCAAGCACGTACTAATGTTTCCCTTCCTCACTACATTCTTCATCAACACATCTTTCTCATTAGCGCGTACTTCTCATTCGTACAAGTCCTAAAGCCGATAGCTGCACCTCGAAAGCGGATGTGCTGCTTCACTTACTGTCCATATCTATGTTCACGTGCAAGTCTATGACAAGAGCGCTCTCTCTCTCTCTCTCTCTCTGCTGAAAGTCATGTGAAAGTCTGTGACTAGAGCTCTCTCCTGCAATGTGGAAAGTAATGTGAAAAGAGTCACCTCATAACAATCGCCACTCAGCGTACATTCACTAAAGTTCCATCATCCATCCCCCATGGTAAGACGCGGAATCCAGCGATCCTGTTCGAAAACCTAAACGCAGAAAACACAAAATATATCTTCATCTGGAATGAAGTCAAAAGTAGAACAAATACCAAGAAATAATGGATGCTCTAAGTAGCTGCATAGAAAAGTTGAAATTGGAACAAATATCACAAAATAATGGACGCTTTACGTAATTGCATGGAACGCTCAATTGATAAATTCAAGCAAAGAGACTAGTTTTCGGTCAAAATTCATATATATATATATATATATATATATATATATATATATATATATATATATATATATATATATATATATATATATATTTAGTTTTTGCAGAAGACTTGTCCACATGGTTTTAGTAAATTCTAATCCCTACTTAGACGAGTTCTGTGTCTCTTTACTATTCAACACCAAATTGATATCACGAAATATAAATCTTTATTTGCTTCGTATTGGGTGCAAGATCACGCAAATAATTAGACTAAATAGTCTACTGTCTTAAGAGTCGCATAGAACATGTTATACTTTGGTCACCATGCCATTGTTCATGCCCATCTCAAACAAGGAGAAAATGCAAAGGTTTCCAGCTTATAATAGTGCCTCGTCGCAAATGACATCCTCCTGGTTGTGTTCTCGCTAAAAATCAAATGAGAATATATATATATATATATATATATATATATATATATATATATATATATATATATTTTTTTTTTTTTTTTTTTCTACGCCAACTCGAGTTTTTGTCTTTATATTCTTGATTTATTCTTTAGGACAATCCGGCTGAATTTTTGCACCCACCTTGGGAGTAGCAACTATCTTCTGGTGCATTTTAATTTTTCAGGTTTTCATAGTTGGACGTTGAATCCACATCGTATGATGGGAGTTGCTGGTGGTTTAGGTGCTGCTTTTCTATGTGCTATTCATGATGCTATTGTTTTTATTTTTGAAAGAGGAAGTTCAGCAATAGCCTACTCTCTCGCACTTTGATTAAAATAAAAGAAAACAAAAGTATATCTGAACGGGCCTAGCACCCATGGGACCCACAAATCCCACAAGGTAGGCGAAGAACATACAGAGCTAGAGGGTTTTACAAAGGAGGTTGATAACCCCTTCGTCCCCCTCATGCAAGGCCCACTTGGTTTTAATATTGTTGGTCTTGAGGAAAACCACTCTATGGTGCCTAAAAGGTGGAGACTTCTTACAATTGGATATTCTTTTGTGAAGAAGGAAAAGAGATTTCTCGATAGAACATTGTTTAGGAGGGTTTCCAAAATTGAAAGTGCATCGCTCTCTCCAAATCTTCTAGAGGGTCTCACCTCGTATAGCAATCCACAATGATGAGGATCAACCAATCACCTTGCCCATAAGCACTTGCTTCCAATTGTTATGTTCTTGTAGCAGCAAGATTTTTCCAAGAGCCAGCCAGATCAAGATAGATTTGGGGCATGAGAAGAAAATGTGTCCCAAATCCTCAATGCCACGATGGCACCTCTTACACCATGGTGAAGCCCCACAAATTTTGCTAGCCTTTATATTGGTCCACATTCCCCGATGGAGGATTTTTGACATGAGCACCGACTTTTTTATCTCAATGAGGGGGTGCTAGAGAGACATGAACTTCACATCCCACCTCAAGCCCATCCAAGTAAGACACCACTTCTCATTAAGCATGATAGGGTAGTCCAAATTCTCCTTGATTCTAGGAATTTTGTACGGTCTATTATCGTTGTGCCATTTGAGACCTTCGTGGTGGGGAGGGTCTTCACCAATGAGGAGGTGGGTTTTCAAGTATTCCCAAGCAATGCATCTACTCTACAAAAGCATCCATTTTCAAAGTTCACTCTAATTTTTGGATCAATATATTCAAATCTAATCCATTGGCCGATTTCTCGACTAGAGGTGTTTCCAATATCAAAAAACCTTGCTCCAGAGCTTTTTAGCTTTTTGGAGGCTCCAAGACTCCACGCCTCTTATGCCCTTGATAGGGAATGAGATGGAATCATTCTTCCTGATACCTACTGCCCATTTCCAATCTTCACTAATTCTGATAAACTGTCTGAACTTGTTCCAACTCTTCCATAGAGAGCAAACGAGACCTGAACCTTTAGGAGATATCAAAAGCAGGGAGAATAGAAGGGTGATAAGGTTGAGGTCCTTCCAACCTGAGTGACCCACAAGCATAAGAGCACTCTTGTTCCTGAAGATAAGCATGGCCCAAAAGGCCTCATTGTTACACCAAGCTTTGATAAGCCATTTAGCTACCAACTTGTTTGCCATGCCCTAAATATCTACAATGCCCAAAACCCCATGGTCCTTTTGGCTAGTATAATTAGTCCATTTAATTTTGGGGACACCACTTGTATTGGGGCCACCCGTCTAGGGAAAGTTTCTCCAGATTCTTTCCAATTCGATAATCGCTTGATCCTTTCATCTCCAACAGGAGAGAAAGTAAATAATTGATGAGATAAGGAATGTATTGATTACCATGGCATGCCCCACTAGGTTGATCTGCATATCGTTCCAAGAGGCTAGCTTGTTATCAAGCTTAGAGAGGAACCAATTGCATCGTTGGTTTAACGAAATGCCGAATCCCATCCGAATACCTAATAGGTGGAAGATTTGCCCCCTAGGGATCATTTGACAGCTCTAGTCAATCAGGAATCGGGGCGAAAGTTTGGTAATGACTTTGAAAGTAGTTTTAGAGTGGTCTATTTTCAATCTTGAAGCCACACAAAATGTTTCTAGGCATCCCAAAAAGTTATCAATGTTGTTCATATCGTTATGCACAAAGGCATTCATGTCATGCACAAAAAGTTTCATGATCATCTGGCTATGATTGAGAGGGAGTGAGAGACCCTCATGATGCTACATTTTTTTTTTTAATGGAGGTTCGGCTGAGGCCTACTCCTCCAGGCTTTAACTTTGAAATTGCAACTGTACAAAGAAGGGCATAGTACCCATGGGACCCCCCTTATCCCACAAGAACAAGGGTTAACATAGCTTGGTTAGACTCTGGTCACAACTACCACGGGGCAGGACAAACAGTGGCACATCAACCACAAGATACCACAAGATACAACTTAACAAGATTCAACTCCCACTGGCAACACGATGCTAGAGTTGAAAATACTCTATTTGGAGAGACATTGATGGCGCAAACACATTTACGGTGTTTAGGGTGTTCAATACAATTGAGTATGAAGATATTTCCAAGTCCAATTCAACGTCGTTAATGAGTCATACACTGAGACAAACCTACCCCTTTTGTGAGTATCTCTACACGATCTTAGAGAATTACCATATGTAGTCTACTTTATTCTAATCGTTGACACTCTGAATCGCTATCAATCCATTGATTTCTTTTAATATACCAGTTCCTATTATATTGTGCTTGGAGAACACAAAACGTTGATATTATTCTCTACATAATTTTTTGAGAAACCTAAAAATATTTATGTGACTATCTACCATGTTCTGTCTGAAATACCAATTAATCTATGTTGATGGAGTTTCTAAATTCTTGCAATTCATCTTTCCACAATTTGTGAGAATGCTACAAATCTGTATGTGACTATCTAGCATATTCTATCTCTAATTCCAAGGAATCCATCTTGGCGGTCTTGTTTGAGGGACCATTTATTTAAAATTAAATTATAAATATATGATATCCTCTCTCTCTCTCCCCACGCACCCTTCCGCCATGTTGAAAGTCATGTGAAGGGATTCACCTCATAACAATCGCCACTGAGCGTGCATTCACTAAAAATATATCATCCCACGCCCATGGTATGACGATCAATTTCTTGCTAAGACACTGAATCCAGCGATCGTGTTTAAAAACATGTAGATGAAGGCTGGTTACATAGATGAAGGAGCAACCATGGCACTCACAAAAAATCTAAGAGAAAGGGACGAGCGAGAGAAAAAAATCTGGATAAGGTGTGATCGCACGACTAGTCAAAACATGCACATCACTTTTTTTTCATTCAAATGCTTGTTTTATGGCTTTGCCTCATCATCAAATCTCCCCCTCAATCTCCCAATGAGCTTGAATATAAATTGAAATAAATACATATGTCCATACAACATGAAATCAACGTGAATTCTAGATACAATATCCTAATTCCTAAAGATTTTCTGAAGTAGATGAATTTCTCCTTGAGAAGAGCTTTGGGAAAGATATCCACCAATTGTTCTCCAGTGTTGATGTGAATCAGCTTCACTTCTCCTTCAATCACCTTCTCATTAACAAAGTGATAGTGAACTTCAATGTGCTTTGATCTCGCATGATAGACTGGATTCTTTGACAACATAATGTTTCCCATATCGTCACAATAAATGATCACCTTATTGTCGATGTAGACTCCCATGTTTTCAAGTAGGTACTTAACCCATGTTGCTTCACAAACGGCTTGATGAATGCCTTTATATTCAGCTTCAATACTGTTGAAACATCAAGCTTGCATTATGCTTGAGGGGGATATTCTCTACATCAAATCCATCATTTTGATGGTGCCATATATGTAACCTGAAGAATAACACTTATGTGCACATTATTTCTTTGTATAAATTGATTGATCACTTATGATCATTTCTTGTAAGGCTCAAGGTATTTACCTTTTCGAAAGGAAAGAGTAAGAGGCCTAAAAGCCACGAGTTGGAAGTGGTTAAGATTGATTATCAATTAATCATTCAAGAAGTAGATATGACTTCTACTTTCTGTTTTACTAGATTATAGGAAAAGATTCCAATCAATCTAAACTACCAAACCCACCCAATTTTGAGTTCAAATTAATGAATAAAAGGTCTGCTCATATCCTCAAGAGTCTATATAAATACTCCAAAACATTTTTACATCAATTAAAGTGTTGATTTGAAGCAATATATAAATACTCCAAAACATTTTTACATCAATTAAAGTGTTGCTACTTGGAAAATCAAAATGGAGGATTATTTGCAAAGACGAAATCTATATGAGATTGTATCAGGTCATGAAGCAATGCCTAATGGAAGATCCAAAGGAGGATCTACTCAAGAGGAAACATATAAGCTCACAATTTGATGTGCAAGGGATGCTCATGAAAGGTCATACATACTCAAATCTATCTTTGATTTTCTATTACTACATATTAGAGGATGCAAGAAATCTCAAGAGACTTGGGATGCCCTAGAGACTTTCTTTTCTACTAGTATAAAAGCAAGGAAGAACCATCTTTGGAATGAGTTCAATGAGATGAAGAAGACTCCAAAACAAACCATCACTAAGTTTGTTACAAAGATCAACGAGGTTGCTGAGCAATTGGCACCCATTGGATATATGATTGAAGAAGAGGCCATCATGAGGAAAATTCGCAATGGCATTAGAGGTGACAAGCAATGGCAATCTTTCACCACTACCTTTGATCTCATCATGGATTTGCAACTCTAGAATTCAACATCTTTTTTGGACAACTCTTCAATTAAGAGGCTAACAATAGCATAAAGGAAGGTAACTCCTATCATTGTAATTCAACTAGTGCTCTATATGCAACTAAGAAGGACAAGAAGATAAAAGGCAAGAAGAAGGAAGAAGATGAAGAGGAGACTTCCCAAGCCAACTTTGCAGGCAAGAGCGAGTGGAAAGGGAAGAAGAAAGTACCAAAGAATGACAAGACCAAAGGCAAGAATGTCCAACCTTTTGCCATCTGTTATAACACCAACCATACCACTCATAATTGTTAGTTCAATGGGAAGATCCAGAAGGGAAGTGGAAGAAGTGGATATGGCAACAATAGAAGCAGAGGTGGAGACATCTTCAACAATAACAATAGAGGCCATAATAGAAGGGACTACAACAATTACTCTAAAGATCAACAACATGAAGACTCATTGCTTTTAATGAATCTAAATACACGGAAGGTAAAGAAGATGATCATTATTCTGCATAGACTCATGATGCTCAAATCATGTTGTAGGCAACATACCTCTCTTATCTGATTTGGAAAGTCCAAAGCATAAACATGAAGTTTGAATAGGGGATGACACAAAGCATAGTGTGGAGAAGATTGGTAATGTCAAAGCTTCAAATGGTAAGGAAAATATTTTGATCAAGTTAATCTATGTTCCCACTATTACAAAAAACCTAATACGTGTATACCAAATAGTTGAGAAAGGCTTGCAAGCTAGGTTCACCCAACATGGAGATTTTGTGAAAGATCCATGTCAAGGCTTCAAGAAGATAGTCAGAGGTGAGAAGCATGGTAGGATCTTTACTTTTGAGGTAGGAGAAACCAAAAACTTTGGGCCTCAAACCCTAAATGAGCTTGAGGTGTGGCATAAGAGGCTAGCTCATGTGAATGAAAGAACCTTAAAGGATATATGCAAGGATCAAAGTGTTCTAGGGTTGCAAAACATATCAACAAAACACTTGATCAACATATGTGATGTATGTCAGATTGGGAAGGCACAAAGGCAACGATTCAACCACAACGGATACATCCACAACAACTTATTGGAACTAGTACATACAGATGTATGGGGGCCAAGCCAAGAACCTTCATTGGCAAGATCAAGGAATTATGTCTCATTTATTAATGACCATAGTAGATCGACTCTTCAGTACTTTATCAAGAGTAAGAATTTTGATTGCTTCAAAAAGTATCTAGCACATGTGGAGAATCATATAGGGAGATCACTCAAGAAGCTTAGATTTGATGGAGGGGAAGAATACTTCTCCAGAGAGTTTGATAAGGTCTTGCAAGATAAAGGTATCAAAAGGCAAGTGACTACTAGGTACTGTCCTTAATTGAATGGAATTGCAGAGAGAAGAAACAAGACATTGGTTGGATTAGCTAGAACAATGCTTGAAGAGAAGAGGTTACCACATTATCTATGGGTAGAGGCTATTTCAACTGTTGTGTATCTTTTCAATAGATGTTGCCAGTATACGAGAAGAGGCAAGTACGAGCATACAAGCAGATCTAGCACTAAGGAAACCCTTTATTTTTTTCAAAACCCTTACACCATTTAAAAGTGATTCTCATCACTAAAAACCCCTGTAAATACCATTTTCACCTTTTTGTAGCTCCATTTTGTAAAAGCCGAGGAGTCCTTGAGCTTGAGGAGCCTTAGAAGTAGTTGCCTACCGATTTTCGTATTTTTTAGACCTCGTTTGAGCCCTCAAATAAGCCCTGGAACCTAATTTTTAACTAGGCCGGACACTAGGTTTGGACAGGGCCAAAGCTAGTCAAAAACTATAAATAGAGCTAGAGAGCTCATTTTTGGGCTGGCTTTTTGTAGTTTTGAGTTTGTATGAGAACTTTGTTGCAATAGAAGTGATTCCATTGTCTTACTCTCTTTGTTCTTGCCGTGTGTGCGCGTGTGTGTATGTGTGTGCATGTTAGTGTGCTTCTCACTCACACATTTGTGCCTTCACTTGCTCGAGGTCTTCATACCATCCTCATGTCTTCCCGGATTGACATTAAAGGAGGTGCTACTCATCACTGAGCTACACCAAATTTTGGCGCCGTTGCCGGGGATTCGAGCTTTGAGGACGAGCGTGTGATGGTAAGACGTAGAGAGGACGCGTTGGAATGGTAAGTAGTCGGTAAATTTCTGATTTTTCTCCATCTCCATCTCCATCTTCACCTCCTTCTCCATCTCCACCTCCACCTCCTTCTCCACTACATATTCCCTCTTCCTTGTCATTCCCCTCATTTGTTGTGTGCGAGTTTGAGAGAGAGCGAGTGTGTGTGTTCTTGTTTTGCGTGTTTTTGCATGTTTCTTGCAGGTTGCAGCTCCATCATCATCTCCAGCAAGCTCAGCAGGTACGGAATCTGTCTGCACAGTCCCCGAGGCGTCGAGCTCGAGCTATCACGACACTCCGAAAACTTCACCCAATCACGATTCTGAGTGCACCACGACACTGCGCAGGCCTAGAGCTCCCAGGATCACTAGACAGAACAGAAAAATTCACCATATCCCGAGCTATCGCGACACCTCGAGGTATCGCGACACTCACGACCTATCGCGACACCTCACGAGCTATCGCGACACCTCCCACCTATCGCGACACCTCACGACCTATCGCGACACTTGGACCTATCGCGACACCTCGAGGTATCGCGACACTCACGAGCTATCGCGACACCTCACGAGCTATCGCGACACCTCCCACCTATCGCGACACCTCACGACCTATCGCGACACCTCGAGGTATCGCGACACTCACGACCTATCGCGACACCTCCAACCTATCGCGACACCTCACGACCTATCGCTACACTTCCCACCTATCGCGACACTTCCCACCTATCGCGACACTTCGACCTATCGCGACACTTCCCACCTATCGCGACACTTCGACCTATCGCGACACCTCCCACCTGTCACGACACCTCGACCCGACCTATCGCGATACACGGCCTTTAACACATGAAAAATTTAGGGTTATTTTTGAGTGAATTGAAGGGTAGTTGAGCTTAATTTTAGGCACCTTGGTATAATTTTAGAACCTTGGAAGTGGGCAAAAGACCTGGAAACCAGAGAGGGATCTCCTGAACCCTGAGAGCCTGTTTTGACCCTTTAGTGCCTGAATGGTCATAACTTGACCATACGAACTCCGATTGATGAGATTTTGGTCTCGTTGGAAAGCTCGTTGAGAATCCTACGTGGACCTCGGCTGGTTTTTGTAAGAATCATACGCGGAGTTTTAGAACATGTATTTTTAAGTTGACCTTTAGGTGGAACTAGGTGGTCCTAAGATTGAGGGGGTACAGTGAGTTACTCCAGGGGGACTACAAATATTGATGTGTGTCTGTCAATTACTTGTGGTAATAGAGCTATACTGACTAGTGAGCTTTTGCAAGAACATTGTGTGCACTCAAGGCAATCCAAAGCAAGCTAGCAGGGGTGAGTACCAAGCTTGGGAGAAGGCTTCCTGGGCTTGTGTAGCAGTCTGGTCAACCAGCTAATTGAGGTTGGAAGATCTCTCAACCCTCCTTTGTCAATTCCTAGCCTAGGCTAAGTACGACTTAGGTGTGGTAATTAATTAGGGCAACGTTAGGCACGAATCAAGTCCAAGAGAATTAACCAACCAAGTGCAAGAATTAAGTAGGTCTTAAGTGCGAAAACCCTAAGGGGCAGAAGGTAAACTAGAGTCGATAACTTATCAAGTGCGAAATTCACTTAAGTACTCCTGACGACGCGATTTCAGACAAGATCATAAACATAATATTCAACTCAAAAGAACAAAGTGATTGGTGCAAATTAACCTGCAACGAGAGTGTGCTTGAGTCCAAGGGGGTAGATAAATCAGGCATATGAACCTTAGATCAGGCAAACACTTAGGCCGAGACAGACAAAGCCTCAGATCTTCTGAAGCTAGTGTCAATCACACTGCCAGGTCTTGGGCCCAGCAGTTGAGTGATTACCCATACACTCCCAGATCAGAAACAAGTGATTTTGAGATGTCCTATCACATGGAGAGACCAGTAGGTAGTTCAGGGGTGGCTTATCTAGAAAAGCCAGAGGGACCTTACAAGACTCAATTGGAATACATCAGGACGAATCATCTAGGTGCTCGCATCTACGAAGACGGACTGAGAAGATCTGTGGTCCAGATGAAGAACCCCGATCAACCCCATGGACTAGAACACCCAGTAGTGAAGTTTGAGAATGGAGCATACCTAGATAAAGAAGGGACTATTTATGTAGTCACCACTCTTCCTGATAGAACAGACGAGTTTGGAAATGTGATTGCAGAGACCGACACGGGTGATATAGAGCAAGGAAATTTAGAGAAAGAGCCGAGAACTCCCCGCGGTAAATCTGTCTTGACCAGAATCATGACTCCAGAGTGGATTCCACAGGATAATAAAAGCATAGATCTGCTTTTAAACCGAGAAACCGATGAGGCTTTTTGGAGATATAAATCTGCTCAACCTCAGGAAGTGAGTGCCCTCACAATCTATGAGTTTAAAGACCCTGATAGCCCAGGCAAAGTAACCTACTTAGACAATGCATCAGAGAGAATCTTCATGGTCACTGAGCATGGCAGACATGCCTACACATGGAAGGGTGAATTTGTTTTTCCCCAACCTCGGACTAATGTGTCATACAGTCACCAAGGAGCTGGGACCTCCCAAGCTCATGGAGCTCAAAGAGATAGAAGTAGAGACAAACCTGAGGTAAGTTTTGCCAACTCCCTGGGAAGAGAAAGAACGGGAATGGAAAGGAATAGAGTGGAACTTGAGGGACATAGAACCCCATGGAATCAAAAGGAATGCTGACGATTTTCCTTTGCCAAGGCCGAGAGAACACACTAGGACCCTGCGACCAACTCAACTGGTGAAGTCCATGAAGAATTACTTCGATGGCACTGGAGACCCTTATGACCATGTGGCAGAATTTCGGCAAGTATTGAAAGCTGAACAGGTAGAGGACCTATTCACACAATATAATGCTTTTGGTCTAACCCTTAGGAACACTGCCCTTACGTGGTTTCAACCACTAAACGAGAGGCATTTCAGAAACATAGACCAGCTCTTAGAGGCATTTATCATTGAGTTTTCTAAGAGTGGAATCAGGCACAACACTTCCTCACTAATTCATAGCTTCAAACAAACACCTCAAGAGACGGTCAGACTAGCCGGAAGAAGGTTTATGCAATACCTGGATAGATGCCCGATGCCGGAGTTACCCACACCAGCCAAACAAGTGGCCTTGTTCTTAGATGGATTGTTGAGCACGAAGCTCAGGTCATATGTGTATCTGAAGGACCCCAGAACGATAGAAGAGTGTGTGCGCATGTGCATAGACATTGAGGACAATCTAGGTGAGGAATTAGAACTATCAAAAATCTATAAGGCTTCTGATAGCTCTAGTAGCCTCACATCTGGTCAATCCACATCCATTGAGGAACTTGCAGAGAAGGTAGCTCAAAAACTAGGTGTCTCTAGCAAACAAATTCCGAGATTTGCCCCAGTTAAGCGGTGTTACACTTGTGGCGGTGACCATATGGCAAATGTATGTCCCATTATGGCCCAACCCCAGGTGAATCCTAGTAGGCAGTACTGCACCATAGAGCGCAGGTACACCAACCACACTGCACAAGACTGCCCATATAACAAACAAACTATTAGGCAAAATTACCCTCAGCCATATCCACAACAGGGTAGATACCAGAATCAGTACCCACCACAGCAATACAACAGACCACAGCAAACTTATCAGCCGCCTTATCAAGGGCAGCAGAGACCTAAACCAGTCCTAGTGCAGCAACCCCCTGCTCCAACCAATGTGATCCCAGTGAAATATGCATCTGCTGAAGAAAATCCGAACAGAGCCATAGTCCCAGTCACCCCATTGCTATCAGACAGTGATCCAAGTGACCATAGTTTTGACTCCACACATATTGATAGCCCACAGGCTTACTATATGCAGTCACCCGAGCATAACGAGTCATACTATTATGAGGACCCAAGTGAAAATAGTGGGGAACCTGAGTATGCCAATGTCATGTACACAAACCCCAACTCTAGACCTCAACCTAGGCAGGTACGACCCCCATTTCCTAGAGGACCATGCTTCAGATGTCAGGGAGATCACCTTATACGTGATTGTCCACTGCCTGCCCCTACACAACCTCAACCAGTAACCATTCAGGGTTTCTGTCAAGACTGCGGAAAAGAGCATCTCCTACGAGATTGCCCAAAGAACCCTAATAACATGCCTAAAATCACTCCTATCAATGTTGTTGGGTTAGTTGTAGACTCCACCGGGAGTGTGACTTCCACTGCACCTGTGCAAGTGATCACAAGAGCCCAAGCACTACAACAAAACCAAGGTGTTGGTCAGGAAAAGAGCCCCGAGGTGAGTGAAACAGAGAGCATAACCAAAAAGAGGACTAGAGCCTAGAAGGATAGTCGTGAAAGAATGAAAAGGCAATGGGCAAAAAAGATGAGCAAACTTGAAGAAAGCTTGAGAGAAACCAAAGCAAAAATCATAGAGATCACATCTCAACCGCACTCTCACACATTCCCACCGCTACCATCCCCATCACCCTCCATCCCTCCACCCTCTAATACACCCCACATAACCCACCCACCACCCCGAGTAGGATCAGTATTAGCTGATCCCACTCCTGAAGACATAGACATGATGCTTAAAGCATATCAGGCCAGAATCCAAGAAGGGCCAAATGTAACGGATCATGACAAGTGCTACCCTAGAGCTGACCTAGAGATAGAAAGAACCAAGCTTTGCGCGAAAATGGTCGCATTGGCTCAGAATATGTTTGAAGCCAGTCGCCTTTTCAATTACTCGGGCTCAGCCAAGACACAATTACACTTGGATGGACTTCTAGAGAAGTTAGAGGGCATAATTGCAAGATCTGCCAAGGAAGAAAAAAATCAAGAAAGAGATAAAGCAAGCAAAAACATGACCCATCCCCCACCGAAAGCTTATGTGCCCAATTCCACGGAACCAGACAACCCCCCCTCCCTAGAAAGAATAGAGAATCTAATGGCACAATCCCAAAAGGAACTCGCCCCTCAACACCATGACAAGGCTAGTGAAAGAGCAGGTCTTCCTACCCAGAAAGCCTATGTGCCTGAGGCCTACGTGCCTAACTCTACGGAGCCAGACACCTCTTCTTCTATGAATCAATACACACCAGAATTCTTGCGAGAGATTCAAGAAGAGAAATGGGCTAAAGAGAGTGAAGTTCCTCCCCCCATTGAACTGGTGGATGACACACACGATCAATTCCCACAAGACCTTCCTTCCATTTATGGAGAACAGGAGAATGCCCAATCTCAAGAAAGATTAGACTTCGAGTCTAATTCTTTACAAGAACTACCCCATTTCACAGGCCCATGGGAAGCAAAGTCCACCTGTATGAGAGCACCTACAGTCATGGTAAGAAACGAAGCTTCAATCATACCTAGGAACACAGAGGTAGTGAAGAACACCAAAGTGCAGTGCAATCTCACTTTGGAAGAGTTGCTTAAGGTTAGACCAGAAGTGTGGAAACATGTAGCCAATCAAGTGCCCGAGATAGCAAAACCTCGTTCCCAGGTAGGATCACATAAGACAGTGCCGGAGATACCCTTGGACAAGATAGGAGATATGTGTGAAGGTGAAGAAGGGAACACCTATCTTCCCATTACCTACCAGGAGTACACCACCAAGGCAATTTTGGACTCAGGTGCAGGAGTTGCAATTGCCACCACTTCCCTATGGAAGCGATGGGCCAAGCCAGCACTCCGACCAACGAGAATGAAATTGCAGATGGCTGATGGTCATATTGAAAGGCCCTTAGGATTGCTAGAAGGAATAACTCTCACTACATGTGGGGTTGAGTTTGAGCATACTTTTGCTATATGCGACTTTAGCAAAAACCAAGCCTACGAGATGATTTTGGGAAGGCCATTTATGCGGCAATTGCAAGTAGTTCAGGATTGGGGAACCAATTCCTTGTATTTGCAACATCTAGGTGTTACAACCAAAGTCAATCTTAAAGATTACTCTCATAGAGACGTACCGCCTATTCAATGGAATCCCATCCATAGAGCCAAAGATGAGACTGAGTCTGTGCATTCCATAGAATCCGGATCCTCGTGGATGCATGAAGACACCCACTTATGGATGTGTAAGGTAGCAGTAGAAGAAGAGAAGAGAGAGAAAGCCAGAGAGGTAGGTGCAAAAGAAAACCATAGATCAATTCAAGACCCAGCCTATGCACCTGTAGTCTTTCCTGATGAGGAATTTGAACCCCATGGCTGGGCCGAAATCCTAGCAACAATGGATGTAGCCATCAATGAAGAGCAGTGGACACCTCATTGTGATGAGGATGGCTATGACATTTCAGTCTTTTCAATAGAGCCAATCTTGGGAGATGCAGTTTTAGAAGAATGCGAACCTATCCTTGATGCATTTGAGGATGCGAGTGACTCCGATCTAGAGTCAATCATCATGGACCCACCTTTTGCATCAGATGAAGAATACTTCTATGAAGTAGAATTTCAACCCTAGAGGCACGGAGACTTACAAATGAGGTGAGGTTAGCCACACAAGTAGCTTCTAAAAGCGGAGGAAAGAAAAGAAAGAAGAAGGAAGTCACTCTGGAGGCAGAAGAATCCTTGTTTGAGGTCCCTGAAAACTTTAACAAATATGAGATAGACGATAGGAGGGTCATGATAAGAATGCCTAAACGTGAGGCACAAGCAGGAGAAGCCTATGATAGCAAGGAAACTACCAAGAAAATAGTTGTCGCCATCGAGGAAGGAGAAGAAAGGTGCACATACATAGGTCATGACCTGACAGAAGAGGAAGAACAAGAGCTGATAGCCTTGCTAAGAGAATACCGAGATGTATTTGCTTGGAGTTATAAGGACTTGAAAGCGGTAGACCCTGATATATGTTCACATACAATCCCCATGACCTCATACGCCAGACCCTCGAAACAGAAGCCCTACACATACAATGATAACTATGCTGCTAAGATCAAAGAGGAGATAGATCGACTGGTTGAAGCCAGATTCATCTATGAAATTGAGCACACTGAGTGGGTATCCCCCATTGTAGTGGTGCCCAAGAAAAATGGAAAGCTGCGTGTGTGTATTAACCTTAAAAAAGTTAATGACACCACGATTAGAGACAGTTATCCGCTTCCTATCACTGAGCATCTATTAGAAAGGGTAACAGGCAAGGAAGTGTACAGCTTCCTGGATGGGTTCTCTGGCTACAATCAAGTAGCCATTGCACCAAAAGATCAGCATAAGACGGCATTTGCCACAGAGTGGGGTATATTTGCTTTTCGGGTAATGCCATTTGGGCTTACCAATGCACCGGCTACCTCAAAGATTAATGTGTCACGTGTTTAAAGAGTTCTTGAGGAAGAATTTGGAAGTCTATGTTGATGATCTTTGCGCTCATTCCAACATTAGACAGACCCATATACCCGAACTCAGACAGATCTTTGATAAATGCAGAGAATATCAAGTCTGCCTGAACCCAGAAAAGTGTGTTTTCATGGTCAGGCAAGGCAAGATTCTAGGACACATAGTGTCCAAGAACGGCATATCCACTGATGAAGAGAAAGTGAGAGCCATAGCAGAACTACCTAGGCCAAGGAATGTCAAAGAAGTGCAAGCTTTCATGGGGCATTGTGGTTATTACCGCCGATTCATTCACATGTATGCTGTCATTGCAAAGCCCATGTACGGACTTTTGACAAATTTTGAGTGGACTAATGAGTGTGAGAACTCCTTCAATGAGCTGAAGAAGCGATTGTGTTCAGCACCAATCTTGACCACACGAGATTGGAGCAAGCCATTCCATGTTCATGTGGATGCCTCCAATTATGCTATTGGATGCGTACTTGCACAACCTACGGGTGAAGGGAACATGGATCTCCCTATTGCCTATGCTAGTAGACAACTAAATGCAGCTGAACAGAATAATACCACCACTGAGAGAGAAGGACTAGGCATGGTGTATGCGGTTAAAAAGTTTAGACATTATTTGCTTGCAAATAAGTTTAAGTTTTTTACTGATCATCAAGCCTTACTATACCTGGTAAACAAACCATGCAACACCAGAAGGTTAGTAAGATGGTTTCTCTTACTAATGGAGTATGACTTTGAGGTTGTGGTGAGGAAAGGTAGGACTCATTTGAGAGCAGACCATCTCTCTAGGCTCACATCCGGAGAGGCCCCACAAGGAGTGTCAGATGACTTACCTGATGCATACTTGTTCAATTTGGAAGTGGTGCCCCAATGGGCCAAGCCCTTAGTGCCAATACTTACATATGGACCTAATCATCCAATAGTAAACACACAAGATAAGGAGGTAGTCAAAGCTCAAAAGTACCACATCATGGCTGGAAGTATGTACAAGCACACGGATCAAGGAATCTTGGCTTGTTGTGTAGAAGAGGACGAGTACGCTAAGTGGTTGCAATTAGCACATGTAGGTGCATTAGAGCAACACTACTCAAAACAACGAACCCTACAGACCCTGAGGAGACTAGGAGTGCATTGGCCGACTATGGAAGCTGATGTCCAGAAGTTGTGCAAGGAATGCCCAATCTGCTGCACTAAACCACCTGTGGAACATGCCACTCTTTATCAAGTGTCCATAGTGCCGGATTGGAGTGAACCCCTAGTATCCTTCTTGAGGACGAAAACATTCCCTCAAGATATGACTTTGGCCAGACAAAGAAGTTTGGAACAAGAAGCCTTGGATTACACCATCATTGGTGATAATTTATACAAAAGGGGTAAGGATGGTTACCTGAGACTATGTGTCCATGAAAGTGAATACCTAAAGATCTTGGAAACAGCTCACCAGGGTGTAGCAGGAGGACATTTTGGTCCAGATAGGGTGATCAAAGCAATTCTATTTGCAGGATTTTGGTGGCCCACACTTCACATGGATGCACATACCTATGTGAAGAGGTGTGAGATTTGTCAGCGAACCCAGTATCCTATACGCAAAGATGAGATGCTCCTGAAGCCCATGATGGGCGGACGTGCATTCTCTAAGTGGGGAATAGACTTTGTAGGTCCTATCAATCCCCCAGCTAAGGGTTCCCATGCTAAGTATATCATCGTTGCCACGGACTATCTAACCAAGTGGGTAGAGGTAAAAGCCACAACGAAGAAGGACGCTCAGACAACTGCTAAATTCTTGTTTGAGAATGTATTCACAAGATACGGCCTACCCATAGAGCTAGTTAGTGATAGAGGCACTCACTTCTTGAATGAAGTTATTGAAAATCTGCTCCAAGAAGTCTTGGTAGTGCATAAGAAGTCTGCCCCCTATCACCCTCAAGCCAATGGGCAAGCCGAAAGCACCAATAAGATCCTATGCAATGTATTGACAAAATTAGTGAACAATAAACGCTCTGATTGGGACAAACAGCTACACCATGCTGTTTGGGCATACCGAGTCGCCTACAAAACGGTACTCCAAGCCACCCCCTTTCAGATGGTATTTGGCCAAAACGCAGTGCTACCGTTGGACTTCTTAATACCTACATTGAAAGTAGCACAAGAGCACGAATGGACGGGTCATGAACTCTCCTCTAGACTTTTTGACCTTGAACGATTAGGAGAAACAAGACTGAGAGCAGCTGCAGGGATATATGCAGCTAAGAAGAGACAGAAGTCATACTTTGATGCCCATGTGAAGGATAAGGGCTTGAAAGCAGGAGATCTAGTTTTAGTCTACACATTGAAACAACATGCAAGGAAGCTAGAAAAGAGAGGCTACGGACCTATGATCATCAATAGGATCTCCATGAGTGGAGCAGTACAACTAGCCACTTTAGAGGGTGATGTTCTCCCAAACTATATTAGCGGATGCAGAGTCAAGCTGTATCAGGAACCCCTCACGGAGGAAATGCTAAGTCGACTCAATACTGCTAAGCAACGTAAAGAGGAGGAAAAACAAATTCGAGAAGAAGCACATGCAGAGGCCTTAGAGCGCATCAGACGAATGAAGTTGAGGAGACAAGGGAGGGATCAGCCTATGATTGACACTCAAGAGTCTCCAGGCTATCACATGGCCATGTGTGAGGCTTCAGGTGAACGTACGCATAAGATAGTGGATCGACGACCTTTTGTGACCCTAGAAATAGGACAAAGAGACAGCACAACAAGCGTGAGAGCTTTAATTGATTCAGGAGCAACCACAAGTGCAGTTCGGCTTTCTTATTGCCAGCAGCTGCAATTGGAGGTAAAACCCCTAGAAGCATATCTGATAGGATTAGGAGGTGTTGAAACCCCTTGCATGGGAGAGGTGGATCTTCCCCTCTACATACAAGAGGTCCTCATGCCAGCAAAAGTGCTAGTGTGTGAAGACGAGGATCTGACCGAACCTCTTGTCTTAGGCCAAGACTGGATCTATGATCACGCAGTCAACCTCAACCTAAGAAGTGGACTTCTTTAGGCTTGGGTAGGCCAAAGCCGTCTCACGATTGAATTATAAAATCAAGCACTCAAACCAATAGAACAGGCACCAACTCCTGGTCCCTCCAGGAATCCACATGAAGATAACAATGTTGTTCTTGTCCAAACTTCTATGGTGCAGAGGATTGTCAATCTTACTGAAGGTATAGGAGCCAATAAGGAGTTCCTAACTGATCCAAAGAAGATTCTAAACGGGCAGACCGAACATCACTCGACACGAAGGAGGCCGCTGATCAAGAGGCAGGAGCGCCAACCCGTGCAACACGGAGCACCTCGTGGCGCGAAGCAGATATGGATACGCAAGGATGGAAAACCCACCACTCTAATAGTAGACTCCCGAGGAGACAACAAACAAGCCACACCATCACGGACACAAGTGAAGGAGTACCCTAGGAAACCTCCTAAGCACACCACATCTATTTGGGTCCCTAAGCGATCAAGGAAGGCTAGCCCCAATGCTAGACACATATGGGTGCCCAAGGCCTGTTTACGATCCCAAATAGCTCCAACTCTAGTTACTGGCATAATTCAACACTCTCAAGTCCGCTCGACTAACAATGCAGGAACTCTACCTAAAAACCACTCTGACCCACACTCAGTCACATCGAGGAATGCCTGGAAATGGGTACCCAAAAGGTCCCAAATCCATCACAACCTAGTTCATAAACCGTTGCCTGTCTTTAGCTTTAAGAGCTACGAATCCCCTATCAAAGTTTGGAGACCTAAACCATTTATCAAACCCCCTAACCCAATTTTTGTAAATCCATCCACTCTGACATAGGTGCATTCCGAGTCCACTGCATAACCAAAGTAGGCATCTAGGATGATACTGACCTCTAATCACCACTCACACCTATCACAAGCACTTCATCTCTGACCACTAACCTTCGGGATTGTCATGTTAGTATTGTGAAGGGAACACCATTACATCCTGTTTCCTATGCAACACTAATGTGCCTTTCTTCTTCTAGCAGATAAGCACCCGATTCCCATGGCAGCAGTAGCAGGCACAAGCTCTCAGGTAGGCTCTGGTGCTCAAATCAATTGGGATGCCATGCCGGTGGAGGCCCCACCAACAGCTCGGCCTGAAGAGTTCGTGAATGTGCGGAGAATTCCTATTCCAGATCCACCTAATGGCCTAACCGAAAGAGTAAAAGGGCACTCTCATTGGTTCAATGAAATGCTAGGAGACTTGGGAGATGCAGCTCATATATGGGAGTCCAAGATGGAGTGTGGAGGAGTGTGGTGGACCTTCCAGTTCTTTTCAAGAGAATTCAAGATATCTGGCAAAAAGCAGGATTACAAACTTATTTTAGTGCAGCTCTGCCTAAACCCGATTTCCTCAGGTGCTACTACCTAATTGCCACACTGAAGCCGACAGGTGATAAAGATCATTCAGGCACATTCTGGGTGCCCTCCTTGTCAAATCTAGAGGAAATGAGGAAGTTCGAATTGAATGTTACTTTAATCAGGGAAGCACTTCAGATGTATGGCACGCATGTACCTTCTGACCGCGACCCCTTGATACCTGAGTCTATGAAAAGCAACAGAATCAAGAAGCTAAAAGAAATGTGCGCCCTCACCCCCAACATCGCCATACCATTGCGGATGTGCCTCCAACACTTCGCATTCCCAGCTCAGGACCGTTTCACCCAACCTCACAAGAAAATATGGTATGGGCTATATCTAGCAGAGAGTGGAAGCTTGCCCATTCAGATGCCTGTATGGATCTTGGACCAAGTGTATGAAGCAGGCAAGCGGGGAGTGAGGAAGCCTACTTTACATGGCTGTTGTGCGCTTACAAGAATTATCTATCGATGTCTTGCATATGATGTGCCGGTTGCCAGAGCCCTAAAATATGCACAACTGGAGTTGTTCAAAGGGCGGAAGTCAGGGAGCCAGCCTGCAAAACGAATGCGTGGATCGCTCTCCCAGGTAATGATCCCTCACGAAGCCACAACCAAAGCTTCCCCCAGACTAGAAGCTCAGGTCGCACCTTTCACGATCCATCTTCAAGGAGTTCAAGCTGGGGATGTGGTACAACCCGCTCCATCCGCCCCTCCACTACCTACCGATGCAGAGTTTGCATCTATGGCCACCTTCACAGAGGATCCAAACTTTGATTTTGAAAGATTCCTGCAGACGGTCCACCTATCAAACAGTGAAGGTTCCCCTGACAATGTTGATCCGGGAGCATCAGTCCAAAGAGAACAGCCACGGGGCGAGACAAGCAGAGTACATGGGGAAGAGGTGGCACAACATCCTCATGACCCAAACACACAAGTTCAGGAAGGTGCACAAAGAAATGAACCAGAAGACAGTGAAGAGGAAGCCCCTGCCTATACCGCACAACTCAAAAGACTATACCGGACAATCAAGCAGGTGCAGAGGAGACACAAGATGTCAGAAGAAGCGAATCGAGCCCTAGTAAACCACATGTTGCAATGGGAGAACATCGACCCACATTTTGTAGAATCGTTGAACCTTATGGCGGACACCTGTGGCATCGGGGAAGCCATGAGAACATTGGTCTATCAGGCGAACCCTACTTATGATCAAAGAAGGATAGATACAAGGCCACGGCGGGGAAAGATGATTCAAATGGAGGTATCTACCGTATTGCCTACTTCAATGACAGAAGATGTTCAGATGGTTAGCCCTAGTCCCAGTGACGAACCAGATGTAAATACACATTCACCACCTCCGCCATCACCTCCCAGCCAGCCTTCAGAACCCTTTTCCACGAGTCTTTCCGAACAACCGATATCCACCCATGGTGAAACCAATGTACACACCTCCTTTTCTACAGCCTTCCCTTTACCCACATCCATCACTTCTGCCCAAATTTTTGAACCCCACACAGGTCATCCTGCCACCGATCAAACCATAATAGGTCACCCCTCTTATCTCCCCGCCTTGGGACAACCACTTGCCACTAGCAAAACCTTATCCCAACCTTTTCCATTCACCCACACAGTTCCTTCCTCCCAACCCCTACCCACTGTACCCCTGTTAACCCCCTCAGAATCAACCCAAATCACCCAACCATCATTCTGGACAAACCTTGTAAATATACTCCAACAAGTTGAGAATTATAATAAAAAATCCCTTCCCCAACCCCACTCCCCCACATTCACTGCCACCACTAACACACCACCTACCGTTCCCGTATTCACAATTAACACTTCACACACTATCACATCCGATCCCATGGATATTTCACCATCCACAAGAGCACCCATCGCCACGTCTGTTCCACCATCATCACATCTCACTTCACTCATAGGCACATCATCCACTTTATCCTTCCCCATTTCCCGACCCTTTGCATGTTCCACCTCTACCCCTGCATCCACATCATTTAGTAGTGCACTAGACACCATGGTTGAAGCGGCCACTCAGCTTAAGCAAGAGTATAAGCTATTAGAAGAAAATAACACAGAGCTGTGCAATCTCTCGGCTCAACTCCAGGCACGAGTCGATGCCTTGGAACTAGGTAATACAGCACTACAACACCAGGTGACTGACCTCCAACAATTGAAGACAGAACTAGAAGCTAAGTATGCAGAGACAAGCAAAGCTATGGAGGAACAACTCAGAGAACAAATGGGCCGCAATGCGAGACTTCAACGCAACATGGCTCTACTACGTCGCCATCTAGCAGCGGCTCAAGAAGAGAACAGAAGGCTACAACAACAAAACCAGGAGAACCTAGAAGCGGCTATGGAAAACACCCCGGGAGCACCTATAGACCCTGCAAAATTACAGGCTGTCCCCTCAGAGCATATTCAACAGGTTTTAGAAGGTTATGTGATGCTCTTGGAGGCCCATGATCAGTTGGCAGACCAGATAAAGGAACTACAAGAATCCAAAGTACCGACAACACACCCACCCACACCTAAAGAGACGGTCGAGGCCGCTACTTCGCCAGAACCTGAACCTTCAACCAACAGTGAGGTACTTGAGCTAGGACAACAGGTTGCAGAACTAAAAATTAAGTTGTTACAGTATGAACGACCTCCCTCTCCACCTGATCAAACCATAGAAGAAGAAATAGTAGTCATTCCAGTGGAGGAGACATTTGAAGACAATTATGAGCCTCAACCCCTTCCAGGAGGACGAATCACGGAGGAAGGGCAAGATACCTATGAGGAACCCCCATCAGCCTGGATGAAACAAGTAGAAGAAATGGGGAAAACTCATCAGGAACGTGTCTCCACTCAGATGCTAGCAATGAAGGCCATTGAAGAAACCATACTTCAATCTGAGTATTTCAGGCACCTTGCTCCTAGACGACTCATCACGAGCTCAGAATTATAATATAAACCATATTTTGTATTGTTGGCCGACTACAACGCACAGATCAAAAGAGTCACCAACAAGTGCCCTACTTTCGCCACCCAGTTCGAACCAGAAGATATACCAGAGGCAGCCAGAAAAGGGGCGATATTCCAACCTACTTGGAGGCAAAGATTACTTGAAACATACCGGAAATGCTTAGAACATGGGATCACGCTCCCATGCATTTGAAGTATAACCCTTGTTATGGGCCAGTACAAAGAAGAAGATCATGGAAAGCCTTCGCCATCAAGGTTCAGAACAATGTAAACTGTAGAGAATGGCTCAATTACCCCGCCATTGCACCCCCAACCGGCACCCCCACAGTATCATACATGATAGCAACCATCAGACATTGGATGCCACGCCTCCACCCCATGCCAGATGTAGCTGCCCAGATGATGCTCAAGATATTCGATATGATGCAGGTTGTGCTCAAAACTTTCCGCAATGTATGCCATATTCAGCCTCCGATTCCCGGGTTTGTTAATGGTAATTATGACCTGCTATATGATATGAGCACCACCCCGAGCATACGCGTTGCTTATGCATGGCACGCACGCATCAGATATCTCCCTGCCTGCTATAAGCAAACTTTCGATGATATGTTCACCACAGGGTCCTGGGAAGCACACTCAGAGGTGTTCGCGCCAAGGCCCACCCATTTGTTACACCTCTTTGCATGCGAACAAACGATGCACTCAAAACTCTACACAACGCCACAACCGGACATACCGGGTGCAGTCAATTGGGATACCCTTCAGAGAGACCTGATCCGAGGGCTGCGAATCAAAGAACATGATGTGGCAGCTGACATTCTCCAAGACTATATTGACCAAACCGCAGATCAAAGGTCTGTCAGAGGCGACAGATGCTAGGGGGGGGGAGAGTGTTGGAAGTATACGAGAAGAGGCAAGTACGAGCATACAAGCAGATCTAGCACTAAGGCAACCCTTTATTTTTTTCAAAACCCTTACACCATTTAAAAGTGATTCTCATCACTAAAAACCCCTGTAAATACCATTTTCACCTTTTTATAGCTCCATTTTGTACAAGCCGAGGAGTCCTTGAGCTTGAGGAGCCTTAGAAGTAGTTGCCTACCGATTTTCGTATTTTTTAGACCTCGTTTGAGCCCTCAAATAAGCCTTGGAACCTAATTTTTAACTAGGCCGGACACTAGGTTTGGACAGGGCCAAAGCTAGTCAAAAACTATAAATAGAGCTAGAGAGCTCATTTTTGGGCTGGCTTTTTGTAGTTTTGAGCTTGTATGAGAACTTTGTTGCAATAAAAGTGATTCCATTGTCTTACTCTCTTTGTTCTTGCCGTGTGTGCGCGTGTGTGTGTATGTGTGTGCATGTTAGTGTGCTTCTCACTCACACATTTGTGCCTTCACTTGCTCGAGGTCTTCATACCATCCTCATGTCTTCCCGGATTGACATTAAAGGAGGTGCTACTCATCACTGAGCTACAATAGACTACCATCCAAGTAACTTTAAGGTATGACTCCTTATGAAGCATGTTGTTGAAGAAAACCTAATCTTGGACATTGCAAGTAGTTTGGTTGTTTAGCATATGTTCATGTACCATAACAAATAAGAGGTAAGCTAGATAAAATGGCAACAAAGGTAGTGTCTATTGGGTATGATTCAACCCAGATGGGTTATAGGTTCTCTAATCCTTCAACCAAGCAATTTGCTACAAGTAGAGATGTGGTGTTTGAAGAACACATGTCTTGGTATGATGAAGACAAACAAAAGGTAACTCTATCATATGATCTTTATTCTCATTTCCATCAATTAGGAAGCAAGCATTATACACAAGCTTAGGATCCAAGAAGTGATACACATGATGACAAAGATGAAAAGGAAAAGCATTACAAGCTATGGAAGTCAAGAGGAAAAGCAAGGATGCAAGAGTGTGGAGAATGCTCCAGGCAAGAACCTAGAAGGTCAAGAAGGGAGAAAAAACAACCAAAAAGGTATGGATATGTCTCCACATTTGCTAGAAAGCATTCAATCTACCTGGCAAAGGACTTAGTTTAAGAGGAACCCTCAACCTATGAAGAGGGAAAAAGAAGCCCTAATTGGAAAAAGGCCATGAAAGAATAAATAGATGTATTGAAGGAGATGGACACTTGACATTTGGTTTGGGTGTCACCCAATGAAAAGGTTATTGGTAGCAGATGGGTATATAAAGTTAAAAGAAATTCAGATGGACTAGTTTGCAAGAACAAGGCAAGATTAGTGGCCAAAGGATGCTCACAAACTCATGGTATAGACTATGAGGAAACATTCTCACCAATTGCAAAGATTACTGCAATTAGAACATTGATAAGTGTAGTTGTTGCAAGGACTTGGAGACTCCTCCAAATTGATATGAAAAATGGATTCCTAAATGGTTGGATTAATGAAGAGGTATACATGTCACAACCACCAAGTTTTGAAAACCCTAATCATACATCTTATGTTTGGAGACTTAAGAAAGCATTGTAATGGATTAAAAGAAGCTCTTACAGCTTGGAATTATAGGTTGGTTACATACCTTCAAGATCAAGGGTTCAAACCTAGCAACTTAGAACCTTCTTTATTCATCAAAAGGGATCACAATGAGGTTATCTATATATGTCTATATGTAGATGATATTATTGTGATAGGTGATGATTTGAATGACATTCATAAGGATCAAGAGACACATGCAAGATGAGTTCAAATCAGTGACTAATATGAGCTGACATATTTCTTAGGTATACAAGTGATTTATACAAATGAAGGGATGTATGTGAATCAGAGAAGATACATTCAAGACCTACTTCTCAAGTTTAGAATGGAGAACACAAATTTTAGAATGCAGAATAAAAAGCTTGTAGGTACATCTTTGGAATCAAACCACAAACTAACTGTTTATGAAGGTGAACTGATTAATGATCCTGAAGAGTATCAAAGCTTCATTGGTAGCTCGATATATGCTACTCACACAAGATAAGACATATCATATAGTGTAGGAGTGATTAGTCAGTTCATGCACTCACCTAGAAGGTGGCACATCGATGCTGCAAAGACAGTGCTCAAGTACCTGAAATGGACACTTAATGAAGGTGTCTATTATCTGTACTTTTCAGATTTGGGTATTAAAATCAATTCAGATGTAGATTGGGTAGGAGCAAAAGTACCTCTAGATCCTTAGCATTTGTAGGTTCAAAATTGGTATCATGAAGTTCCAAATAGAAACCAACAGTTGCTTTATCTTCAACTAAAGCAAAATATAGAGGTCTAACTATTGCAACTCAAGAAGTTATATGGCTCAAGGAGTTGTACTCAGATTTGGGACTTGTACGTTCCAAAACTCACTTACTTGGAGATAATGCAAGTTCCATGCATCTAGCAAAAAATCCAAATTTTCATGCAAGGACAAAGCACACATAAGGCCATTACCACTTTGTAAGAGAGAAGCTTATGGAAAACAAAATTGAGATTTCATTTGTTCCTACCAAGAAGCAAAGCGCAAACATGATGACCAAGGCATTTGATAGGATAAAGCTTCGTAGATTGAATGCTATGGTAGGTATTCAATCTATTATAGAATGAAGACTCAAGCATACTTTAGCTTGAGGGGGATCTATTGGAATATCAAGTGTGCATTATGCTTGAGGTGGATATGTTCTACATAAAATCTATCATTTGGATGTTGCCATATATGTGCCTTGAGGAATAACACTTATGTGCACATTATTTCTATGTATTAATTGGTTGATAACTTATGATCATTTCTTCTAAGGTTCAAGGTGTTTAAATTTGTAAAAGGAAAGATTAAAAGGCCTAAAAACCACGAGCCAGAAGTGGTTGAGATGGTTTCTGAATCAATCATTCAAGAAGTAGATATGACTTCAACTTTCTTTGTTCCTAGATTACAGGAAAAGTTTCCAATCAATCTAAACTAGCAAACCTACCTAATTTCAAATTCAAATTCATGAGGAAAAAGGGTCATCATATCTTCAAGTTTCTATATTGATAGTCAAAAAAATTTTTACATTAAGTAGAGTGTTGATTTGAAGAAATACATATACTCTTTGATCATTGCTTGGTGCCACTTCTATTCTCTCCTCCTTCTTCCTTAGACTCAATCAACTTGCAGAGATTGGAGTTCTCTATACAAAACTCGAGAGCAAGTGTTTAAGCATACATTGGGAAGATTTAACTATCTAGATTATGTGCCCACATTTTCAAGTCATTTGGTTAGTACTTTTTGCAAAATTGGAGTTTTACAGTCTCGAGGTCATTGTCTGCACATCTCTAAAAAAATCGGGATGACATCCAATCAGTGTTAAGGTGATTTCTACTTCATTAGTCTATATAAATTAGGGATTTTATGTATTTTAGCAATCCAACTCTATGTATGACACTCCGTGAAGAGGAATGTTTCCAATTGTAACTATGCTAGCTGCTCTCTGTTGGGTGTGTGTAGAAGTGCGAGAGACACACGAGAAGCACACACAAGGAGCACAAACGCAGCAAGACACACGGAGAAGACGATGGCTAGAATAGCTCTCTCTATTGATGATGAACTCAACTAAAGAAAGAGCTGAATAATATCCCTAAGTACAAAGTACCACCACATATGAGAGTATCAAGTATGTGGTAACATGGCGAAAAAACCTCTAGCCAGCACTAGAGTAAAAAGTGTCCATGTATAGGGAAAAGGTTCACTTCAGAGCTACTCGAGGAACACATAAGTGTAACAAACCCCCCTAGAGCGAATGATGTGAACACATACAGGGAGTGACAGATCAACCCTCACATGGTAATAAACCTAAAGCTTTGCAAAAAGCTTCAAACTTTTCCCATGAAAGAGCTTTGGTGAATATGTCTACCACATTATCTTGTGTAGGCACATATACCAAATCAATATCTCTTGCATGAAGGCACTCTCTCACATAGTGATAATGCACCTCAATATGTTTGGTCCGTGCATGAAACACCACGTTTCGTGCAACACCCAAAGCACTTTGACTATCAGTGAGAATATGCATAGCAACATCAATCTCCATGCAAAGATCCATCAATAGGCATCTCAGCCATATACACTCCACTGTAGTTGTGAAAACTGCCATGTGTAGAGCTTCACAACTTGATGTCACCATTGTAGGTTGCTTCTTACTCAACCAAGATATGCATGAGTATCCAAGGAAAAAGCAATTACTACTAGTGGACAGACGGGTATCATAACAATCAACCCAATCACTATCTATAAAGGCATGAAAACATGACTGAATATCTCTTCCATAAAAGAGACCTAAGCTCAAAGTGCCTCTGAGATATCTAAACACACGTTTTATTGCTTGCCAATGCGTAGTGTCAGGGCTATGCATGATTCGACTCAACTGGGAAACTGCATACTGTATATCCGGCCTTGTGTTGCATGCATATATAAGACATCCCACAACTTGCTGATAAAGAGAAGTGTGAAATGCATCACTGGAATCCTCAACTGAGAATCTAAATCCTGTCTCAATTGGTGTGGAAAGTGGCTTGCAATCCTCAAAGTCAAAACGCTGAAGTAGCTTTTCAACATACTTTGCTTGATGCATAACAATTCCCCCCTCAACGGATACAAACTGGATGCCAAGATAGTAGCTCAAAAGACCAAGATAAGCGACATCAAAAGTATGCTACAAATCAGCCATAAGAATGTTAAGTTTTGCACCACATGACCCAATCAAGAGTATGTCATTGACAAAAAGAACAAGCACTATAAGATCAGCCCCATTTTTGCGTACATAGAGTGTGCTTTCAATCGGACTACATGTGAAGCCAAGAGAAATCAAGTGCTTATGGATTTTGTCATACCATGCACGTGAAGCTTGCTTGAGACCGTACAAGGCTTTATGCAAGCAGCAAACCATATGCTCTTTCCCTTTCATCGCAAATCTAGGAGGTTGCTTCACATAAACCTCTTCTTGTAAATCACCATTCAAGAAGGTTGTTTTTATGTCCAATTGATGCACTTTCCAACCTCGATGGGTAGCTAATGCAACCACGGTACGAATGGTGGTCATGCATGAAGTAGGTGCAAAATTTTCCTCATAGTCAATGCCATATTCTTGTGCATATCCTTTGGCAACCAATCTAGCTTTGTAGCGATCAATGCTACCATCAAATGTTCTCTTAATCTTGTAAACCCACTTTGTACCAATGGCATTCTTTCCTTTTGGCAATTCACATAACTCCCAAGTACCATTCCTATGTATGGAATCCATTTCTGATTGCATAGCACTCATCCATTGTGGATAGTCACGTGCACCTTCAAAAGAAAGTGGCTCTTCATTACATGTTGTAGAAATAAGAGAATAATCCACAAAATTACTTGATGCATGGTGAGAGCTTGATCTTGGTCTACCAAGTAAAGGTGCACTCAATTTGCTGTCGTGCAAAGTTTGTTTCAACCACTTTGGCATAGTTTGTGCACTCTTGATAGAAATGCGTTCATTATGTAAAACATCTTCAATATGTACATCATGCGTGGGCTGAATTTCATGCTCATTTTCAGCCATATTTTGACGCAAATGTTCAACCATATGTGGCTGGAAATTTCTAGCAGTTTGGACATTTTTTTATTGAAGTTTTTCAGCCATGTTTGGCTAGAAATTCTCTGCTTTTTCAACCCTATCTGGCTGGAAATTTTCAGCCTTTTGAGCCTCATTTGCCTGGTCTACATGGGCATAGTCAAGCGCACCATTTTGGAACAAATGCATGAGTGTATCAAACACATCTTGTGAGCTAACTCTTGGCTGTTTTTTGCATTCAAGTAGAGGGAAAACTGAATTTTCAGCAAATACCACATCTTGACTCACAATAATTGTGTTCCTCAATGGATGGTACAAAGGATATCCCTTACTTTTAGCACTATAACCAACAAATATACATTTCTTTTCCTTGTCATCAAGTTTGTGACGTTGTTGTGATGGCACAAGAGCATATGCCAAACAACCAAACACACACATATGACTAACCATAGGCTTATGACCATTCCAAACCTCATAAGGAGTGATGACTCTCAATGCTTTTGTAGGGCAACGATTCAACACATAGTTTGCACACATGACGGCTTCCATCCAAAACTTATCAGGAAGATGGTTTCCTTTAACCATACATCATGCCATTTCAAGTAGAGTTCTATTCTTACGCTCAAAAACACCATTTTGCTGAGGTGTATATGGCACCGTACATTGGTGAGAAATACCTCTTTCACGAAGAAAAGCATTAAACTCATGTGACATGTATTCACCACCACGATCCGTGCGTAGAGTCAAAAGCTTTTGTGAAGAAAAATTTTCAGCCATAGCTAAAAATGCTTTGAAGCAAGAAAATACCTAATTCTTTGCTTTCATAGGATACACCCATGTATGCCGAGTAGCATCATCAATGAAGGTAACAAAATATACATGCTTCTCAAGAGATGGAGTCTTGACGGGAGGACATACATCACTATGAAAAAGCTGTAATTTTCTTGTAGTGTGTGTGTGTGTGACTATCTCTTGGAAAAGAAGCATGATGCATTTTTCCAAGAATGCAACCTTCACATGCATGCTTTTCAATGGAGTCAAGTGTAGGCAAGCCAATAACCATCTCCTTCTTCTGCAAGTAAAGCAAAGTATTGAAGTTTAAGTGACCAAAACGAGCATGCCAAAGCTCCATTTCAGCCATGGAAGAAGTATGAGCAACTAAGGCATTCGAGCCCGCCCTCTTGTATGTATCCATGTGATACAAGCCATTACATAATGCACCAGATATCATGATAACATCGTCATTGCTGAAATCATGAACCATACACTTATCATCAACAAAGTGTACGTGAAGTCCAACTTTGGAAATCAACGGAACTGAAATTAAGTTCTTCTTGATATCGGGCATGTACAATGCATTTTCAAGAGAATCACACCTCCATTTGCAGCCGTAAGCTCAATTTCTCCTACTACAATGATAGGATAAGAGGCATTGTTTGCACACACCACATGTCCTCCTTTGGTTGCATCTTTCAAAGAGGCAAAAAATCTTTTGCATGATGTATGTGCTTTGAAGCACCACTATCAAAGAACCAATCCGAATCAGCCTCACTCACAACCATACATTTAGAATGCAAAGAAGCATCATAATGACATGTAACAACACATGCCCAAAAATCTTGAGCCATGTTAGCTTCATCATTCTTTACATTTGCTGAATTTTCAACAATAGACATGCCAGATTCCTTCTTCTTTTCATTGCGTTTAGCAAGCTTTCTACACTCATCAATGGTATGACCAGCCTTTCGACAATATTTTCATCTCTTTTTCTTTTGCAAATCACCATCATTAGAGGAATGAGTGGAAGAGGAAGATTGAGGCTTTGGTTTTGATGAACCCAAAGCTGAATCATACTTGCTTTTCCCCTTTTGTGAGATAGCAAGTGCTTACGTTCCCTTAATCAAACCACTCCTATTCACTCTAGATTGATCTTCTTGCAAAAGAAGAGACACAACCTCATCAAATGCATACATATTAGGATTTCCTTTTGCAACCAAACGGAGTGTAGTAGCAAAGCTTTGAAAAGATTCCGGTAATCCTTTCAACAATGTAGAAATGAGTGATGCATCAGGAATAATCTCATCTATGTTTGCCAATTGCTCTTTCAAGTCCTTGATGCGTGTCACATGCACATCCAGCGACTCATTTTCAGGCATACATACATCCTTAAGTTGCTTCCTCAAGTATGCAACATGTGCTTCATTACGCATGACATACAAAGAAGCAAGAGTGTCCCATGC
Organism: Ceratopteris richardii; assembly: GCA_020310875.1. Classification (NCBI taxonomy): domain Eukaryota; kingdom Viridiplantae; phylum Streptophyta; class Polypodiopsida; order Polypodiales; family Pteridaceae; genus Ceratopteris; species Ceratopteris richardii. Next base: position 117,081,175 of record CM035412.1, on the reverse strand, counting down.
CTATCTCGATGTAGAACATGACCGAATGTGTGGAACTATATGACACTTCACTGAAAGCGCAATCAGAGCATGAGCTTGAGCATCTTCTCCATCCCATCTAAGCTGCTTCTGTGTAGGTAGAGAAGGAGAAACCACTGTACTTGAAGAAGAAGCTCCATCTGTGACAGTAGACTATGAAGTAGAAGAACTTGCGGGTCTTTGATCTACATCTGCCACTGTCTTCCAAAGTTGTTTAGCAACAAGAACATGCTCCATCATGTAAGACCACATCCGATAGTTGGTCCCATCAAGCTTATCTTCAGCTTGAAGCATGCCAAACAAGTAATTGCTGCCCGCCATTTCACCAAGGAACAAGAAAGTGACAAAAACTTTACTTCGACAAAAGTTGAAATGAGTGCTGAAATTTCAGCTCACAAACTATCACTCTGATGGCGATTCTGACTGCACGAATGGCTTCCAAATGGGGTTAAAACCCCAGCACACCTGGTGGAAATGTTTCTTGGCTGTTGAAATTCACAGGTCTATGCTCCAAAGTCGATTTGCACTGTTAAAAGTGTGCATGTGCCGCAACGCAAAAAACCAAAACTTGAGAGGAGCTAAACCTGCTCTGATACCACTGTTGGGTGTGTGTAGAAGTGTGAGAGACACACGAGAAGCACACATAAAGAGCACAAACGTAGCAAGACACATGGAGAAGACGATGGCTAGAATAGCTCTCTCTATTGACGATGAACTGAACTGAAGTAAGAGCTAAATAATATCCCTAAGTACAAAGTACCACCACATATGAGAGTATCAAGTATGTGGTAACATGGGAAAAAACCTCTAGCCAGCACTAGAGTAAAAAGTGCCCATGTATGGGGAAAAGGTTCACATCAAAGCTACTCAAGGAACACATAAGTGTAACACTCTCAATGTTTTGAAGTCATAACTTACATCCATTTTTAGAAGGTTTTTGCGAGCTAGTCAAGGTGCAAGTTATCTGTTTTGCACCAACTTGTTCTTTTTGATGTTCCAAAGTACCTATTGGATTTTATTTAACTAACCAAAAGACTAAAAGCTCTACTTTACATATCCAAAGAGCTAGGACTAGTCCTACACTGGTTTGCTCAACTAACTTCACCACTTGACAACTCAAATTTCTAACCCTCTCCAAGCTTCTCCAACTTCTTTCAGGTACTTGATAAAGTGATAGTTGGCTACTTCTTGCTACTCAATGAAATGGTTGCACTTCCAAGTGAGATTGAAAATCCACTAGTTGACCTTTGATCCATGAAATTTCCTACCCAATGTATATCTATGTATGCATATATACATGGCTAAACTTTTATTTCATAAAACAAGCCAAACTTGCATATTCCTTTCACATATCTCAATATATGTCTCACTACATCCAAGTAGCCTTTACATGGTTTATGCATAAACTAACTCACCAAGCCAACTACAAAGCTCAAATTGGGTCTTGTATTTGTTACATAATTAAAACTTCCAACCATCTTCCTATGCAGATTTTCATCATGCAAGTATTTCCCATCATCCACACACTTCATTAGCATCAAGTGACATATCATTAGGTTCGCAAGCACTCATACCAAATCTCTCAAGCATTACCAACATATAGTTTCATTGTATCATCCGAATTCCCTCTTGCAATGAAATTAATTCAATTCCTACAAAGTATTTTAGCTCTTGCAAATTCACTTCAAAAAAATCATATTTTAATTGCTTTTTCAAATAAGAAATACTCTATTCATCATTTCCTTTGATTCCATAAACTCAAGGTCCAATAGCTTTTTAGTGAAACATTCACACCATGCTTTTGGTGCTTGTTTCAATCCATACAGTAGTTTGTTCAACTTGCACACATAGTCAGGACACTTTGGATGCACAAAACCTTTTGGATGCTTCATATAAACTTCCTCGCGTTATTGTCCATACAAGAATGCATTCTTTACATCCATTTGAAACAATTTCCGATTGTTCATAGTAGCCCATGCAATCATGCTTCTCACTGTTGTCATTTTCACCATTGGACCAAACATTTCATCATAATTCAATCCATACACTTATGCATATCCTTTTGCAACTAGTGGTGCATTATATCTCTCCACCAAAGCATCACATTTGCACTTCACTTTATACATCCATTTGCATCGAATAACTTTCTTATTTGGTGGAAAGTTCACTAATTCCCATGTATCATTCTTCTTCAATGCATTCATCTAATCATCCATTGCTTTGCACCCATTTTCATTTTGTGACACATCAAAAAGTTCTTTGGTTAATCATGCTTGATTCTCTCTATAATGTATTCATAATGAAGCTTCATCGACTTGTTTTATATATTCAATTTATCCACAAGTTGCCTTACTCTCATAGATCTTATAACAAGAGTTTCATCATCTGATCTTGAACATGTCTCTCTTCTTGAGTGTGAACGAACATATTTTCCTTCTTATGTTTCAACATCCTAGCTCTAATAATCTCATCATCAATATATGAATTAGACATGTACTTTCTCATCTTCTCTTTCCCTTTATCTTTTCTCCCTAGATAGTCTTTTTCGTTCTCACTCCATGATGTGTCAAGCATAGAAAACTCACATGAACCATAATCTTAGCTTTCTTCATGATCAAAATGTCTACCACTTGTCTCTCACTCATCATGAACATTATGCATAACATCATGTATAACAACAAGTCATAAAAACTGGTAAGTGAAGAAATCCAAAATCATAGCGATTCGAAGGAGGTGAAGACGGAGGTAATCAGAGATGCACCCACAGGCGCGGCGTCAAGAGTTAAACGCGAGGTAATCAGAGATGCAGAGATACAGCGTCGACTGGATAGCTTCAACTCTCCATTGTCGAGAAAGCTTACGATTGACAGACGTTTTCGTCCATCGCGATTGACGAGCATCGCGACTGACTGGAAAAGCTTACGATTGATAGACCTTTTCGCCCGTCGCGATTGACAAAATGCGAGTGCTGGGCACGATTGACATGCTGAGTTGGCAGAAGGCACGCGATTGACAGAACGGCTCTCTATTCATCGCGACTGACGGGAGGTGTGGCCTGAGTGTCCATCGCGGGTGGGCCGGAGCGTCCATCGCGGGCGGGCCAGAGCGTCCTTCGCGACTGAGGGCCTGGGTGTCCATCGTAGGCCTGGGCATCCATCGTGGCTGTCGATCGGGCCTGAAGCGTCTATCGATCGTACATCCAACACGCGCATCCTTCCATCCATCACTTTCACACGATTGATTAAAGATTTATTTGCTTTCTTTGCGCAACACGGAAATCCAGGAGACTGATAACGGACATACATCGCATCCATTTCTTTATACATCATGGTTCTTTATCTACAAATGTTAAAAATCGGAGTCATCGGAGGCATTTCAAGTTTTTCAGAGTTCGGGGTGTCCCTCTTTTGTCATGGATTTGGCGACCCCCTCTCTTGTGAGAAGTAACCTGGCCCCTCCTCCCGGGGAGACCGATAACCTGGCTTCTTTGTTGGAGGGGGGTTCTTGTGCCGCCCTAGGGGCCTTCGAGAGTGCTGATCCCCCCTTGGTCTCCCTTAGTAGATCCGCAATTCTGTCAACTCAGGAGGAGCTCAAGAAAGTTTGCCTCGTCGGCCAAATGTTCGGCCCTAAGCCCCCGCTCGAAACTGTGCGACAGTGGCTTCGCAACGAGTGGTTCCCCCGTGGGCTAGTTGTTTGTAAGTGTCAGTTCTTACCGGCAAGCCACTTGCTGCTAGTCTTTGAAAATGAAGATATGGCGTTTCGAGCCCTTAGTGTCGGAACTTGGCAACTCGGCCGGGCGACCCTGTGCCTATTCAGATGGTCCCCTGATTTTACTCTCGACAAATCGAAATCGCTTCGGTACCCTCTCTGGGTTGAGCTCCCTAACCTACCATACTTCTTGTACAACTTCGTGTGGGACATCGTTTCTCCTATCGGCAAGCCGTTGGCCTCACGCGAGGACATTGGTGGTCTCATTTATGAAGGTGCAAGACACTCGTTCAACGCTCGGTGGCACCCTCAAATCTGTGTCGAGGCTGACCTCAGTATGCCACTTCCATCGAAGATCAAACTGGACTTTGGCGAAGGGGATGTATGGGAGCAAGACATCAGTTACAAAAACCTTCCCAACGCATGCTTTCGTTGTGGCCAACAAGGTCACAGGATTAAAGATTGCCCTTTGAGACGAAAAAGCAAGCGAAATCAAGAAGCCCCCAAAAATGCTCAATATAGCAATGGTGCATTAAATCACTCGACGAAAGTAGAGGAATTCAAGGGCCCCCTTAATCCAGAAGCTGATGCAGACGGGTTCATCGAAGTCAGAAGAAGAAGGAAAAGAAGCCCTAGGGCAACTTCTGAGCGAAACAACATGTCAGTGACCCCCTCCAACAACTTGTATTGCAATCTGGTAAAGGACATCAATGAGTTTGACTACCCAGGTGGGAACCAACTTGAGGTGGACACCGACGTCAAAGGCCTAGAGATCCCTGACAGTAAAGAAACCTTGCAGGAGGGTTACACTACAAGCAAAGAAGACGGCTTTACTACTAGCAATGAAGATAACATGGATAGTGAAAGCTCCATCATCGGATCGACTATTCCGGAAACGGAGCTGAAAACGGTGCCCAGTTCTTCCCAGCAGGAGGCATCCCGCAAAGGAAAACAACCTATGGAGCGTGGAAAAGCCCCCACAAGAACCTATTGCTAACTCGGGATCCGATCCGAGCGAAAAAGAAAGATGAATCCAAGAAAAGAAAGGACAAAGCTCCCTCCCGCAAAGAGGGATTATTACGACAATGATCATCATCTCGTTAAATGCTAGAGGGCTAACCGACCCCTCAAGAGCGATCATCATTGGTCAATGGCTTCGCGACATTAGCCTAAACCCAGATTTTATATGTATCCAAGAGATTAAAATTGACGGAGAAGACCTCCAGAAACGGCTTAGACATGTCTCCTCGACCCATGTTTGGATTTCAACGGCGCATCAGCGGGGGTCCGGTGGAACGGTAATCGGTATTAATCAACTCTGGTTTGAAAAGCTTGAGAAATCCATTGAAGATGAATGCCATCGATGGATTGCTGTTTCTTTCGGTGCTCCCTTTTGTTTTACTTTAGTTTCTTTGTATGCCCCTAATGGGGAGTTAGAGAGACTTAACACGTGGGCCTCCTTGGACTCGCTCCCCCACAACGTGCTTATTTGTGGTGACTTCAACATGGTAGAGGACCCTATGGACAGATGGATGGGCAAGGGTAGGGTCATCGATAGTCGGGAGAAAGAAACGTGGGACAAAACTAAACTACACTTGGATCTGGTCGAATTCAAAGACTCGAATGGCTTTTCTTGGTCAAATCTCCAAGCAGGGGAGGACCTGAGGAAAGCTAGACTTGATAGATGCTACATTTCTCAGAGTTTTACTCATCAGTGGGGCCACCCTTCCCTCTCGCAACGCACCGACCTCACCATCTCTGATCACTACCCGATCGTCATCGCTTTTCAACCCCCCACCAAGATCCGTAAGGCTCCTTGGTTCCATGCCAGTGTGCCCTCCTTCTCTCTCCCCTCCGTCCATCAAGAAATTTCTGATGTGTGGAAGGAGGCATTCGCCTCTGGCTTGTCCCCAGCCAAGTGTTGGAGAAGTGCGGTCGATAAGTCACGACAGATCATGATTAGATCCAGGAAGATGCTAGAGACTATGCGGCGGGCTCGTAGAGAAGCTCTATATCATAGACTCTGGCGGCTCGAGGAGGAAGTGAACAAAGGAAAATCTCAAGCCTAGAAAGGACTTCGAAAAATCAGAGCGCTGCTGAGATACGAGGAAGAGATACAAAGGAAAAATTTGCAAATTTTCTTCAAGGAGTGGTGGGCTGGCAAAGCCGACAAACCCACCAAAGAGATGTGCCGTATCCTCAAAAGGAAACACAACAGAGAATCGATCCCCTTATTGCTAGACGCAAATGGCAATGTATGCAATACGGAAGAAGATAATTTTGGGATCATTGAAGGGCACTTCACGAGACTCCTGGGGACCTCAAACCCCCTCTCCCACCATAGAAGGGACTGTATGGCAGCCATATCTAGGGTTTCCCCCCACAGGATACCACTCAACCTTCAATCTCTGCTTCATGCCTCTATCTCTGAAGCCGAAATCATTGAGGTCATTGATGCCCTCCCTTCAGGTAAAAGCCCGAGACCCGACGGGCTCACTAATGAGTTCTTTAAATCCTTCAAGTTGGTGGTTGCCACCCCTCTTTGTTTGGTTTGGCAAGAGGCACTCAAGTTTGGCGCGCTTCCTTCTTGTCTCAACAATGGCATTATCAAGTTAGTACACAAAAAAGGGGAAAAGAACAGAATAGAGAACTGGCGTCCCATTACAATGCTCCAAATAGGATACAAGATCATCGCCAAAGTCATTGCCAACAGAATCTCTTGCCACTTGAGAGCGTGGTTAAGCGAGGACCAAAAAGGTTTCATCAAAGGCAGGTCAATTTTGGAAACCATTATAGATATCTGGGAAGGTCTTGAATTTGCAAATGAGTCTAAACAAGAAGTAGTATTCCTCAAGATCGACTTTGATAAAGCCTACGACAGGCTAGAATGGGACTATATTCTACAGTCGCTACAAGATCTTGGATGTAGTCAGAAATTCACCAAGATGATTGCGACCCTTCTCGGAAACGCATCGACCCAAATTAACATTAATGGAAAACTTTCAAAGGTGATCAAACTTCGAAGATCTATCAGACAAGGGTGCCCATTGGCTCCCCTTCTCTTTGCCATTGCCACGGAAGGGCTTAGCAGGCTGGTGGAGCATCAGGTGGAAGCTGGTAACATTAAAGGCCTTCGTTTGCCGCATGACCACAGTCAGATCACCATGAGACTTTTTGCCGATGATATGAACGCTTTTGTTCACAATGATAGTACCAGCCTGGAGACGTTCTGGAAGTGTCTTGCTACCTTTTGTGAAGCCTCTGGATCCATAATCAACCACTCTAAGACCGCCTTTAGAGCTATTGGTGGGTCACAGCCCGACCTTCTCATCGATCATGGTTGTCAAATCATTCCGCAGGGCCAAATTTTTCGGCTTCTTGGGATTCTCTTGGGGTTTGGCGTCTCTATGGAACAACGGTGGAACTGGGTGCTTGCCAAACTCGAAAACAAGCTTAACTATTGGAGAGGTATGCAAATCAATCTTGCTGGTCGTGCTATGGTTATCAACACGTTCCTCTTATCATCTACCATTTATTTCCTTTCTTGTTGGAGACCGAAAGAGCAAGATCTGTCCAAACTGGATAGTATTTGTAGAAACTTCCTTTGGACGGGTGACCACAATAGGAGGGGGCTGCCTAAAATCAAATGGTCCATCTGCACCAGCCATAGAGATAGTGGGGGACTTGGTATCTTGGACATTGGGTGCATGGCTAACAAACTGTCGGCCAAATGGATGATTAAGGCTTGGTGCAACGGGGAGGCCTCGTGGGCCAAGTTGATCTTCAGAAACAAGAATGAGTTGGCGCTCATGGGTTTCCCAAATTGGAAGAATCTTGACATCTTGACCTTGCTGTTTTCCCCGATCCCCGTCTTCCCGAAAGGCTCTAATCTGGTGTGCTCCCTTTGGAAGAGTTGGAATAAAGTCAAAAGCTTCACAAGAATAAGTGAAGACTGGAAGTGGGCTGCCGGTATCAGACAAAACGACTCTATCTGGTTTCCGATCCATGGCATCCGGAGTGTGGAATCTTGGAACATTCAAAATGCCAAGAAGCTATGGAACAAAGGCTTCAAAAAATGGAAACATCTCTGGAAACAAGACACCAACCGCTGGATCAACTTTGAGGATATTGACCCTAGCATCAACATTTCGCATGAAGAATGGAACACTTTGCAAAGCAGATGTCTCGCCTGGGACCGACACAAAGTTCGCCTTCTCATGGGACACGACATGTCGAGCTCGCTTGGTCTCAAATGGCACAATGGGAATAGCCTATCAAAAATCCCGAACATCAAAGAAACGATCGACTATCAGGTTAACCTCAACAAAAAGTGGTGCCTGTCATGGACGCGGCTTCGGTGGGACAGTAAGTTCATGGCTATCTGGCACCCTCTCATAGAAATCAAAAAGTCTGTCCTCTTATGGCAAATTCTTCATCATGGAATCTGGACCAACCTTAAGGCTAGCAAAATTTGTGGGATCCCTCCCTGGTGCAAACGCTGCTACCGGTCTATCGAAGATGTTTCACACATCTTCTTTACCTGCCCCAACTCCAACAGACTCTGGCAGGTGGTTGGAAAGAGAATTAGACTTCAAAAACGTCTCAGTTGGCAGCAAGCCCTCTTGGGAGAAGCGATCGGCTGCTCCGCGACTCTCTGGAACGCCATCAGAGGAGAGGTCCTATGGAAAATCTGGCGGGAAAGATGTGCTTTCAACTTCGGTGACTCCCCCAAGGAGTGGTCAATTGAGAAATCGCTGTTCGTCCTTGGCAAAAGGATTGTCAACTGTAAAAAATCACCCCCCTTTAGGCATCATCAAGTACTCCTTTTGATCGATAACAAGCTTAAACCTAAGTGGGCCCCACATGAGGGTGATGAGAGGGTAATTAACCTTCTTTGTAACGTCATCTAAGCTCTGTAAAAGCTTCCCCTGCTTTGTGGGATTTTGGGGGTCCCGTGGGCACTAGTCCCCTTCTCTAGTTTTTCAAAAATGAATTAAAACATGTGTTTTCTCAACATTTTTTATAATTTTTCAAAATTTTTAATATACAAATTTATAAAAAAAATGTATACCTTATCATATTGCGGTCTACAAATTGTATATGAAAAATATGAAAGAGATTGAGAAATGCATATGGATAAAACCAATTTAACATATTTAGGATTGGGATTCAAATATTTTACATAACATGATTTCACACATGAACTATGCAACAACATAATTTGTAAAACATTAGAAATTATAAGAGATTTTGATATCAAGTCTAAACTTTCTTTATCTATATCTATGCCCCCTTCATCTGATACACTCATTTCACTTTCCACCATTTGTGAAATCTCTTCCTCATCTTCCGTAGCAACAAGAGATTTATCTTCATCCAAATACAGACCAACTTCAGCACAATCAAGCATGGATCTTCTTGTTTGCCTTTGATTACATATCTCATATAGAAATGGAATTTTTATTTATCATATTGATGGTTACTTTTCTCAAGTGGCCTATCTTTGCTAAGATTAAATTGTAAAAGAGAATATCTACATCATCTATTCTAAGGTTAGAAGTACTCTTAATATTGTTTTTTCTTTTTGAACTTGTTTGTTTGCCAATATCCCATATCATTTCTAAAGTGTAATTTCCTACGAATACATTACTACTTTTTGTAAATACCAATGCACTTTCAAAGAGGTTATTCTTTCTTGGTCTATGTCCTTAGTGACATCTAGAAATTTTGCAATTAAAAATGGTTTGGTGGATTCATTAATCTTAACAACGACCCCAATAAGCATGCCAACATTTATTCCCTTTGCTTCAGCCTATTTGTCATCCTTGAACCTACATAATATTTATTTTTACTCGGTCTATTTAACTTTGAAGTGTATGTGCATTACATGCTTTCTCCACATTCATTGACCTTTGTGGAAAAATCCCATGTGAGTGGAATGTCAATTGGCCAATATCGTGCAATGTTATTCTTTATTATCTGTTCTTGATGGATTAAAACATCCCACTTAGCTACATCTTCATTGCGTACATATTTTTTCACATGCTCAATCTTTCTCTTCTTTTCCATAAGTGTTTGCATCCATCTTCTACTTTGCTCAAGCATGTTTCCATATTTTACCATAATGCTTTTGTCTTCATATGGTGATTGTTTTGAACCATGTACTATCAATTTAGGGACATACAAAAAAAATTGCATCCATCCTCACACTCCCACCTATGAGAAGATGACTATTGCTTTGCAAAGAAAAGAGTTTTATCATCAATCATCCTTTTAAAAATACGTGGTTGAAACTATTATCATGCAATGGTTCCAAATCGTTACTACTATTATCAACACCTATTGAGATAATTTTCTTGAAGTCATAGATCTTTGTAGGAGGTTGAACCTCAGGTGTTGAAGTATAAGCTTCTGAAATGAAAATAGTCAATGATGGAAGAGTAATAGCATTATGATGTGCCAATCTCTTAGAAAATGTATTGAACATTTGTTGATGTGATCATGAGTATGACAAACCAAAAGAAATTTAACCTTTAATTTTTACTTAGCAAAGTTTGGAAGACCACTGCCAAATTATCAAACTTTGAACTAACTTTGAAGAAACTAATTCTTCAGAAAAGTATGTTGCACTTAATTCACTCATTGACTGATCAAATGTGTAAAGTTTTGAGTGAAAATTTATACAAGGTGTTTGTTGAAGCTTGCACACCTTCTACGAGTTATGTTTCTCCAAAATATTGAGTAAATCTTAAGATTTGCTTCAAACGATGTACCTATGTCTAAAATTGTTCTTTTGTGTAGTCCACTTTGACACCTAGAACTTCTAATGCATGGTTCTCCCAAAGTAGACCCCATTTATTCAAATTTTTTTAGCGTCAAGTAGCTTACCTTTCAACTTAAAGAATGAGTGCTTACGTACTCAAAACTTTACATTGTGGAGGGAGATCTGATCAAAATATTGACCGCCGGGATTGCACCTGTTCCTGTCTTCACTTCTTTACATTTACACATGTAAATGTTCCTACTTAAAATTCTCTCTGTTTGATTTTGAATTAAACTCTCAACACTTGTACAACGTCTCTCAACTATAGAATTAGACATGTACAAAAGCATTCATCAAGAAGATAAACACAGAAGAGCACTGAGCAAAAGATCGAGGTGAAACTTTCTTCTATTAAGAGAAATCTTACATCTAAATGATACTTCATGTTCTTCTCACTTTTTAAAGTCTGTAATGACTTCTAAGACTTATCACTCATCATGCATGTTATGCGTAGTACATCTATATCAAGTATATATAGATGTTTACATCACGACTCATCATAGATGCAAAGTTTTTATGAAGTAATTTCAAGAATAGTATACAAGTATATACAAGTCTTCATCTTCTGATTATGCACTAAACTTCAAGCCTCATATGTTGACCTTTGCTTAATTCTTTGACTTAACATCTTTGTCCAAATGGTCAATTGATAATTGTCTTGCACCAACAGCTCCCCCTCAATCATCAATTGTGACTTTCTCCATTTTCTTTATCCCTGCCATGTCTTTGAATGTCTGTAACTTAGGTCCATCCAAAATTTTGGTTAACATGTCTACAATCTGATCTTTTGTTGAAGTATGTATGACTTCAATTTATTTATCAATCACCTTCTCTCTTAAGAAATGATATTGAATCTCAATATGTTTCGTCCGGGCATGAAACACAGGGTTAGCAGCTAGATAAAATGAACTCATATTATGTCCATGATTAGTGGGTGTACTCTTAATGATGTCAAAACTCTTCATGAGAGTCTTCAACCATATAACCTCTTTTGCAGATTCAACCATACCTTTATACTCTGCTACTGTGGATGACAAAGCAACTGTATGTTGCTTCTTAGAACACCAAGAGATTAACTTGTATCCCAAATAACATAGGTACCCATAGGTTGACCTCCTATCATCAGGATTACCTACCCAATCTCTATGAATATATATCTTGATGTTTGTATCTTATGTGAATCCGTAATACAAACCTTCTTTGAGTGCACCCTTAATGTATCTTAGCACCCATTGTCCTGCAATCCAATGTTCTTTCCTACAACAATGCATGAATTGAGAGAACACTCCAACTACATATGACAAATCAGGTCTAGTTAATGTAGCATAGATTAAACTACCAACCAGACTTTGATATAGCTTCATGTCCTTGAATTCTTCTCCTCCATATCTGCTCAATTTGTGATTCACCTCCATTGGAGTAGGTGCCACCCTGCAATCTTCCATTTTAAACTTGATTAGTAAGTTCTTCAAATACCTTTGTTGAGTCACATATACTCCATGTTGAGTATATGTAATCTCCATGCCCAAGAAATATGACAAGTCTCCCAAGTCATTAATCTTGAACTCTTTCTCCATTTGCTTCTTAAGACTTTGTATGCCCTTCTCATCTATACCTGTAAGAATTATCTCATCAACATATATGCACATGTAAATGAAGCCATGATCACTTGCTTTAACAAGCAAGCTACTATCAGCCTTAGACACTTGGAAACCAAGCTCCTTCAAGAGCTTCAGAAGTATGCAATTCCATGCCATTGGGGCCTACTTCAGACCATACAAAGCTCTCTTGAGCTTACATACATACTCTGTATACCTTTTATCCTTGAAATGTTCTGGTTGCTCCATAAAAGCATCATCTAAAATGTAACCATTTAGAAAAGCATTCTTCACATCTAATTGACATATCTTCCAACTTTTACATGTAGCAATAGCTATGAGAGTCCTTATAGTTGTCATCTTTGCCGTAGGACTATAAGTCTTATCATAATCTATGCCATTTGTCTGAGCATACCCTTTCACAAAAAGTCTAGCTTTATATCTAGACACATTTCCATCTACATACCTCTTTGTCTTAAAGACCCATTTGCATCCAATGATCTTCTACCTATTTGTTTTAGGAACCAAATCCCATGTCTCATTCTCCATCAATGCATCATACTCCTCCTACATAGCTTTCTCCCGATTGTTCTTATCTTTTGCCTCTTCATATGTAGAAGGTGCTTCCTCTACTTTCACCATATATGCATAATCTTTAGTGGTGAAAAATGAAGTATCATAGCTATACCTTGTAGGTTGTCATCTGTGCCTTGATGATCTTCTTAGTTCTCCACTTCTTGAAGTTTCTGGTTCATCACATTCTGGATCAAACCTTGGCATTTCTTCAACCTCAACTAATGCTTCATTGTTCTCTTCTTCATCAAATATTTGGACCTTTGATTTACATTTCTTCTGGTTCAATATCTCTTCATCACCTGCATTAATATTAATTGTACCTGCATACCAAGTACCTTGCTCATCAAATGTAACATCTTTTGACACAATGAATTGCTTTGTGGATGGACTCCACAACCTATAACCCATCTGTTTATCATCATAACCAATGAACACATACTTTTGAGCTTTAGGTTCGAATTTATGCCTCAATTAAGATCGCACATATGCATAAGCCAAACATCCAAATACTTTGCAATGATCTAAGGTACGTCTCTTAACCCACCATGCCTCATATGGTGCCATACCTTGCAAAGCTTCACATGGTAGCCTATTAACCAAGTATGTAGCTGTATTTACAGCCTCAACCCACAAATAATTAGGGCAATTTTTCTGCTTCATCATTGACCTTGCAAACTCAACAAGAATTCTATTTCTCCTTTGTGCTACACCATTTTGTTAAGTAGAGTACTTGCAAGTAACTTCCCTTTTTATACCTGCATTCCACAAGTAATCACTGAAATCATTAGAGAAATACTCTCCCCCTCCATCTAACCTTAGTCTCTTCAAGTTTTTTCCTGAAACTCTTTCTGCATACACATCATAATGTTTAAATGTATTGAACACCTCTAATTTATCTTTGATCACATATATGGTGATCCACCCGGTAGCATCATCAAGATAAGTCACATAATATCTTGAACCAATTCAAGATATTATGATGCTAAAGTCCTTTCATGGTCCCCACACATATGTATGTACCAATTCAAGCTTCTCTGAATACATGAAACCATGCTTATTATATGATTGCTTATGAGCCTTACCTAATTGACATGCTTCAGATCTCTAGGTCATGTGTTGACCTGCAACATTAGGTAATCCAAGCACTAAACCATTGTTAATTATATCCTTAATACCTCTTTTATTAAAATGTCCAAGCCTTTTATGCCAAAGATCTAACTTAGAGATCTTATGTCCTCCATAAGTAAACAAGGCATGACCAACATTGCCTTGAATCTTCAATGTGAATAGCCTTCCTTCTTTCTTTCCTCAAACAATTTGTTTATACCCATTGCTAGGGTCTTCCACAAAAACTCCATCATTAGTGAACCTTACTTCATATCCTTTCTCTACAATTTGCCCTACAGTTATCAGATTCTTAGGGATTGTAGGAACATACAAAACGTTAATCAAAAGAGTGCTTGAATCCTTGGCCTTTATTTATCCAATGGACTTCACATTTTTCTTTGTATTATTACTTGTTTGAACTACATGATTACTCGTTTTATTCTCCAAATCAGGCATCAAAGCTATGTTTCCACTCAGGTGATTGCTACACCCTGAGAGTATAAGCGTCGGTATAAGCGTCAGTATAAGCGACGGTATAAGCGACGGTATGCCCCTGGGCAAAATAGTCAGTATAAGCATCGGTATCTGCCTGGGGATACTGACGCTTATACCGTCGTCTATACCGACGACCATATTTGCAAAATTTTTTTTGGCACAGTATGTTGTCTCTTGCTACAGCAACATTCCCATGCTACTATGTAGCAAAAGACAATACACTCTGCCCAAGAAAAACCCGAGTACATGTGACATGTATGACAGGCAACAGAAACATGATTTGATAAAGCAAAACATACTGTCGAATACAAAAGACATGGGAGAAATCAATCATGAACCATGTATAAAGAAATGAGACACATTGACATGATATTTATAAACAACAACCAGAACACATGTATATGTGTGTATGTCTATGTTTATACATGTGTATGTGCATATGTATTATGTGTGTATATTTGTATATGTGTAAATATTTGTATGAATTTTTAAAAACCCTAGAACCCTAATCCTAATGACCTAGACCTAAAACATGTGTATGTGTGTATTTTTGTGTGTGTATATGTGTATGTGAATATATATATATATATATATATATATATATATATATATATATATATATATATATATATATATATATATATATATATATATATATATATATATATATATATATATATATATATATATATATGTGTGTGTGTGTGTGTGTGTGTGTGTGTATGCATATGTGTATCTATGTAAAAACCCTAAAACCATAATCCTGAAGACCTAGACCTAAAACATGTATATGTGTATGCATATGTGTATATAAGTAAAAGCCAAAAACCCTAATCTTAAAACCCTAGCCCTAAAACATGCATATGTGTGTATGTATATTTCACATCTGTGTATGTATATTTCACATCTGTGTATGTATGTATGCATGTGTGTATATATCTATGTGTGTGTGTATGTATGTATGTATGTGTAAGTGTGTCTTTGTTTATGTGTATGTGTGTCTGTATGTGTATATGTATTATGTGTTTATATGTGTATATGTGTGTATGCATGTGTGTATATATGTAAAAGCACAAAACCCTAATCCTAAAACCCTAATCCTAAAACCCTAACCCTAAAATATGCATATGTGTGTATGTATATATGATGTGTGTGTATGTGTATGTATGTATGCATGTGTATATGTGTGCATGTGTGTATGTATTATGAGTGTATATGTGTAAACATAAAAAACCCTTATCCTAAAACCCTAACCCTAAAACATGTATATGTGTGTGTGTGTGTGTATGTATGCATATGCATATCCATATGTGTATGAAATATGTATGCATGTGTGTGTATCTCTATGTCTCTCTCCTTCTATCTATCTATATCTCTCTCTCTCTCTTTCATCTCTCTCTCTCTCTCTCTTTCTCTCTCTCTTATTATCTCTCTCTTTCATCTCTCTCTCTCTCTCTCTTTCATCTCTCTCTCTCTTTCATCTCTCTCTATCTTTCATCTCTCTCTCTCTCATCTCTCTCTCTCTCTCTCTCCCTCTCTCACTCTCTCTCTCTCTCTTTCTCTCTCTCTCTCTCATTCTCTCTCTCTTTCATCTCTCTCTCTCTCTCGCTATTTATAAAAAAGAACAAAACAATCACTTACATCGATGTAATTCTTTTTATCGCTCTCTTCAAAGCATATGTATATGTGTGTCAAAAACCATAATCCTAAAACCCTAACCCTAAAACATGTATATGTGTGTATATGTGTATGTATATGTGGTGTGTGTATGTGTATGTTCATGTATGCATGTGTGTGTATACATATGTGAATGTGTATATATATGTGCATGTGTATGTAATATGCATGTGTGTATGTATGTATGTGTGTGTATACATGCATATATGTGGGTATGTATGTATGCATATGCATGTGTGTATGCACATATGTGCATGTATACATATGTGAGTGTGTATTTATATGTGTGTGTATGTAATATGCATGTGTGTATTTATGTATGTGTGTGTTCAATCAAATATGTGTGTATGTATCTCTCTCTCTATCTCACTCTATATCAATTGAAAGCAAAACAATCACTTACATCGATGTAATTGTTTGGAGCATTGTCGTCAAAGTCCACTTAATGTTTTTCTTCATCGAATTCCAAAGAACTGATGCCAAAAATCTCTTGCAAAACAAAAGAAAAGAGAAACTCATAAACCCTAATCCTAAAACCATAACCCTAAGACGTATATGTGTGCATGTGTGTATGTATATGTGATGTGTGTGTATGTGTGTATGTATATGTGATGTGTGTGTATGTGTATGTGCATGTATGCATGTGTGTGTATACATATGTGAGTGTGTATATATATATGTGTGTGTGTATGTAATATGCATGTGTGTATGTATGTATGTGTGTGTGTACATGCATATGTGTGTGTATGTATGTATGCATATGCATGTGTGTATGCACATATCTGTGTGTATACCTATGTGAGTGTGTATGTAATATGCATGTGTTCATGTATGTATGTGTGTGTGTACATGCAAATATGTGTGTATGTATGTATGCATATGCATGTGTGTATGTAATATGCATGTTTGTATGTAATATGCATGTATGTGTAGTTCGCGCATGCAAACTCGACAGTAGCAAACTTTGGTTCAAAATGCAAGCAAATGTCAAATTTTTGCTCTCGGGCCCGGTTAAAACGTTGCCTCGGTATAAGTGTCGGTATGAGCGTCGGTATAAGCGTTGGTATAAGCATCGGTATAAGCATCGGTAATTTACAGTAAAGTGCTGATGCCTATACCGGCGCTCATACCGACGCTTGTATACCGACGATTAAATGACCGTCGGTATTGCATCCGTAGTTTTTCAAGCATTTTCAATGGTCATACCGATGCCGAGGCATGACCGTCGGTATGGGCAATGTCGGTATGCCCGTGATATGTTGTAGTGTGCTTTCTTCCAAAGAAACCTCTACTACCTCTACCTCTAAAATTACCTCTTTGATTTATTTTACCTCTTCCTCTTGAATTAAAGTTTTGATTCTATCCTCCACCATTCTGATTATTATGCCAACATTCATGAGCTATGACCAAGTAGGATAGTTTTCTCTATCCAATTTCTCTATTTGAAGAGAATCTCCCATCCTTTCTTCACCTGTGCAATAAATTCTTCAAGCTTTGTGAATAATGAATGTACCTTTACTTTGAATGTAGTTCCTTTTGATCTTCTTGATAGCTTCATGCCTCCTTCTCTAAATTTCACTTCACCTTTCACCTTTTAAATCTTCAAAGATTAATTTTTGTATATCTACAACAGTTGGGTTCCTCCTTTCTTCAATTCTGATAACTCGTGCTCTGATACCAGTGATGGAGAGTGTTAATCTCCAAAAGAACAAGTTATCCTTGATGTATATCAAGAAAAAATCAAAACCTCAACCAATTTTGGAAGACCAATGCCAAATTATCAAACTTTGAACTAACTGTGAAGAAACTAATTATTCAGAAAAGTTTGTTGCACTTAATGTTGGGAAAGATGGATGGACACTTCAAGAAATGAGTAAGTACTACCAAATCCTGCTTTGTACCGGACCCTTGTTGCTTTAGAGTTGAGTTTTAGGCCCTATTAGCTTTCCAATGACACTAAACAAGTGCCTATGTACTTTGGAAATGATGTGAGAAATGATTGAACCAAAACAAACTACTTCCAAATTGAAGGATCAATGAAAAACTATTTGTGTTCACATACCTGCCGTTTGTTATGCTGAGTGCTTCCATTACAGTAGGGATAAGAAAACTTCCTTATGGAGATATCAAATAAGCTTAATGCCCTAATGATTCACTGTGGGATCACTTAAAATAATGCACTATACACAGAGCAATGAATCTAGCAATCAAATCATTACCCCCCATTTTTTAGGACCTCTACAAAGATTGACCAGTAGGTACTTTGACACAGTTTTCTCCAAATTGGCTGAATGGATTATCTTCAAAATTTGTGAGCATGTAGAGAACTTGGAGCTGATTCCAAGAGGCTATAGAACATTGAAAATGGTGAAGGAATGATTGCGATATAAGCAATACAAAATGCCTGTTTTGAGTGACTATGATAGAGAGACCATAAATGAGAAGTATTGATCTATTGTATTAGAACACAATGTTGTACACGATCATAGGCATGATAATCAAGGCCTAATAATGATGAGTAGTATAGGCTATGGTGTATGCCTTACTCTCTTACAATGTGGTCAAGGAGAACTCGAAAATGGAGTCACGCCGCTGCACAATTTTTTAGTCATCTTTTATAGATGATACATTCGAAATTTGAATTTGAATTCTCTATTAGCTCTCACTAAAAGTGGTCCTACAATCTTGGAGATATTCTCTCAGGTACAGTCGTGACTTTTCACACTAACAAACTCCACGAGTTTAGTGGTGATTACAAATATTCTTCCAAGTCAAATTGACTTTTACAAATGGTAAGAGATAAAAGCTTCCTAACAATGGTTTCCATGGAGCTTCGTTTGTACATAAACTCTAGCCAAATGTGTAGGCTTGCTATTTGCACCTATAGCTCCCCCTCAAGCCAAATATTTTGGCTTGGTCTTCTTCTTCAATCTTCTTGAATGTCCTGCAATCCAATCATAGACTTAAACCTCCAAAGTTTTGTACCATCCAATGCTTCAGTTAATAAGTATGCACATTGCATATTATTTGATACATATGCCAACTGAATTTCCTTGCTTAATAGTTTCTCTCTCACATAATGATAGTGGACCTCTATATGCTTGGTCCGAGCATGATAAATAGGATTCACTGCAAGATGTAGTGAGCTTGTATTATCTCCAAAAATCAATGGAGATGTAGTATGCAAACCCAAATATGTATATAAGAGTCTAATCCATATGGCCTCTTGAGTAGCATTTGCCAATCATCTATAATCTTCCTCTATAGAAGATAAAGCAACAGTAGGTTGCTTCTTAGAAGACCATGATATAGGTTTATCTCCTACAAATGATAGGTAACCTGAGGTACTCCTATCATCTTTGCATCGTGCCCAATCTACATCTGAATATATCTCGATGTCCAAGTCTGAGGTATAAGGAAAATACAATCCTTGATTTTGAGTGCCCTTAAGGTACTTCAAAAATCCTCTTGGCATCTTCCAAATGAGGTGCCCTAGTTTTGTGCATAAAATGACTTAAAACACTTACTCCATAAGCAATATCAATCCTTGTCAATGTAGCATAGTTTAAGCTTCCCACTATGCTTTGGTAACCTGCAATATTCTCAAGCACATCACCTTTATGAGCGCTTAACTTTTGGTTTACCTCCATTTGAGTACTTGGTACCTTGGCATCTTGTACCTCAAACTTCTTTCACATGTCTTGTATATATTTTCTCTGAGTAATGTAAATTCCAGAGTTAGTAAGAACTAGCTCAAGTCCAAGAAAATATTTTAGTGATCCAAGGTCACTAATTTTGAACTCTTGCATCATTTGATTTTTAATATGCTTAATGCCATCGGGATCATTACCTGTGAGTATGATATCATCAACATATACACATAGGTATATTACCTCTGAATTACTCCTCTTAACAAATAGAGAAGTATCTGCATTACTCATGATGAATCCTTGATCCTGAAGGTATGTAGTCAACCTATGGTTCCATGCCCTAGGTGCTTGCTTCAATCCATAAAGAGCTTTGTTCAATTTACATACATATGTTACCCTGCTTGGATCTTCATAGCCGCGAGGTTGAGACATGTACACCTCCTCTGAAATCCAACCATTTAGAAATGCATTTTTACATACAATTGATACATGTTCCAATTCTTTGATGTAGCAACACTTACCAATACCTTGATGGTTGGAATTTTGGCCACATGTGAGAAGGTTTCTTCATAATCAACTTCTTGGGCTTGTGCAAAACCCTTGGCCACAAGTCTAGCTTTGTACTTGCTGATTGATCCATCATAATTCCTCTTGATCATATAGATCCATCTAGAACCAATTACCTTCATAGACTCCTTCTTTGGTACTAGCTCCCATGTGTCATTCTCCTTGAGTGCTTCAATTTCCTCATCGATAGCTTCCTTCCATTCTATCTTGGTCTTTGCCTCTTCATATGATGATGGCTCTTCAAATGACAAGTCTTTTGCAAGATAAACAGAGTGCTTAGTAACTAAGGAAGTTTCATACTTATATCTGATGGGATTCTTGCTCTCCCTTTGTGATCTTGTGATTGCTTGGTTGGATGATTCAGGTATATCCTCCAACTTCTTCATCATGACTTTGCCTTTGGATTTCCATGCCTTGAATTCTACTAAGTTGATGATGTCCTCATCATCTGAGTTGATGTCTTCAACATGATTAGGCTCCTCCTTAGTGAGGCTAGGAAACTCCTCTTCCAAGTCATAAGGTAGTTTTACTTTCCTACATTCACTTTCAAACCAAGAGTCATTCTCATCAAAGACAACATCTCTACTGACCATGAATCCTTTGTTGGAAGGATTGTAGAACCTGTATCCTTTCTGATTCAAGTCATACCCTATGAAGATGAACTTCTCTACCTTAGGGTCTAGCTTACCTCTTATTTGAGAAGGGATATGCACATAAGCAACACATCCCAATGATCAATTGAAGGACTTCTACCATGCCATGAATCATATGGGGTTATCCCATCAAGAGATTTGGATGGCAACCTGTTTACAAGATAAGTGGCAGTAGATACACTCTCTGCCCACAAGTAATTAGGTAAATTTTTCTCATTTAACATTGACCTAGCTGTTTCAACAATTAGTTTATTTCTCCTCTCTGCCACCCCATTTTGCTCAGGGGTATAACTTTTTGTAATTTCTCTCTTGATTCCTCTCTCCTAAAAGAATACATGAAACTCATTTGAGAAGTACTCACCTCCTCCATCTGACCTTAGTCTCTTTAGACTTCTCCCTGTTTCGTTCTCAACAAAGTGCAAGATATTTTTTAAAACAATTGAATACTTCATCTTTGTGCTTCATAAAATATAAGATAGTCCACCTACTGAAGTTATCAATGAAAGATACATAATACCTTGATCCAGAAATTGAGGGATCCTTACTTGGTCCCCATACATCTGTATGACAAGCTCTAGGTAGTCCTCATGCATGTAGCCTTTCCTTGAGAAGAGTAACCTGTGAGATTTTCCAAACTGACAAGCACCACATTTATAAATCATGTGTTGCTTGGATACATTAGGTATCCCAAGCACCCATTGATCTCTACATATTTGTTTTAAGGTTCTTTCACCAACATGTCCTAATCTCTTATGCCAAATTTTTCACTCTGATAGTGTTTGGTCTTTGTAGCTATAAAGTGCAATATTCCTTGTATTTTCAAGTTCAAAAGTGAATAATCTACCTATCTTTTGTCCTTTGGCTCAAGTTGAAAAGTGAATAATCTACCTATCTTTTGTCCTTTGGCAATTCTCTTGAATCCATGTTGGGGATCCTCCACAAATTCTCCAATTTGGTTGAATCTAACTTGCAAACCCTTTTCCACAATCTGTCCAACAATCATCAACTTCTTGCTAATTGTAGGTACATATAGAACCCTGCTCAACACATTTCTATTTCCATTAGAAGTCTTAACATTTCCTACTTTAATCACTGAGTTCTTGGTGTCATCACCTCTTTGTACCCGATGCTTATCCTTTGGTTCTTCAAGGTTAGACAGAAGAGCCACATAGCATGCCACATGGTTTGAGCATCCTGAGTCAATGTAGAAGAGATGGTCATCATTTATACGTGGTTTTGAAGTCATATTCATAATTAGAAGAGAATCCTCTTGCTCCTCTATGTAGTTGTTGTAATTTTTCCTTGATTTATAGCCTCCTTGGTAGCTGCTATTGTATTTTTTATTATAGTTGTTATTGAATCCTTGATGGTCATTGAATCTTCCTCTTGATTGTGTGTATCCACCTCTTTGATATCCTTTACCTCTCTGATTCTTGAACTTCCTGTAACACTCAACACATGGTGTGCCAAGGATGCATTAGCAAGGTCTTACTTTGATCTTCGTTAGGAAACTGTCCATAGAATCACCTTCATTCATGTGCTCACTCTCCAACTATTTTCGGAGATAAGCAACACGAGCCTCATTCCTAGCTTGGTACAATGTGGTAAGTGTATCCCAAGCATCCCTAGCTGTTCTGCAAGAGCATATGTGAGGAATAATTGCACGTTTGACAGACAAAGCTATCAATGCATGTGCCTGGGCATCTCTGCCATCGCAACGAATTTGCTCTGCAGTAGGTGCAACAGAAACAGCAACACGAATAGGAATCTGCACAATATCATCTTCGACACCATCTTATTCAGCTCCAGCACCTCCAGCACCTGTATTTGTAGTACCTGTAGTCGCAGGTGTAACAGGACGTCTTTCAACACCCTGCATAATGTTCCACAGTCCTTTTGCAACCAATACATGTCGCATCATATAAGCCCATAATGGGTAGTTGGTACCATCCAACTTATCCTCAACAGCCAACATACGGAATACATCACTGCTTTCAGCCATGGTCGGTGACTAAAATACCTTGATGCAGAAAATTGACTGTATCTCAAAAAGTTGAACAAAATTGCCCAGACGAGTTCTGCTAGACCTGTAGCAGACTTTGAGATGCTTAAACTGGCGAACAAAAACTGATATATACCTTTGGCACAAAAGGACGAAATAGCCTGCACAAGCGCTGCGATAGTGCGTTTGGAGGCCGAAACGAGCTCAGATCGCGATTTCGGCACCACATAGCAAAGCTAGTTTGATCTCGGAAACACCCTGAGTATGCTCACCAAATTTCGTGCGAATCTGAGATTGCAAACAGAGGAGTGTCGACGGTGCTCTAGATGAAGCGACGACCTGCTCTGATACCAATTGTTGGAGTTAGACGTCTGCGGAAGCACGCGAACAACACAAGGAAGAAGAAGAAGCTTGGAGCACAACACACAAGACTGAATGTATTACTAGAGAATGTACAAAGATAAGTAGCCCATTAGGGCAATAGGCGTATATACAAGCCGGGGGAAAAAAACCTCCTAAAGAGGGAAAAAAGTGCCCCGGCGGTCCTAGAGTTTTCACACACATCACTACCTAAATATATCAACATCTTTGACTTCAAATCTTTGTCCAAATCATCAATTGATGATTGTCTTGCACCAACAGACCTGTGGCTGCCGCATCTCCCTACTGGTGATATTGATCAAGAGTCTACTACTGCTCGTCATGAATCATATCCCACTTCTTAGCATCCAACCATATAGGCTTTGGTAAGCCTGCTATGAAAGCATCACGAGCCTGGGATTGTCAATGGGACAAAACTGCACATGTGGTGTACTCAATCCATTCTGAACTGACAAAAGGATGCCCATGTGCTACTCCAAACTCCTGATAGATCGTCTCTATGATATAATTTTTATGATCTTTATCTTGCTCACTCCATTTCAAGATGATAGAGTGTCCAAACATGTATGGAGCAAAGCTCTCATATACGCTGATGCATGGCCTTTCCGACCTCATCCATCACTAGAGCTCCATCACAGATGGTATACACCTTGGAGTCATCATGGTCATGAGCACCCCAAGGTGTAAAAGGTGTTCCACGTTGTGTACCTACATCTGACTCTTAGAACCTCCTACTCCGGAGCGTGACCTTGACCTATGACATGGGCCAGCACTTGTATCACGGTGAGTTGTCAAACGCACACGTCTACTACTAGAGTCACTAGGGGATGCCAGAGAAAATCATCATGGTGGAGTCATAAATCTAGGAGACATACCTCCAACATGAGTAGCACGATCTGTAAGAGTAACGCCGATAGGAGTGACGCCGATAGGAGTGACGCGAGCGGGAGTGAGGTCGATAACAGTGAGTCTGGTAGGAGTAAGGTCAGTAGGATTCAGGCCAAGGGGAGTGCTACCATGAATATATTAATTATATAAAAACCTTAAAATCCTATTTTTATATATTATTTATATATAATTAATTTATTTATTTAAAACACTAGCTCTTTTGAGGTTTATTTATCTATATAGTTTTCCTATTCTTTATATATATTTCTTTATATATTCTTATTTTTTTCTTAATTTCTTCTTTATTTTTTCCATATATAAATTTTAATTGAATGATATATATATAAAAACCCTAAAACCCTAATCCTAAAAATAGACCTAGACCATGTATATGTGTGTATGCATGTGTATATACATTTATATATGTATATGTATTATATGTGTATATGTGTATATATGTTATGCATGTGTAGAAACCCTAAAATCTCAATCGTAAAGACCTAGACCTAGAACATGTATATGTGTGTATATACACACACACACACACACACACACACACACACATATATATATATATATATATATATATATATGTGTGTGTGTGTGTGTGTGTGTGTGTGTGTGTGTGTGTATGTGTGTGTGTGTGTTTATGTGTATATGTGTATGCATGTGTAAATACGCTAAAAACCCTAATCTTTTTTATATATTTAATTTGATAAAAACCTTAAACTCCTATTTTTATATATTTAATTGTATATATTTAATTAAAACACTAGCTATTTTCATATTTATTTATCTATATTGAAATCCTATTTTTTTTAAATTTAATTTTAGATTCTAATTTTTTATCTTTTTTTGTTATATATATTAATTTAATTAAAAGAACCGTATATGTATATGCATGTGTGTGTATGTGTGTGTGTATATTTATGCATATCTATATGCATGTGGGTGTATATGTGTGTGTGTGTATGTATGCATGTGTGTATATGTGTGTGTGTATATGTGTGTGTGCGTATGTATGCATGTGTGTATATGTGTGTGTGCATATGTTTGCATGTGTGTAAATGTGTGTGTGTATGTATGCATGTGTGTATATGTGTGTGTGTTTATTTGTGTGTATGTGTATGTGTGAGTATGTATGCATGTGTGTATATGTGTGTGTGTGTCTGTATGGTTGTGTGTACATGTGTGTGTATGCATGCATGTGTGTATGTATGTGTGTGTATGTATGCATGTGTGTATGTATGCATGCATGTGTGTATATGTGTGTATGTATTTATTCATATGTATGTGTATGCATGTGTGTATATGTGTGTGTGTATTTATTCATATGTATGTGTATGCATGTGTGTATATGTGTGTGTGTATGTATGCATGTGTGTACGTGTGTATGTGTATGCATGTGTGTATGTGTGTGTATGCATTCATGTGTATATATGTATGTGTATGTATGCATGTGTGTACATGTGTGTGTATGTATGCATGTATGTATGCATGTGTGTACATGTGTGTGTATGTATGCATGCACGTGTGTATATGTGTGTGTGTATGTATGCATGTATACATATGTGTGGGTGTATGTATGAATGTGTGTACATGTGTGTGTATGTATGTGTGTATGTATGCATGTGTGTACATGTGTATGTGTATGTATGCATGCATGTGTGTGTGTATGTATGCATATGTATGTGTATGCATGTGTGTATATGTGTGTGTGTATGTCTGCATGTGTGTACATGTGTGTGTGTATGTATGCATGCATGTGTGTATGTATGTATGCATATGTATGTGTATGCATGTGTGTATATGTGTGTGTGTATCTATACATGTGTGTGTATGTATGCATGCATGTGTGTATATGTGTGTATGTATGTGTGTATGCATATATGTGTGTATATGTGTGAAGGTTATTCTCCGAAAATTTGGTGATACAAATAGAGAACCTCTCTAGCTTGCAGAAGCAATAAATCCAAAAATATAAAGAGTATTTCAAAGATGTTTTAAATCAAGATACTAGACACTAATGAGCTATAGATCATCGTAAGTGGACATTTGAGCACTCAGATATGACTCTTGGAAGATATAGGTATGAGGGACATCTCTAATAGGTGATGTAGAGACAATATGCTTTGTTGCAGAGTCATAAATCTGAGATTATACCTCCAATGATCATGAAATTTACACCATGCATAATAGACACATAGGGATTTTGAATGAATGTAAGAACACAAGATTTGGTTCAATATTCAAGGAGAAACATAGATGCAAAGAGAGCACAAAAGTCTAGATACCCTAATTTGATAGTTTATAGCAGCATGTAGTATTTTTATCATAGCACTCAAATGGCTAGACCAAATGCAATGAAACTAAAGAGGTGGGAAGTAGACGGCCCAAGCTACCTATACCAAGTTACGAAACTAAATTTGAATAAATACAATGGTAGAATCAAGCAAAACAAGTTGATCAATTTTCACATATAGAATTGCGACACAGGTAGAAGATACAAAACTCTTCAAGAATGACTTGTATTGAGTACAAAACTCATGTACAGAGGTTGAGCAAGCTTCTCCACGCCTTCTACATCATATTCCATGCTTTGTGTGTTTATAAAACACATGTAAAGCCTCAAATTTATGAATCTCTAATTGTCTCTTTACATGCATCCTAAAAATAACTCTCCTTAGCTTTTGAACAACTTTTCCTACTTTGAATAACTTTTCCTAATTTAAGTGAGTAATACATATAAACCACAAATTCTAAAGCTTCTAAAGTAGTGATCCACGTACAAGACCATCCAACATTAGTCTAAACTCATTAATTCATATAAAAGTTGTGTTTGCTTGCTTCAACATCTCCCCCTCAAACTCAACTTCCTATGCATCTTGAGGTAGTGGTTTAACTCCAGCGATATCCTTGAATTTGCTGAGATTAACTCCATCAACTGATTTATTCATTAGATCTACAACCTGATGATCCATTGGAGTAAAAGAAATTTCAATCTCTTTATCTAAGACTTTCTCCCTGATAAAATGATGATGTATCTCAATGTGCTTCGTTCTTGCATGATAAACCAGATTGGCTGCAAGATCTGGAGAGCTCATGTTATCTCCAAAGATCATTGGTACTCCTTGAAAAATGTCCAAGCTTTTAAAGAGTGTTTTCATCCATAAAACCTCTTTTGCAGCTTCTACTAAACCTTTGTATTCAGCCTTTGTTGAAGAAAGTGCTACTATAACTTGCTTTTTACTACTCCAAGCAAGTACTTTTCCTCTTGCAAAACACATGTAGCGTGATGTTGATTGCCCATCATCCTTGTTACCTACCCAATCAACATCTGAAAAAACTTTTAAGCTCAAATCAAAAGAATAAGAGTAATAAAGTCCTTCATTCTCTGTCTCCTTCAAATATTTAAGTACTCTTTTGGCTGCATGCCAATGTGGTACTCTAGGTGCTTGCATCTATTGCGAGAGAAATCCAATCGAGTAACTCAAATTTGGTCTGCTTAAAGTAGCATAAATTAAACTTCCATTAAGACTTTGATATGTCTTCACATCATCAAACAATTCACCTTCATGACGAGAAAGTTTATGATTCAACTCCATAGGAGTCCTTGCAACTTTGCAATTCTCCATTTGAAACTTCTTTAGCAGATCCTTTATGTTTTTCCTCTGAGTAAGATACATACCATGTTCTGTATAAAGGATTTGCATGCCAAGAAAATAAGTTAATATGCCAAGATCTGAAATTTTGAATTCCTGCTCTAGCAAATCTTTGACTCTCTTTATGCCTTCAAAGTAATGACCTGTAACAATGATATCATTCACATATATGCAAAGATAAATGGATCCTCCATCTGTATTGTTGATTAGCAAAGAAGGATCAGCTTTACTTACTTCAAATCCTTTATCAATAAGATATTGAACCAACCTATAATTCCAAGCTCTTGGTGCCTGTTTAAGTCCATATAAAGCTCTTCTCAGCTTACACACATAATCTGGATATTTTAGATGTTTGAAACCTGTAGGTTGTTCCATATACACCTCATCATTAATATAGCCATTCAAGAAAGCATTCTTGATGTCTAATTGATACAAAGGCCAATTCTTTGAAATAGCAACAACAAGTAGAGTCCTTATGGTTGACATCTTCGCTACTCGACTAAATGTTTCATTATAATCAAGTCCATAAGTTTGAGCATACCCTTTCACGATGAGCCTTGCTTTATATCTTGAAAATGATCCATCTGCATGTCTTTTGATCCTGTACACCCATTTGTTTCCTATGACCTTATGTGTATTCGTCCTTGGTATTAGCTCCCATGTATGATTGTCCTCCAAAGCTTCAAATTCTTCAACCATGGCTTGTTCCCATTGAGGCTTTTCTTTAGCTTCATCATAAGATTGAGGCTCTACCTGTTCATCCTCTTCTTTTGCTAAGTATGCATAATGCTTACTTGTAGTAGTAGAAAGTGATGTGTCATATCCATATCTATCTGGCTTCTTTCTTTCTCTTTGAGATCTCCTTAAATCTTGAGGTGAAAACTCAACAGACTGATATTCACGAGCTTTCTGTTTACTTTTTGATTGAGGAACAATCTGCATGCTTACTGGTGAATATCACTATCTTGTTCTTGAATCTGCACATTGCTTTTAAGCAAAAGAGGAAATTCAGCATCATAATCATATGAGAGAAAAAGTTTACCTTTATCTTGATACCATGACTGTTGTTCATCAAATGTGACATCTCTTGACAATGTGAATAATTTTGTTGAAGGATTGTAAAACCTATAACCTTTCTGAGTCAGATCATATCCAATAAATACACACTTCTCTGCCTTTGGTTCTAATTTGCCTCTCAACTCTGATGTTATATAAACATAAGCAAGACAACCAAAGATTCTGCAATGATCCAAATTTGGTCTCCTGCCATGCCACACTTCATAAGGTGTTACACCATGTAAAGCTCTCGATGGTAACTTGTTTATTAAATCTGTAGTTGTACTAACTGCTTCTACCCAAAGATAAAGTGGAAGGCTTTTCTCATTCAGCATACTCCTGGCACACTCAACAAGTGTCATGTTCCTTCTTTCAACTACTCCATTCTGCTCTTGTGTGTACCTACAAGTAATCTCTCTTTTGATACCTTGTTCTTGTAAATATTCTTCAAACTCTTGAGAGAAATACTCTCCTCCTCCATCTGATCTGAGTCGCTTCAACACTTTACCTATTTGCTTCTCAACAAAAGCATGATACTTCTTCAACACTTGAAAAACTTCACTTCTATGTTTGAGAAAGTATAAAACAGTCCACCTTGAGAAATCATCAATAAAAGATACAAAATGCCTTATCCTAAAAGTGATGGCTCCTTGGAAGGTCCCCATACATCAGTATGTACAAGCTCCAAAAGATCTTCATGCATGTATCCTTGTTTCACAAAAGGTTGTTTATGTGACTTTCCAAACTAACAAGCGTCACATTAGAAAATCATATGTTGTTTTGAAATATCTGGAAGTCCCAACACAAATTGATGCCTTGACATATCTTTCAAGATCCGTTCATTAACATGTCCTAATCTCTTGTGCCATAGATCAAGCTCTGAGAGCGTTTGAGAACCATAAGCAAAAAGAGCTGACTCATTAACACCTGGAACTTCAAAGTAAATAACCTTCCTTTCCTTTCTCCTTTCGCAAGTTCTTTAAAACCTTGACTAGGATCCTCACATAAGCTCCATACTTGTTAAATCTGACTTGAAGACCCTTCTCGAGAATCTGTCCAACACTTATGAGGATTTTGGTGATCGATGGTACATAAAGCACCTTGGAGAGAAGGTTCTTATGACCATGTGAAGATTTCACATTTCCAACTTGCTCAACAATATGCTTTGTATCATCTCCTGTCTGAACGATATGTTTTTCTTTCGGTAAATCCAAATCTGAAAGTAAAGATGTAAAATCAAAGAGAAGAGAAATTATAAAACATAAAGCATAGAGAAAGACAAAGGGTAAGAGTATGAGAACCACTTACCAAGATGCGAGATCTATAGAGAGAGAGAGTGTGTGTAGAGAGACAAAGATGTGTGTGTGTGTGCATGCACAAGACAATGCCGGTCACAATTCGATTCATGCATGCAAGCTGGAGAGAAGCAAGCTCTACTCAGTGTAAAAGACGCACAAAATGTTGATATTTGCTCTCTGGTCCCAGTATGTTTAAGACATGGTGATGGTATAACCATCAATATGAGCGTCGATATGGGCGTCGATAAATTATTGGAAATTACTGATGCTTATATCGATGCTTATATTGATGGTCATGCTGAAGCCTATAGTGATGCTTATACCGGTGCTCACAAAGCATCCTGAAGATTAGTTTTAAACAGTCATAGCGATGGTCAAAGGACCACTAATATGCTTAATTTTATATGTCCAACATTCATACCGATGTCGAGGGGTGATCGTCGGTATAGATAGTGTCAGTATGCCCCTCATATGTTGTAGTGGTGAAACACATAACATCAAAGCATCGTATCCTTTTATCACAAAAATCAAGAGAGGATCTAAATCCCTTAAGGTGCATGGTAATCAAGTTAAACATGAAAATACAACTGTTTTGGAATAAATATCCAGATATCAAAAGCAAGCCAATGGATTAGATTTGAGAACATTTATTTGGCTAGGAGAGTGGACTATGAAGAATGATGTCTGTAAAAAGGGCAATAAGTGCAATGGCTGTCATCAACGCAAGAGGAAATTTTTTGGTTCTGAGCTTCTTGCTGTTGATGGCGCTTCCGACGGACGCTAGGCGAGTTCGAAGTTGTTGCGGGTGCTAGTGACGGACGTTGGAGCTTCAACAACACTCACCATGCCGGTTGAGGCTGTATTTCTTTATCACATAGCTCCATTTGTTGCTGAGCAAATGGAATTCGTCAACGGACGTCGTGGATTGCGCTGTTGATCTGAGTGTAGCAGTCGCGAGTCCATCGTGGAGGGGTCGTGTTGTGTCCATCGCGGACATTGAAGACCTATCGCGACTGACTAAAGAACTGTCCATTGTGCCCCGAGTGTCCATCGCGACTGACAAGGGGGGCGCATTCATTGCGACTGACAAGGCATCAAGACCATCGCGCGCGACTCACCAGAGCCTGATTCTCAGTCCATCGCGAGGCCTCAGGCATCCTTCGCGTGGGTCGTGTTGTGTCCATCGCGGACATTGAAGACCTATCGCGACTGACTAAAGAACTGTCCATCGTGCCCCGAGTGTCCATCGCGCGCGACTCACCAGAGCCTGATTCTCAGTCCATCGCGACTCTCCAGAGCCTGATTCTCAGTCCATCGTGAGGCCTCAGGCATCCTTCGCGTGGGTCGTGTTGTGTCCATCGCGGAAATTGAAGACCTATCGCGACTGACTAAAGAACTTTCCATCGTGCCTCGAGTGTCCATCGCGACTGACAAGGGGGGCGCATTCGTTGCGACTGACAATTCTAAAAGCTTTAAAGAGGTATGCAAATTAGATTGAGGAGATCTGGCTACTCAAGAACTCTTCCGCAACTCCTTCTGTGTGTGTTGATCCGTCGTGGAGTGGGTGTAAGCTCAATGCAGTTGACATCTTCTCTAAAACTCTGAGTTTGTTCCTCAAAAAAGAAAAAGATCTTCATTCTCGGGGTGTCCCTCTCTTGTCATGGATTTGGCGACCCCCTCTCTTGTGAGAAGTAACCTGGCCCCTCCTCCCGGGGAGACCGATAACCTGGCCTCTTTGTTGGAGGGGGGTTCTTGTGCCGCCCTAGGGGCCTTCGAGAGTGCTGAACCCCCCTTGGTCTCCCTCAGTAGATCCGCAATTCTCTCAACTCAGGAGGAGCTCAAGAAAGTTTGCCTCGTCGGCCAAATGTTCGGCCCTAAGCCCCCGCTCGAAACTGTGCGACAATGGCTTCGCAACGAGTGGTTCCCCCGTGGGCTAGTTGTTTGTAAGTGTCAGTTCTTACCGGCAAGCCACTTGCTGCTAGTCTTTGAAAATGAAGATATGGCGTTTCGAGCCCTTAGTGTCGGAACTTGGCAACTCGGCCGGGCGACCCTGTGCCTATTCAGATGGTCCCCTGATTTTACTCCCGACAAATCGAAATCGCTTCGGTACCCTCTCTGGGTTGAGCTCCCTAACCTGCCATACTTCTTGTACAACTTCCTGTGGGACATCGTTTCTCCTATCGGCAAGCCGTTGGCCTCACGCGAGGACATTGGTGGTCTCATTTATGAAGGTGCAAGACACTCGTTCAACGCTCGGTGGCACCCTCAAATCTGTGTCGAGGCTGACCTCAGTATGCCACTTCCATCAAAGATCAAACTGGACTTGGCCGAAGGGGATGTATGGGAGCAAGAAATCAGTTACAAAAACCTTCCCAACGCGTGCTTTCGTTGTGGCCAACAAGGTCACAGGATTAAAGATTGCCCTTTGAGACGAAAAAGCAAGCGAAATCAAGAAGCCCCCAAAAATGCTCAAGATAGCAATGGTGCATTGAATCACTCGACGAAAGTAGAGGAAGTCAAGGGCCCCCTTAATCCAGAAGCTGACGCAGACGGGTTCATCGAAGTCAGAAGAAGAAGGAAAAGAAGCCCTAGGGCAACTTCTGAGCGAAACAACATGTCAGTTACCCCCTCTAGCAACTTGTATTGCAATCTGGTAAAGGACATCAATGAGTTTGACTACCCAGGTGGGAACCAACTTGAGGTGGACACCGACGTCAAAGGCCTAGAGATCCCTGACAGTAAAGAAACCTTGCAGGAGGGTTACACTACAAGCAAAGAAGACGGCTTTACTACTAGCAACGAAGATAACATGGATAGTGAAAGCTCCATCATCGGATCGACTATTCCAGAAACGGAGCTGAAAACGGTGCCCAATTCTTCCCAGCAGGAGGCATCCCGCAAAGGAAAACAACCTATGGAGTTACCGTGGAAAAGCCCCCACAAGAACTTATTGCTAACTCGGGATCCGATCCGAGCAAAAAAGAAAGATGAATCCAAGAAAAGAAAGGACAAAGCTCCCTCCCGCAAAGAGGGATTATTACGACAATGATCATCATCTCGTTAAATGCTAGAGGGCTAACCGACCCCTCAAGAGCGATCATCATTGGTCAATGGCTTCGCGACATTAGCCTAAACCCAGATTTTATATGTATCCAAGAGATTAAAATTGACGGAGAAGACCTCCAGAAACGGCTTAGACATGTCTCCTCGACCCATGTTTGGATTTCAACGGCGCATCAGCGGGGGTCCGGTGGAACGGTAATCTGTATTAATCAACTCTGGTTTGAAAAGCTTGAGAACTCCATTGAAGATGAATGCCATCGATGGATTGCTGTTTCTTTCGGTGCTCCCTTTTGTTTTACTTTAGTTTCTTTGTATGCCCCTAATGGGGAATTAGAGAGACTTAACACTTGGGCCTCCTTGGACTCGCTCCCCCACAACGTGCTCATTTGTGGTGACTTCAACATGGTAGAGGACCCTATGGACAGATGGATGGGCAAGGGTAGGGTCATCGATAGTCGGGAGAAAGAAACGTGGGACAAAACTAAACTACACTTGGATCTGGTCGAATTCAAAGACTCGAATGGCTTTTCTTGGTCAAATCTCCAAGCAGGCGAGGACCTGAGGAAAGCTAGACTTGATAGATGCTACATTTCTCAGAGTTTAACTCATCAGTGGGGCCACCCTTCCCTCTTGCAACGCACCGACCTCACCATCTCTGATCACTACCTGATCGTCATCACTTTTCAACCCCCCACCAAGATCCGTAAGGCTCCTTGTTTCCATCCAGTGTGCCCTCCTTCTCTCTCCCCTCTGTCCATCAAGAAATTTCTGATGTGTGGAAGGAGGCATTCGCCTCTGGCTTGTCCCCAGCCAAGTGTTGGAGAAGTGCGGTCGATAAGTCACGACAGATCATGATTAGATCCAGGAAGATGCTAGAGACTGTGCGGCGGGCTCGTAGAGAAGCTCTATATCATAGACTCTGGCGGCTCGAGGAGGAAGTGAACAAAGGAAAATCTCAAGCCCAGAAAGGACTTCGAAAAATCAGAGCGCTGCTGAGATACGAGGAAGAGATACAAAGGAAAAATTTGCAAATTTTCTTCAAGGAGTGGTGGGCCGGCAAAGCCGACAAACCCACCAAAGAGATGTGCCGTATCCTCAAAAGGAAACACAACAGAGAATCGATCCCCTTATTGCTAGACGCAAATGGCAATGTATGCAATACGGAAGAAGATAATTTTGGGATCATTGAAGGGCACTTCACGAGACTCTTGGGGACCTCAAACCCCCTCTCCCACCATAGAAGGGACTGTATGGCAGCCATATCTAGGGTTTCCCCCCACAGGATACCGCTCAACCTTCAATCTCTGCTTCATGCCTCTATCTCTGAAGCCGAAATCATTGAGGTCATTGATGCCCTCCCTTCAGGTAAAAGCCCGGGACCCGACGGGCTCACTAATGAGTTCTTTAAATCCTTCAAGTTGGTGGTTGCCACCCCTCTTCGCTTGGTTTGGCAAGAGGCACTCAAGTTTGGCGCGCTTCCTTCTTGTCTCAACAATGGCATTATCAAGTTAATACACAAAAAAGGGGAAAAGAAGAGAATAGAGAACTGGCGTCCCATTACAATGCTCCAAACAGGATACAAGATCATCGCCAAAGTCATTGCCAACAGAATCTCTTGCCACTTGAGAGCGTGGTTAAGCGAGGACCAAAAAGGTTTCATCAAAGGCAGGTCAATTTTGGAAACCATTATAGATATCTGGGAAGGTCTTAATTTGCAAATGAGTCTAAACAAGAAGTGGTATTCCTCAAGATCGACTTTGATAAAGCCTATGACAGGCTAGAATGGGACTATATTCTACAGTCGCTACAAGATCTTGGATGTAGTCAGAAATTCACCAAGATGATTGCGACCCTTCTCGGAAACGCATCGACCCAAATTAACATTAATGGAAAACTTTCAAAGGTGATCAAACTTAGAAGATCAATCAGACAAGGGTGCCAATTGGCTCCCCTTCTCTTTGCCATTGCCACGGAAGGGCTTAGCAGGCTGGTGGAGCATCAGGTGGAAGCTGGTAACATTAAAGGCCTTCGTTTGCGGCATGACCACAGTCAGATCACCATGAGACTTTTTGCCGATGATATGAACGCTTTTGTTCACAATGATAGTACCAACCTGGAGACGTTCTGGAAGTGTCTTGCTACCTTTTGTGAAGCCTCTGGATCCATAATCAACCACTCTAAGACCGCCTTTAGAGCCATTGGTGGGTCACAGCCCGACCTTCTCATTGATCATGGCTGTCAAATCATTCCGCAGGGCCAAATTTTTTGGCTTCTTGGGATTCCCTTGGGGTTTGGCGTCTCTATGGAACAGCGGTGGAATTGGGTGCTTGCCAAACTCGAAAACAAGCTTAACTATTGGAGAGGTATGCAAATCAATCTTGCTGGTCGTGCTATGGTTACCAACATGTTCCTCTTATCATCTACCATTTATTTCCTTTCTTGTTGGAGACCGAAAGAGCAAGATATGTCCAAACTGGATAGTATTTGTAGAAACTTCCTTTGGACGGGCGACCACAATAGGAGGGGGGTGCCTAAAATCAAATGGTCCATCTGCACCAGCCATAGAGATAGTGGGGGACTTGGTATCTTGGACATTGGGTGCATGGCTAACAAACTGTCGGCCAAATGGATGATTAAGGCTTGGTGCAACGGGGAGGCCTCGTGGGCCAAGTTGATCTTCAGAAACAAGAATGAGTTGGCGCTCATGGGTCTTCCAAATTGGAAGAATCTTGACATCTTGACCTTGCTGTTTTCCCCGTTCCCCGTCTTCCCGAAAGGCTCTAATCTGGTGTGCTCCCTTTGGAAGAGTTGGAATAAAGTCAAAAGCTTCACAAGAATAAGTGAAGACTGGAAGTGGGCTGCCGGTATCAGAAAAAACGACTCTATCTGGTTTCCGATCCATGGCATCCGGAGTGTGGAATCTTGGAACATTCAAAATGCCAAGAAGCTATGGAACAAAGGCTTCAAAAAATGGAAACATCTTTGGATACAAGACTCCAACCGCTGGATCAACTTTGAGGATATTGACCCTAGCATCAACATTTCGCATGAGGATTGGAACACTTTGCAAAGCAGATGTCTCGCCTGGGACCGACACAAAGTTCGCCTTCTCATGGGACACGACATGTCGAGCTCGCTTGGTCTCAAATGGCACAATGGGAATAGCCTATCAAAAATCCGGAACATCAAAGAAACGATCGACTATCAGGTTAACCTCAACAAAAAGTGGTGCCTGTCATGGACGCGGCTTCGGTGGGACATGAAGTTCATGGCTATCTGGCACCCCCTCATAGAAATCAAAAAGTCTGTCCTCTTATGGCAAATTCTTCATCATGGAATCTGGACCAACCTTAAGGCTAGCAAAATTTGTGGGACCAACCCTCCCTGGTGCAAACGCTGCTACCAGTCTATCGAAGATGTTTCACACATCTTCTTTACCTGCCCCAACTCCAACAGACTCTGGCAGGTGGTTGGAAAGAGAATTAGACTTCAAAAACGTCTCAGTTGGCAGCAAGCCCTGCTAGGAGAAGCGATCGGCTGCTCTGCGACTCTCTGGAACGCCATCAGAGGGGAGGTCCTATGGAAAATCTGGCGGGAAAGATGTGCTTTCAACTTCGGTGACTCCCCCAAGGAGTGGTCAATTGAGAAATCGCTGTTCCTCCTTGGCAAAAGGATTGTCAACTGTAAAAAATCACCCCCCTTTAGGCATCATCAAGTACTCCTTCTGATCGATAACAAGCTTAAACCTAAGTGGGCCCCACATGAAGGTGATGAGAGGGTAATTAACCTCCTTTGTAATGTCATCTAAGCTCTGTAAAAGCTTCCCCTGCTTTGTGGGATTTGGGGGGTCCCGTGGGCACTAGTCCCCTTCTCTTGTACTTTTCTTTTCTTTATTTAATTCAAGTCCGGGAGAGTAGGCTTATGCCGAACTTCCTTTATATTAAAAAAAAAGAATGATGTCTGTTGGAGAGTAGATTCAATGCTTGGGAGTGCTTGCGGACTTGCTTGCTTATTGAGCATGACTCCCCTCACTTTGAGGGTCTTAGATGGCACAATGGCAATGGTCTTGAGAAAATTCGGAGACTGAAAAAGAATGTAGACTTATGTTATGCTTAATAGCAGATGGTGTCTGGATTGGTTGCATTTTAGGTGGGATTCTAAGTTCCAATCCCTATGGTATCCCCTCATCAAGATAAAAAAATCAGTTCTTATGTGGGAAATCCTACACCAAGGAATTTGGACGAATGTAGAAGCTAACAAAATTTGCGGAGCCATCTCATGGTGCAAAACGGTGCCTTCATGACAATGAGGACTTGGGACACCTCTTCTTTTGTTGCACCAAGTCAATGTCGGTCTAGTAGGCCCTTGGGAGAATCATGCTACTATAGGAACAAATCAATTCGAAGCAAGCTTTATTGGGTAAAGTGATCCATTGTTCCTTAGCATCGTGGAATGATATAAGAGGTGAGACATTCTGGAAGATCTCTAAAGAGAAGTGTGTTGCTAACTTTGGTAGCCCTCCTAAAGAATGGTCGATCAAAAAACATCTTTTCTTTTTAGGCAAAAGAATTTCCAATTGTAAGCAGTCGTCATGTTTTAGACATCATACAATATTTTTCCTCGAGAGAATCAAGATTACAAGCAATCAATCTTCTTTGTAATGTTTTCTAACAAATTATAAACAACCCCTACTTCGTGGAATTCAAGGGTTCATTCCCGTTCATTTGTTACAATTGTTCTTTCTATTAACTAAAGTTTGGAAGAGTAGGCTGCCGAACTTAAAAATTGATGTACCTTTTGTGTTTTCGTGAGGCATCCACTTAGTTTACATCTCTCTCATATGCTTCTGTAAATTTTTGCATAGCTCTCACCAGAGAAGGTACTCAAAGAGGCAACAATTTCTAGTGTACCATCAATCCCTCTCCACAATGTACAGAAACCCACGCCCCTGGCGCAACATTCTCATTCACTAACGCAAGTTACTCCATGAGCAACGCTTTTGTACTCTGCTGCGACATTTTTGCCGCTTCTGGTCTTTACATCATCAAAGATACCTGAGGTGACTACAGAATAAGTTTTCCATCCATTTTTTTAAAAGAGCTGGAAGGACTCGAATGTACTATGGATCCAGGCAAAGCTGTGAGGGAATACACGCATTTGCCTCATATGCACGAGCAACACACACAAAGATTGTACATAATAATAGTCTTCTGTGGCGCAAAGCAAGTAACCATCTCTCTCTCCCTCTCTCTAAAAGCAAGCATCCATCTCTCTCTCTCTTTCTCTCACACACACACACACGGTGACTTTGGATCCAAGTTATCAATCATGTGATAATATGATAGCGTAAATGTGTCCAAGAGAAATGCCAGCGCATTCGAGTTCCTATAAATATCCTCAAAGTATGAATATTAAGAGGCATACAACAGATTATGTCGTCTTCTGTTTCTTCGTATTTCTGACTATGAAGGCTTTATTTCCGAGGCACCAAGATGGTAGAAAGCACTTAAATGAAAAGAAAAGCATGCAATAAAAATAGACAAACACCTAAAATACGTTTGGTTACAATCTCCTCCGTACATTGTTGCCCTTGGGTGGCTTCTGAAGCATGACATGAAAAAAGGAAATATCAAAGGTGTGCTTATTCCTAATTATAACTCTCAACTAGGTTTAGAAATGTTTTCAGATGATACTAATATGTGTTCCAACGCTGAACCTAATTATGCTGTTTCTTTCTTGCATTGTTTGCAAGTGTTTTGTCTAGCAAATGACTCTCCAATTAATCACATCAAAACTGAGTCTAATTCTTTTGAAAATATCAAATGTTTCTTTCTTGCATTGTTTGCAAGTGTTTTTTCTAGCAAATGACTCTCCAATTAATCACATCAAAACTGAGTTTAATTCTTTTAAAAATATCAAATTTTAGATGAATAGGCTGTTTTCAGATTACCTGGGATAGCTTTGGGCTTCAAAGTTACCTTCCAACAAAGATGGGATTGGGTGATTGATAAATTTAGGAAAAGGGTTTTTAAATAGTATAATGCCAATTCCTCTTCGGCTCATAGATCCTTTGTACATCTCCATTGGTATGTGGACTAGCTTAAGTTCCATATTTTGTTGGCCTTGTCTTTGATATTCTCAACTAAGCCTTCACAACTTTTAAATCTCTTCAAGATGGTAGCAGTGACCTCATCCATTGTGATTAGCTTTCCACAACAGTCCCTTAGCTTGTTTTTAAGCAAGTCCCTCCTTACCAAAGCATTTGTTTACAACCAAAGGAGATGTTAGTTTGAGCATTAATAACATCATCAGCCACAGGGTTATCTTGGTCTATGAAATTGTTCCAAGACAAAAACCTAGCCTTGAAACACTTATGCACTTTGATGGCCAAAGGATCTTCAATCTAGTGAGTAAGCCACCGAACCCAAGGAGATTCCTACAAAATAAAACTCTTGTTAGTAAAAAAAGTCAAATGAGCAATGAAACCACTTTTCACCTTCATCCAAACTTTCCAAATCCCAGTCCTAAGAGAGCTCCCCACAGGATAGGACATTTGACAAGAAATCACGATGTCTGAGAGGTTGTAACCAGTCCAAGACTTGTAACCCTACATGTAAAAAGGATCAATTTTTCTTTTAAGCAGGATAGACCACAAACCACTTTTGTGAATCCATTTGCCAACCAAGTTTTCAGCCATTTTGATAGGACAACAAATACCTAGACCTCCCTCACTTTTGGGTAGGCAGGAGATCACTAAGAGACCTTGGTGCACTTTTGGATTTCATTATCCCTCCCAAAGAAATCTTTTAGCTAAACAAATGGCCTGGTTAAGATCCTTATGAGAAGGAAGCCAGTAAGAAAGAAAATAAGTCAAAGTAGGCAAAATGTAATTATTAAAGAAAAAGGATCTATGAGAGGGGGAGCTTTGACAATTGTACTAGCTCAATACTTTGGTCCTCAACTTTTTAAGAACCCATTGCCATCTCTGCTGAAAAGTGCCTTTAAACCCCATAGGTATGCCCAAAAGTCTAAATATCTCACCCTCCCTGAGATATTACAACCAATGTCAGGAACCACTTGAGGAATGCAATTATTAGAAGCCTCAAAACTAGTTTTACAATGATTCAACTTGTTCAAGCAATCAAGGAAGGCACACCCAGACTCATCATCAGCATTTACAAGCATATTAGTATCATCAGCAAACATTTGGAGCCCTATTTGCTTATTGGAATTAGGTATAGTAATGCCTTTAATAAGACCTTTTTCCTTAGCATCCTTGATAAGCCAACCAAGGGAGTCACTAGCAATAGAAAACAAAAGGGGGCTAGAGGGCAGCCCTCTTTAATAGATCTCTTCAGTGAACAAAATTCAGAGAGAACACCACTGATCACAACTCTAGAAAAAGCATTACCAAATAAGGTACTAACATACCTAATGAATCTCTTACTAGCTCCTAAATCATGTAAGGATTGAAGAATAAAGTCCCACTCAATCCTATCATAAGTTTTATCAAAATAAATTTTCAAAATTAGAAGCCTTGGTTATTCTCACTAGCATACTCCATCCCCTCCCAAAGAGCGATAACAGTGTCTAATATGAATCTACCCTTGCTAAACCCCTTTTGTTCAGGTAAGATGACCCTATCCATGATTGGATTAATCCTGCTAGCAAGACAAGCAATAAAAGTTTTATAATGGAGGAAAAATAGGTGATCGGTCTCCTATTGTTCAAGTCATCTTTGTTCCCCTTTTTGTGAATGAATCTTATAACTCCAGTGTTGACATGGGAAGGAAGATACCCTTTACTAGTGGACTCTTTCCAAATCAAGAGAATGTAAGGAGTGAGAAAATCCTTAAGCACAATAAAGAACTCATTGGGAATACCATCAAGACTAGGAGATTTGTAGGGTTTCAATTTACCTATGGTTTCTTTAATCTCAATGGTAGATAGGGGCAGGTCTAGAAGAGAGGCAAGGCAATGAGGAAAAGTTTTTTTCCTTTAAAGAGCAATGGTAGCTCTGGCACTCCTGGTCTCCTCCCTTGCCTTGGGAGAACTAGAGAAAACATCAATAAAGAAGATAGTGGCCTCCTCCAAACTCTCCTCAATATTGATAGAAGTTCCACCACTTTTCTTCTTAAGCAAGGAATGAAATCCTTGATTTTCTTCTTTTTCATCATAACATACATATCCTCATTGGGTCTATCCATTTTTCGAGCTCAAAAATCTCTTGATTTAATACGATCCTGACAAGCTTCAAGATATAAACCCTTCTTAAGCCTACTCTAAAGGTCTAAGAACGCTTTAGAGTTGGGGGAGGACCTGAGTTACTCGAGATCCTTAACCAAATTCTCCCTTCTAGCAGCTCTGGCTTTAGCTCTCTTACTATAATAGGTAAAAAGGGTTTGGATCTGCTTGACAGCTACCTCTCATGCCCTAGAAGGAGGTAAACCATGGGAAAAGTTGTTAGAGACAATGCCCTTCACTTTATCAACTATGAAGGGGATACCGAGCAGCTTGGCATCTAGATGGAGTCAACCAGCCCTAAATTGGGGACTACCCCTTTGCAAAGAAACATTCAAAGGCTTATGATCAGACAGAAGGAGGTCATTAGAGATCCTAAAGTTAATATCCGAGCAAGATTGAAAAAGAGAGGAATTAACATATAATCAATCAAGTCTGGCAGCCGAGTAGGCATTGCCTATTTGGTTCTTGAACCAAGTAAACCCGGTCTGAAAAGACACATCAATAAGGTCATGTTTAAAAAGGATACCAAGTAGCTTTCTCAGAACCAGAGACAACCTCCCCCTAGAGTCAAGCTCTATCCTGGGGCAACGTAACCATGTTAAATTCCCTAATAAGTTAACCATGCCTGTTGCTCGTATATTCGAATTCAGAACTTAATTTACAATTCGTCGTAGTTGACATCAGAGCCTCACTTTTTCCGAAATTTCGGAAAAGAGTATATCTTGTTTTCGTGTGATTGATCGAATTCACGGAATATTCGCAGCCCTCAAACGGCGAATGCACATTCCAGTGTGGATTCGCAAAAAGAATCTCTGAAGACATATAGACCATAAGTGGCGAAAGATAATGAACTGGCAGTAGTGTATAGCGGTGGAGGTACAGAGTGAGAGGAGCTCCGAACACGGAGTATGAGTAGATGAATCAGAATAGCTTGGATTTCGAACGTTGCATAGAGAGAGAGACAGGGGGGGTGGATCACTGAGCTTGTTGTTTCTGTTAAACTGTAGCGACCGTCTTGCACGTGAAGGTAAAATCGGTCATGCAATTACTTAATCCTGACGGAGCTTCTTGCAATTAGGTATATCGGCATCATCTGCTGTAAGATGACTACGTTCACATGACTCTCAGGAAGATTGTAACAAACCGAGAGAGAGAGAGAGAGAGAGAGAGAGAGAGAGAGAGAGAGAGAGAGAGAGAGATGGGCGGTGACGGTTCACGCTAGACGGTTGTGAAAACTGAAATCCGCGGCCACTTCAGACTTAGATTAAACTAGGTAAAAGGACAAATTGGGTGGAAATCCCAATGCCATGAAATGAGCATTTCTCTTTAAAAATTCATATTCCCATGAAATGGTTGTTCCCGTATAGGTACAGTCCATCCTATAGATTTTTCAATTTTAACTTGCCGCAAAACTCTCTCGGAGAGCGGTTCATAAGTATTATTGGGTTTTTTTTTTTCTGAATGAACAGGAAAGTTATATTAAAAAGAG
Organism: Ceratopteris richardii; assembly: GCA_020310875.1. Classification (NCBI taxonomy): domain Eukaryota; kingdom Viridiplantae; phylum Streptophyta; class Polypodiopsida; order Polypodiales; family Pteridaceae; genus Ceratopteris; species Ceratopteris richardii. The sequence goes on along the minus strand of CM035412.1, from coordinate 117,038,220 downwards.
GAAGTTACATTCTCTGCATAAGGCGGAGCCACTGATGGAGAAACAGTTATAAAGACAACAACATAGCTAGCCAACTCCTCAACCAAAACAATTTAGTTAGAACAGAGTTGCATTCCATGAGTATTAGAAGAATTGGAGAAAATGGCAATAAAACCCGAGAGTTTGATGCCTCAAAAGACTCATTCCATTGGAAGTAAGAAATAAGAATTATTTCCAAGATATTCTTATGTTCATATCTCAAGAGAGTGTGGATACATTCTTCCACTACGAAGTACTCAGGAGTTCTTGGGAGAAATTCAAGAGGAGAAGTGGGATCCTCAAGAAAGGAATCCCCTTTCCACTCTGGAGATTTCTATTTCACAACATAATTCCCCCATAATATTCTATATTTATATGATATCAAGAATTCAACCAACAGAGAGGTTGGATTTCGAGTTATCACAATACATAGGTCCAATTCTTCACAAGAGTTATCATAAATCATAGGTCCATGGGTGTCCAAGTCCCTTAAGATATGAGCCCCTAGAATATTAATTATGACTGAAGTTTTAATCATACCTAGGCATATGGAGGCTGTTAAAAGCACTTTATTTTTGTGCCATCTTATTTTAGAAGAGTTTCTAAAAGTGAAACTGGAGCTATGGAAACGTGTAGCAAATCAACTTCGAGAACTTGATAGTACTTCTCATAAAGAAGAAAATGTAAAATTCCTCCTAATTCCAATAGACAAGATAGGATATATGAATGAAGGAGAATAAGGAAAAACCTATCTCCCCATTACCTATCAAGGGCACACTACGAAACTTGTCCTCGATTGAGGTGTAGGTGTTTGTCATCGCAACCATATCCTTATGGATGGGATGGGGCAAACCAATCTTATAACCCACTAGAATGAATCTTCAACTAGAAGATGTCCATATTGAAAGACCATTAACATTAGTGAAGGAATCACTTTCACAACACACATTCACCATATGTGAGTTTAAGAAGAACCATGTATATGAGATTGTTTTAGGGAGACCCTTTATGAGACAATTACAAGTAATGCAAGATTGGGGAATCAACACTTTGTACTTTTGACATATAGGGGTAACTACTAACGTCAACCTAAAAGACTGCACCCATAGAGATGTCCCACACCTATAGTGGAATTCTACTCACAAGAGACAAAAGGAATCAAACTCAGTATGCTCCTTTAATTGTTTTGATCCATCATCGATGCATGAAGACACACACCTATAGATGTGTAAAGTAGCCAAAGAAGAGGATACATGGCTAGAAGCTAGAACTATGGGAGCTTCACAAAATGCTAGACTCATACAAGACTCAACCTACATACCTATGATATTTTGAGATGAAGAATTTGAACCCCATGATTGGAAGAAAACATTAGAAACAATGGACATAGCAATGAATGAAGAACAATGGAATCTGCATTGTGATGAGGATGGTTATGACATAGTTTTACTTATTTGTGAACCCTTAGAAGAAGAGGAGAAAGATCTTGAGTCCATCATTATGGATCCGTTTCGTGAATCCAAGGAAGATTACTTGTATCTAGTGAATGCAAAATCCCACGAAAGGAGAGCATGCAAAAAGAAGATATTCCTTACCACTCTAGAGGAAAAGAAGAAGAAACAAAAGAAAATCCCACTAGTAGAGGAAAGAGAAAAATAATTATTAAAAGTCGCTGAGAATTTAAAAAAATATGAAATCCAAGATATATGTTGAAAAGAAAAGATCTCAAGCTTATGAAAATAAATAATTAGCCAAGAAAATCCTAGTAACAATCAAGGAATAGGAAGAAACGATCTAAGTGGTGAACAAGAAGAAGAGTTAACAAAACTCCTATGAGAATATAAAGATGCCCTTGCATGTACATAGATTTGAAACGACTGGATCCAAAAATTTCACAGGATCCCCATGATGTTAGAAACCAAACCCACATAACAAAAACTATTCAATTATAATGACACATATGCAGCAAAATGTAAAGGAAGAAATTGATCGATTGAAAGAAGCATCATTCATCTACAAGGTTGAGCACATTGAATACATATTCTCCATTGTGTTAGTGCTCAAAAAGAATGGAAAATTATGTGTATGTATTAACTTGAATAAAGATAATGTATCTACCATCAGAGATAGCTATGTGCTTCTAAAAACAGAGAATTTATTAGAACATGTAGTGGTTCAACTAATAAACCATAAGCAATGTTATAGTATAGATCACCCCATGGTAAAGTTTGAGAATGGATCTCCTATTGATTACCAAGGATCTATGTACATGGTCACCAGTCACGTTGATAGAGTTCTTGACTTTAGGAATATTCTTCTTGAGTCAAAAGTAAGAGATTCATAGGAATAGGATGAGGACAAGGTACCAAATACTTCTAGAAAAAAATCTATGCTACCTAGGATATTAGCCACTATGAAGAGATGGATAGGTATGTGCTTGAAGATGAAGAGGTGTTGCAAAATCCTTGATCTACACCAGCCAAATGAACTCCAGGAGTATGTGGTGGGCCCTTTTAGCTTGCCAATGGATGTATTAGACACCCTATGTACCTTGGAAGATCACTCTCAGAAAGATAGATCAAAACAGATAAGTTGGAGTTAGCTCAGAGGTGAAAACGTGCTATTTTGGTTCATACACCTGTCCAGTGTTTTGCATAATTCTCTGAGCATAGCAGCAATTAGCTTGATTCCTCTCTAGATAACTTAAAGAGCTAACTTTCAAGAGTAATCTCATAAAAAATAATGAACCACACACTGAGAATGAGTTTTAACAAGTGATGACATCATCCCGATTTTCACGGGCTGCTACAGTTTGAGACCAATGAGCAGAACAATGAACATAACTCCCGATTTAAGACACCAATGATTATAAAAATTTGTATGCTTATACTAGACCGTAACTTGAATCCAACATGTTTAATTCATTGAATGTGGGTAAGTAGACACTGAGCAACATCTCTAACAAGATGAGTAAAAAAGTCGGGTACCTGACAAAGAAGTGAAAGTGACAGAGAGGCTTGACTTCAATTGAACATACCTAAAGGTTGTAACATCCAAATGAAATTAAAATTGATGAGCATATAGTAGATTTATATAGCTAACTTTACCAAGTTAAATCACTAAAAATGATGCACCAAGCTCAGAGAAACCATCTCTGCAATCTGACTGAGAAAACTGAGAGTAATGGCAGTGAGTAGTACACTTCACAAGAACATGGAAATATGAACTCAAATGATCATGAAAATGAAAGTATATTGCTTGTACAATACAATGGACTTACTGATACATATGTGTGCCTTTGAATCACACCTTGATATGGCATAAAGCTCAGCTCTTGGAGGTCTTCACATAGGTCTCTCTAACCACGACTAAAACTGCCATCTATTTATAGTTAAGTTTGGGAGGCTAACTTCCCTCAATCACTCTCCAATCAATGAGTGATTGATTTGATTCTCTACCTACCACAAATCATGAATTCGTGGCTCCTCTTTCCCTTTTTGATCAAGTGGACTCAACCACTTAAGATTCTTTAACTTTTACATTAAGTAAACTCTTCAAAAGTTCCAAGAGGTAGTTCACAAGTGAACTTTACATTGTCTTCATTTTAAGGCTTCTTCTATGACTTTGTGGGACTCAAGCCAATACTTAGGCTTGTCATAGACTTGCTCCAACAGCTCCCCCTCAAGCCAAGTATGCTTGAGGTCTTCAATCGTCCAAGATTACCTGTAAACCAATCATAGCCTTGAAGTTGCAAAGCTTTGTACCATCCAATGCTTTCGTTAGAATATCTGCACATTGTTGATGAGTGGACACATATGATATTTGAATCTCTTTGCTTAGAACCTTCTCTTGTACATAGTGATAATGAACTTCAATATGTTTATTCCTTGCATGAAAAATAGGATTAGCACCCAAATGAATAGAACTCATATTGTCACCATAAATAGTTGGAGTTCCAAACTCCAATCCAAGATCATTGAATAATTTCTTCATCCACATAGCTTCTTGTGTAGCTATGGCAAGACCTCTGTATTTAGCTTCAGTAGAAGAGAGAGCAACTGTGGGTTGCTTCTTGGATGACCATGAAATAAGCTTTGAACCTGCAAAGGTTAGATAACCTGAAGTGCTCCTTCTATCTTCTTTGGAGCCAGCCCAATCTACATTTGAAAATAGCTTCAAACCTAAATCAGATACATAAGGATAATAAAGTCCTTCATTTATGGTTCCTTTGAGATACTTGAGAATCCTTTTGGAAGCATCCATGTGTGGTTTCCTTGGTGTGTGCATAAATTGACTTAGCACAATCACACTCTAATATATATCTACTCTTGTCAATGTGGCATAGTTGAGACTACCCACTAGACTTTGATATGATGTGATGTCCTCTATGAGTTCACCTTCATGTGAGCTCAATTTGTGATTGACCTCCATTGGAGTACCTGCAATCTTACAATCTTGCATCTTGAATTTTGCCAACATGTCCTTAATGTACTTTCTTTGAGTGAGAAACAAACCATGATCTTTGTAGGCAACTTCCAAACCTAGGAAGTAGGTAAGTGAACCCAAATCACTTATCTTGAACTCTTCTCTCATCTAACCTTTGATCTTCTTCATACCATCTGCATCATTTCCTGTCAATATAATATCATCTACATATACACATAAGTAGATGACCTCAGAGTTACTCTTTTTGATAAAGAGTGAAGGATCTGCCTTGCTTGGTTGAAAGCCTTGTCTTGCAAGAATGAAACAAGTCTGAAATTCCAAGCTCTTGGAGCTTGCTTCAGACCATACAATGCTTTGTTAAGTTTACACACATAATCAGGATAAACTTGATTCTCAAAACCAGGTGGTTGTGCCATATATACCTCTTCTATTATCCAACCATTCAAGAATGCATTCTTTACATCTAGTTGAAGTATCTTCCAATTCTTGGAAGAGGCAATACTAAGCAAAGCCCTAATAGTAGGCATCTTTGCCACAGGAGAGAAGGTCTCCTCATAATCAATTCCCTAAGTTTGTGCAAAGCCTTTTGCTACAAGCCTTGCCTTATACCTGTTAATGGAACCATCAGAATTCTTCTTGAGTTTATAGATCCATCTTGAGCCTATTACCTTCATGGATGAAGTCTTGGGCACCAAATCCCAAGTGTTGTTTTCCTCAAGTGCTTCAATCTCTTCCTTCATTGCATGCTTCCATTCTGATTTTGCTTTCTTCAAATGATGATGGCTCCTCTTGGTTTATGTCCTGTGCTATGTAGATAGAATGTTTAGTTACTAATGAGGTGTCAAACCCATACCTTTCTGGTTTTTTCTTTTCCCTCATAGATCTTCTTAGGCCATGATGTGATGATTCTGCCTCATGTCCAAGTTCCTGCAATTTTGCTTTACCTTTAGACTTCCATGCTTTGATCTTTCCCATCTGAGATTCTTCATCATCATCTGAGGTGTCTTGTTCTTCAATCTTCGGTTGTTCTCTACCAAGCTTTGGAAAATCTTCTTCAAGATCATATGGTAAATTGACCTTCCTGCATGAATCTTCATACCATGAATTGTTTTCATCAAAAACTACATGTCTGCTTACCAAGAATCCTTTGTTGGTAGGGTTGTATAACCTATAGCCCTTTTGATTGTTGTCATATCCAATAAATACACACCGTTCTACCTTTGGATCCATCTTGCCTCTAACCTGTGAAGGAACATGAGCAAAAGCAATACATCCAAAAATTTTACAATGATCTAAGCTTGGTCTTCTTCCATTCCAAGCCTCATATGGAGTCATCCCATCAAGGGATTTTGAAGGCAACCTATTAATCAAGTAAGTGGCTATAGATACAGCCTCAGCCCATAGATAGTTAGGTCAATGCTTTTCATTTAACATGGACCTTGCAGCTTCAACAATTGTCCTATTCCTCCTTTCTGCCACTCCATTTTGCTTAGGAGTGTACCTTGTAGTTACCTCTCTTTTTTCCTCTTTCTTGAAGAAAAGAATCAAACTCATGGGAGAAGTATTCTCCCCCTCCATCTGACCTTAGCCTTTTTAGTGATTTACCTATTTGATTCTCCAAAAGAGCCAAATATCTTTTGAAACATGAAAAAACTTCATCTTTGTGTTTCATAAAGAATAGGATAGTCCATCTGCTGCAATCATCAATAAAGGAAACATAATACCTTGATCCAGATATTGAAGCTTCCTTGCTAGGTCCCCATACATCTGTATGAACCAACTCCAAAAGATCTCCGTGCATATAACCTTTCTTCATGAATGGTAACCTGTGAGACTTTCCAAATTGACATGCACTACACTTATAAATCATATGTTGTTTTGACAAATTAGGGAGTCCAAGTACACTTTGGTCCCTGCAAATCTACTTTAATGACCTTTCACCAATATGTGCTAGCCTTTTGTGCCATACTTCCAATTCTATGAGTGTCTGACTACCATAATTAAAGAGAGCAATGTTTCTAGTGTCTTGTAATTCAAATGTGAACAATCTACCTACCTTTTCACCTTTTGCAATTCTTCTGAATCCTTGACTTGGATCTTCAACAAATGCTCCTGCTTTTGTGAACCTGACTTGCAACCCTTTCTCTACTATCTTCCCAACACTTATCAAATTCTTTGTAATGGTAGGGACATAGAGTACCTTACTGAGTAGGTTGATATTTCCATCAGGTGCTTTGACATTGCCTATTTTCGCCAGACGATGTTTTGTGTCATCTCCTCTTTGTACCTCATGCTTATTCCTTGGATCTTCTAAATCTGATAGGAGTGCCACATTTCCTGCCACATGATTTGAACAACCTGAATCTATGTAGAAAACATGCTCATCAGATTTACCTTGTGGCATAGCCATGTTCATGATCAATAATGAATCCTCTTTGTTTGAGTCTTCTGTGTAGTTATTGAAGTCTCTCCTTCCTTTGTAACCTCCTTGATAGTTTGAATGATTGTAGTTGTTGTAGTTGCCATGATAATTGTTGAACCTTCCTCTTGAGTAGCCATAACTACCTCTATTGTATCCTTTGCCTCTTTGATTCCTGGAATTCCTAAAGCAATTTTCAGTTGTATGATTAGTTAATCCACAAATAGAACATGAGTTGGAGTCTTGGGATCTCCCCCTGCCTTGTCTACCTCCTCTTCCTCTACCTCTGCCATGTCTTCCTCTACTTGCATAGTTACCTTGATATGTACATGCTTCATGATCCACTTTCTTTGCCTTTCCTTTGTTATCTTTGGACTTGCTTTTATCAGTGTATAAAGCTGAAGATTGATTACCTTTAGAGCTTTCTCCATTTTTGATATGCTTTGCCTCTTGAGTAAGTAGTTGTCCAATGAGTGTATTGAAATCAGGTACATGCATGTCCATGTACAAATCCATAGCTGTGGTGAATGCTTCCCACTTGTCATCTGCCTTCAAGCCATTGATGATCTACCTTACAATTTGATCTTCATCTATTAACTCTCCAATGCTTCCCAACTGATCCACTATGTCCTTGAGCTTTGTGACAAAATCAGTCACATTTTGTTTGGGAGCCTTCTTGAGAGTTGTGAAATCCATCCATAGTTAATGCTTCCTAGCTTTGGTACTTGAAGAGAAGAAGGCTTCAAGTGCATCCCACACTTCCTGAGATGTCTTACAACTTGTAATGTGAGGCAACAAAAAATCTGAGATAGAGTTGAGGAGAAAAGACCTTGCAAGTGCATCCTTGGAGCACCATGTGCTCAATCTTTCTTGCTCTTCTTGTGTTGGTTGACTTTTGTTCCTGAAACTTGGCATAACTTCATCTCCAGCCACATAACCATATAAACTTCTACCTTGGAGATAATCTTCCATTCTTAATGACCAAGCTGAGTAGTTACCTCTGTCCAATTTTTCAATTGATGAAGGAAATCCATCTGCCATGTTGTCCAACCTTGCTCTGATACCACTATGAAGAGATGGATATGTATGTGCTTGAAGATGAAGAGGTGTTGCAAAATCCTTGATCTACACCAGCCAAATGAGTGAAAATGACATACAGGGTTTACTTCAACTAAACATAACTGAAGATTGCAACATCCAAATGAAATGAAAATTGATGAGCATATAGTAGACGTATAGAGCTAACTTTACCAAGTTAAATCACTAAAAATGATGCACCAAGCTCAGAGAAACCATCTCTGCAATCTAACTGAGAAAACTGAGAGTAATGGCAGTGAGTAGTACACTTCACAAGAACATGGAAATATGAACTCAAATGATCATGAAAATGAAAGTATATTTCTTATACAATACAATGGACTTAGGGATACATATGTGTGCCTTTGAATCACACCTTGATATGGCATAAAGCTCAACTCTTGGAGGTCTTCACATAGGTCTCTCTAACCACGACTAAAACTACCATCTATTTATAGTTGAGTTTGGGAGGCTAACTTCCCTCAATCACTCTCCAATCAATGAGTGATTGATTTGATTCTTTACCTACCACAAATCACGAATTCGTGGCTCCTCTTTCTCTTTTTGATCAAGTGGACCCAACCACTTAAGATTCTTTCACTTTTACATTAAGTAAACTCTTCAAAAGTTACAAGAGGTAGTTCACAAGTGAACTTTACATTGTCTTCATTTTAAGGCTTCTTCTATGACTTTGTGGGACTCAAGACAATACTTAGGCTTGTCATAGACTTGCTCCAACAGCAACAACGAAGATACTTCATGAAAACACAACTATAGAGCTTTATACAAATGAAGCTACTCAAGAAGCGTTTTGGAAATTTAGGTCAACCAAACTATACAGCAAGAGCAAGTTTCTTGTGTATGAGTTCAAGGACCCAAACAGTCTAGGAAACGCAACCTAATTGAGTCACGATTCAAAAAGGATGTGCAGAGACTTGGACTATAGTAAAAAAACCCACCTTTGGGAGGTTATTTCCTCTATGAAAATCTTTTACATCACACAAACAAACTAGTGCAAGACATGCTAACACCTCCGATGCTCAAAAAGATAAAATAAGGGAAGCCCTTAAAGTTAGCTCTAAAAATAACTCAGAAGTGGGAGATCACAACAAGAAACAAGCAGATCAGAGAGAGAGAGAGAAAGAGAGAGAGAGAGAGAGAGAGAGAGAGAGAGAGAGAGAGAAAGAGAGATCTAGAGGGCATAGATCACACAGAGAAGACGATAACTTTCCTCTACCAAGGCAAAGGGGACACTCAAGATCATTGAGACCGTTGAAGGTAATGAAAACCATGAATAACTATTTTGATGGTTAAAGGGATCCTTATGATCACGTGGTAGAAATTAAGCAAGTATTCAAAGTAGAACAGTGGAGGAGATGTTCAGTCAATATGAGGCATTCGGGCTAAACTTGTAGGGTACAACCCTACCATGGTTTCAACCATTGAATCAAGGAAACTACCAAGAAATCTCATAGTTGATGGAAGCATCCATCAATGAATTTTATAAGTGGAACTAGACAGAATACTTCATCTTTGGTCCAGATATTCAAGAAAACTTCCCAAGAGACTATAAGATTAGTGGGATGAGGTTTCAAGTAGTACATAGAGAGATGTCATATTCTAGAACTACTTGTATAGGATAAACAAGTGTCCTTTTTTGGATGACTTCTTGAGTGGAAAGTTATGATCCTATGTATGTCTAGAAGAGCCAAACATCGTACATCAGTGTGTGAGAATGTGCATAGCCATCAAGGACATCCTAGGAGAAGATTTGAACCTCTCAAAACCCTATGAGGGTTCAGAATGCTTGGCTATCACTATATCAAAACCCTATTGGAGGATAAACATTCCTATGTGCACAACAAAAACAAATGAACCCTCCTAGGATCTAGAAATTTTCCTAACATAGGTTCTATATTTTCTGAGTTTCTCTGAGTACATGTAGAGAATGAGAAGGAAACTTTGAAAACTTAAAGTAGACTTAGAGTGCTTTCAAATGAGAGTAAATCCATTTGGATATTGGACAATGCCTCAGCCAGCTACAACAAAATTGATAACTTGATCTCTTCATAGAGTATTAGCTAACTACACAAACACTGTTCTCAATATTTCTCAGCACATGTGAAGGCATTGAACCCGAGACTTACATCACTAATGTAGAACTTATAATCTTTTCGACAAGACAAAAATCATTGCAAATGGGTTCAAGATAAAGGAGAAACAACAATTACAAGACCGGGGGATCTACCAAAATCATCTAGATAGATAGAGTGTGTAAAAGTGAAAGTTTTTCAATATATGCAGAGAATAGCTAGTAGGGGGTGTGCTTAAGAAAGGGGACAGGTTGGGGACGTTTTGCCATGCTCTTAGTCATAATACAACTCATTAGAGTCTTTAAAGGTCACATACTACCCTCTTTAACTAATCAAAAGCATATACATGTCAAAAGTGAGGTCCAATCACATCAAGAGGTGAGCTAAATCTTCTCTAACCAACTTCTTTCCAATATAGGCATGATTTGATGCCTCCAACATGTGGAAATCAGCCTCCTTTGTTAGTGGATGATGTGGAAGGTTCAATTTGGGGCATGTTCCCATGTGTTCGGGCTTGAAATACAAAACTTTCAAGACTCCCCCTCAAGCTCAGGTCTTTTTCCTTTGTTGCGTCATCCTATGTCTCTTATGCTGATTGCTTCTTTGAATCCTCCAAGCTTTGTGCCTTCAAAGAACTTTGTCATCATGTATGCAACCTACACTTTAGTGTTCACATACCTTATATCTAGCTCCTTCGCCATCACCTTTTCTCTAAAGAAGTGGTAATGAAACTCTATGTGCTTGCTCCTTGCATGAAACATGGGATTGTTAGCTAGGGAGATGCTTGAAATGTTGTCTCCATAAAGAGGAAACTCCTCCACTTCCACTTCTAAGTCCTTAAGTAGCTTCTTAATCCATAATAGCTTACATGTAGCCAATGCTAAACCTCTATATTGAGCCTCTGTGGATGAAAGAGTAATAGTAGGTTGCTTCTTCGAGCTCCAAGAGATCACTTTTGTACCTATCATGAAAACATAACCCGATGTACTCCTTCGATCCTCCTTGCTACCTGCCCAATCAACATCACTATATCCTTTGACACTTAGATCAACATCATATGAGTAAAATATACCTTTGTTGATGGTATGCTTGATGTATCTAAGCACTTTTCTTGTTGTCATAAGATGATCATGAGTGTGTGCATGCAAAACTTGAGAGAGAACACCTACTACATATGCAAGCTCATGTCTATTGAATGTAGCATAAATTAATGAACCAATTATGCTTCTATATATAATATGATCTTGTATAGCCCCTCCTTGACCTGCAACTAACTTTGTATTGGGCTCCATGGGCTAAGAAAGTGGCTTACAATCACTCATACCAAACCTGTATAGCACATCCAACAAGTATTTTCTTTGAATCAAGAAGATTCCATTGTGTGCATTGATTACCTCTATTCCCAAGAAGTACTTTAGTGTTCCAAGATCCTATATCTTGAACTCCTTCCCTAGCTTTGATTTGATATCTTTATTACATGCAATATCACTTCCTCTGATGATCAAATCTTCCACATAGATGCATATGTATACCGTCTTATTGCCTTGCTTCTTCATGTAAAGTGATGGATCTGCAACATTTCCTTTGTATCCACAACTTGATAAATAATCCACTAACCTCTCATTCTAGGCCCTTGGGGCTTGATTTAGTCCATATAATGCTTTCCTTAGCTTGCAAAAATGATTTGGGTACCTCATACTAGCAAATCCTTGAGGTTGGCTCATGTAGACTACTTCTTCAAGCTCTCCATTGAGGAAGGCATTCCACATACAGCTGATATAAGCTCCATTTCCTTGATGTAGCCATTTCAATCAAAGTCCTAGTTGTTTGCATCTTGGCTACGGGGCTAAAATTTTCAGCATAATTTATCCCATAACTTTGGGAGAAGCCTTGCTTTGTACCTAGCAATCGAACCATTTGAATTTCTTTTAATTTTGTAAAGCCACTTATTACCTATCACCTTCACGCCTTGTTGAGCTAGTACAAAGCTCCATGTATGGTTCTCTTCAAGTGCCTTGAGCTCTTCCTTCATTGCCTCTTGCCATTCCTTGCAATCCTTATATATCTTCTTCATGACAAGTGACGGTTCTTTGTCCCTCATTACCTTAGTCATGTATGCTTAAAGAATTTTTGCCTCAAAGGACAGTCTTTTATTCTATGGCCCTCCCATCCACAATGAAAGCAAGCATTTGGCAAGTTCTTGGATATAATCTAATGCTACAAGCTTTTCTCTTCTCTAATGTATATGGAAAATTTGGAGGAATTAAATCTCTTTGTTAAGATCTGCTTCAACATAAATCTATGGGTGCCATCTTGCATTGAAAGACTCTTTTGCACCTTCATATATGAAACCCGTGAAGTCTTCTCTTGAGGCTAGTGGCCCAATAATGGAAAATAAAATTTTCCTTGTGAATCCATATAGGAAAAAGTGCATTTTTGGGAGCTCTATCAAGAGTGAATAATGTAAAGGCTTTGAATTTTTAGCAATGGATTTAAGAAACCATTTAAAAAGGCACAATGTAGTTTTCCATATGTGCTAGGTGCCAATATGCAAAGCTTGAAAGGACATATCATCGTTTTTGAAGACCAAGAGTACATGATTAGCTAGCGAGAATGGATACTTGTTGTCAATCAAGCCATAGGGGAACCACTCTTTACAAAATCATTGTTGCAAGAATTCAAGAGGGGGCTTAGGGACAAACAATTGACTGAGACAAATTTTCTTTAACTCTTCTTGCTTCACCAAAATTTTCTCCCATGGAAGGAAGATGATTGGGGGCTTAACATGGAATAGCTCTAGAGAAGCACCTTAGGTTTTTTCTCCAATGGCCGACCCACATTACTCACGAGTAACAAGCAAGAGATTTTGAACATGAAAAGATAGCCCAAATCAGAAAAGACAACTTGATTGTTTATCTTTATGATGACACATCATCATAAAAATGATCATATAGTTGTTCATCTTACAAAAATAAGTGCCATATACAAGTGTGTGGATATAAATGTTCACTAATAGAAAATAATTGGATCCAACTAGAATGAAAGATACAATTGAAAACTCTCATTAAGCCCCAAATTATGAGACTAACTAGGATCACACTCAAAAACTAAATGAGATTATGTCCACCTGTAGACCAATGTTGGGCATAACTGGGAGGGGGGCCATGCTAGAATCATTGCCCAAGAAGATATTAGTGCAATGAGAGTCTCCTTGGAAGTAGTGGAGAGTGGATGCAATCTACATATACAGCATAAAGGGTAGATTTGAAATAGATGATGATGATAGGAAGGTTGCTCTAATAATACAATTAGAATAAATGTGTAAGAAGGAATTGCGTAAGTTGTAGCACTCATCCCTAGTCACTTAGCATGTATGGTCTATAGGGTGGAAAATCTATGCGTGCTATTGTGTAGTGGGAATGGATTCAATGTGATAGATGATGGATGAATAATACTAATGGAAAAGAGACATAGAACTAATCAAATCCGCACAAAGTAGCATCCAATTAGCTCCATCGTACACAATAAATCTTGCATCATCGATGAGCTCTAGGAAAGATGGATTGTCTAGGTGGGAGATTGAATTTCCATGGCCGTAGAAGGTATAGGGCTCCACCACAACATGCTTTGTGGTACCATCGGAACCTAAAAGGGAAGGTGAAATAAGAAGAGGTTGATGTATCATAATATAAGAGTATGCATGGTGTGAAGAGGATGAGGCAATAGTAATATGTGGCTCTACACAAGGAAGGATGAGCTATAGGGGAGAATGTAGCAACAATGGAGTTCATGCGACATCTAGTCTAGGATGAAAATGTGGTTTAAGATGAACAATCATAAATCAATCATGGTCCTATGGTGTGATAATAGAAATGTTTGTAGAGTCATCAATGATGATCCTAGTGCAAAGAAACAAGTATTAATTGTATGTCATCGATTGTAACACTAAAAAGATGTTCTAAAGATTTGTAGAACTCATTGGTACCAAATCCAATAGTGGTGTCGCCAATGTACTCTATAAAGATTTGTGGAACTCATTCGTACCAAATCCAATAGTGGTGTGGCGAATGTACTTTAAAGACTATTGGTTCCATAAAAACGTTCTATGACCTATTGAAAGATACACTTTAACTCATGTCTATGATTCTATCTTTATATGCCATGCCATTTGAACTTTCGTGCACCCCAAAGTTCTAGAACATTCAATTATGCAATAGGGCCTAAAAACGCAAATTGCTAACCACGCTTTAACTTCATTGAAAAGTAAGTCAAATAGAAATTATTTTATAAATAGAGAATTTATGTTAGTCATAGGACTCAAATACAATCGTTAGTATAAGGAAGATAAGACTCATGCATCTACCAAAAACCTTTGTGCAGTACATGCTAGAACTTATGCAGAAAGGGGAAAATCACAACAAGTGTAGAATCTTGTTTATACAATTGGCATACGAGTTCTTTTGCAAGGGTTATTTCATTTTAATCATGTTCATGCAGTGTATTTCCTGATCATTGAGCCGAATCAGAAGCTTGATATGTTTGTTTTTACCTCACAGTTTCGTTTTTTTTTCCTCCATCGCTGCACATTTATAATGCGTTTCTTAGACTTGATCCGTAAAAAAACAGGGCATGTATTACGACATCCTAAGCATACAAAACATCTCAAGTAGAAGCCATGCAGGGTTCTTCTTTTATTGTAGGGTTCTTCTTTTATTGTGCGATTCTAGCTTATAGTCATGACGTGTTTTCACAAACATAAAAGGAGTACCAAGCCAGAATTCAGAAGCTTGCTTTAGTGAATTGAAATATGTCGTCCGTCCCATGCAACGGACTATTTTGTAAACGATCTGCTATACCTTCAACCATCTTGTCACTTTATCATGAGGGATAATATGATGTAGCGACCCAAAACACACTTGATTTCATTAATGTCTTATTTAATGGTAATATATTGGTTTTTATGTGGTCTGATTTGTTGGAAAATATTTTCCACACTTTAGTTCACTTTCAGACAATGCACTTCGTTTCCATATTTTCCCATGGTTCGAGAATTTATGAGAGACGAAATTCTGGCTTTTAAGGTTCATGTTCATTGTTGAAGAAGACCACAACCAGCATCAGAAATGCAACATGTTTCCTTGCAAGAAAAAAAAACCAGAAAATCTACACTTTCTACTTCTAAAATAATGTGACGAGTGAGACAAAACCAAAGGGTTCTCGGTCTATCAACAAAGGATCCTTACATGTATACTTGAGTCTTGAGCTTCTCTTTCCACCAGAAGATCCATCATCTTGAATCTAAGCTAAGGATAAGAGTGCAGATTGTGCTCCTCACACTTTCATGCATGCATCCATGCATACATACGTACATACATACATACATACATGTACAATTACATACATACGTACATACGTACATACATACATGCATGCATGGATAAATGAGTCTCTCTCCGATAAATTTGAAAAAATGCACATGATTCCTCTATTTGAAATAATAGTTGTGGTCCTCTTTGAGTAATTAGAGACTTAAAACGACAGTTTCTGCAAAGACATGATTATGGACCCTTAATGATGTCCGTATGTTCTTGCGACCAACAAAGGCACCGCTTCACCAACAGAGACATCTTTGCAAGGGACTTTGAGCCCATCTCCTTTGGCAGCAAATTTCAATTTTCACAAGCTTCTCTCTCTCTCTCTCTCTCTCTCTCTCTCTCTCTCTCTCTCTCTCTCTCTCTCTCTCGCGCGCGCGCCTATTTTGGTTCGTGATAGTCTTCCTTAAAGTCATATGAAAGGAGTCATCTTATTGCAAGCAGGTCGATGAGTTTTGAGTCATTGCATGACCGATTTTTCCTTCACGTGCAAGACGGTCAGTACGGTTTAACAGAAACAACAAGCTCAGTGATCGTCTCTCTCTCTCTCTCTCTCTCACGCTTTCAGAGATGACTTGCAGAACAGAGGCCGAATAGCTATCTGCAACGTTAGAAATCTATGTTATTTGGATTCACCTACCTCCACCGCTGTACAGTACTGCGAATTCAATACCTTTCTAAACTTACGGTATATTTAACTTCAAAGATTCCCTATGCCAATCCACAAAACGATCGTACATTCATTGTTTGAGGTCTGCGAAGATTCCGTGAATTCGATCAATCACATGAAAAGCAGACATACTCTTTTCAGAAATTCAGACAGAAGAAAAGCTCTGAGGTCAAATACGATCAATTATAAATTAAGCTCTGACTTCGATTATAGGAGCAACAGACATGGTTCAGAAGCCGCACAAAGCTGCAAATGTATCTACGTCAATCAAATTCAGCCCCCTTGTACCCATTTAATCTTGTCACGAGTACGCAGAGCTCTCTCTTTTCCTCTCGATCTATCTATCCATCTAGCTATCTCTCTATCTATTTATTTATCTAACTAACTATCTACGCCACTTTTCAACCGTCTAGGAGAGCAAGTCGATGAACCACATACCTCGACCTTTGTAATCTAATGCAAGCGCCGTAAATTGTGTTGTAATGGTCAATTTGTTGTCAGAGGCTGTGAGTGCCACTCCACTGTGAATTGACTACTTATTTATTTTAGAGATTAAGTGATTTGAACGCGAACACACATGCAGTTCATATAGTACTTTGGCATACATGGGCGATCCATACTTTTCTCTGCACGCAGAACAACCCACAAGCAAATTACTCCCTCTCATTCTTTTTCTCTCTCTCTCTGATGGTCTACGGGTAAAAAGCATAGGGTAATGTCAAATGCCTAGACAACAATCTGCTCCTACGTTTCCCAACGGATCGACATTTCAATTGAGACTGCGCTTCGATCTACAACGGACTCAAGGTTCACAATATCTTCAAATTGACAAGACTAGATGTCTGCAAAGGACCTGATGACAAAACATATGAAGCGATCTGAGCATACTGGCAAAGAGTTGTCCACATCCCCGGTTATGTCTTCCTGCTTCAAATACAGCCATTTGGACTGGGGTACGCAGGTGCTTTAAATGTAAAGAATAATTGCGATGGATATAAGAGACTCATAGATTTTGGATTGATTTCTGAGAAACATATTCTCTTCTCCATATTCTTTCATTATCATGGAAGTATAATAGATAATAATTTTATAGTAGAAAGTACCTTCGTTAGATTTAGATGTTATGGAAAGTGGATAACCCTTCTAAGATGATTAAAACTGCGGTTACCGGATTGACCACGACCTAGATGAAATCTGGCACTATCTAATCAAAAGATGGCCATTATTAAATTTTATATGTAGTTAGAAAAAACAGTAAGGAAAAATGGCCGTGAACAATGAGGTAAAGAGTCTCTCAACACAATCCGAATAATCGAAGCACCTTGTAGAAGATATCATGCAGAAAGCCAAGGACGTTTGAAATAGAGAATGATAGCAAGAGGTGGTAGTTTTGAAGCTAGATGCAAATCTGATACATTTTGATACTTATTATGTGATCATTAAGGCCTATACGGATCTAAGTGTTACCATAGGATTAAAGCGAACGAGAACAAAAGTTACAAAATCTCAAGGTAAGTATTCAATAAAAAATTGAGGACTTAAAATGATTATCAATTAGCTATGATGCATCGGAATGAAAGTATCCAAGTTTATATGCGTAGTGGTTACAAGAAAACACATTTATTGCAAGGAAAAGTTCTGTACTAATTTATATGTACCTAGAAAAAGATAATGATTCCGTATTTACTTCAAAACAATTAACCAAGGGTTGATGTTCACATCATCTATAAAGAAACCATCGCCAGCAATCCTAGAAGACAACAGGATAAGAATGGGAATTACAAGCAATTTCTTTATAGATATTGTCAAGAAGCTCAATCCTAGACTCTTCTCCATTAGTCTTTCAGATAATTTTTTCTTTTTTGTTAAGGAAATAATTTGTTATGTAAAAGTGAGAGTCATGTATCTTTCTAATACTAGCATATTCCTTTTGCCTTGATCTCCCTAATTTTTCCACCTAGTTACCTTTTTGTAGAGGCTTCTTACCTTCTTCGGTTTTAATTTTTATCAATCTCAATCTCTATACCTTATTCATAATGTAATAAATTTTATCATGGTCGCACGTAGTTCCATTTCTAGAGTTACAATATTACCATCAAGAATGGGGTTCTTCTCATACGTAATTCTATAATATTAATTTTTGTGAGAAATTCATGATTTTGATCCATGAGCTCAAAACGAAAGAGACAGCACTTACTTGTGGGTCTAATATCGTAGCTACATTTGGGATCATCTTGGACATATGATCCATTGTCTTGAAGCATTCAAAATGGTTGAGCATTAATTTTTTGTTATTTCCCTCTTGGGACGTTTTTGGGTTTTTTCTTTCATTGTTGAAATTGTTTTCCGTTCTTCATATGCATGATAGTAGGGTCACTATTATTTATACTTGGTAGGGTAGCACCTACCTTCACTATCATAATTTCTCACACTACTTGATGATTGCACACTTTTCTCGAGTTATACTGGCATTTCATTATTGAATGGTTGAAAATCTAGCATACTCTTAACGAAATTTGCAAAGGAGCACATGCTTCCATAGATTATCTGGGACTTCATCTTATGGTAAGTACATCAAGTTTGTTTAAATCTTGGTATTCTAATCCCTCTCTTATCGAAACTTGGATGTCACGATCATTCGCTATTAGCGATGGGATCTATATGCTATGAGCACACTTGACTTTTCAGAAAAGAATAGATCACATAAGTGAAGAATAAAATATTGTTTATATGGGGCTTCCCCTGCTAATGTGATGCATATCTATCTAATAACATTGCATAGCGATAACAACCAAATCATCCCTTAGTGATGGTCTCTCTTATCTTTCTCAATTTGCAACCTCTGTGGGAATGTTTGCATACAGATACAAATACGCTCTTGCTTAGGACACACAAGTCATGCTCACTATGGGAAAAAAACTCTTATATAAAGAAAAAGTAATACAGACATGATATAAGCTCCAATCAATCCATACACCATCACTCTCAATGCAGTCACCAAAGTTCCATTGCCTTCAAAAATGATAAGAAACACAGAAGTGCTTCATTACTTAAACAACACCTTGAATAATGCTGAGTTTGGCAACATTGTGAAGGAAACAAGGTTGAGGCGTCCATCACGTAGATCAAGAAGCCATATGATGGAATGGATTGTGAAGGGATACTCTACCAAAGTATTATAGATGGGTAACTACTCTCGACACTTAGGTAGGACCTCAAGCTTTGATATTTGAGGAGTTGTATTCACTACCAATGGAAGAGGATTTGAAGCATAAACCCTAAGCAAGAATTAGCCATATAAATGCCATGTTCGCCATGTTCTTCAACAAGTACCTTCATGAAAGTTCTTAGAGAGGAGCTACTTTAGATACATCCTCAAAGACTTGGCATTGGGCAAGGAGATAGTACACCTCTGGGGGAGGGGCTGTTAGACATAGTAAATGCTCCACCCTCATTGAAGACTTGGCATTGAGCCAAGGAGATAGTTAACCTCTAGGTAGACATTGACGTAGGGTGTTAGACATAGCCAATGCTGCATCCTCATGGAAAACTTGGCATCATGTAGAGAAAGTAGTTCACCTTTGGGTGGACATTGAAGGGGGGGGGGGGGGGGTTGTGTTAGATATGCTCAATGCCTCACCCTTTTGTAGCACCATCATTTTTCCATGATGCTCTATTTTGTAAGTTCATGACTTTGAGGCTAGGTGAGGTCTAGAGTACATTGTAGATGGATAGTGAGGAAGGTTACTTCTAAGAAGTTGGATTTACAATTGATCCTATGTGAGGATTGTCTGAGCATGAAGCTTGCATCATGCTTGATAAGAAATTTCTCTATTACTAAATTCATTTATGAGATGAGTCATAGTGAAAGGATAACCTCTTGAGAATCTTATCCAT
Source organism: Ceratopteris richardii (assembly GCA_020310875.1). Classification (NCBI taxonomy): domain Eukaryota; kingdom Viridiplantae; phylum Streptophyta; class Polypodiopsida; order Polypodiales; family Pteridaceae; genus Ceratopteris; species Ceratopteris richardii. The sequence goes on along the minus strand of CM035412.1, from coordinate 117,018,228 downwards.
GTAAAAGCTCATTTATGGTATATTATAAGGATCTCTTATGGAGCTCTTATTCACGTAAAACATTTAGATTTTTTCTTGCATAATGATAAAAGGAGGAACAAAGATTCCACGAGTCTGAAGGTTGGTGATGATGATTAATCAATTACTTAAAGTCAAGTTCTTAGATTCGATCCTTACTTTTCCTAGATTGTAGGAAAGTAACGTTTTCAATCACAACCATCCATAATCGCGTACTATTCAAATTAAAATTGTAGGAAAAGAAGTCGTGGAATTAACTAAGACTCCATATAAAGAGTCTAAAGAAATTGTACATTATGGTGATGCAATGCTCAAACATTGTGGCTGGTTCTCTCTCTACGGTGATCCAAACTTTATGAATCGGCATTTATTTCCAATTCATCGGTATAAATTGTTGTAGCATTGGATTTAGTAGATTGTGAGATAGATTGACTTTAAGGTCTTCGGGTCTATTTCTACGCATCCCTAAAAGGTTGTGCCTACTACCAGCCACAACTAAGATTATTACTACAACATTGGTTGATGATAAATGCATCTCTTGTGCATCTTAGCTACTCAACCCTATGTAAGAAATTCTGCCAAAAGGAACTTTATCAATTGTAATCAGAATCGCTACTATCAGTATTTGCAGTTGAATGATTCCATTGAAAATAGCATGTTCTCTTCATTAGTCATTATGCAAACATATTTGTCTTGCATCAATCATTTCTTATTCATGATCCAAAGTACATAGTGTATTATATTGCACTAATCATAAGCCTCTAAGGCTTATTTGACTCTACATGGGTACTAGAAAACAATGTGTTTCCTCACTCGGCCAATTTGAGAGGATAATTTAGCTCAATGCAACCTCAACAAGAACCCATCACAATGACAGGGACAATACTAAAGGAGATGAAAAAGAAAGGTATTTTTCCTCATCACTTACATATCATGAAAGAAATCAAGGAACCTTGTAGAGCTTGTATGATGGGCAAGTCGCACAAAGAAACATTCCCGCAAGAAAGCGAGAGTAGGTCAAAGGCTCCTCTACTGATGGTATGTTCTAGCTCGTGTAGTGAGATGTCTATGCAAGTCTTGGGAGAATCTTCCTACCTTGTGATTGCCCATGAATATAGCACAAAGATGTGGGTGTAATTTCTTTCTCATAAGTCTCGAACATTTGCTAAGAATAAAGAAAAACCATAACATGTTGAAAATGAATGAGGGAAAAGTGTGAGGAAGCTTGGAATAGGAGGTGGTGGTGATCTCCATTTCAAGGAGTTGGAAGGCTTCTACAAGGACATAGAGATAAAGTGTCAATCAATGAAACCTGACACATCACATTAAGATGGAGTTATGGAAAGCAAGAGTCACACCACGTTTGAGATAGAAATGTGTATGAGGGAAGGCATGGCCTTTCTAATCAAATAAAAGAGATCCATCGTGAAGCTTACATTGCTAAGCATCTATTTGTCTCAGACTTTGGAATTTTTAGGAGAGTGTGTGATATACTCTTATCGCAGGTCAAAGGAAGAACTTGAAACAAAAAAGAAAGAAATGCATCTTCTTAGGTCATTGTGAAAAGAAAAGGGCCTTCATATCATATGAACACAAGGTAGAGAAGATAAAAGGGAGCTGCAATGTGGTGCTATGGATCAACCACATGTAGTGGAGGAAAAGGAAGGAGCTTCTACTTTATCATCAAGCATAGTAATTCACTATGTACCTAGCCCAAGACTCATCCCTATGTATCACCAGGAGGAAGGATCATCATCAAATGCTGAGAAGCAATTCTACCAACCTAAATGGGTAGCACAAGGAGTTTCACTAGCGAAGGTTTTTTGGTTTTCAAGACTCTTTTTCTCTAATGACTACTATTTGCATCATGCTAATGCTAGCACCTTGCATGAAGTCGCAAGTTTTGGTGTTAATTGTCAAAGTAGAACTTTTGAATTTTGACCTCAAGGAGGGGCGCATGTTCCTCATGTAAGAAAATAATAGCATAGCAGAATAGACAAGTACAAAAAGTTGAGAGAAAAAAACTTACAAAGATAGACATAGACTTAAAGATAGAGAACTCAAATTCTCAGATTTCCAAGAGTAATGCAATTACAATGATGGTGTTGTCCACCTGTGCACTCCGAATGTGGAGCTTAGATGGTGATCTAGATAGACTCTAGATCAAGGGTTTAGTAGTGTGCAATGCCATGTAAAGCTCAACTGAGGCCATGCTTATATAGATCTTACAAGGGGAGTTGATATAGATAAAAATAATCACGAGATACAAAATAGTCAGTAAAATATACATTCTGACAATATCTCCATGACTAGAAGTCCTAATGTCTTGGACCTACAAGCGGAGGGGATAGGCCCCCTAGACTTGCAAAAGGGGGCAAGCCCCCCTTCTACACTCCTCCTTTAAGGTTCTATGGGGAAATTGTGTAGTACCATAAGGTCTTTATTTTTGCCTTAAAAGGCATCCCAATGGCACAAAAGTTTATGCCCTAACTAACCTATTGGCTAGGCTCACACAGATCATCTATTACCATCAATGATCACACATACTCCTCATCTAACTTGCATGTTAGGGTTCCACAAATGTCAGGGCTCTCACAATGGCTTCTCCTCATTATGGGGTCCTTACAACTTAAAGCACCATGGATCATTTGTGGTCACTTGAGGGTGGAATAATGAGCATACCTAATAGCTCATCCATGAGGGCTTGAGGCTCCACATTCAAAGGAAATATTATGTGAGGTGAAGACGACATCATATGTGATGAAACAAGTCCTAAGGTTATTGTAATTGAGAGCTACATGAAGGTATTTGTTAGTGTTATCTAACTCAGGAGTATCATACAAGATATCAGTTTTGTAGTCCAAATTTTGAAAAAGCTTGGGGAATAGACCTCATCTAAAACATTCAAGAGGTAGCAAGGAGGTACACTTGAGAAGGATGGTGGAAATAGTCTACTACCTAACCATGAAGAATGTATTAGGTACCCTCAATAAAGTTCTTAGAAAGGATTTTCTTCAGATACATCTTTGAATACTTGGCATTGGGCCAAGGAGATAGTCCACCTCGAGGTGGACCTTGAGGGGGGTGTTAGACATAGTCAATGATCCACCCTCATTGAGACTTGACATTGGTCCAAGGAGATAGTTCACCACTAGACGGACATTGAGGTGGGGTTATACACATAGCCAATGCTCCACTCTAATGGAAAACGTGGCATCATGCGAAGATGGTAGTTAACCTTTGGGTGGACATTAAGGGGGCAGGGGGGTGTTATCTGTTGAAGATAAATGTACAAGATCATTTTCACATGATCTATGCTTGGATAAATTTACCAAATATAAAGATAAAGGAAAAGAAGAGAAAAGAGAAAAAGAAAAAACAAGAAGTCTAATCAAAATTCATGATGAGTAAAAGATACAATATCTTCCTTGTAGTCACTGGCATGTATTGGGCAAAGTGATGTTTTAAGAAGGAGGCACAAACTTCTTCACATGCTCATTGGTTATTAAAGTGGAGTGGAAGCACGTCCTAAGAAAGGAGAGAAAGAGGCAAGAGCTCCCAATAGTCGGATCTGTTCATTTTGTCATTTTCTCTTCCCATAGACTCCTTCTAGCTACACATCATTTTATACACAGCTCTGTTATGAAGCTCATATCTCTGTGTATATGTAACCATTTCTTGCGTTTAAACCCTTACTTGAAATCTTATCTTGTGTACTTTCTCTATCTCAAATATCTTCTTCAAAAGTTATATATTTTGTGAGATATTAGTCAAAGAGTGAAGTCTAGTTTTTTAGCATACCTATGTAGATAGGTGGTCTGTTTTGTTCAGTTGAGTTTCCTGACCAAAATGCATCCAAATTACTTGGTTTTTAGCTTTTTTGGAAAGCTATTTGTGTGTACTTTCTCTATATAAAATATCTTCCTCAAAGAATATATATTCAGGGAGGTATCTATATGAGAGTGAAGTTCAATTCTTCAGCATACTTGCGTGGACAGGCACAGGTCCATTTGAGTTTTGTATTGAGAGTAGCAAGCTATCTAAGGTGCAGATATTTTTCCAAGTGCTAAACATACAAGGGCTCACTACACATGTTCGTTGCACATAGGAGAACTCATTCTCATTGATTGGTATCAGCGCGAACATGGTGCTGAAGCTTCATCAACAAAGTTGGAGTTAAAGCAAAGAAAAAGAGGAGCTAAAAAACAAGGAGAAGAGCAAAGGAAAATATAGCTATTTGAGGTAAATCTCAAAGTTTTTGATAGTCTTCAATGGCTGACTTGGGTCAACAAGTAGAGAAATTGGATAAGGATAACTATCCCGTGTGGAAGTTTAGACTGACCAACTACCTAATGGGCAAAGGCTTGTGGGGTATTGTGAGCGATGATGATGGTCAACCTCAAATCAATCAAGCTACGGCCACCGAAGTCCAAAGGAGGCAAGCAAAAGAATGGGAAGAGAGGAATAGGAGAGTCATGTTCCTCATTTCACAAGTCATTATTAAAGCCATGGTAGGGCATATTCAACATCTAGAGAAAGCTAAGGATGCTTGGGAAGCTCTTGAAAGGATGTATTCAACAAGTACCAAAGCTAGGAAACTTCAACTCAAGAATGAGTTGAACACAATCAAGAAAATTTGGAGTCAATCCATAGCTGAATATGCTTTGAAGATTAAGGAGTTAAGTGATGCTTTAGCGTCTATTGGCACAATGGTTGAAGATGAAGATCTTGTGTGTTATAATGTCAATAGATTGAGAGAAGATGAAAGATGGAAGCCTTCTATAACTTCCATTAACTTAAAAGATGCATATCCAAGTTTTGAACAACTAATCCCTCATCTTCTCATAGAAGAATTTAGCTTTGGTGGCCCCAAAGGAAAGGAAAGCCACATCCAAATGTTATATGCAGGTCGAGGTAAAGGAAGGAACTCGAGGAGGCTCAAGAGGAAAAGGAAGAGGTCACAACAACTCCAACTACAATAAAAAAAATTTGGAAGACAACAAGGATGCATCAAATGCCAACACACAAGGAAGAGGTCGAGGTAGAAGTAGAGGAAGAGGCCGAGGCTACTAGAATTCTCATAAAGGTATAACATGCTATTATTGTGCAAAGTAGGACACTATGCTAGTGATTGTTGGCTGAAGAATGCAAGACCAAATGGAGGCAATCAAAGGAGCCAAAGCAACTATGCAAGCATGTCAAGTGAAGGAAGCAAGGACACACTACTTGCAATGAGACATTGCGTATAGAAGCTCTTGTGAAGATTACCAAGAATGGTACATTGATTCAGGTTGTAGTAACCATATGTCATGCCAAGGAATTTTTTTCCTTAATCTACAGGTACCAATTGGAAAAGGATGCGTTGAAACAGGTGATGATACTCAACACATGATTGAACATATTGGAGATATAAGGCTTTGAGATACAAGTAGAGCAACGGTACTATCAAATGTTCTTCATGTTCCTACAATTTTAAAGAACTTGGTTTCAGTAGGACAAATGGTAGAGAAGGGTTATCATGTCATATTCAAAGAGAATGGGTGCTTAATAAAGAATCCAAAGGAAGGCTTCAAGGTCATTGCTCGAGGTAGAAGAGAAGGAAGGATGTTCACTTTGGACGTCCAACATCCACATGGAAAGGTCATGTACATTCAATGTGGGAACAAGAAGATTTCAGAGCTGGACTTATGGCACAAAAGAATAGGACACATTAAGATTCCAAAGCTGAAGGACATGAGCAAACATGACGTGGTAAGAGGTCTTGCAAAATTTAATAGCATTGGACTACATGAGTTATGTGAAGCTTGTCAACTAGGAAAGCAAACGAGGCAGCCATTCAAGAGGAGCACTTATGTGGCCCCAAATGTCTTGGACTTGATACATATGGATGTATGGGGACCAACCCAAGAGGAATCAATGGTTGGTAATAGATTTTTTGTCACCTTCATTGATGATCACTCAAGAAAGGTATGGCTGTTTTGTATGAAGCAAAAATCAGAGTGTTTTCTATAATCAAAAGATTCAAAGTTGAAGTTGAAAAAGAAACAGGAAGGTCTATCAAAACTTAAGGTTCGATGGTGGAGGAGAATACTTCTCCAAAGAATTTTCAAATTTTCTACAAGAGAATGGGATCAAAAGGCAGTTTATTTGTAGGTATACACCACAACAAAATGAAGTAGCTGAGAGGAAGAATAGGCAAATTGTTGAAATTGCAATATGCATGCTCAATGAGATGAAGGTACCATTGTACTACTGGGCTGAAGCTACCACAACCGCCATTTACTTGAGGAATAGGTGCACAACATCCGGATTACATCACTTGACTCTAGAGGAGGTATATTCAGCTAAGAAACCTGATCTTACACACCTCAAAGTGTTTGGATGTGTTTGCTTTGTTCACATTCCACAAGAAGTTAGAACAAAGATGGAATCAAGGTAAAAAAAATGCATTTTCATCGGTTACTCGATGGAGCAAAGTTTTACAACCCTAGAACAAAGGAGGTAAGAGTCTCGCAAGATGTGGTCTTTGATGAACTAAGACCATGGTATGAAGATAAAGGAAAGGAAAAGATTCTTGAAGAAGATTGTGATGATTATGCAGAAACAAATCAAAGAGAAGTTCAACAATCAAGCACAAAGGTTTCAGGTCCAGAGGCATCTACATCAAATGAAGAATGTTCAACATGGAGGGGGAGTCATTCTTTGTCTCCAAATTTAGCTCATAGTAGAGCCAAAGAAGCAAGTGCTACTCCAAACAGTGAGATAGATGCAAGTGAAGAAGAATATGAAGAGGTAATCACTCCAAAGGTAAAGCTGAATAGGTTAAAGAAGCAACTTTCTAAAGGCAATGAAAGAAGATCTTCAAAGGTTGAGTTATGATAGTTTCATGGCAAAACATTTTGCATACATGGTGCAGGTTATCAAAGAAAAAGAGCCTAAGACATATGAAGAAGCTTGCACACAAAAGGAATGGAAGTAAGCTATGAAAGAGGAAATCAAAGCTCTCAAAGATAATAACACATGGGAGCTAGTGCCAAAGAAAGAAGGTGTGAAGATTGTTCCAAACAAATGGGTGTTTATAATAAAGAGGAATGTTGATGGATCACTAGCTAGATATAAAGCTAGATTAGTTGCCCAAGGATTTAAAAAAAAAACACAAGCATAGATTATGATGAAGTTTTTAGCCCTGTTGCAAAGATGGGAACAATTAGAACATTAATAGAAATTGGTGCTTCAAGGAGATGGCCATTATATCAACTCGACATCAAAAATGCTTTTCTCAATGGAGAACTACAAGAAGAGGTATACATGAATCAACCGGTTGGATTTAAAGATGAAAAACATCTAGACTTTGTTTGTAGGTTGAAAAAGGAACTTTATGGTTGTAAGGAAGCACCAAGAGCATGGAATCAGAGATTGGTAGAATATCTATCTAAGTGTGGATACAACCCAAGTAGTGCACATCCTTCATTGTTCATGAACAAGGAAGAAAATAGAGAGGTATATATTTGCATATACATCGATGACCTCATCATAATAGGAAATGATGTTACAGGGATTAAAGATATCAAAAGGAAGCTTGGTAAGCAATTTAAAATTTCAGATCTTGGAGAGCTGAATTATTTAGGAATTGAAGTTGTTTATGGAAAAAGTGGCATCGACTTGATGCAAAGGAAGTATTTGTTGGATGTTCTTTTCAGATTTGGAATGAGTGAATGCGAACCACTCAACCCATGGACATAAATACAAAGATTTGCTCAAATGATGGAGAACTATTGGAAGATGTAACGACATACAGAAGCATTGTAGGATCATTTAATCTATGCAAACATTACAAGACCTGATTTATCTTATGGGGTTGGTTCAAGGATGTGATAAATTTGAAGGACATGGTTGAAGATAACTCCCAAGTGAGCTTGAGGGGGAGTGTTGAAGATAAATATACAAGCTCATTTTCACATGAACTATGCGTGGATAAATTTACCAAATATAAAGATAGAGGAAAAGAAGAGAAAAGAGAAGAAGAAAAAAACAAAAGAAGTCTAGTCAAAATTCATGATGAGTAAAAGATACAATATCTTCCTTGTATTCAGTGACATGTACTGGGCAAAGTGGTGAGTTAAGAAGGAGACACAAACTTTTTCACATGCTCATTGGTTATAAAAGTGGAGTGGAAGCACGTTCTAAAAAAAGAGAGAAAGAGGCAAGAGTTCCCAATAGTCGGATCTGGTCATTTTGTCATTTGGTCTTCCCATAGGCTCCTTCCAGCCGCATGTCATTTTGTACACAGCTCTGTTGTGAAGCTCATGTCTCAGTTTATATGTAACAATTTCTTGCATTTAGACACTCATTGCAAATCTTATCTTCTTTACTTTCTATTTCACAGATATCTCCTTCAAATCTTATATATTCTATGAGATATCTATCAAAGAGTGAAGTCTAGTTTTTCAGCATACCTGTGTACATAGGTGGTCTATTTTGGTTAGTTTAGTTTCCTATCCAAAACTCATCCACATTACTTGATTTTTATTTTGCTAGAAATCTATTTGTGTGTACTTTTTCTATATCAAATATCTTCTTGAAAGGATATATATTTAGGGAGCTATCAATCTGAGAGTGAAGTTCAACTGTTCAGCATACTTGTGTGGACACACACAAGTCCATTTGAGTTTTGTATTGAGAGGAGAAAGTTATCTAGGATGCAGTTCTTTGTCCAATTGTTGGACATAGAAGGGTTCACTACACGTGCTCGTTGCACATAGGAGAACTCATTCTCCACATTATCTATGATCAATGCCTAACACTTATGTAGCACCACCACTTTTCCATGACACTATATTTTGTAATGGACCCATTATGAGGAGAAGCCATGTAAGAGTGTTAGATATTTGTAGGTTCTTCACTTTAAGTTCATACGAGATCTAGGATAGACTCTAGATTGATAGTTAGGAAGGTTACTTCTAGGACATTCGATTTGGGATTCATCCTATGTAAGGGTCAACCTATATCAAGGGCTAGACACAAAAATAGTTTTCATAACTTGGGAAAGGCTTTATTTTATGTGAGCCATTGGATCTAGACTTGATCCTAGCTATGGATTAAGCAAGATGAAGGGCCACAAAGAAATGGTTGGTAGTCCTACCTTTCTACCATTGGATTTGGATAAGAAACAAATGGTGGAGACTCTTTTGGGCATGGATCAAGCTACCATGACCCTGGAACATGCATAGGCCAACTTAGGCTTGGAGGACTCTATAAGGATCTTCCCCTCCCCATGTAGGATCATAGTTTGTAGTGTTAATAACCATAAGGGTATCCACCTTAGTACCCATTCTGTTGGCATATATTCCTTCCACTACAAGGAATATGGGCGTATAACGATGGTTAAGGTGACACAATTTTGTCGCTATAAAATTGCAAAATGCATCGTAATGACCGTCGCGTGCACCGTCGATTAAAGGACGAGTCAAACGATGTTTTTTGTGACTTGTGGCACAATGGGGTCTGGGACGCTCGCATAGAGCGTCGCTAACATGATGGTTTTAAATAGCGTCGCTTATGCAGACACTTTTTTGCATCCCATAAGCGACGCTAAAACATGTCGCTCATAGCATCGCTTACACGATGGTCTGTTGATGGGAAAAAATTAAAACGTTGGAGGCTCTTCGATCGGCATTTTCATGCATCTGATCGAAGAGCTCTCCAACATTCGCAATTGCGCTGCGCTTACGAGCTGAAGCAAGTATATGCAGAATTGTTGTTTTGCCTAAGCTCTCTCTTATTGTCTCCCTTTATCTCTGTTTCTCTCTTTCTACATCTTTCTCTCTTTCTACATCTTTCTCTCTTTGAATTCTCTCTCTCTCTCTCTCTCCTTTCTCTCTACAGGTTATTCAAGAAGCTAAGCAAGCAAAAAGTATGGCTAACTATTGTAAGTACCATTTCTATTCTTTGTATATCATTTGAATTGTGTTATTTTCATTAGATAGCATACTCACACTTATTGATATGCACTTATACACTTATATATGATGAAGATGTACTTTCACACATATACACATATACACATGCACATACACACACATATATACACACAAATACATGTGCACATACACTTAGACATACAACCATATACACATGCATATGCACAAACATTTCTACAACCACATAAAAAGACTTACATGCATGCATTATTGCATATATATATATATATATATATATATATATATATATATATATATATATATATATATATATATATATATATATATATATATATATATATATACAAACACACATTAACATATACGCAAATACATGTATATGCACATCCACATGCATGCACATGGATGCAAATGGAAATGCATCCACATACACATGCATGTTTCATACATATACACATGCATATACATACATTATACACATATATACACATATATATGCACATACATACACACACATATACACATGCACACACACATGCACATACCTACATATACACATATACATGCACATACACACATATACACATATATTTACACATATACATGCACATACATATACACACACATACACATGCACATGCACATACTCATACACACATAGACACTTACACATGCACATGCACATACATACATATACACACACATACACATGCACATACATACATATACACACACATACTTATACACTTAGGTACACACATATGAATGAATTATATAATTAAAGTATTAAAACACATATACACATGCACACACACATGCACATACCTACATATACACATATACATGCACATACATATACACACACATACACATGCACATGCACATACTCATACACACATATACACTTACACATGCACATACATAAATATACTCACACATACACATGCACATACATAAATATACTTACACATACATATACACTTAGGTACACACATATGAATGAATTATATAATTAAAGTATTAAAACACATATACACATGCACATACCTACATATACACATATACATGCACATACACGCATATGCACATAGAGTTACACATATACATGCACATACATATACACACACATACACATGCATATGCACATACTCATACACACATATACACTTACACATGCACATGCACATACATACATATACACAAACATACACATGCACATACATACATATACACACACATACATATACACTTAGGTACACACATATGAATGAATTATATAATTAAAGTATTAAAACACATGCTTAATATAAACAATAATAACAATCAATAGAACAAAACACTTCATACTCAATAATAACAATCAATAGAACAAAACTCGTCATTACTTAATACCATACACACAATTCAAAACATAACTGAAATGAAAAATATATAGATAAAAAATATATGTATATATCAATGTAAATACATATAATCCAACGTCATAATCAACTAAAATCATAATCATCATCATCATGATCATCATTATCATCATCAGCAGTATCATGATCACCCTGTGACGATCGAGATCGTCCCTCCTGTGTTTGTCTCTCCACCTCATCCATATCTGTCTCTCCATAATACTTCTGTATTACATATAACAAACATAAATAAATGAAACAATTAAACCATTCATAAAAATAAAATAATTATATAAAATTTAATAATACTCACAAAGGCATCAGGATGATCTCGCATATACTCACTCAAACGCCGATATCCAAAATGTGTAGCATACTCGATCTCATGTTTCGTAGGATATCGGCCATAATCCTTCCGCTGCATTGAAACAAATAAAAAAGATTAGTTGCTTGCATTTTAACTAAAATAAAAAATATATTCACAATAACACACATACTTACAAATGTAGCTACAAAACCATTATGGTCCATTTGGCCTAGGTGCGATGTGTGGCCCGACTCCACTCTCTTCTTTGCAGCAGCCTGTTTGTTTAAGAAAAAAAATACATAAATTAAATGTAAAAATTACTAAAATATATAAAAATTATAAATATAAACTATTAATTTGTGTACCTTCTGCTGAGGAAATGACTCCTGAAGACGTAGCTATCTACGAAAAAACTGCCACATCTCAGGTGGTATGTTAGGTTGCCTCTTATTCTTTCCACCATACAATATCTCCTGTTAACTTAATCTCAAACAGAAAAAAAAAAATCAGAATACATACACATATATACACACACATACACATACACATATCCACATACACATATGCATGCAAACATATACGCATACATATATGTATACATATACACATATACATACATATAGCATAAACACACATATACATATCCACATATATATGTACACACACATGCATGCATGTACACTCATTCATACAAAATACATACATTTATCCCACAATAATGTGTAGTTGTGTATATGTGAATATGTGTGTATGTGTAAATGTGTATATGTGAATACGTGTGTGTGTAAGTATGTATATGTGAATCTTTTGTGTATGTAGATAATCAGATTATTAATATCAAATACCATTATTTGTAGATTCTGATCAATAAGATGGAACTCCACCACCAGCTTTTGGACAGCATATTAGAATCAAAGCCATTGATTCTTTACGTAAAACAAAGGATTCTAGTATTGTTGCTTCTTTCAAGCAACTATCACGTGCTAGCTCAAAAGACACGAACCTTATAGATAGCGAACTTGGTTATGTAGGAACTATTGTTGGTATGTACCAAATTTCATTTCGTACATTCAAACAAGTAGAAAAAAGTTTATATTTTTTATGATAGAGTTAGTTATTTTTTTAAGCACCTAATAATGGGCTTTTGTTTTTATATATTTTGATAGGTCATTTTGAAGGTTGACTGGTTTTGAGCCAAGTATAAGGGTAATAATTCCACATTAAGAAAGGAATTATCTGGGTTTTGGGCAATTGATTCTTCCCAGGTAATGTGATCTACTAAAGAACCATATATTCTTCCTAGGCATATTGAACAAGCATTTTTTTATAAAAACCCAGATGCTCATCCTTGGTGGCAAGTCATTCATGTGCAACCTAGAGGTAGGTCATTGTTTGAACAGTTTATTGTTAGAGAGATCGAAGAAAGTCCTCTTGATGATTCAACATCAGATACTGATACATCAACATTTGAAAGAGAAATTAGAATCATTATACGTGATAATGATACTAATCTTCATGATGAAGAGGATAATTCTCTACATGCTGATTCTACTGATGAGGAAGAAGAATTACCAGAAATAGATATTAATCCATCAATAGATGATGTGATTCATGAGAACATAGATTTAACAATAGAAGAAATAAATGAAATCAATAAGGATAATGCAGATGAGACTATATTGATGTCTTACCAAAATGATGGCAATAATGAAAACATATGAGCAGACTAGATAGTAAATTCTACTCTAGTTATCGATCAATAACTTGAAACTTCTGAATGGATATCAGATAATAAATTCTTTTATGAACTTGAATAAGGATGAATCCTACTAGAGAGATGAAATCATTTTCTTTTAAGTTAGAACATGAAGCTCGGGGGTATGCCTAATTATTTTATATATATCTTTATCTTCTAAGAGCAAATTTTTGTCATGTGTGTATGCATATGTGTTTGTATTCATGTGTATTATATGTATACATATGTTAGTATGCATATATATATGTATTTCATGTATATGTATGTGTTTGCATGTGTGTGATGTATGTATACATGTGTTAGTATGCATATGTGTATATATGCATATGCATTTATGTAAAATATTCATGTATTCATGTAATATATGCAAGTGTTTATAATTGTGTACATGTATATATGTATATATGTCTATGTGTAAATATGTACATGTAAATATGTATGTATGTATATATATGTTTATGTGTGCATGAAGGCATGTATATGTGATGTGTACATGTATATATGTATATATGTCTATGTGTAAATGTGTACATGTAAATATGTATGCATATATATATATATATATATATATATATATATATATATATATATATATATATATATATATATATATATATATATATATATATATATATATATATATATATATATATATGTATATATATATATGTGTGTGTGTGTGTGTTTGTGTGCATTTAGGCATGTATGTGTGATGCATAATATATCTACTCCATTTTATATTTATGTATGTGTATCTACATGATGTGTATATATCTTTATATATATTATGATCCTCGTTGATTCGAGTAGCTATATATAGAGGCATAAGGTTGGGAGGAGAGACATCTCTCTAGTAGGACATCGGAGGAATAGATGCAATGTGTACATATACTTCAAACATATGGCTAAAAGGTTGAAGTAGAGTTTTTAAATTAGGGGTTTGAAAACCCTAATATCCAAATTAGTATTTTCAATTTAGGATTTTTGAAATAGGATTTATTTATTTATTTTCTTTATGTGTATGCATGTGTTGTGTATGTATGTGTATCTATGTGCATATGCATGTGTTGTGTGTGTGTATATATGCATGTGTATATGTATATATGCATGTAAATATGATTATATGAGTGTATCTGTGTGTACATATGATTATGCATGTGTATGTGTATGTGAGTATGTGTACGTGTATGTGAGTATGTGTATGTGTCTATGTGTATTCATTACATGTGTGTAACTGCATGCATGTGTATGTGTGTGTAAAAATGTGCATGTATGTGTGTGTATGTATAAATGTGCATGTATGTGTATGTGTGTGTAAATGTGCATGTATGATGTATATGTGTGTATGTGTGTATTTGTAACTCTAGTCTCACTCTTTTCTCTCTCTCTCTCATATACATACATGCATACATAAACACACATACTCATATCCACATATATATACATAAAAGTAGTGCATACCATGCATTATTGCGATAATGAGCCATAAGTGTCCGCATCTCTTTGAGACACCACTTAAGCGACCATCCTATATCAAACTCTGTCTCAAGTGAACTAAGTACATATTTCTTATCCCTCTCATCATGGTAACTACAAAATAAAAAAAAATAATGTAAATAAAACATTAGATATTTATTTCAATTTATATGTAAAATTTATTCTTACTTCCATGGTAAGTGGACAAGGCGTAGGTAAGAGTCGCATAATGCCCGCATTCTTCTCTTGAACTCCAATCCATTCCCTATGTACACAATGTTCCCCTCTCGCTCTATATCGCACTCTAGTCCTAAGGTGCCTATGCATGTCCTCATAGGCAACTCTGATCTTCTATCACGATCTGGAGATGGTATAGGTGTCCTGAAAATAGATAGATAAAAATAAATAAAAATATGTGTTCTAATATCATTGAAAAGGTTTATGAAAAGAAAACATACCTATGCGCATATAGCTTTCTTCCTGCATGTGGAGCCGCAGAAGAGCCCTCCTCTGATCGCTGGGTAAGGATCTGGATCGTATAGTCCAGCTCATCATCAGACATCTCTGAGTAATCACGCATGATGGCCCCTAGAGTATCAGACAGAACTCTTGCTCTCATAAGAATTTTTATGAGAGTGAGTTTCACCTTTCTCTCTCTACTAAGATCCATAATACCTAACATATAAAACAAAATGGGTTAGAAATCAATATATATACATGTACATATGTATGTGTGTATGCATTAAGTATGTGTATGTATGCATGTGTGTGTATGTATGTGTGTGTATGTATGTGTGTGTATGTGTGTATGCATGCGTATGTGTGTGTATGCATCATTATGTGTGTATGTGCCTCTGTGTGTATGTGTGTGTGTATATGTGTGTGTCTATGTGTATGTGTGTGCGTCTATGAGTGTGTATGTATTTATGTGTGTGTATGTGTGTATGTGTCTATTTGTGTGTATGTGTCTATATGTGTGTATGTGTCTATGTGTGTATGTGTATGCATGTATGTATGCATATGTGTGTGTATGTGTGTGTATGCATATTTGTGTGTATGCATTATGTATTGTATGTATGCATGTAAGTATGT